>JAREIS010000126.1:5580000-6180000 GCA_030060385.1 Muscicapa striata striata | reverse complement strand
AATCTTACCAAATTGTTTCTGTGCCATCCCTTCTTTTCTCAAAACAAGTAGAAAATATAAGACCTGGGCAGTGAAAAATCACATCAGGGTCCTGCAAAAGCCAAGTGATGCATCCAGATGATGGAGAAACTGGTCTGAAGGATGCAGAGAATGTGAACAAACTGTGCTGAGAATCTCCATACTAAAGAATTTTGCTTAAAAGGCACTTGAGAACTCCTCCTTTAATCCAGGTTTTTGCCAAGAGTACTGCAGTCTGCGTTTCATTGTCAAGTACTACTCATTAACTACAGAACAGGAGTTCTGCATGGGCAACCTGTCCCTAAACTGTAGTGCCAGAATCTCAAAAAAACTGAAATTGAATGCAGTGTAATAATACAAGAGAGGACAGCTCCTTTAACTGCTTGGGGGATGGACAATGGGCTTTAAGGAAACTGTGAAATTCAACAGAAAATGGTTGGGTCATGAGCGACCCTTATAGAAAGGATTTTTGGAAGAATCCAGAAAAAAAAAAAAAAAAAAAAAAAGTCCTTGTCTAAAGTTCCATGAACAAAAATGGCAGAAGAACCTCCAGCACAGTGGGAAGGGATTCTTAGCCAGGATGGCCAAAGCTCAGGGGGACTTTGAGAAAAACCAACAACTCAGGCTGGAGGAGGGTCACTGGTGAGTGCTGGAAGACAATTCTACAAGCTTGAGAGGTGAACTGTGAAGAAAGGAGTTGACCAGCACGGTGTATAATTGCTAATCCACCCTTCTCAGGAAGGCTGGTATCAGGAGTGCATCTCAGATCTGTGGGGTTGTTATTTAAAAAAAAAAAAAAAAAAAAAAAAAAAAAAGAGATAAGGAAAAGATAAGGTATCTCTAAAAAAAAAGAGATAGCAATGTTTCTGATTGCCCAGCAGGAATGAACCATCAGACATCAGTCCACACCTCTGTTCTGGCCTGATTTTGCCTGTCAGTCCCTGCCTTTGTGGCCAGTGCAGGTCAGTGTTTTTCTTGGTCCATGTCTGTAAATTTGGGCAGTTAAGTGGGATCTAAATGAGGTCAAGGGAACTACAGCTCCCCCCTGGCCTGGCTGGGAAGCAGGATCTGCAGACAGGCAGTTCAGAGCTCAGGGCAGAGCATGTTTGGCACATTCCTGAAGGACACTGACTATCTGCAGCCATTCTCAAGTGCTTCTCCTCCAGGCCAGCCAGGAATGTGCTGATGGGCTGCACAGCACAGGTAGGGCCTCCTGAGCTGGAGACCCTCTCAACAGGACATAAAGGTGGTTTGAAATTCAGGTTTTCCCCAATGGCCGCCAAAGAGACTGGAGGAGGCTGTTCTTTGAGGTTTTCAAGGTTGTTTATTATTTCTTATCTCAGAAACTCTTTGTCTAGCTAACAGAGATCTGTTCAGCTTGACATCCAGGGCAGAATGCCTCAGCCCTGGTCCAGGCTTATCTTTTATACTCCAAATTACGTACCTAATATTTACAATTATTTTCTAATACACGACAATTTTATTACACTGTCCAACTCTGTCCCAGTCCAATCAAAGGATCCCACCATGCCACCCAACATGGTGGCATGGAGAAGAAGGAGGAAAAGACATACCATGCCCCAAAATCCTCCATGTTAGCTAAGAACCCTCTAATATAAACATTCCTAGAAATCCATCTTTTCTACCTTCTAACAGTCTCATTTTTACTCTGCTTATCTTTGTGATTTGTAATTCTTCCCACAATGTTGGCAGATTTCTCCAGGGGCTTAAATCCAGCCCCCAGGACCCCTGAGGGTCTCTGAGACCCCTGCCAGGGGGGTCTAGAGGCATTCAAGGAAGCCAGGGGAACACCCTGGACTCACACAGGGCCAGCCTGGCTGAGAGGATGCAGAACCCTCAGGGCACTGCAGGGAGTGGAAAGGGACCCTCCAGCCCAGAGCTGAAGGGAGGAACACCTGCAATGGGCAGAATTGCAGAGCTGTGTTACCCCTGAGAATTATTTGCTCCTAGCTCCTAAATCAAGCACTTAATTTCTGAACCTCCTTGTACCCTGTGTCAGGAACAAACCTTGTGCATTCACAGGAAATGAGAGGAGGTGGCAGAGGAAGAGAGGGGTGCAGGAGTGCCATGGAGAAGGCAGCATCACACCAGCTGGGGAGGTTGGGATTTTACTCCTCCAGAGCCTGTGGCCTGGGCTGCAGCAAGCAGTGCTTCACTCTTGTGCCAGATCACTGAGCCTGAAGGAGGAAATAGGCTGGTTGAGAAACTGCTTTTCAGAGAAGAGCCAACATCCTCCAGTATGAAGCACTTGGAAAAACTTTGCATGAATTAGCAAGTAAATGTGAGGCTGGAATAAGTAAAGAGGGACAAAAGTTGACAGTTTGTCATTTATGCAATAATCCTGTCAAATGTGAAATTTCCTGCATAGGTGAATTTTGGCTTTGTTTTTAGGAGGGAGAAAGGAAGAGGCTATTTTGTGCTGTGTTTGGTTTTGTTTTTTTTCAAGCTGGCAAATCCACTGTATTATTTCTGATGATTTTTCACCTTGAGAATGTCACATGGCAATTTCAGGATCCTCTGTGAGTGCCCCACTGAACATCCCTATTTGTTTCACTAACAGGGACAACAGATAAATTCAATATTTGCAACATATTCAGAACAGCCTCCAATGCCAGTTTCAATTCTTGATGAATTGAAAACCTGGCTGGAATACAAATCAAGTAATAATCTCACATTTTATGAAACAGTCCACATTTTTTGCCATCAATCTCCAAGTGCTCTAGTCCTGGGCCTTGCACAAAAAACTTCATTCCAAAAAGTCCATTAGAGTCTTGAAATGTAGTGCTATGAAAAGATAAAGGACTGCTCAAATTACCAATATGCTCTAAAAAGGCTTGTCCATTTCTGATTAATGGGAAGCTAAATTCACCTCAATTTCATATGTTATTACAAGAAACACTGAAAAACATGCACCAGATTGGTCTAGGTGCCAGCCATCTTATAGCCCTGCAAGCAAAATGTAAATAGTTAAAAGCCAGAAGTTATTGCAATTATGGTGACAGAATGGGGACCCAAAACAAGGACTGGAGCTCTACAGAGTATAAGAAATGGCTCCATATCTGTCACCCCAAAAAAATCTTTGTCTGAGGGTTAGTGATGTCACTGGCAGGGCTCAGAAATGAGTCCAAGTTTTTAGATTTAACACTGACACAGGAAAGCACATATTTTCTGATCTGTGAAGTCAGACAGAGGAGCTGTTATCTGAAATACTGCACAGCGTCTGGATAATCTGCCAGACTTAACACATCCTGCCTCAGGAGTCCAGGTGGGAAACTTTACTATAAGAATCCAAACAAAATGCAAAACTACCTGCTAACAGTTCACCCAGTGCGTCATCAACACCCCCCAAATAAAGGTGTCAAACTGCACCAATCTCACCAGTTCACTGCCATGCCAGCTGGGAAAATCTGTAAGGACAGGCTTGGGGAAATAGGATATCCATCACATGTCCTAATTAGAGCTAGACCAAGAGGTGGAATGATGTTTCTTCATTAGGTACAGCAAGGAGGGAGAGTGGGCAGTTGGATGTGGAGTTAAGGAGAAATCCTGGGTGCAGGGAGTGAAGACCATCCTGTGCAGGAGGAGTAACTGGCCTCCAGGCACTGATCAGGATAGATAAGCAAGCAATTTGTGGAGAAAAACACATCCCATCTCCCCAGGTTCCAGGAGCAGAAAGATCCAAGTTCTCTCCTCTTTAGACACTCTGAAGCTTTTCTGGCAGAGTCTCCTCCCTCCAGCTGTGCCAAGTTCAACCACTTATCACAAGCTGCAGGGGAAAGTTTCCCCACATTTATATCTGGCAGGAGAATTTTCAGCTCAAAATGATGGAGCTGTTACAGGGGTAGTGCTTATGAGAGCAACATCCTCCCAGATGGCCTCATAAAACAGGGAGAGGATGAACTTGTCTCACTGACTAGGAATTGCCAAGTAGGCAGAGCTAAAGATCAGGCTCGAAAAGGAAAAGGTCAGGTTGCATCACAGAAGTGCTGCTCTCCCCAGCACAATAGGCAGCCCTAATCCTGCCTCCCCCAAATCAACAAGGGTTTTTCCAACGAACAGCAGCAAGATCAACATTTGACAACATCATCTAAAGCCAGAGGAGCTAATAGGAAACTTTCTAATCACTGGGATGGGCTTTACATCAGCCCCCAGATGACTAAGATGTGGATATATGACTGAAGAGAATAAATCATAGAAGGGATAAAGCAGAGAGCTGCTGGCAGATGATTTGACATTAGTTTAATATGATGGTTTCTGAGGTGTGCAAGCAGTGATGTCTCCTAAAAAAATCTGAAAGCAATCAACACTTGGGTGCAATTTTGTCTTGCACAGATGCCTCTTTTCAAAGGTTTAGAGATGACCAAGCCAGCTCAAAGCTGCCAGCAGCAGAACTGAACCACACAGGTTTCCTGGTAGGACGAGTGTAAATGGCCTGTCCTGCAGCAGAGAGACAGAGCAGGGCTCCTGTCAGTGTGCTGGCCATGGGCAAATGGCACAAATCCTCTTTGGGGCAGCTGGGAAGGATGGGCAGTGCACAATGTGTGTGCTGCTTCCCAAGCAGGTGCCATTCAGACAAATCAGGTGTCTCTTGTGAGAGGCTGATGCTGAACAGCTCTTTGTGCTACACAGTTGTATGAATCTGTGCTGTTTGGAGACATGACTGTAGGAGTTTTTACTAAAATAAAATAAAATAAAATAAAATAAAATAAAATAAAATAAAATAAAATAAAATAAAATAAAATAATCCAGACAGCACCCCATGCCTCTCTCCTTTTTCCCCTTCCCTACTGAAAAGTGTTGTCCACTGTTTTGTGATAAGGGTTCAGCTTCCACACAGTCAAAAATTGCCAGCTCTGTATCAAATCCTGATAAATCCAATTGAAAAATAAGAATCTTCTTTTAACCAATGCTGGTTAACTGTTGGAACATCTTCATTTGGGCTCAGTATATACTTGTAGAATTGTAATACATATTCCTCTGACAACCTGCTAATATCCCAGTTGGGAAGGGTCTAGGATAAAATTAAAAATAAAAAGCATTGATGGTATTCCCAGATTCACAGAAATTAGCTTTCAGAAATTAATTTGGTCCTCCAGACAGGGCTGGATTTTTCCTTCAGCTGTTTTCTGTGGTTCTTGCAGCAAAATGCTTAATCCACTAAATCCAGCCTAATTTTCTTTTGGGCAAAGACACCCTGAAATCACAAACCATCCCCTTGTGGCTGACATTTCATATTGTAGTGGGATGTTTCAAACCACAAGGATGCCAAGGCCAGTGTCACCAGATTCATCCACATTTCCTACTAACTCTGATGAACCATTTGTAGCTTGGCTTTGTGGTTTCTGTTCTGGTGGGTTTACTTGGGATACCTTAACAAATAGGGCATTCATTGAAATAATCTGTATCAGCCACCAGCTAGTTCAGGATGTGAGGATGTGAGGATGGCAGCTGCAAAGGCAGGGTTATCTCAGCTGCACTTTCCACACAGGAGTTACAGCCTGGACTCACACAGGAACCTCCCCACACTGAGGCAGATGCAACATGACTAATGGGCTCACCATGAGTAATAAGTTCACCCCAGTTACAGCACATCAGTCAAACCAAGTATTGCTTTTCACCAGACATGACACACCATGATGTGCAAGGCTGGGAATTTTGAAAGATAACGTTAGTGATAGACGACACCCTGATGCAACAGCTCAAAATGCAGTTTTGGCTATCTCCAGGGTAAGCACGTGGAATTTCTGCTGGGGAGCCTTGGGCCAGGATCTCTGCTGAGCCCCCTGTGTAAGCTTTGGGTGTTCATAAAGATGTTGATCTGCAGTGTCTGTGTCATCTTGTTACAGGGGATGTTTCCAGAAGGTCAGTCAGACAGGTTGGTTTCCAAGATTACTGGGATTAAGGTTTGAGATGGAATCATGCCTCAGGTAAAATGCTTGAAAAGATCAAACCTTTGAGTAGCTTTTAACAAGGATTAAGAGGTGAATAAAACAGGAAAGAGCAAAAATAAGCAGTGAGTAAGAGGGTCAGCCAAAGTGGCTCTGGTGCAGGAAGCTCCTCAGTGGCCAGTGAGCAGTGGGAACAGAGGATCTACCTCTCACATCCTGAGAAATGATTGCACTTTATGTGAAATGAGTGAACTTCACAGAAATAGTTCAATTACTGCCATAAAAAGGGAAGAAATAGGGGAGGGTGAAAACTAGAATCAGATGCCTGGTAATTTTCTGCCATGGCCATGACCCCATGCTACCACTTCTCCCACCTTCCACCCCAAAATCTGTCATTCCAGGTAGAGAAATAATCTTCACAGCCCAAGCTGTGGGAATTTTGGTCTCACCCTTGAATTCCAATACACAGAGCCCTGCAAATGAGCTGTAGAGTGAGGGCCTGAAGCTCTATCATGAGAGCATCAATGTCTGTCAGACAGCTTCAAAACTCCTGAGTTTTATGTGGAAACCTCAAGTCTTTGGCATTTGCAGACACTCAGCCCCAAAGCTGGACTGGCACTGGCAGGCAGTCACTGGTTTGCTGCTAATTACAACCTCAAGGTGTCTGTGAAGATCACTCTAGCTTGTGGTATTCATGAAATGGGAGAGTGAGAAATATGCAGGCTGAAGGGAACATTTCTTTGTGACCTTTACAAATTTAAATGGTGATGTGGTGGTCGCAGAGCTGGTCAATTTGTTTTGGGGAGCCTTTTTTCATTTTCACTGCTTCTTGATGCTGTAAGGCTAACTGGTGTAGAAGTTAATGGCAGAAAAGCTCTCCTAAGCTGCAGTTAAGTATGACATAATGAGGACATCAATTAACTTAGGGCAAGCATTTATGATTAACTATGAAAATCAGTAGCATTCAGTGGTGCATAACAGCAGAGGGAAGACAGTCTTCCAGACCATTATTCCACTACAAGGTCATAATGTCACAGCAATTTCTTAAGTGTTCTGACTGAGAAAATATAAATTTTCAGTGGAGCTTTTATTTTGGGTGTTACTGCACTCATAATGTCAGAAAAGGCAATTAACTTTTCATATAACTCTATAGATGTTACTCTGCCTTCTCAGCCTTTATTGGAGCAGCAGATAGAGACCACGACTGCCAGCTGACATTACTGCCCAGTCTGGAGGTAAATATGCACTCTATTCTGATATTTACCAAGAGGAGTGGAAAAATTATCCAGGGATTCATGTATTTATAAATCATCTCACAATCTTAGGGAGCTAGGGAGAAATCTTGATAGAAGGAAGGGATTTATGGATGTTTCATCCTGGCTAAGAGTGTGCCAGATGATGAGGTAGCAGAAAAGGTGATTCTGTTGTTGAGGGGTGATTTCCTTCAGAGAGACCTTGCAGCACAAAGCAGAGAAAAGCCAGGCTTTGTGTGATCTGGCCACAGCTGGCCAAGGGGCCAAGGCACAGCTGGGAGAGGCTGGCAGACCCTCAGTGCCCAGCCCAGTCTGTGCTCTGGGTAACTGATGGTGAAAAACACAGTGACAAACTGAGGGGGTCCAGCAGAGAGCAGAGAAAGCATTGCAAGGTGAGAGGAATTGAGTTATAGGGGGAGGTTATAACAAAAATGAAATATTGCTCCAGACCAGCTCTGTGCCTAGAGCAAAGCTTTGCACATGCAGAGTTGAATTGATTTATATTAGCAAATGTTTAACTTCTAATGTCCTCATTCACTTTGCATGGAACATTTTGGTCCTGGGATGATTATAAGGAAATAAAAAAGAGAAGGTTTTTCCTCTTATCAGAACAGGTTCTTCATGGATTATCAGCAGGAGGAAGTCAGTTTGTTTCTCATAGTACAAAAAGCTATATCCAGTAGCAGAAATTTCAGAGAAATTTAGGAGGGGAGAAAATCACACAAAGTGTCAGTTAAGGTCTCAAACATTGGGATTTAATTAAGGCCTAAAATCAAGGAATGTTGTTTATCTACCAAAAGGTTCACTGGCCTGAAGGAGATCTGGTCATGCCATAGGCTGAAAAATATATCCCAGTTATACCTAATTTGTGCCATAGAAGTGTCAACCCATCTGCAGAAATACAACTAAATACCTTGATAATGATTAAAAAAAACAAAAGAAAAAAAAAAAAAAAGAAAGAATAGAAAAGAATATCAAGAAGAGAAGGAACATAGGGTCTGCAGCACTCAGAGGTGCAGATATTTAGTTTCCACCTCCACCACTGAGCAGACAAAGTATTGTGGAGTTCACAGGTCACTGGACTGAGTATAACAATAGCTTATCTCTGTAACCACTGCTGAGCTCCTGCTCAAACACTGCTCACACAGCTCTCAATAAACATCCCAGAGCTCATTTCTAAACGAGATCATTTCATAGATGGAAGTGTACCACAACATGCCATTGCAGGTGTCTCAGTGCCTCTGAAAAAAAAAACGTCCACTGAGAGAAACAAGTGTAGCTCAACATCTAAATAGCCCAGACAAGCAGTAACAGCCAGAAAAATGCATAAAATTCCACTTGCAGCAGCTGCCAAAAAAATAAAATAAATAAAAGCAGGCTTACTTCACCCATTAAATCCATCAACCCCTGGGAGCCCCATTAAAAATCCTACTCTCAACACCCCAAGGGTCCCACTCCCCAGGATGCTATGAGAATATGCAGAGGTGTCTCCTCTTCCTCCCTCTGTGGGAACTGAGCCTCTTCACCATGAATTTTTCTCTTTTCCCTCCCTGCACTCTGGCCAGACATCCTGCAGGCTGCATCTTCTCCACACACCTCATCAGAGGGGAGGTGGCCGTGGCTGTGCCACCCCTCCCTGTGCTCACATCCAGACCTGGAGCTGGAGCTGGAGGTGTCAGAGCTGGCAGGGAGCAGGGCTGGCAGCTGCTCTGCTCTGCTTGGAAAAGCTCTGTGGGTTTGGAGCCCTTTTACAGGAATCCTTGCAGGATTGCAGCCCCCCAGGGGACAGGAGCATTAGAAAAACCTGGGAAACGAGACCCGTGAGTGGGATGGGTGTAGGACTTGCTGTGAATGTAATTTTCCACAATTCTGGGACTTTTTGGGGTAGGATAACCTTTAATGAGCTGATGGTGACACACGAGGTGCCAGACACCCTTGCACCCAGGGAAAGCCACCATCCTTCCCTGCTCAAGGACAGTGTGACAGCTCCAGCCCCAGGTGACAGCACTGCCAGCTGGGCTTCCCCAAGCCTGTTCCATGCACAGGTCTTGATTTCCTGGGGAATGCCTTCCCTCTGTGCACACAAACTCACCCACACAGGCACTGCAGGACTGGGGAAATGGTTATGAGCCATTTGATGGTTATGAGCCTGACTCGATGTTTTCACTCTGTAAAAGAGTGGTGGATTCCTGGTTGCTATCATGTTTTCATTAGGTACCTAGAGATAAACACATAAATCAAAGCAATGTTTCCCGTGGCACAGGCAAATCAAACCAGCAATTATTTTCCCATTTCATTTCAAACCACTGAACTGCTGTTTTATCTCCAGATAATGATGAATGTGGTTCTGACACCAGAGGTCCACATGCTCCTGCTCTATTTCTTCACCACGAGACACAAATAAGTTACTTCTTAATATATGAACTGTCATGTAAGAAGCCACAATTATGCATGATTCACCCCTACAAAGTATGTAAATCTGTGGTGTGTATATATGATAACAAATGAGTGTTACTTGATGGGAAAACACAGGTGCCAAGAGCTAGGACTCTGTGTACTGCAGATGTCAGATATGGCACTGGTGTTCACACCTCCACTAACCCTCACCTTCAGGTAGACTCATTTCCAAAGGCTTATCAAGCATCCCCTATCACTGCAGTCTGTCAGAGCACTGGCAGAGAGCCAGGCAGATCCCAAAGCACTGCTCAGAGGGGAGTGGGGAGAGCAGAGACAGCACGTGCCTCCTTCCACACACCAAACTCTGCACCCCATCCAGCCTCACTGCTCACACTGCTGCATGGCCAAAATTGGGCCCCTTGCCTCGTGTAACCATTGCATCAAATAGTGGTGACAAGCCACAAAAGATGCAGCAGGTTCATGGGTGCATCCATGAACCCATGGATGGGTGGGGACAGCCAGGACAGGGAATGTTGGAGCAGAGCCCATGAGGAGATATCCAAACCAACACACTGCCCAGTGGAGCTCTGAGGAAAATTTTGGGTGCTATTTCCCCCATGGAGGGCATTTGTGTGGATGCCAGATGAAGGCACATGGGGAGAAAGTTTTTTTTTCTTAAGTTCTTCCAGCATGCAAATAAGTCATTATAGTTTTTAGTGCTTTCCTCTACCCTTGTTTATTTCCAGCAGAAATTATTATCAAAGTAGCTTTGGCCACTGATTCTGTCTTTGGCTAAGGAAACTGAGGGTGGAAGTCTCCTCTGTCCACTTCCACTTCAAGCCAGCCAAATCTTCAGGCACATTTTCAGCATCACCCTGCAGCCCTGGGAGAATTTAACAGGTTAATGTCCTGAGCAGCTCCCTTCCCACAAGTGTCCAGCCTGCATTTGGTCTCATGATGCCACTCAAAGGTGACATGGGTGAGTCTGAGTTACAGACAGAGCAAGAATACAAAATTATATGTTTAATTCCAGAGGATAAATATACAAACCCACCAGTTTCAGGACACATCCTGACCACTTCAAAGTGAAATTAAAGGTTACAGTGGTGGAGAGCTTCATATCAGCACAATATTTCACATTTCAGATCCTTGATGAAGCAACTATTAGAGTGTTTTATACTATTTGGCTCTGATTTATTAAAGTTATAAATTATAGTGTGGACTACCTTGTAATCAAATGCTTGTGAACCTTGTGTTTAACACCTTGAAAACTAGCAAGTTGGTAGGTAACAGATGCAGCTCCCTTCTTTAGATAGAAAAGTAGATATTTGAAATGCAAACCTGAGCAGTCCAAGGGTCAGAGTGAAAAAAAGCCATTTGTGCCCACAGGTTTTGCACTCTTCTTCATTCTGTTGGTTCTGGTATGGGATAATGCTTTGGGTGTTTTCTTAGCCCCCAGTGGACAGTAACACACAAACCCAAGCCCCTCACACAACTGGAATGATCTGTGGTTTTGGGGAGCAAAGGGCTCCATGGTGTCAGCAGGAGCAGGCAGAGTGCAACCCAAACAGGGGAGATGTTCTGATTCCTGCCCCTGATTCTCACCCACACTAAATGAAAAAGAACATTTTTCCTGCTCATTGCTACAATGCTTCGTGCTGTGAAGGCTAAAATAAATAAATAAATAAAAAAAAAAAAAAAAACAGTGATTTCTTTCCTTTGAAAAAGGAATAAAATTATTCTAATTGGTGCTCCCTGTAGGGGAAGAAACTGGTGGGCAGCAGGAGCGAGGCACTGATTAGGATGAGACTGCAAAACTGGAGTGAGGAGCTGGGTATAATTATGTCAGACACAAAATGTTCATTGTTAGGAGCTATTCACAGGAATTCTTATCTTCTGAAAATTTTGTCTGAAAATAACTGGAGTTAGAGTACATCCAGGTGATACCCTGGCACCTCTCAGGTGTTTCTGTATTGTCAATCACCGTGGTGTGCAGACACCATAACTTCCCTTAACTCAGCTTGATCTTCTTTTCCTCCCTCCCTGTCACCCTGCATGACCAGGTGTGCAGGCTGCTAAAGCTGCTCTCCCTCTGACAGCTCCTGGTGCACTTCCTTGGCACTTGATTTACAGCTGAAATGTGAATATATATGGCCATATTCACCAAAAGGAAGAGTAGATCTGCTTTTTTTTTTTTTTTTTTTTTTTTTTTTTTGCAGGGAATCTCTTGTCAATCCCACTCCATTCCTGTTCCTGTCCCTGAGGTGCAGTTTTGATGCAGGGAAACACAATGTACTTTGCTCCACACCCTGGGGAACAGCTTGTGCATCAACTATCTCTCCATCTCTGTTCTCAGAGTGCCTCCACTTACAGTTTCAGAGTTGTTCACAAATTCTTTAAGCTGCTTCTCCCTGCAGTACATTATTAACAGTTATTAACAGCTTCTCCCTCTGGTACATTATTAACAGTTATTAATATTTATCAGCAGCATCTTAGATTTACAGATTTGCAAGTAAGGCTCAAAAAAATGAATGGAGTTTCAAGAGTCTCCAGCTTTCTACACTGCATTTTCTAGTTTACTTTTGAAAACACTGCAGACCCAGGTCTCAGTGACCTGCCCAAGGTCACACTAGAAGCCAGAACTAGAGCTGAGACCTGATTGCAACTTTTGAAAAATTTGGAGGAGAGGACAATCCTCCCATAATATGTACATGAGGTGTCCAACCAAATAGGCTGAGGAACCCCCAACTCTCCAGGCTACAGAAAACAGAGCACCAAGGACCAGGTAAACCCTTCCCAAAGTGGCTTCAGAGAGTCCCTCCTGTGATTAGCACATGTGTGCTGTGTGTTTGCTCTACCACAGAATGTTTCCTAAATAATGTCTGCTTTTCCCAACAGTTTTGGGTGATTTTAGAGGTCTTTTCCAACCCTAATGATTCTATGATCACCAGAAGACAAACAGCTATCAGAAACACAGAGAGCAATCCACCCAAGTGGACCAGACAAAACAAGAGGTCCAAAGTCCTGATCTCCTTTCTAAGCTGATAAAGATGTTTTTCTGTGTATTTATCATGGCAGGGTGGGAGCATGGTAGAGAACTACCTGGGGTTAATGCTTTTTCCTTGCCTGTTTTTCCTCTCAAGCCTGGACTAATGTTTTTATTTGGAGGCCTTGCTAAGAAGCTCAGGTTTTCATCTTAGTAGGTTTGCTAATAGTACAGGACGTTCCCCTGGATTTGTGATTTCAATGCAGGGTTTTCTTTAGAGAGTGAGGAATTTTTTATTAGAACCAGCCAGTCTAGAGAACTGAGCTGTACCTAAAAATAGAAGGGATTGCTTTTTTTAACATGTTAAAAATAGAAATGTGTAGAAAGGGTCATGTATAGCCTGATTTTTACAAGAAGACAGAGGTGCTCTGAATGGAAATATTAGATATCAGCCATCTAGTCAAGAAACATCACATTTATAGTTCCATGAGCTGCTGCTTTTTGAAGCATGAAGAATTATAGAGTAAGCCTGGATGGTCTGAAAATGGAATGATACCATGCTGAAATACACACACTTTTCCAGGGAAAAAATGAGAGTTTTGGTCTTGAGAAGCATAAACACATACAGCACTTCAAAGCTGGGGAGGTGCCATGGGATGGATGAAGATAAATCCTCCCATGTTGCCACTGAGCTTGTCTAATTCTCCTCATGGTGGAACCTACCTTGGCCCTTGCTCCAAGCTCTGTGGAAAGGTGGATTCCTTCCAGTTCTGCTGAAAAAAAAAAACCAAAATTCCTTTTTTTCCCCTGCAGAATCCCTCAGTGTCCATCCACAACACACAGACCAAGCAGTGAGCAGAAACCACAGGTCGTAGTGGGGAGAAAGGCACCCAGAGAAGATTTCAAAGGCAATCAAACCTCACATTGACTTAGAAAGTCACATCCTCAGAGAAGCCCTGTCTTTTTGGGTGATCCAGTGGGGTGAGAATCCTATAAAGACAGGAGAATTTTGTTTGCTGTGCCCTTCTTATTCTCACAGTTAAATCATGGTCATATTAATCTGCCTCATTATAGCTGAGATAGTCAAAGCTGTTAAAGCAATTTGGATAAAAAGTTACTAATAACTGGAATTGGAATTTGGCATCTGTATCTCTTAAAAGGGGAAAAAATCCCAGCCTTGTGAACCAGATGCCATTTGAAATCTGTGGCATGTCTAGGTCTGTTAAATGGTAATGGATTATTCCAGACCAAAAACAAAACCCCACCTTTGTTTGAAATGGGCATTTGCACCAACTGACTGCCCCATGAGGACTCAGGGTAGATTTCACATGGCATGGCTCAGACAGCACAAAACACTGCAAGGTGTCACTCCAACTCATCTAAATAAATAGCTGCTTATTTTATTTTTTTCCCCCTGAACACTACAAATGGTTCACCAAGACCTTAAGATGCATTAACCATCTCCTCCCCACCTCCCACCACCACAGAAATCCCACCCTGGAGAGCCAGCTGTGTCTCCACAAGGCCAGGTCAAGCATTCATGACATTTTACAAGTCATCAGCACCATGAGTGTCAAATTCAGCCCTCCATTACCTCCAGCTTAGACACACTCATATTTCCATCAAAGGATCTGGTACCCCTTGATTTAATAGCTGGGGCTGTTAAGTTTTTATGGCCATGTGGAAATCCTTTCAGCTACAGTTTTGTGATGCAGCCACAGCTCAGTTCAGTCCTTTCTGAGCCCAGGAAGAGAAAGTGGCCAACAACAGCTTGGGGTCAGTGGCCCTGTGGAGCTCAGCATGCTGCTTGACCTCCTGGTCCACAAGGACTGAGATGCAGAGTAAGAGCTCCCATCTGAGAGAGAGCAGGAAAGGAGCTTAGAAAACCACCCTGGGATTTAGAAAACAGGGAATTCCTTATGCCTGGTTGGAGTCTTTTTCCCTTGTGAGACTATTCCCTGTAGAGATAAAAGGAGGGATGGATGTATAAACAAAGAAAATACACTTGGATTGACAATATAGCTAAATGTAGCAGGTTTTTTCATCTATTAATCAGAGGGAAGATTTTGACTTAGGACCTCTGAGGTGTAAGTCAGCACAGTTCCAGGAGCTGGGCAGAACAGCTGTGGGTGGATTTGCTGAAGCAGGAGGGCACATCACTTGGGTTTCCATTCCCATAACTAAGTGTGAGTTGTTCTAGTCACACCAAAATGCACATCTGAATAAGAGGGTTATTTTCTTATGCTATGTGGAGCTAAAGTCCTCTTTTTATTTTGAAGTTAAATGTAAAACTCATGTTGACTTCCAGGTAAAAAAGTAGTTTATTACCCTCTTTATGTGTAGATGTGCCATATTTTTAGAGCCTCACATATACTCCAAAAGAAAAGCTGAGGTTTTAAATAACTTTAGAAAGGTTTGGGAGTGGATTTGGTTGATGATGTTCCTTTTGAAATGGCAGTTGTGCACTGAACAGAGGAAATGAAACTAAGCTGCACTCCTAGGAAGGGAAGTGGCCACTGAATGAGCAGCAGGTTGTGAATAGCAGGGAATGAAGCACTGTAAGAGAGATGGGAGCTCTGAGTCCTCTGTGCTTGCTTTTGGAAACTTAGAAGCAGAAGGAGAAGCTTGCCCTGTCCCCTAAACCATCCTTCTGTGCCTGCCACGTGCATAATTGATTGTAAGCAAAGCATCCCTGCCAAACTCAAAGCTGCACACACGAGCACACCAGAGGAGCTGCAGAGCATGGGGAGGCCAGAGCTGACCCAGCCATCAATTATGGATGAGAAACTTCTTCAGTATCAGCAAACTTGCTGGTTCACCACTGAACACAGAAAACTCTGAATACAGTAATTGATTATTCAGAGGCAGAATTCTTGCAGTTTGTGTCAAGGATGTGTTTTCTGTTTGAGTACATGAAGGCACATGTGTGACCATGAATGCACTTGGTGGAACTCCCAAACATCAATAAAACAGAAATTAGACCTTAATCTGCTGATAGACTCCTCTTTATTGAGTGGCTCTAGTCCAGGAAAGCACTTCCTCTGGGGTCCCTCCATCCCTGGATTCAGCTCCTGCCATATTCACAGCACTGGATGTCCCACTTAATCCCTTCAGGGCTTTTCATGCAGGGCAAAACTGGAGTTCCCCCTTGGATGTAACTATTCCACTCATTTGTTCAACTTCAGGGCATATCCACACACATATGAGTGCATAAATACACAGCTTGGAAGGTGACCTATTTTCCAGCTGCAGAACACTGTCTCTATCAGAGGGTTTTGCCAGCTAGGGAAGGATGTGAACCAGAGAGGTGCAGAGGGAACTGCTGTGTCTGCATTATTTAGAGGCTCAGCATGCCAGGTTCACAGGTGTTCAAACTACCCAGGAACCACTTGGCCCACTGTTATGGAAAATATGATTTTAGAGATTGAAATCAGCCAGCAAGAAAAGGTGTTTAACCAAGTAGCTACTGCAGGACAAAGCAAAACCTCAAGGTTTTCTTAGAGTTTCTTTTCATGTTTTTGTTATGTTTTTCTTCCCAGCACCTGCAATACTGCTTGCCTGACATCCTTGGGAACTGCTGGCAGTGGAGGAATTTATTAAGGAGAAAATTCCCAAAGTATCTCTAGGAATTATTCAGAGTTGCAACATTTTGGAGAGAAAAGAAGATGGAGATTTCTTGCAGGAGAGAAAGGGACTAAAAATCAGGTTCTGAGTGTCCATTCTGTATGGAGACACCATGTATATAACACAACACAGAGCATTTTACCTGCAGCTTTGCCAAGG
The DNA here is from genome assembly GCA_030060385.1 of Muscicapa striata striata. Lineage (NCBI taxonomy): Eukaryota > Metazoa > Chordata > Aves > Passeriformes > Muscicapidae > Muscicapa > Muscicapa striata. The sequence continues at coordinate 6,163,654 of JAREIS010000126.1, read as the reverse complement.
CAGCCCCAGCCCAGTACTGCTGGGGAAGGTGGGCAGGAGAAAACAGGCAGGGGGTCTTGTTCCTTTCCTCTCTCCTGCTTGAAAAACTTGGATCAGCTTGCTGGATCTGCTCAAAGATGTTTTCCCCCATTTTCCATGCTGGGCTGGGCATAGGGAGAGAGCAGAATTATTCTTCAGCAGAGACAGAAGCCCACAAAGCCTCAGTCCACAACAAGACCACACCTGCAGCTGGGTGGCCAAAAAACCTGTGAGTATAAAGCAGAATTCCTTGCCTAAATGTATGGGACCTGTCTGACCTGCCTGGGAGACACCAGGACTGTTCAAATTCCCTGCCTTCATCATTGCTCCCTGCTGCTAAAAATAAAGAAGTAGCTCTCCTGAGTTAGATGTCAGAGCCACCTTGCAAAACTGCACCCAGCTACCTCTTTCTGCCCTTACAAGTCTGTTATTATCAAGCAGAAAGAGAAATATTATTGTAAATATCATTCTGATTATGCAGAGGCATCTAAAAAAATCTCTTCTCGCTTTCTGTTCCTTCAGTTCCAACACACTGCTAAATATACACCAGAAGTATAGGACAAAAGTGCATAAAGTTGTCTTACTGATTGAATTCTAAATCTAAGTTCTAAAGGATTTTGAGATCTGACTGATAATAAAACTTAAATACCTGAAGTTGCAGTCAAGAAAATTCCCAAATATTCAGACATTGTCAATCCACTGATTTAAAAAGACTTCAGGCTCCTCAATCACCTTGGAGAATTGCAATTCTCCAAGAATCTATTTCTGCATTACTTTGACACTGGAAAACACAACCATGTATTTTTGCCCACAGATCCTACTTTGCAAAAACCAAGTTATTTTCTTTCCTCTAAATATATATTTATAAATACATATGCACACACTGTAGTTCTGCACTAATTGGTATTTGCAAAGTAAGCATTGGCCTTTCCTTCCTTTTCCTCAATGAAAGTAAACACGATCAAAGTCTACCAGTATTTAATGATGAAAATGCACCGTGTCTCTACAGTCTTAATGTCATTGAAACCAACTTGAAGATAGGTTTACAATAAAAATAATTTTTAAAGGTTTTCATAACAAATTCAGGGGGAAAAAAGCCCTGTATTTAGCTTTTCTCTCCTTAGTATTTTTATGTTGTCTGAGGGAAAAAAGGCATAAACAAAGATGTTTTAAAATGACCTGTGAGGGGCAAAATAAATGCATAGAGATTTTATCCAGCACTTCTAAGGATCTTGGAAGTGCTACAACTACACTGTAGTTTCTTTGTTACAGCTCTGTATACATTTATACAAAAGAAAGATGAAAGGGGGGAGAGAGTGGTTGATATGGGTTGTGAGAAGTTGGTGAAATTAGATGGCAAGGGGTCAGATTACAGACAATGTAAGCTAAAATGCATCAAAGGATATGAAGCAAAGGACTAGATCAAAGTCTAAGAAGCCAAGTACAAGAATAAAGGAGTGATAATTGCAGGCAGCAGAGAAAGCACTGGAATAGAAATGTGATAATGGTATGACCTCATGACTCAGGCTCCTTTTTTTTCCCCCAAGTTTCCCTGTACATGGGCTGGAGAGGGCAGGAGTGTGTATGGCAGGAGGGAGCTCTGGGGTTGATAACCTTCCTGGGCTTAAAGGAAAAATCCACTTTGTTTCTGTCAATGTGCTTCACTGGTAGGTTTTCCACAGGAGCACAGGGCTGTCCTCACAGGCACTGGTGTGAAATAGGAAGGATGGAAAGCTGGAGGTCAGATCCTGCTTTCCTGCAGCCCAGCAGAGCACAGCACACACCAGTGGGAGTGGGGCTGTTGAAAAACCACAATTGGGGCCTATTTTAGAGAAATTATTGAGCACTGATTCCTCTCTGCTCTGTGGCTGAGACATCATGGCTGGGACAGCTGCCATCACCCAAAGAGTTCCTAAATTGCACTCATCTTTGACTGTAGGTTCATTCTGAGGATGACTTTGCATTAGATATCCACTTTTCCAGGAACCAAACTCATTTTATTGCCAAGGAGAAGCTTCCCTTTCATACCTAATGAGATCTCTCAGTCCTCACTCTTGTAGAGCACAAAGACTTTGTACATCCAGAGGAGTCTGGCAGGTCAGGGGATTTCTCACCTGCTTCCTGGAGTGATGACTCAGAATTTCCTCTGGTCTCACCATGCCCCAGTAAGAACCAGTGACATCAGGTGACTGCACCAGTTAAGGCTGACACAGGTTTTAGTTTGGGACAGGGCAATGGCCCTCATCATCCCCATGGCCAGCCCATGCTGATGTTTCCTGGTGCCTTTGAAGGCTGGGGCCAAGGCTGCACGGGGTAAAATCTCTTCTTGTGAGCTTTGCTGCACTTTGCTCGGGGTTGATCTTTGGGAGTGAATGACAAATGGGGACAGTCACCACATGCAAGTCTCCTTCTGCTGTCCACAGGGCTGAACTGGTGCCAAGATCCTCCCCTGCTCCAGCACCTTTGAAAATCAAACTGCTGATGCCAGAGAATAGCAGCTTCTCTGTTACCTCCTCAGCAGTGCAGGCACTTATTTCTGTTTTATCTGGAATGCAAAGCAGGCACCAGTCTTGCCTCCCTCCAGCATTTTTTCCTTGCAGGCTACCTTCCCTTCTCCAGTGAAGCTTCAAGACATCCATTCTCTCTCAAGTGGGTGAACAAATCAAAGTAAACCACTTACTGGTCTCTCAGACATCCATTTGCTCCTGAGATGTGTGCACTATTTATCTCCTCACCTCCTTCCCTGCTCAGAGTCATTTTGGTGATGTGTTTATTTATTTTTCAGATTTAGTGGTTGAACTCCATCTCTGGACAATGTTATAGGGTGGAGGAATCTATCACTGAATCCTGGAAGGGAGTCTAAAGAGGCAGAAAATCTTCAGGAAATTCAGTGTATGTTAAAGTCTCTCCTCACTGGGCCACAGGTTCATGTTCAAGTATTTCTTCCTTGAAAAATAAGCTATTGAGACATAAAAGTGGCAAAAAGGCAGACAAGTCTTTCTCTGTCTCACTGCCCTGTCTCTGACTCTTTATCCCATCTTTGTGTACCATGGCTTTGCTGACAAGTGCTCAGGTAACTCCCAGCTCTTCACTGAAATGTTTTCATCAGTTACATGGACATGCTTAACCAGAATCACTCTGAAATCCACTGAACTTCAGTTTATACCTGAGTGAAAGAGCCTGCCAGACCTTCCAGACAAACATCTACACACAAAAGCCTTGGGCTGGACTCTTGAGACACTGAAGGCCATGAGTGTGTTGACTGACCTGAATCAGAAATGTCCTTTCTCTCCAAAGTAGTTTCACTTCTCCGTGTGTTTCACTTCTTGCATTCTCAGCTTAAATAGAATAGAAACACTGAGAGACACATCAGTGAACTGTTCCTTTTTCAGATGCCCACCCATATTTCCAATGTTTATCAGCCCTGGCACATTATCCCCAGGAATTTTGAGGACAAGGGAAGGGTGGGAGAACAGACAAGAGTGTGATGGTTTCAGATGTGACACTTTTGTCACAAAGCACATGAGGAATTTACAGCAGAGTGGGAATTCTCAGTGTTGCATCTTCTCAGGCTCCCTGCAGGCTTTGTTGCTCAGGCTAGCTGATGCTCCTGGACAGCAGCTCATATTTGGAGCCTGGTTTTGCCATTGCTTGACCCCAGCACACCTGTGGGGCAGCAGCAGCAGGTTTTTAGCCAGAGCTGGAGCTGAGTAGCTCTGTGGCTCCATGCCAAGCTCCCTTGCAGATCTGCTGACACAGAGCAGAGGGATCTGTGAAGTGTGGTTGTGTGCTGCTCTCTGCCCTCACTAAACCCTGCTGCCCTGTGCTGATAAATCAGCTCAGAAAACACTGCCAGGACTGAGCATGGTTCAGCTGTGCCAGGCCTGGTACAACTGATGTGAGTCACAGAAGATAAACAGAGTAAACATGTAGGAACTTTTGCCTTGAAACTTGCTTAATGCCATCAACTGCTCAAAATAACTATGGAGAACATGCAGCCACAAGGTCTAAAATGTCTTTTAAAGCTTGAAATGGACACTGGCAATTGCTCTACTCACTCTTGGGTAGCCACATTGACACTGTCAATACCCAGACCTGCCAAAAAATCATCCCAACTATGGTCCCACTCTGAAGCCTTGGGGCCATCCAAGGCTGCAGGAAGCCACACAGAGATTAGAAGGAAGTGTGGTCTGCACAACAGTCTGAAAATTGTCTTGCACATCAAGGAAGAGCCAGCCAGCAGGAGGAACAGAGTAAAACCCATTCACATGATTTTTGATTTAGGTCAATTCACAACCTGTGAATTCTGACCCTTACAGATGTACTAGAAACACAAAACTTTGTTCCCAATGATCATCATAAATCATTATTTTGATGCTCTGTATGTGACCCAAAGGGTGTAGAGGGATTAAGGAATAGTGATTCAAAGACATTTACAGAACTCTGAAGCTATGCACAAGAAGCTTGTCTGAATGGTTCCATTTTATTGAGCAACAATTTGTTTTTAGACACCTGCAGACAGGACCTCTGCATAGACACAAATGGGCCCAGACATTTGTCCTGTATGACCCAAGACTGATGTCATAGAGTGTCTTGTGGTTGTCTGCTGTGGAAATGTGGGTAAAATAACTTCCTTAAAACCAGTTCCTGTTTTTCTTCTCCATTTCCATTCTTCTTAGAGTTCTCCAAAACACGTGACTTTCATTGGCTCACATCATCATGAAACAGCAAATTTAGACACTCATTTCCCAGAGTGCTATCAATTTCACTGATTTGGCTTGGGTTTGACCCTATCAATCACACTCCAAAATATCAATAGTAATCAATCCCTGGCCCTAGGGGACAGCAGGGGGCACAGGATGACCAAGCAGCCACTGTGCAACCACCACCCTACGTGTGGCCAAGAAACATGACACAGAAACAGAGAATAAAACACAGCTCACAGCTCTAAGAGTGGGGTCAAGAGGACAAGGAAGCCTTATAGTTTTGCCATGAGAGCCATGGGTTTTCCAAAGAAGTGGAAGGGAAATGTTCCTCTGACCCAAACCAGCCTTCCTCTGCCAGGAAGTCCCCTGTATGTTGTTGCATCCCACCGTTTTTACCTAAATCTGGAATTTTTGTACTACTTTTTGCCCAGTTGTTTCCCATTGACACATGTATGACAAACCTCCAAGGGAGGAGGGCAGTCAGTGATGGGTGTTGGGTGGGCACAGGGGTGTGAAGCATTTGTAAGATCTTCCTAAAACAATGAAAATAAAAAGTACTTCATACATAAATCATATCACACTTTGTCTCTTTAAAGGCTGATCACGAGGAGTTCTGGCTTGCTCACTGTTGACTCTCTAAGCAGGAGTGTCTAAACTCATGAGACATTACAGCCAAAGTCTTCAAGAAAATCCCTGCTGTGAGAAAATTGCCAGGTACTTATGGTCAATCCAGAAAGAAAAATCAGACAGTGAAGGGCAAAGTTTCCTGGACTGAATAGAGCTGGAAGGTCAAACAGCTCCTTAAATTTCTCCTTGTCAAAGTAGATATTTTTTTCTGTATATTTTCAATCATTTAAGAAATTTTATTGTTTGATATTGATTCGGATTTTTATTAATTTTAATTTTTTTACCTTAGTTAGAAAGTGTAACCATGTTTACCTGGCTTTGACATTAGTGTAGCTCTCTCAGCTCTTAAGGTCAGCCTGCATACAGTTTCCCCCCAGGCATCTTGTCAGTCCCACACAGCTTTTGGGCAGCCCAGCAATAAATAATTTATCCAGCAAGATACCCTTGAATTATTCTAGGCTCTCTTAAAAAAAATATATTTTCTTCAACTGACAAAAATTGACAGAAATGGTAATTTCTCCTGCAATCCCATCGAGTTAAAGACAATTCAGAGGGAGGAAAACTGATTAAATCAGGAAAGAGTTGGATGTTTTAATCCTATTGATCTCTTTTAAAGGATGCTACTGCTCCCTTTAAAACTGCAATTTTAAAAAAATTATTTATTTATTTAATTTTTTTTTTTGAGCCATACACAACAGCTTTAGTCCAGAAGAAAAATCTGCAGCCCACAACTAGTTCAGATTTTCCACTGCAAGAGGAAAGGCAAGCCAGGGAGAGCACCTGCTGTGGGACTGTCCTCCTGCAAAGGAGCTGGCAGGTGCTGAGAGATGAGACAAAAACACTTCCTGGGAAGTCTTTGGAGGAGGGATGTGAGCAAACTGCTGACAGCCCAGCCACACCTTGGGGTCTGTGACCCAGAGTTTTATATCCTTCCTTTTTACACATTGCTCCTTTCTGTGTTGGAGACCAGCAGCTGTGCATCCACCACACAGCCTGTACAGCTTTCCAGTTGCTGTTCTTGTTTTAGGGTCTCCTTCCTCCTCACTCACTCTCCTTTGCACCTGAGCATCCCCTTCAGCTCAGAATCCCCTCCCAGTACAGATATCCCAGCTGGGAACCAGCAGTCACAAACTTTGCTGATTGATTCCAGGTGTTCCTCACCTCCTGCTCCTCCCTCCCTTTGTTTTTCAATCCTGGGGAGTTTCATTCCCTCACAGGCTGGTTTGCTGTCACACCCTACCCTGCCACCATGGCTCACCCTGCTGACACTGAATTTCAGACCTGAGCTTAGTCCAAGGTCACAATTTCTACCATTTTGCAAAATGGTAGAAAGCACAAATTCCATAATGGCTTGTGACTGTGAGTTAAGTTCAACACAGCTGGCAGCTCCTGTTAGGCAGATCTGCAGCAGGACTGACCTCACTGACTGCATGAATCACTTGTCCCCCAGGGGCAGGAATGTTTCTTCCAGGGCAGGATTGAAGCTGCTTTCTTACAAAGGCACTATCAGTCCCAAGCTGGGAGCTGGAAGCTGCCTGAGCCACACACCTGTCTTGTAGATAGTTCCTAGGCCTGCCAGGCATTTACCATTCAAAAAATACACATTCTTCATCAACTTGAGCTGAACTTTGGTGAAGGGTGTAGGGGGGAGAAAGGAAAGGAGGAGGGGAGGGACTCAAGGGGTTCAAGTGGAAGCTTTTGTTCAATCCTTGACAGAAATAAATAACCAAATCTTTCTGTTTTGGCTCTAGTGCGTTTGTTAAATGTGGCAAGGCTTGAATTGTTATCCCATAGCAGTTTTCCAATGACTGGATTGAAAAATAATATTTGGTTTCTTGTTTAAAGAAAGTATCACAGCAGCTTCAAGTGGAAGTACCATGAAGGGAGAAAAAAGTGACATGAACCAGTGTGGTCCCTGAAGCAGACAGTCACCATCCTGTCCCACATTGTCCTGTCAGGGTCACAGAAGAGAGCTGTTTTGCCATGGGACACAGGCCACCATCATCCCAGAAGGATTTGCCCACTACATCAGATCAGGAGTACCCAGGGAGCAAGATGGACATTTAGAACAAACCCCAAAGCAAATGCTCATGAGACAGTTTATTCATTTTCTTGGCCTGTTAGAGGTCAAGGCTCCACTCCAAATGAGACTGTGACACTCCCCAGACTGGCCCTGGACACATCAGAGCAGACACATGGTGGGGCCCTTGGTCTGTGCTGATCACCACAGTATCACCAGGGTTAGGGGTGGGGGAGAAGCGTGGAGAGGGGAGAGCTCAGGAGAGCTCAGTGCATCCCAGCACTGCAGCATCCTTTCAGCTGCAGACATATAAAGGAACTCTTCATGTGTTTCTAGCCAGAAATGGGCTCCATTTAGATATTTATGCCTTAATGATGCTGAATAAAGACATAAGGAAGAGGCACCTATTTCTGTGGCTCTGGCTGAGAGATGCTGCATCCAAGACTAAAATATTTTTGCATGCCTGATCCATACCTCCCGTGTGCTGAGAAGCCTTTAAGCTCTTTTTAGCTGATGAGACATGAGCAGGTGGTCCAATTGTGAACAAAATGTCAGAATCCCTTCCCAGGTACAAAACCCCACTTAAAGAGACAGTCAAGCTATGCTGATAAACGTCAACTAGCCCCAGGCACCTCCAACCCCCAAATCTCTGCTTTCAGTGCTGACATTAACTCTAATTATGTTCATCCTAAATCTGCTTCCAGTCTGTTTTCATTACCTTCATTCACATTACTTTGCTATCACTTGTCCCTGCTTGCTGGCCTGATCTGTGATCAGATCTATTAGCAGCTCTGCTGCAGTGGGTTTGTGTTCCTCACCACCCTGCATGTGGCACTTCTTGCTTTCCTTGGCCTGCAGTGTGGCTGGTAAACTGTGGGTGCAAATTTCTGACCCTGGGCAGCTTTTCAGGGCACCCCCAAAGCCTCTTCCTTTCCCTGAGGTCAGCAATCAGAACCAGAATAAAGCCTGATGTTTATTCCTGGGAGGCTGCTCTGTGCACCCCACAAACAAGTGGAAATAAGGAATTCTCTTGGACTTCCAGCAGCCCTGATGGCTTGGCTGCATAAAAACAGGGTTTTTTTCCTATATTTTCCTTCTCCAGCTAATTGAGCTGCACCTAAAGAAAGCACTGATGTGAACATGAGAGCAACTTTCTGTACCATGGTCACATACAAAGTGGTGGGACAGCCTGGAGAAAAGAGTCCAGGAAGATCTTCTGACACCTTCCAGTGCCTGAAGGGGCTACAAGAGAGCTGGACAGGGACTTGGGACAAGGGTCTGGAGTGACAGGACAAGGGGGAATGGCTCAAAACTGCCAGAGGGCAGGGATAGATTGGGTACTAGGAAGAAATTCTTCCCTGTGAGGGTGCTGAGACCCTGGCACAGAATGCCCAGAGCTGTGGCTGCCCCATCCCTGGAGTGTCCAAGGCTGGATGGAAGTCTAAGCAGCCTGGTTTAGTGAAAAGTGTCCCTGCTCATAGCAGGGGTTTTAGAATGAGGTGGTTTCCAAGGCCACTTTCAACTCAAACCATTCTATGATACCAAAGGCCTTTTGCAATTTCCCTGTTTCAGTTGCTGTGATCTGGAAGGCAGTGCTGTCTGCAGGTTACACCAGGGAATTCTGCATCCCAAGGGCCTGGATTTTCAGATGTACTGAGCATCCCAGGCTCCAGCTGCTCACAGTGGGATGTGTAGGTGCTCTGTGTTTCTGAAAACAGCATTTACAATTTATATCAACATTTTATATCTGCATGAATAAAATCCCTGGAGATTATCTCAGTGTTTCTGGAAGGGGTCCAGGCACTTCCCTTGTGCCCACTGAGTGTGGCAGGCTCAGCTCTGAAAGCAAACAAAAGTCCAATGACAACCTCAGGATAAGTGCACTGTTCCCAGTGTAGCTGCCAACAGGACATACCTAGATCAGAAAAATGTTCTTTCTTCTTCAGGGAGTTGTGAGGAGTCTGCAAATTATTGCAATGAATTGTGAGTGCTTGAATGGAAGGTGCTACTGAACAGTGGATCATTGTGTCTGGGTGGATTTTATAGACATTTCTATAGTGCTCATGAAAAAGATAAGGAAAATTATATTTTGAACACATTCTCAAATGTGTGTGTCATTTCTGTGTGCTTTAACCTGGCTGGCAAAGGAGACAGATTTTTAAAGGATACTCAGTGAGGTGTTACTATCCCATCATAACATACACATTTGTTCATGGAATTTTTAAGTAGAATATTTACTGAATCACAATAATTCTCAAGCACTTTTATATTTAAGAAGTAATTTTCTAATATTCCTCATTTTTTCTCACCCTTTTAATGGTTTTGGTCAACAAAACCAAGAATTAACTGTCCTTCACAAGGGTTCCTTTTCTTCTATTATCAACTTTGATACTGTCATTTAAGTATGATATTACTATGCCCATTCAGAAAAAAAAGCTACTACCCACAGTGATGGGTAATGAGACAGGCTTTCACCACATTCTTTGCTTTGTAACATCAGTAGGATTACCAGCATCATTGGAAAAAGAATATTTCAACTGGCAAGGCAGAAAAGTGGAAAGTTCCTGAAAAGCTGAAAAAGACTCAGTAAGTCCTTTCCTCTGCATGACAACAGGCATTAATTAAATCAAGGCCCTCCTTGAACTGTGCAAAAAGGGAAAAGCATTGCACTTTGGATTCCTTCAGAGCAGTCATTCCTGACATTTCTAGTGAGGAGTGGAATAATCACAAACCACCCTTAGAACATGATGTAGTAAGATGTTCCTCATCTTATTTTCCTGGGACAAACTGCCTCCTTTACAGCCAAGGGCATGAGCCATGTGAGGAGCAGTAATTTGGGGAGGTGCACAATACAAGCAGTAATTCAAGTGACCTACTGGTGAGCCAAGGTTCCTCCTTCTCTACAGAGATTGATAACCTTTGGGTGTTTGAGCAGCAGGTCAAGTAACTGCTGTATTTTAACTCTTTTTCTGTATGGTATGTATTGCCTATCCATCTAAATTATGGGCTTTGTGGTTTGGGGTATTTCTAAAACTTTTCTATAGGAATAGGAACATGTCCTTCATTAACGCCCAGTCAAGTCAATGCTTGTTGGGATAAGTGAGGAAGCCTCTCGGGAGAAAGAAGTATTTTAAATTCCTGCCCTCTTCAGTCACTTTCTGAGCTTCACACAAGCACTCTGCTCCTGCTGGTTTGCTGTTTCACACTTGGGCAAGAAGTGAATGAAGGGATAAATGCCTCACGTGTCCACTGATGTGGATTCCCCCATTCTGTACAGCTCAGCACTTCCCTGGGCTGGACCCTCAGAAAACCAGCAAAGAGGAGTGTCATTCGGGCTTACTTTTGTGAGAGGATTAATGCCTTAATCAAATTACTTACTTGGAAGAAAAATTAGCAGATGCTGCAGTGCTTCACCTTTGAAACATCAGTAAAAACTTTCCTGTGCTCCCTAAAAGAGATACGAGTGTGACAGTCCCTATTCAGCCTGTGTTTGCAGTTTGCATATTTCTGTGTAAATGTGTGTCTTACAATTAGCTTGAGGATGTGCTTACAGTTGCTTTTACAAGTCCTCATTCTTGACAGTTTTACGGATGTTTGCACTAAGTAGCTTTTAGTGGCATACTGGTGAAACTAGGCACCTTGTTTTCCTTTCTTAAAGGCCCTTGGTTCTAATACCTACAAAGACTAATCCATTTGCCTCAGCTAATCCAGTCTAAAAGTACTCCAGTGCACTTGAAAGGATGTCCTGTGAGCAAAACATCTCACCTTGAGAATGGGGAAAAACTTGTTTTGGAGGTTGCTTCCCTCTGAAGCAGCAGCTCCAATTGGCTAATCTATTTAGCAAAATTAATGAGAGGGCCATGGATTGAGTTTCATGGCAGACTAAAGCCCGGCTTTCTCAAAGAAAGGAATTCATTGTTGAACCTTTGATGGTCTAAAGGAGGAGAGATGCATTCATATGTTTTGGGTAACTCCCTCATCATTACTAAGATAAAATAAAAAGGCTTTAGGTTTCTTTCACCAATCACCCCACAAGTTGGCAATTATATAGGATTACTAGCATCCCATAGACCTGAGCTACCAACAGCTATTTTATTCACTTGTGTAATGCATTTTATGGTCATAACAAAAGAGCCCTTCAGGCTATTTTGTGGTCCATACAGATTTTGAAGGAAGGGAACTCTTATTTTTGTTTGTGTTTTGAGTGGGGGCGATGGGCAAAAAAAAGGTTTTTTTCTGCCAAGAGATTAGTGTGAAAGAATGAAATGAAATAATGAAATGTTTCGGTCTTGTTCAGTTCTAGTCTAATCAAGCCTACTCTCAAATTAATGAGCTCTTACCAGGGGGAACATCCCTCAATGCTGGAAGGCAGCAGTAAAGCTATGCACTTCTATTTCGAAAAAATGTAAAGCAATATCCTTTTTGGCTTCAGATAAAACAGTGAAAGAAGCATTTTTCATCTTTTAAGGTTTGATTTAATGCTACACTGACTTGCAGGGTTTGTGTTTATTGGAGGCATTTTTCTAGAGAGCTGAACAAATTGCCAATAATTTGAGGGTTAGTATTCTGGTCTCTTTGGCTCATGGTGAATGAGAAGTGTGGGACAAGGAAGTCTAGCAAGAGAAAATAAGTTATATTTATTTCGTGAGAAGGTCTTCCTAAACCCTGTTCAGGTCATACCAACCCATCTTTAGTCCCATCTTCTGAAAACCCCTCCTTTTCCTTTCCTAAATTTGTTCTGCACTGTCCTGAGTAGTGGAGTCCCTCAGCTTTGCAGGGATGTTTCTTCCACAAAGACAGAAAACTTTATTTTCTTTGAAATGTGTCATGCCTCAATGGCTCACAAGACCCCAGCTGAGGGGTTCTTCTGGGGCTGGAATAAAGCACAGGCTTTATTTATTTAAATAAAAATTTATTTTATTTAAAACACAGGCCTGTAGTGCCTGAGGGCTGCAAATCCTGGGCTGTGGAGCAGCTTCCCATGGGATTCCTCTGTGTGCCAGCAGATCCAGGTCATGGAGGCACAGTGCTTGCAGCAAAATCCCTGCATTTACTGCAACAACACCTCCCACAGTTTTACACTTCCAAAATCCAAGGCTGGCACATCTCAAACTTGCACTGTAGGAAATGCCCATTGGAGTCTCATGTTCAGTTGTCATTTGTCCTTCTCTGTGCCCATTATAAACTTTAACACATAATATTTTTCTCACTTTATTTACCACAGAGTGGCTGGAGCTCACTGAATCCATGTGTGGTTTGTATTCTCTTGTAATTTCAACAGTGTTTTCAGGTCTTATCTACTGTTGTCTATATCCAAGCATTGTACTGAACCAAGGTGTGATCTTATATTCTTTGAGTTTCCTAAAATATTGCTGCTGCAGTTTGACAACACTCCACAACCATCAGTTAATTTTTACAACAGCCCTGGAAGATAAGGCCTAGAAGGATTAAGCCCAAACTTGTCTTTTTTTTCTAATGTGAATCACATGGGTGCTGATTAAATATCCTCTACTTTGATAGGACAAAAGTAGAAAAGTACAAATACAAATCTTTGTAGTTCCAAGTCTAGGTGAGATCGCAGTGGGGCTTTTGGGGGTTTTTTTTGTTTGTTTTTTGGTTTTTTGGTTTTTGTTTTTTGTGGTTTTTTTGTTGTTGTTGTTGGGTTTTTTTGGTTGGGTCTTTTTTTTGGTTGGTTTTGTTGTGGGGTGTTTATTTTGTTTTTTTTTTTTTTTTTTTTTTTGACAGGCTGAATCCTTCTGTGTGTCAGGGTTGTTTAGTAAAGGAGAGATTTACCATGAGTTAAGTAATAGGGAAAGGTTCCTCTAAATCATTTTTCTAGCATCACATCAGAGGTCCCTGCTGCACTCCAGGACAATATCAATGATTCTGGTGTCACTCAGGGATTAAGGAACCTCAACCTCATCATCCTCTGTGCTCTTCACCAAGGTCCCTGCCTCATTCACTGTCTGTATCCCATCTCCTTGGATGTGTGAGGCAATGGTCTGGCCAACAACAGCCTCCTTCAGCACAAATCATGATTCATTTCCTCACTATCATTCTCAAATAGTGCTAGAGGCCAAAATGCCAGACACTACAATTCAGTTCTTCTAATTCCTGCTTACAAAATATCCTTGGTTTTGTTTTGTTGCTTTTTTTAAGAATAATTTTAAAAACAGGAGTTTCCACTGGTGGAAACCTACTGAGTTCTACCTACCCAGCCAGTGAGACTTTGGGAGAAATAAGGTATACCTCTACCTTTTGAGCTAAGAGATGAGCTGATATCAGAATATAAACAGCATTTTCCTCTTGGCAAGTACTGATGGGGGTTGAGGAAAATGAGCTGTTGGCAATCTGCAAGGTGGCAGACACCACTGGAAAAAATCAGAAAGGGTTCTAATGGCATCTCAAAAGCCTATTAACCCACCCAATCTTTGTCCTCTGCTGCTGCTGCTGTACCCCAGCCTGATTTTGTTTCTCACTCTTTCCCACCAGCACCTCATTTTGCCTTCAGTAGTGTCTGCTGAGTGAGAGAAAGACTCCTTGCTCCTTACCCTGTCTTGAATGGTGCTGGTCAGCCTGCAAGAGCCCTTTCAAATGATTGCTTAAACCACTGTCTTCGAAAGAGTTTAACAGTTTGAGAATGTGCAGGCAGCAAGGCTCAGCGATTTCAAAAGGCTTTTTTGAAAAGCCATAACCTGGCCCCCAGGTGACATAGCCAGCTCATTTTCAAGCTGCTGCTGCAAAGAAAAAACAGCACTGCAAGCTTATGGATGAAATAGCTAAAAAAAAAAAAAAAAAAAAAAAAAAAAAAAAAAAGTTTTAAAGTTGTTCATATTCGTTTTTCATCATGTTTTAGCCCTTCAAAATAAAGGAGCTATTTTTGCTAGAGCGTTCCTCAAAATAATCAGGCAAAGGAATACACCCAGCATGGAAAATTCCAGCAGAGACCATTACAAGGCCTTGTTACCAACTCCTTGTAATTTTGCCAAACACAAGGAGGAAGACACAGGCTGCTGGTGTCAGCTCCACTGCAATGACACCAGGAGCTGATACTGTGGAGTGGTGCCATGTAACTTCTGCCAGTGCTCAGAAAACACAACTCTTCCTCAGTAAAATGGCAATGAAACAGGCCACAGTTGTATTTTAAATAAGTGGTTTTGCACTTGTAATGAGCTGTGAAGATGGGGCTAAACAAGGAAATCTGTGTGACAAAGTCACAGCGGGTTATTTCCCAGAAAGGACTGCCATGCTCCAGCAATCCCTGCTTCCTGCAAGGTCAACAAACAGTGCCTGAAAGCTCAAGGTGAGCTGTCTTCATCATGGGCTACAAAGGAGGGACTGATCACAGGCAAGGCTTGCTGGTGAGAAGCAGAATTTAAGTTTATAAAACATAAACAGCAGTGCAGCAAGACAGACCCTGTGTCAGAAATGGCTGGGAACAGGAATCAGTGCAGGCTGTATGCAGGCCAGCACAGAGGTGCAAACATCTGTGGGATGTGGCAAATCAAAATATCTTTCAGGTAAAAGCCTCACAAAATGCAGCAAGTGTTCTTTTCAAATAAAACCTCCCCTTATTTATCTACCTCAGCCACATAAGCTTTTAATTAGACCATATTCATGGCTTCATGGGAAGCTCCCTAAAAAAGTGGAAATCTCCAAGAAAGCCTTTCCAAAGTGAAAGCATATCAAGTTGCCCTTTTTCACAGCATGCCCTTTCTCTACAGAGAGAAGCAAAATTAGGAGTTCAAAACAGGTGGCAAATACCAAGACACCTGAAATGGCTTATAATAATAATATAATAATAATAATAATAATAATAATAATAATAATAATAATAATAATAATATTATCATTATTATTATCATTAATATTAATATTAATATTAAGTATACTAATTAATATTAATGTTAATTATTATAATATTTATTTTATTTTATTTATTAGTATTAATATTACTAATTATTAATATTGTTATTATTAATAATATTAATATTAATATTAATAGTTATAGTAATAGTAATATTTAATATACTAATTAATATTAATGTTAGTTATTATAATAATTTATTTTATTATTATTATTATTATTATTATTATTATTATTATTATTATTATTATTATTATTATTATTATTGCTGTGTCATACAGTAGTCAAATTCATTTCAGCTTAGAGATTCCAAAGTCCAAGAAAGAAAATCCAGCTGGAAGTTCTGTCCCATCTCTGTTCTTACCTGCCTTCTCCTCACCTGTAATTCTTGCATCCAGGGCAGAGGTGAATCATTCACACACAACAGTGGCACCCAGACCAGCAAACATCTCTGGCTCAGCTCACCCTGTGCCCTTTTTATGAGGCTGTCTGTCATCCACAGAGCTGATCTGCTTCTGATCATATCTCCCAGTGATTCTGCAGATGAGAACTCCTAATATGGGGCTATCAGCAGGCAGATTGCTAAAGCCTAACAATGCCACGAGAAGAAGTGTAAACAATGGGAATCTGCTCCATTTAAGCAATGCACAATGCTTGCATTGTCTGCCCAAAAACAACAACTGGAAGGATCGGCTCTCGATTTTTAAGCCGGTCTGCTGCCAAAGCAGAACGGGAAAGCACACAAAAAAGGGAATGTTTTAATGCATCCACTGACACCACTTCAAACTGGAGCAGGATCACAGAAAACTCCAGTACTTGGAAAAATCAAATGCTTTGCCCTTGAAATTCTGCCTGCAAAGTAGTTTTGGGAAGACAGGGAAGGACTGAGAACAAACAGTAAACAGAAAAACAAGTCACCCTTCCCAGTCTGGGTTTGTTGGCACAGCCCAAAGAAGGTGCAGTGTCCTCCTGTGAAGGTTGCCTTCCCCCAGCTGCCACAGCTCAGAGGAGCAGAGTGGCAGCAGTGCAGACTGGCACTCCCATCCTCACTGGCTTTGCTCTTGGCTCTCTCCCACAGCACTGACGCTTCTCTGGCTGTAGTATTTTTCCTAGATTAAATGTGTAGACTTCTCCTTTTTTTTTTTTTTTTTTCTTCTCTCTCTGTTCATCTCAAAGAACAGGCAGAGAAAATTGGCTCACTCTCAGGTGACAAGCTGTGTGAAGTTCCATCCTCTCTCAATTTATTTAGGTGAGTACTGGGGGTAGAAGAAGAGGACATGCATGGAAGGAACCTGCTGATATCCTGCTCCAAGGACTGAGAAAGGCACACTAACATTGAGTCACTTAGATGGCACTAGCAGAAGCTTCATTTGATGCAAGCTGGCCACGGTATCTTTACTTGTCTTTCACCACAGAGCCCTCATTTGTGAGCTGTCTTTCCCTTCAGTGTTGTTCTCTGTGAGAAATGAGGGAAAAACTGAAGGTTTGGAGAGGACTATTCCACACCCACCTACAGGGGAGAACTGGAGGCTGAGATACTTTTAACAAGCTTATTTTTTGGCTCCAGAAAGAGGCTGCCTGTATTTTTACATTTGAGGAAGACTGGTATCTTTTGGTAAGAACAGAGAGACATCCACAGTCACAGGACATGGAGCTTGCAGGACCTGTCAAGAGACAGAAGAGAAACACCTCAAGGCTTTTTTCATCTTTCTTGTTTGGGGTTGGTTTTTCTTTTTTTTTTTTTTTTTTTTTTCTTTATGACAGAGTGAAAATCTTGTCAAATCAATTAGACACTGACCTGTATCTCCCATTTATAAACCCTTCCTGTTACCGTGCAGTTTGTACAAACTCAGTTTGAAACAAAGCACTGCATCTTTCTCCCCAAAGCCATTTGCCATTCTTGGATGAACATGTCCCAGTTTTGTTCCTTCCAGGAGATCACTCCCCCAGAGAGGACAAAAAGCTGTCACCTCTCACACTGGCTGATGTTTATTTCTTCTTGCTAGAGGAGGAACCACTGAGGATCCACACTTGTGTGGCCACACCAGTTTTCTGTAGATGGAGGAAATCTACTGGCTTGGAGCAAGAGCTCCTCTGTTCTTTATTCCCCATATCCACCCAACACTCTCCTCAGGAGGATGGAACTGGTAGTTTAATGAAGATGGACACCAACCAGGTGACACCTGATCTGCTGCCCTCCAGATTTTCTCCTGCAGTGGCTCTTTGTAGGTACATTGTTTTTGACAGGATTTACTTGGGGATATTTTGCTTTTGACCCACCATTCCTTACTTACTACACAGCACAGAGCAAATTCCTGCAAAGTAACGTGAACAAAAACATTCTTAATTGTGGCTGAGAACCACAGGAGGAAATGTCACACCTGCAATGAGTATTTTTACTTTTGTAAAATTTAGAAAGTCTTGTGGATTTCTCTATCACCAGGGCAATTTTTTGCTGATTAACTCCCCACACAATTTTTATACAGCAAACCTCAAGAGAAAACATGTTGAGGTCAAGAGGAGGAAATCCACTGGTGCATTCTCTGAAATTTCAGCCACCAGACCTTGAACCTGGAAAAGGAAAGCTTTCCATAAAATACTAACTGAGGCATTTGAACTAAAACAAAGCAGGTGAAGTCAGAACCCAAAAGACAGCAGGACTCCAGAGGATAAAAATGGGTTGCTTGATGAAATCAATACATTTTTTTTCTTTTTGGGGGTCTTTTTCATACTGATAATTTTGCTCAAGAACCAAAGGAAACAGTAAATTTAATTTCACAGAGATTCAGGGATTACAGAAATTATATAATTTCCTTTAAAATATTTTTTTTTTTGTTTTCTTTCTCATGCCAAATTTTTGATTTGGCATAAACTAAAAGTTGCATTTCCCCCATGGAAGTTTTATACTTTAATATGTAATATCTCAATTTTTAAGAACAAATGATACAAGTTTAAAATCAAATAATATAGCTGCCTTTTTTTGAGGTCTGCAGCTAATTTAGGATGTTTCAACATTATTGGAACTTTTTCATCACTTTTTTTGAAATGAAATTTCCCCAAAAGCAACATGAGCTCACAAACTTCTCTTTTTATTATTATTTTAGCGCTACCACATTTTACTGATGGGAGGGAAAAAACCTTTTCCATCAAAGTTTTTTTCCAATAAACACTACTCCTGAGTCAAGTAGGAGCGTGTCTGAAAATCCCTCAGATGGAAGATTTATTATGTATCATTGGGGAAAAAAGCTTTTCAGGGCCAAATTCTGATACAAGCTGGTTTGTGCAAATATACACTGAGCTCCAGCCAGTGAAAATGAGGCCCTTTCAATGTACTTTGTGCTCCTAAAAGAGAAGGTACCCAGTAAAAGGGTCAGAAACATTAGTGTGTACATGTGTGTGTGAGCACAGACACTCTGCTGCTGCTCTTGGCACTCAGGAACAGCTTTCTAGATCATTTAAAATACATATATATTTGATGTGAAGCCTCATAGCCATAGGATTTTCAGGTATTTTTATTGTCTTCCACTTTTTAAATTTTTTTAAACAACTTCTTTTTTATTGTTTTATGAGAAATAACTTTACAATCTATGACCTGATATACCAACTAAATCTTGCTATTAATGAGCAAGGCCCCATTTGCCAAAAAAATCAGCATATGCAGCTTGCCTGTCAATTGGAGCTTCCCCACAGATCTGTTTTTAAAAAATATTTTATAGAAGCACAACAATTTGTGGGTTACAGAAGTGCCCACAGCAGCAAAAGGGTTAAGGAAGTTGTGGTAAAACCAGTGTATTTCTTGAGTACAATCAATTATCCTCACTACAACAACTTGTATTTTTAGGGAGGTGGTAAATAGAAAGATGCTTGTGCTGCCAAGCTCCAAAGGTTGTCTGAGAATGTCAGTCTGATAACATGGCTTTGCAGACAAAAACATTGTGATGTGTATCAAAATACTGCAAAGGGCCGGCTGCTCTGCCAAAATGAAAGCCAGCCCTGAGAGATGTGAAGCACAGCAAGGAGGGGAGATTCAGCCCCTTCCTATAAACAAGATGCAGTGGGAAGAGGTTGCATGATGAACCCCCTGCCCTAACAAACAGTATTTAATACAGTATTTAAAATTAAACTGCTGTCAGGAGCGGCGTTTTTATTCCTTGTTTTGATTCTGTTCAAAGCACATCAGGCCGTGTCTGCTGCACTGCCCCAGGCAGTGACATTCACTGCAAACAGGGGGGTTTGCAGCCTGATTTACAGTGCTGTGGGATGGCCAACATTGCTCTGCAGCTCCAGTGACCTGGTGCTCATCTGGAGCAGGAACGATGACTCCACGCTCTGCTTGGGCCACCTGGATCCTGTTAAGTGCAGGCATAAATCAAAGCAGCCTTCACATGACAGAGGCTTGTCCAGGCTGGGACTGGGTCAGACCCAATCCTTCCAGCAGAGTAAAAATGAACTGTGAAAAGTTGTGGTGGTGTTATTTGCTCTGTAGTAGCACCCGGAGTAGTTTCAGCTTGTCATCTTTCCTGTGCTCTGCACTCATCTGTACCTGCACCCAAAACTCATGGAGAAGTTTGGTCTTGAGCAAAGGCTTGGCTGGCACTTCAGAGGAAATGTTGGCCCCACCACATAGAACAGTTCCCCTGTTTTCACCCCACAGACTGGTGGCAAAGACAAGGACAGGACTTAGGTAATAACTTCATCATTTATTAGGGCATGCCCTGGACCCCAGAGTCTGCAGGGAGAACAGTGTCCCCAGTTAGACAAACTGGAACTTTTCTGATGAGACTGAGATGAAGATTTCTGCAGGTGGTAGAACTTCAAAGTAGCACCTGTCTGCTCAGAGAAAAGTTTCTACTTCAAGAACCACGTGACATTTACACAATTCTTATTCTTCCTTAATTCATCCTAGACAGACTGCAACAAACACTTCTATGACATATATCTTTCATTCAGAGTAGTAAATATTTATCCTTCTAGAAGTCCAGACTCAGCAGCACTGGATAATTGAAGTTATTCCTGTGTATACTGGCAGTCTTCACCTACCCCAATGCTACCACATGTTTACTTCAGCTCTGACATGCAAGACCACCCTTCCACATTTACCTTCCTTTGTGGCCAGCATGTGAGTGCAGAATGCCACTGTGATCCACGTGGCAGGGCTTGTGTTGAGAGCTGTTCTAAAAGGTAGATTTTTTTGGTAGGTGGAAGTATGCTTGGCATTTTTTTGTATTCAAATGGACAGAAATGGGGTAGACTTTGTGTCTAATCATGGCAAAGTGAAAGGTAGGAGCACCAGGTAAAACTACTGAAAACAAAGAAGTGTAAGTGGTCATTAACACATTATGTATCTTCACTGTTGGTGGAAAAGGCTAAGAATTATCTGTAAAACTCCATTAAAAAATCCATCTCCTGCTGTGGAATTCTGCTTTAGTTTTACTGGCTCCTATGAAGTCCTTATCACCAGAATATAAACCATTTCACTTCTGAAACATCATAAAATTGCTGCCATTGAAGCCCTGGTAATTAAAGCCTGTTTGAGACCACAGAGCTTGTAAGCTGCATGAGAAAATTCCTAAAGCCATTTTTTACAGAGCTCTGATTAGAAACTCTTTCCAGATATGGGCAGATGAAATGTTCTAGAGACAATCTCAAGGCAATCTTAATTCATGTAACATTGATTTACTGGAGAGCTCACAGCTCAGAATAGGCTTTGATGACAATATCTTATCTCCTTGAATCTGATAAACTCTGAGGACAGATGTATAGCTCCAATTAACATAAATATACACTGCAGATAGCAAGGAGGAAAATAACAAGTTTGAGAAAGCAGGTCCTCCTTAATGCCACCTCCAGCACACTGTGCACTGCAGGGCCAGGCTCCATGCTAATTGTAGGACCAAAAAGCAAGTTCCAAGGCTGGGAGGCCCCACAACATGTCTGAGCTCTTTCCAGAGGTGATTTTTGCACTCTAATTAACATCTGTCACCAGGCTCTTTGCTCATCTCTTCTTGGGGAAGAAAACTCTGCTGTGGCCTTGTGTTGAGTGAGGCATGGGACAAATGGAATCATTAAGCT
The DNA here is from genome assembly GCA_030060385.1 of Muscicapa striata striata. Classification (NCBI taxonomy): domain Eukaryota; kingdom Metazoa; phylum Chordata; class Aves; order Passeriformes; family Muscicapidae; genus Muscicapa; species Muscicapa striata. The sequence continues at coordinate 6,142,344 of JAREIS010000126.1, read as the reverse complement.
GGGTTTCTGAACTGCAACAATCTGACCAAGGCAAATTAATAAAGGCAAAGCCATCCAGTCTCTGTGAGCCTCCAGTAAAACAGCTGAAACACTACCTGAAAAACAGTTCCTAATGTCTTCTCCAACACCAAAACCATTTAAAAAGTCTTTTTAGAGCAGACAGCAATGGTCAGAAGATGCTTTTTGGAGATATCCCTCAATATCATGCAAACACAATCCAGCCAGAAGTTGCTTTGCCCAGCTCAGTTGACAGCAATAACATGAGGATGAAAAGCAAAGCATTTCCAGCCTGGCCAAAGGTTGCTTGTGCCATGGGGCAGGACACAGAGGAGAGGTCCTGCTTCTCACTGTCTTTCTATCACCTGACAAAATGTGTTCTTTGTGAGGAAATGTGGGAGAAGGGGTGATGAGGACAACATGGTAACTCCATAAAATTTCTCAGGTGCCTACCTTGGCACTGGCCTAGTGCCAGTGAAGAGTAGAAGGAGGTTTAGTAAAGCTGGTTGAAACTTGGAATTTCCCCTTGAAGACAAGAATATTACGATCTTCTAATTATTTCTTTTTTCATACCTTACTGGAAAAAAAAGAAAAGAAAGGTTGAAATTTCCTATGAAATTGAGGTCCTGAGTGATTTTGCCCTGATAGCATCAGAACATCCTCTCTGCAAAGATTTGTTTCAACGTGCCTGCAGTCCTCACAAAGTGACAATGCTTCACATATGTGGAATTGGTTAGAATTTTATAAAAACACAAATTCAACAGGGATCTTTTGTTTTCTTCAAAATGATGGTCCTTGGTAACTTCACCCCAAAAAACCCAGCCTGTTTCCTTTCTAAATACAGCTTTCCTTCATTGAGGAAGCACACTCTGCTGGAAAATGTCCACAGTCCCAAATCCATTTCCAGTTAAGCCTGTGCAGTCTCTCACATGTTTGCAGCAGCCTCTCCATGGACATGGCAGGGCAGTTCCAAGCTGTTTAATCTTTTGTCTAAATATAAATAGATGAGTGAATATCAGTAATTTCCTCTGTCCCTCTGGCTGTAGGGGGTTTATCTGTGTGAGGGAAGGCTTTAGGATTAGGGCCAGTCACTGGGGCTCTTTCCAGGCTCTCTGCTCACGAGCTCTTCAGATAACACTCTGCTCATACTTGGCTTCATCAGCCCTGCTCCAAAGGGCATCCCACACCAAACCAAACTGCTTTAAAGAAACAACAACTCAGCTGTTCCCTGCCTGCTGCTTCTGGGGCAAAATGAGAGTTTTCCCATGAGGCTGAACTGGCTGCAAGGGCTTTTTTCTTCCATTTGGCTGTTTGGGCCAACCTTCCCTGTCTTTCATTCCCTGATGATTTGGGATCTCTCCCCAGAGACCTGGCTAGCCCAGTAAAACTGGAAGTTGTGGGTGTTTTCTTCAAGAGAGATTTCCTGAAGTTGACTCTCATGCCAGTTTACAGGAGTTTTTACTCCTCTTGGCCATGGTCACTGCTCTCATCTTTTCTTCTCATCAGAAATGTCTTTTTTCTCTCCTCTTGATCTATGCTGGGTCATTCAGCAAAAAGGGGTAAGCATTCACCCTTGATGAACTTGGATCCACAAGTTTTCCCAGTCCCAACACTCTCCTCATATGACCCCAGTTTCTTCTTTGCTCCTCCAAGTCCTACAGATAAAAAAAAAAAAAAAAAAAAAAAAAAAAAAAAAAAACAAAAAAAAACAACTCTATCAGAGGGCCTGGCTGATAGAGACAACACAGCTCACAAGGGAAGCTGGGATGGGAAGCCCTAAAGATTGATTGCACTACACAGGGAACTCAACTTTATCAAAATAAAATGCACCCCTCCAAAAAAAAAAAAAAAAAAAAAAAAAGCTCTTATAGGATCCCTTTACCCCATAAGGATTAAAACCTGTGCTTAAGCTCATCAGTTCTCTGGCTTGGTAATGTCATAATTTAGAAGTTCACTGAGCTACAGCTATTTGCAGTTGTTAGGCTGAACTTCAGTCCTTTCATCTCTGCAATCTCATTCAATCCCTCAACATTGTGGGGATGCAGGCAAACCACTATAAATAACTGAGCCCTTGCATGTCAGCAGGTACAAACACCAGCCTCTTCAACAATCTGACCTTTCTTGGTGATTCTGACCAACCTGCAGTGAGGACAGCTAATATCTTCCAGGATTTTCCATGACTAAGGTATATATATAAAAATTTCTGGCTGTTTGTGTGTGCTTCAAATGCTTTCTGGCTTGTTTAATCTGGCTGTGACAATTTGTTCTGTGGTTAAAAAATGAAAGTAATGTCCCAGTTAATGATTTTTGATGAAGCCCATTATTCTCACAGCTATTTTTAAACACCATGGAAGACAAATCAATCTAACACACCTACAAGACTAATATTTTAATAAACTAATAGAGACAGTGGGCTAAAGCCATGGCATTTTTCCTCTGAATTCTTGTTTTTAAATGAAACCCTGTGAGGTTACCTTGGCATTCCTTTGCATGTAAAAAATGAAACCTAGAAAATAAATTTCTGTTGCTGTCTCCTGAATTTTGTCTTTGGCTTTAAAAGGAAAACAAAATAGAAAATGGCTTCATCTTCATAATTAGCAAAAGCTGATGAAAGACATTAAATCATTATGAGATTTCCCCTTCTTCTAGACACCTGTTAAATGGAATCTGATAATGCCTCTCTCTTATTAATATCTTATGAGAAAAGTCAGAGGGGATGCACCCCTGATTGACAGATATCCATTTTATGCTTTCTGCTTTAGTTCATTCTGGAACACAGAGTGAATGATGCTTCTGTGAGAAACTGAACCTCAGGTTTATCCATTTAAACCAGAAAAATAATGAGAAAAGGTAATAAATAATGGAAAATTTTCTAGATTGTGGCTTGCTTCCTAGCTTTGCCAGAAGTTGCACTGAAATTTTGAGAGGCTTTTTCATATCTGGCATCCCCTTATTCATTTATACTGTAGCTGAGAGCTTTACCCCAGCTGCCCCATTCAAGGAATCAGAGCAAAAATCAGTTTTCACCCACTGGGAGAAACTGGGGAAAAAAACTAGACTGTTGCCAGATTGAGGCCCTGTCCAACAGGAGCAGGAGTGGCTTCTCTAGCTCACCAGATTTGTTAGGTTTCTTCAGCTACCTTGCAATAACTATCCTCATGAGCATAGTGCATCTCAACTAGAGATATAGATTGATTTCAAGACAAAAAAAAAAATTTCCAAAATATATTCAGACAGTAGAAATGTATCTTGGTCTAAAACACATTTTGGGCTTTCACCATGCCCTGTCATGGGGTCTGGTCTCCTCTTTATTTTGCCCTTCTGCAGCTACAGACACATTTCCTGTTGCTATAGTTAGTGGGGAGATGCCCAAGAGCACAAATCCTCATTCTGTAGGATCAATATGTCTGGTCTGAGCCTGCAAGATGCATTTCCTATCAAGGCCTTATATCAACTCTTAAGCTGCCCACAAGTAAGCAAAGCAGTGTGATGGTGAAAGAGTATTTGGGGATTTGTTGTTGCAGAGTAAAGCTGGAGTACATTAAATTATTGCCACATTATCAAGTGTCTGCAAAAGTATATTGTCTTCAAACAAGGAGATGCTGATGTGAAATTTGAAAAGCCTTTCACAAGTTTAAAAATGCAATAGGTTTGAGGGACATCAATGAGGAAAGGTGAGGAACCACTCAGGGGAAGGGAGATCAGCTGCAATTCCTCCCCACCTCCCTGCATTGCTTTCCCTGATCCCCAGAACAAGCAGACAAAGCTGCTCATTTCCCATATTCCAGGGAAAACTCACAGAGAGCCTAAATTCAACCTGCTCATTTCCCATATTCCAGGGAAAACTCACAGAGAGCCTAAATTCAACCTGCTCATTTCCCCATATTCCAGGGAAAACTCACAGAGCCTCAACTCATCCCTTGGCTGAGCAGCCCACAGCCAATGTGGGCACTTATTTCTTATTTCTTATTTCTTATTTCTTATTTATTTCTTATTTCTTATTTCTTATTTCTTATTTCTTATTTCTTATTTCTTATTTCTTATTTCTTATTTCTTATTTCTTATTTCTTTTCTCAACCCAGCTCTTCCCATCCAAGCTGCACTTGCTCTCAGCCTGTCTTGTGTTGAGTGGCTGTGCACTTACATTTGCCCTTTGCAATGAAAAAATGTTATTTTCAGGTATATTTCAGCATTTCTCAGGCACTGAGCTGTCCCTGCAGCTCAAGTACAGAGCACAGAGCAGCCCCATGACTGGAATTAGTGGTGCTCACTCTATTAAAGGCAGCTGTTAGAAAAGGAGAGCTCCTGAATGTCAATTAAAATGCTTCAGTGATTGAAGTGGGCGACTTCCATGCACTGCTCTGTAACACTACACCCCTCCTTGTCCAGCTCACTCAGTGCTCTCACAGAAGCCCCTAGTAGGTCAATTTATGCAACAGCATTGACAGTGACCTTAAGGAGGGATCATTAAACTATTCTCCTCTCCTGGGATCTGTAACTCTATCTGCTCTCTCTGCTGGAGAGGATGAGACAAGGCAGGGAGGGAAGCAGCAGCTCCTTGGCCACCCAGAAATGACTCTGGTAGCCCTGATTTTTGTTGGTGCACATCCTAAGGAGAAAAGTGAGAAAAGCTAAACAAAGCAGGGACTGTGGTACCTGCAGGAGGTGAATTTCCCAGGGTGTCACAGCAGAACCAGGGGGATTTTATCTTGATGGAGCAGGCAGGGGATGGGTGCAGGGATGCTGGCCAGGGGGACAGCAGGGTCCTGGCTCCCACTGAGCCACTGCTGCCACACTGGGCTCACTGGGCCAGTGCTCCCATGGCCCCAGCAGCCAAGGGCAGAACGAGCAGGCAAACCTGCTCATTTCCCCATTTGCAGGGAAAAAACTGACAGAGAGCCTCAACTCAACCTGCTCATTTCCCCATTTCCAGGGAAAACTCATAGAGAATCTGAACTCAACCTGCTCACTTCCCCATTTCCAGGGAAAACTCATAGAGAATCTGAACTCAACCTGCTCATTTCCCATATTCCAGGGAAAACTCATAGAGAATCTGAACTCAACCTGCTCATTTCCCCATTTCCAGGGAAAACTCATAGAGAATCTGAACTCAACCTGCTCATTTCCCATATTCCAGGGAAAAAAATCACAGAGAGCCTCAACTCAACCTGCTCATTTCCCCTTATTCCAGGAAAAACTCACAGAGCCTCAACTCACCCCTGGGCTGAGCAGCCCACAGCCAATGTGGACACTTATTTCCACTTATTTCTTATTTCTTATTTATTTCTTATTTCTTATTTCTTATTTCTTATTTCTTATTTCTTATTTCTTATTTCTTATTTCTTTTCTCAACCCAGCCCTTCCCATCCAAGCTGCTCTTGCTCTCAGCCTGTCTCATGTTGAACGAGTGGCTGTGCACCTACATTTCCCTTTGCAGTGAAAAAAAATGATATTTTCAGGTATATTTCAGATATATTTCAGCAGGGAAAGCCAGCCAAGGGCTGGAGAGGACAAGCCCCTGGCCAGCTGTGCCTGGGAATTTCGGGAAAGGATGACTTTTGTCACTTGTGTCATCTCAGGCACACTGCAAAGCTGAGCTGAAAGCTTTTAATGGTCCCTTGACTCCGAGCCTGCAGATACAGAGAGATAGAGAGCATAATAAACTTTCAAAATATGATCTAACTGCATAACACATCTAATGTGTATCTTAACTGTATCCAGTGGAGCTGAATGGAAACAAACACATTTCAAACCAGACCACACACAGCAAGATAGTGCACATGACTAATTTTGATGACTGATTTCATATAAATAATGTACCAAGATTAGTAGATGCACTGTAATACCTTTTCATTCCACTCCTTTAATTAACTTTTCATTGAGAATCCAATTGAAAGCAGCTAATAAAATGTTTTCTTTTTGCTCCTTAGATTTAAAATGCATCCTGTCCTTACCAAAAACAGGGAGAAATTGCATGAATCTTGGGAAAATGTCCTGCTTGATGCCATTCAAAATAGTGCCAGTGTTACAGCTCTGAGCAGTGTGGCAAAGGAAGGCATAACAGGTGTAGATAAGGAGTGGGAAGAGTAGAGTATTATGGTCTCTGCACGTTGTAAATTGCTATGGGAACCAAACAGTTTTGTTCTAGATCAGTTTTGCCACCTACACAAAAGGGGAATAAGACACAGATAACCCTACAGCTGAGTTCTGTTCTTCTGATGCCTGGCAATGTTTAAATGAACTCACCAAGGAAGTGTTGAGTAGTGAAAGACAAATGACCTTTTCCATCTGGGAAAGGTCTTAAAATCTTAAAGCTGCAATGCCTGTGTTTATCAAAAGAGAAAGAAGGGAAAATGCAGGTGAGGGAGAGAGAAGCCAAATCCCTGCTGTCTGAATTCAAAGAGGATGGCAGGGTTTAGAAGAGCTAGTGACCTTCAGGAAATTGATCCTGGTGTTGATGGATCACTGTATGTAAGAAACAAATTAATAAAAAAGAAGTGCCTCTTCACTTTATAAGAAGTGAGATTTCCTACCCCTCCAAAGACAGAAACTTTAAATGGCTTTGAGTGAAGTAATTTTAACACTTATTACACCATCTCCAGGGGTTTTCAAACTATTTTGCAAATAAGGCAGGCAGGTAGGGCAGATAAATCCTCCCATCCTGTCATTACTGATGATAAAGCTGATACAGAAGGATGTGACATGACTTGTCCCAAAAAAACTCTCTAAGAGGGACCCTCATTGCTTCTGTCTCAGGTATGTGATTAACCATCAACCACCTTTCTCTTATAACAAGTTTCATCATCTTTTGGAACTCTGCAGAATTCACTTTTTTTTTTTTTTTTTTTTTTTTTAATACTAAGTCATCAGTTAGTCCAGCTTTACTCAAAACAGTGCCCAGGGTCTCTTTATAAGTCTATAAACCTGGGAGGACCAGTTTGTGACCTTTGCCTGAGATTCAAGTCTTAAAGTAACAGTGAAACTGAGGCAATATTTTTCATTACTTTGATTTTCATACTTAGTTCTCATATTCTACATTTGAATGTGCCTGAAGCTCTTGCATGGAAGGCAGCTTCAGATTTCCAAAGCCTTTTTCTGTTTCAGCCTGATCTCAAATTTTGACTCTTCCAATGCAGCAATTGCAATATTCACACCTTGGATATTATTTGAATTGGATGTTCCAAGACACATTAGCACCCAAATTCACTTTTGCAAGCTCCATCTATAATGGGTAGAGCCCCTCTGTCACACCTTGGTGTGGGACAGCAAAATCCTGCAACAAGTGTCAAACCTGGGCAGAGGAAGTTAGTAACAGCAAACAGGAATAGAAATTAAAATAAAAATAAAATAAAATAAAATAAAATAAAATAAAATAAAATAAAATAAAATAAAATAAAATAAAATAAAACAAAATAAAAAAATAAAATAAAATAAAATAAAACAAAGTAAAGTAAAGTAAAATAAAATAAAATAAAATAAAATAAAATAAAATAAAATAAAATAAAATAAAATAAAATAAAATAAAATAAAATAAAGTAAAGTAAAATAAAATAAAATAAAATAAAATAAAATAAAATAAAATAAAATAAAATAAAATAAAATAAAATAAAATAAAATAAAATAAAATAAAAAAATAAAGGATTACCTGCTGCATGGAAAGCTTCCCAAGGTTCAGCATGACGTGGGAAAGAATTCATAATCCCAGGTTCCATTCAGACCATTTCTGGGAACAAAGGCACCTGTATTAAAATCAGCAATGTTGATTTTGGCAAACCACAATCGAATAGAAAAGATTAGAAAAAGATGGTACAAATCTGCTTGTCCCTGGGCATATAATTCTTGGTGCTTCACACATTGTCTCTACCCTTCCCACATGCATCTTGGCATGACCTGGTACCTTTTGTTTTGCACCAGAGCTTCTTTGACAGAGTGAAATGTCAAAGGAGCATTAAAGTGAGAGAGAGCACTCTAGCTGGAGCAAGGGGGCAGCCCTCCTACCTGCCAAGTCTCACCACTCTCTCCTGCCCACTGGGTCCTTTTGGAACCCATTCTGAGAAAAACTCAGACATGTGCTTTGTTAATTTTAAACTAAAAACCAACGAGAAGATGGCCAGAGTTAATAGCAGTCATTTAAATTAGAAGCTCTCCTGTGTATGGGGGAAGTCCTGGCTGGGTTCTCTCAGCTGGAAGTGCAGAGAGCTCTGAGCTCTCTGTCCATGAGCTGCTCCACAGCTGAGCACCTTCCCCAGCACCTCTCTCAAAAGGCAGTGAGAAAAGGAAGATGGGAAACAGAACAAATACTGGAATCATTCCATAAAATGTTAATAAGATAAGAATAGCTAGAGATAATAGTAGCCAGAAAGGAGAAATGGGGGATTGGCACAGGATCCTTCCACAGCAAGGCATGGAGCAACTGGAGAACATTCCTGGAAATCAAACTGCACCTTCACATGCCCCCAGGACCCAGAGCATTTTACCAGCAGAAAAAAGCCATAACCAGCCTAAAGTGCCATTGGATGCTGAACTGTAGCACAGAGTGAAAAACAGCATCAATTCAGTGGCTGTTTGGGACAAAAAGTGACAAACAACATGACCACTGAAAGGGCAGGAGGAATTTCTGGTAGGCAGAGTGTAAATAGCCAGGCTGGCCCGTGGCCAGGCCATGGAGGTTAGTCATCTCCTTTTGGCAAAAGTGCCATCAGACCTTCAGTGACCAGGAGCAATCAGGGTTTATGTCTAAGATGGATAACAGCACTGAAAAGGAAACATCAGAGGCGAGTATGATCATAAACAGGGAGGGTGTGTAAGATATCTTCCAGATAGAGAGGGGGGGAAAGGAGCTTTAGGCACTGTCCAAAAAAAACAGGAGTCACCATGAGTGGATGGGGGTCATTCCAGGCTACTGTGTGAATTACATCAGAGCCAGGGCTGCCCTCACAAAGTTTGGCTTTAACACTTGAATGTCCCTGGCAGAACAACACAAAAATGCTGCACCCACAAAGAAAGCCAAGAAGGAAACTCAAGGAGATAGAAGTTAGGAGTCCAATTTCACCTGAGGGAACAATTAAGAATTATTTATTGAGGATGAACAAATGGATCTTTATTTTTAGAGGAGAGCGTTGGGGAATTTGAAGAGTTTCCCGCTCTCAGCTTGTATTTAAATAATAAATAACTATCTGAGTTCTGGGGAGTGTTCAAGACAGCAGTTCAGGCAGGCCAGAAAGAAACAGTTTTCAAAATCAAAATAATAAGCAGCCTTCTTGGAGCCAATTCAGATGTTCTGACATCTCTTCAGAAAACACTCAGGTAAATAATTTTACCTATTGTTGTTAATGGGGTCTGTCCAGTTAAGCTAGGGGACAATTCTGAAGGTACAGCATTCAGCATTGATCATTCAGCAAGAAAGTCTGCCACTGTGGAAAATAAATCCTGCAGAAGTGATCCTGATGGATTTTCAGCCATCGACAGACTGGAGAAGCCTGGCTATAAATGCACCTGTATTGAAGTTTCTCTGTGGCTGAAAATCAAATCTCATGCCTTTCATCTGCAGACCCACAAAACTAGCCCTAATTATTTACTTTAAAAACAACATGCACTTTGTATTGAGCAGAGCCTTTAACTCTGCCTGTGAGCTATTTCTGGGGACTGTCTTTGGCTCTGCACTCCACACACACAGAGCAGCAAAAGGTCAGTCATGAGTTAACATCAGAGCTGGAAGACAGTGAAGAGCCCTGCTAATCAGACTTGCTCCTGGCCACTGACTGCTCTAAGAGCAGAGTGGGGCTAGATGCTAATGCATTTGACCCTTCAAAAGCTTATTAGCCAATTAGCCCCCTAAAGGCTGTGATGAGCTGGGCTCATTTGCTCTGCATCCCCACACTCCTCTGGGCTGTTCAGCAAGCAGCAGGGTCACCAGCAGCTGCCCAACACTCTGCTCACTCAGAACTGAGCCCATGTATGCAGCCACTGGAGAGGAAAAGAGAGGTAAAAGCACAGCTTGGGGTGACTTCCCAAAAAAAAGCAATGTCATTTGCAACGCTGTGTGGTTATGTTTACAGTATGTTCCAGCATGATTCCAGTCAGTTCCATAATTTTCCAAAGTTATCCTTAAATTGTCAGGAACAGCTCCAGAACATCAATTCACTGTGCAGCATGAAAGGCAGGCCTTATGTTCTCTTCCAGAGTATCAAAGTCATAAACACCTGGAAAACTCCTGGTGATCCTTGTTATCTTCATTGGAAAGGTGCTTACTGAAATGCCAGACCTTGTCTGAAGATGTTCACACCTTTGTTTGGCACATCCAGCTCTGTTTCTGCCTCACCACAGCATTCCTGGCCAGTACTGGAGTCCATCACTACAGAACACTCCCATCCATAATTCACAATTTGGCAGAGTGACTGATTTTCTTTTCAGATAACAAAGCAAGTTTGCCAGGGCTCACAAAAAGAAATCTAGGTAGATAAATGCAGAGACACACTATCAGAGATTCCTTCTATGCCTCAGTGCCCTTCAATCAATGCCACCCTTGGAGATCAGCAGGGCTGATAGCACAGCACTGAGCCCCCTTTATCTGAGAAATAACTGCTCATACTTAGTCAGCTACTTGTGAAGGGCAATTATTGGTCTGGTACCAAATCACTGAAACACTTAGCATATTCTTAAGTCACATATGTCCCACAAGTGAAGTGTGTCCTTGGCAGGAAGCTGAATCTGAACAGACTTAAACACTTGCTTAAGTATAAGCACATACGTAAGTGTCTCACTGAGTTGTGGCTGTGTTGACATTTGTATTGCTAGCCCAGGTATCAAGCAGAATCATTTATTAGTTCCTCCTCTCTCCCCATTTGCCTTTTCTTTTGCACTGGTGCCTTCATAAAGAGAAGTTGTGCCTCATACCAAGTAGGCACAACTACTCTGTTTTAATAAAGAGAGAGATTAGGTGAGAAGGACAATGGTGAGTGTGAAACTGGAGAGAGATGTCAATGTGCTATTTTCAAAGCCCCTAATTTTTTTCCAAGTGTTGTATTTTAGCACTTGGCACAAGTGATTATGCAAAAATAAGACATTGGGTTCAGCAGCTTTGAGTTAGAATTTTTGTTTAAAATTTCCCATTAGCTAAACTTAATGGAAAGTCAGGGATATTTATTTCATGTATTGAAAGGAAAGTTTCCCCTTTTAAGCAGAAAAGCCAGAGGTGGGGAATGTTACTTTTTTTTTTTTTTTTCCCCCTCGATATATACCAGTCATGCTGTTGTACTCTCAAAACTTCATATGTTTTTTATTCCTCTTGTTGATCTGCCACAATCCAATGACACTTCAGCCCAGTGTCAGTTTGAGGGCTCCAGCTCCAGCTAAGGCTCAGCCACAATTCATCAGGATCAGATGGCAGCCAGTCCCAACTGCACCTCCTGAGACTGGACACTGCTCACCCACCATGGAGCAAAAACAATCATCTGAAGCTGCCCACCTGCTCCAGGGCCACTCTGTCAAATACCAGACTTCAGGGGTGACACCTCCCTGTCATTCTGATTTTTTGGATGTTGACACAGTGCTTTGAGTGAACATCTGTTACTGCTACTCCACTGTGCTCTCATTCAGACTCTCCAGAAGCAAAGATGAAATACATGTTTTGGTGCCTCCCTGCTGCCTGCTCCACCTGAGAAGTTCTCTGCATTTCCTCTGGGCTGCTGAACACCTGTGACCAAAGGACACCTTATGCTCTTCTCTCTCTGAAACATCACTGCAATTCCCAGCTCCTCTCTCTCTGAATCCCCACCACTAGTGGCATTCCTCTGGATTTCTAGCTGTGCATATGGCTATTTCCCCATCCTTTCATATAAATATCCCAGAACCAAGGGGAAATGACACCATTTGATTTGCTGCTTATGGAAATGGTGAAGAAACAAACAAACAAAAAAATTTAATCTGGCTGTAGATCACAGAGAGAAGCTCCAAGGTGAGATGTTCCACTGGACAGGAGAGTGCTGAGATACTCAGACTGGATAAGGGTCCTGGTCAGTTAGAGCAATATTTTGGGAGCAGTGGGTTGGAAGCAGCCTTCTGTCCTCCCTGTTGTGGCTGTGTGCCTCCTGCAAACCCCTTAGAGCCATGAACACTCTTTCATATCTCTAACATTTTCTCATTATTCCAGTTTTGGCCTTTTGAGTGGGTTTTGTACCCTTCCAATCTTGTTCCAGTTCTGAAAGCAAAAAAATCTTCCTTTTCTAAACAGCTTCAGTGTACCTGGGTAAATCAAAAAATGACATAGAAGGCTCCACCACTGTGTGAGGCTACTGTAAAAGAGAAGTGGGCAGGGTCAGGAAGGAGAGTTAGGCTGGGTAATGTAGAAAGAGCAGTCTGTAACCTGTGGGAAGTTGCCAGGGTCAGCTCCCACTCTGGATCTCAGCCTTTTTGGACTGCAGAAGTGAAAACTCAAACCAAAACTGCAGTCCCCTTGGGTTTCACATTTAGATATGGTATCAGCCCCTCTTTTCCAGAGATGACAGCAATTAGAGGACTGGTGACACTCAGGCTCATGCACAAAGCTTACACCCTAAATAATGACAGCAGTACAATCACAGCTACCTGCAGGACAGGCATTTCCTCAGTGTGACAGCTTCCAGAAGTTCAAAGCTTTGCATGAGCAGAGTACACGAAGGCTCTGTGTGTTACCTAATCAGTGTTTCCATCTCTATGTGATCATTTGCTAAATTGCCAAAAAAAGTGGCACCAGCAGCACTGAAGATGACACTCTTCTGTCTGGGTGCTGTAATCACACTGGATGCCTCTGAGCAGACTGCATAGCAAATGGGCACCAGAGATTTTAAATATCTCAGTTTTCATCATCAAACATCAAGAGCTGGTTCCTGTTTCCTTCTCAGTCACCTCTCCTGACGCCACCAGGCTGTTGATGCAATGCTGAGTGATATGTGGCAGCATGTTACTCTCAGTGGAGATTAATTATTTCTCTTTTAAGACTCCTACATCCCCCATCCCCTCTGGGTCTCTCAGTTGGTAAAGTAGCATGTCAAAAACTAATGGGAAGGTGTGAGACGTGACATGACTTTATGAGAAAATAAAATTAGGGACAAGGGAGATGGAATTTGGATTTTGACAAAGGACTTTGTTTTTCTGTTTGTTTCTTCCCCTTAAGAATATGTTTCTATTTTTATAACTGAATTCATTGCTGTGATTCATTCTGTAATTACTACAGGAAATTGGGAGGGACTGCACCTGTGTTGGACCATGAGGGAGCCCAAAGTGTTGCTGGTTCCTCCCCACACTGACTAATCCCCTTTGTCTGCTGTGCACAAACACCAGAACCTGCCTGAAATCCCTTCAGCCCTCACATTTCCACTCACAGCTGTCTCCAGAGTGTCACAAGGAAAGATGATGGATGGGCAGGTTTTATTTCCATTAGAATGGAGCCAACTGAATATTTCCAACAGCTTTATTAAAAATACTAGTTCTTGCTTTGCTTAATCTTGAAAAATGTGACATGTTCCTGCAGCTGAGTTTGCATTTTGCCTGGGAGATGAATGCCTGAGGTGCAATGATTTTTCTGGAGGAGCAGAGCACAGAACAATTTAGTGTCTTCCACAGGCAGAGAGGGTCCAGCTTGGGAGAGAGAAGCTGATAGCCCACAGCCCATCTCCCCAAGGGGCTGCACTCCAGGTTTTTGGGAACAAGACCCCTGAAACCCAACAGCAAAGGCAGTCAGGCTGATCAAGCTGGAGGCCTCCCTGTCATGGAAGAGAGCACTGAAGTGTTTGGGTTCAATGGGATGGGGTGGCAAGGAGGGAAACAAATTAGAAGCACAGGAAGGTGTCAGGATGGGGTGAGTACCTGCTTCATCATCACAGTGTCTGTGTAACCAAAACTCTGTCCAAAGAGTAGAGTTCACCCAAGGCTTTTCTTCTCTTGCATTGCTTCTCCTATTTCCTCCTTGTTTTCCCAGAAATAGAACATGACATTTATTTTTATGGACGGCAGGATCTTATGGCTATTCCCCTGTGACGGAGCAATCTGAACACAATTATGTTCTGTTGACAAAAAGTGATAAAAGTGTATTGTGTCAACACTCTGAACTAACAGATTTGTCATCTTCTCTACTCCCAAATAATAGAAACAGAATAAGAAAGTGCTCTGACAGACTCTATCTTTTTCTATAGTTAAATAAGCACCAGCTCTGTGCTTGGTTACTGCACTCACAGTTCTCCCTCTTCCAGAAAAATCTGCCTGGCTGTGTTTTAAATTCAAGTGTAAATTTTGCTTTGATGGACTTCTTTTGGCAGCTTATAGCTCATATGCTCTGAAGTAATTTGACCTAAGTTCTCAGTTTCATTTCAGTCTTACTTACTCCCATTTCTTTCCATAGCTTTGAAAAATCCAGGCTTTTTTTTTCTGTATCTTTGTTTTCCCATGCAAATTTCTTTCTAGAAAATGTATTTGACAGTAGTACCTGCATTACATTCTCCCTAGATCTGATTTCTTCTTGAGTTCACGAACAGAAATCTACCTGGACTGTTGTTTCCCTGAGACAGGGACCCACATTTTGCCCAACACATGCAAATTTTCAGTGGAAAGATGTGCTCATCTCATCACATAAAACACCATCCCCTGCTAGGTTTGAAGACAAGTCTGCACTTCCAACTCTTGGTTAGTTAGATGACAATTACTGCTTAAAAGCTAAAAGAACAGTGATATCATTCAGGGTAAATAGAAAAAGCTTTTTCATGGCCAGAAAAAGAAACTATTCCCAAAATTTCTGTAAAACATTTTGTTTTCCAGCTGTGGCTCTTTCACTGTTAAACATCTTTGAATAGCATTGCCACTCAAAATGGGCATGTGCAATGTATATTAAGGCTTTCCAAAACTAGGAAACAGTAGCCACCAGGTGCAAGAGTGGAATGAGTCAAGCATGACAGCATTTGGGTGCCAGAATAATGCTGTCTAAAAAGGCCATGAGCCTTGACCTCTGATCAGGACAGGAGAGCTGCTAGTGCCCTGAGGATGCTCACACCACTTGTTCCTCCCAAGCTCATTCCCCCAGCTTTCAGGCTAAGCACTCTGTCAGGCTGCAACTCCCAAAAATCATCTCTTAGGACCACAAACCCCAAAGCAATTGGAATTCTCCTCTAATGTGAGGTGCATTCTGGACTGTCCCTTCCTCCAGCCCACCCACCACAGCCCCCTTTGCTCCCCAGCTCCTGCAGTGCCCCAGCACACCCAGCCACAAGGAGCTTGTCCCCATGCAAGCAGAATTTTTGTCAGGCTCTTCCTCTGGTTTGATGCATTTGTTGTTTGAAGAGGAAAATGCAATCGGTTTTGACAGCAGAGTGGAGTGAACTGAGTGTGATTGTTTATTCCCCTGATCCAGCTCCTGCCAGTGGGATTTTTACTGTGGGGGTGGAATCAAGGCATTTACATCCTGAAATGAGAATAATTGTCTGGAATAGTATTTTAGGGTATTTTGGCACCATATTCTGATACCCATAGCAACCTTCACACAAAATTGGGCTGGACATTGCAATGGAAACATAACACCATCTACAACTTAATTCACAACCCAAATTTCCCAGAAGAAGCCACAGCTCATTACCACACCTACAGAAACACTCTTGAAAGAGAGCAGAGATCTGACTCTTTTCTTCCTCCTCCTCTCTCACTGACAGCCAGACTTGGTGCTCAACAAAAGGATGCTGCTGTGAGAAAACAGCTAAGGGAAAAAAAAGGTGTTAAAGTTCTTTTCAGAATTGGCTTAAAGCAGTAAGTATATTGAGTAATGAACAAGTTTGTATAAAATTAAGAAATACCACTGTGAACAAGATTTTTCCTTACTCACCGGGTTAATGTTCTCTATGTCACTTAAAGCTTATCAAATCAATCTCATTAAAAAATTAATATTTACCTTGTTTAATCAATAACTGTCTTTTTATCCTAATGTTCTATTCTAGTATCAAAACAAGATGTGATAGCTAATGTGATTTATTTTACCAAAAACGCTTGGTCCTAACTATAACTAATTTGTGTGTTTACCTTCGAGATTAATTTTGGTACAATTTGGTCAAGATTTTAAGACTAATCCAAAGTATTTTAGAATCCTTGTAGCACTTGAGTTTTCCACTAGAGTAAACAAGGCCATTATTCACATGCTTAAAATTGGGCATATGCTCAAGTGCTTTGCCTTTGGGATAAAGAGCCCATTTGGGACTCTTCAGTACTTAGCTCTGATAAAATCCATCAGTCTTGCTTAGATGATTAAAACAAAAGCATCTTTCTCAGAACTTCCAACAGATGTTTTCATAAATTTTAACATACTCCTTTTCCCTGTCTCATTCATTTCCAGTACAAGTATTCCCTTAAAAGCTGCATGAGGAAATCTGTAAACTTAATGGAGGAAATTTATTTGGATAGAAAGACATCTAAGGAAGCAGAACAGCACTTGCAATGATCTCTGGCCAAACTCTGCACCCGTTAACTTTCTTTATGCCTTTCCCCACTGCCAGATGTATCTGTGCAAATGAGATTTTTCCAAAGTAACTATTGTCTTATCTGAATCCCACAAAATTCTTTCTGGTAGACTTTGAGCAGGGTTTTTAACAAACCAAGTGAGTGTGTAACTGCTTGCTCCATATGTCTGAAGTATATTCTTTCCTCCACCCTCCCCATTTCGTTCTGTCGACAACATGCATTTTGTCAAACCTCTTACTGCAAATCATTCAGTCAATGAAACCGAAAGACATTTCAGCACATTTTTATCAACAGAATGTAATTTTGTGCAAATCATGCTGTCAACAGGAAGGAATGCCAAAAGAAAAGTGAAAGAACCCAAACTCATTTCGTCCAGAAAAAAATTAAAAAAAAAATAAGAATTGCAGTTTGCTTTTATTTTGTAGACAAAATGGAAATAGCAAAATTTCCCCATCTGGGGACAAAATTGCAATTGATCTCTTAATTTAGGAGACCAAATGGTAATTGGTAGAAAAATACCAACACTGTGAAGGACAGCTGAGATGCTAAGTCAGAAGAATTTTTGCAGCACTGGACACCTCTCACTGTTTTTGTTGCATCAGTGAAATGCCACCTGAGATGTTTCACCCATTGCAGCAAAGTACTCAGCGATGGGCTCCAATGCAAGGAGGCAGTCTGAGCTGAAGGAAGCACAGATGCTGCTCCATTTTGCAGCTGATGGATGGCTCAGGTTGCTCTGCAGGTGTCCAGCACTGTGTGGTCACCAAGGCTCCTCCCAGCTTTGTGCCATAGCTGCAGCCACCTCCTATTTTTCAGCTTTCCTCCCTTCTGTTGCTTTGAGTTTTGCTGTTGTTGTTACAAAACTTGCTCTTTCAGCAGTTGTCTGTGCCCCTCAGGTCCCAGCCTGGCTGGCAGGCTGATGGCTGGCACCCTGTGGCACAGCCTGGTGGCCACTAAAGCTCTGCAAAGGACAAAGCAAAGTCTGGTTTCACTGCCTTGCAATCACTCTCCATCACAGCACTGGAACCAGTTTCTACCTCCCAACAACTAAAGAGCCTTTTTTGCTGGTCCACACTGGACTCCTGCCTGGACCTCTGTCAATGCCCAGCAAAACCCAACTAGGCAAAACGCCTGGTGTCTCTAAAGATGGAGTGAAAATTGGCACCTGGGAGAAGGAGGTTACAGGAGGACATTAAAACATTTGTTTTCCTACACCTACTCAGGTTTAATTCAAGGTGTGCTCAGCTGATTATGATTATAAGGTAATTTTTAATATGGATGGCAGTTCATTTCTCTTTAATGCTTTGATACTATTTTTCTATGAATTGGAGTTATTGCTTAATATGGTAAAAAACCACAATAACCTTCCTGGGGTTTTTGGAGAATTTCACTGTGTTTTCAGATCACCTTATCCCTTCCAGTTCTTCAGTGAATTGTTCAAATAAGGCCTTGGAGAACTGACAGTCCCAAAGAGTTTGTATGGGGCTGGAGGAGCAGAGACACTGGCTGTCATCCAGCATTTCAGAAATCAGAATGAGACTTACCACATGCCATTTTGGTACACACTGTGGGGGACCACAGATCATTTTCTCCATCAATCCCCAGTCTTTAGTGGGGAAAACGATGCTGCAGCCAAATTCCCTGAGCCCTGCTCATCCACTGGAGAGGGATGCAGGCAGAGAAGGTAGGCATTGTGCACATTAAAAATGGAACTGCTTTGAGCCGCGGGCCAGCGCACTGACACCGAAAGCTGGCAGCAAATATGTCAGAGGGATCACGAAGTTGGCATGGGAGGGTTTCAGCTAATACAAGAGATTATTTGCAGGGCCTCTCTGCTTGCCAAGCACAACACAAAGCTGGCCTCAGAACTTCTGCTGGAGCCATGGGGGGCGGCAGCGGAGCAGAGCCGGCGCTCGGGGACAAACCTGGCCCAGGTTTGTATTTGGGACAGCACTGGGGCTCAGCAGGGAACAGCTCCTTTTTGGCTGTGTGTCACTGCTGTGCATCCAAGCCAGTGTCTGTTTGCAGTGCCTCTGGGATGGGTCACTTTTCTGAGCCTTCACACAGCATCAGGAGAGGGACCTGGCATCCCTTTGGCTGCACCAGGCTGCTCAAGAGGATTTCAGATCTGAAAGACACAATTTTTATCAACATCAAGGACCTCCTCCTGTTTAATCCTTACCTGCCTTTCCACCCAAAGCAGCCCCAAAGGCAAGAAAGCATTCATTAAAGTCATAGTGTCACTTTAAAGGTGATAGATAGCTTCAGAGGGAAGAAGTATCCTGAGGAATGAAAAATTAATTTCATGCCATTTTTCTGAGCACTTCTCACGATATCTTCTTGACATTTTGGTTGTGCTGACAGTGCTGGATATTGAAGCTAGGGTTCTTATCTGTGAGGAAGAGACAGCAAGCACTGCAAAATGTTTACTTGGTCTGGATGGACAGAAATTTTCCATCTTTTAAAAGTTGTTATGTCAAACCTTTCTGGCATGAAATGGCCTCATCCTGATCAGTTCTGCTGGTGTGTGGCACAGGGTTTTTGCATAAGCATGGAGAAGACAGAGAGACTGAAAATTGTGCATCCTCCCTCCCCCAAGACTTTGCACTGTGGCACTCAAAATCAAAGTCTTGCAATTAACCTGTTTTTTCTTTGTATGTTGGCTTCAGTTTGCACAAATCCACATTGGACACATTGTCCCAGCTGAGTCCAACCAACCCCACCTTCCCAATAGAACTTTGAACAAAAGAGAGGAAATGAAGACCTGGGAATTTCCATGTTTTCATGGCTGATTTCTTGTTTGCATGTTACACAATTAACTCCCAAGGAAAGATGGAAATCTTGCATCAATGTGAAATGAGAGTACTCAGCTGCAGGACACCTGGAAATCAAATCAGTAATTACTAACACAGAGGTAGATTGTAAATCCCCTGCTGGAATTCACCCACATCTTGGTTAAATAGCAACAATAAAGTGATGGCAGGGGTGATCAGAATCAAATATTTAGATAGCAACCTGTCACTTGCCTATTATTCTGCCAAGTGCAGCCCATCAGCACGTTCAATTCAGAGTGAAAAATCGAGCAGAGAACAGGGAAAAAAAAAAAAAAAGGGAGATGATTTGAGTGGTTACTCCATGGCTCAGCAGCAGCTGCTGCAAAAGCCTTGTGCATATTGAAGGGAGTCAGAGCAGCACCTGAAGGTTCCCCTTCATCTCAGGGGGCTGGAGGCTGCAGATGGGTGGTGGAGGACAAAGTCCTGCTCAATCCAGCTTGTTGAAGCTCATCCTGGTCCAGCTGCTCCATGGAGTCAAGGAGATGTTTGCAAAACTCCTGGGATAAACCTGGGCATGGGTTTGGGTTAACACTAACATACTGTGTGCACCAAAAATTATGAGCTCAAAAGGAGAGACAGAGCTGTGGAGAGTGTGCAGGAGTACCCTGAGGGTCACTGGCAGAGATTGGCTCCCACCCCTTCTGCCAAAAATGGTGATTTGTTTTGAAATGCTGAGCTCCTGTTAACAGAAACCTGGAAACCTGGTCATTGTTTTAAACTGGCTCATGACAATTTCTCACAGAAGGACAGAGCAGTTCAGATTGAAGGGACATCAGGAGATTTCTGGCCCAGCCTCCTACTCAGAGCAGGAAAAATTCAGCAGAATTCAGCTCAGGTTGCCCAAGGCTTTGTCCAGCCCAATACTCCAAAGGAAACTTCTCTGTGAAACTTCTGATCTGGACAGGTTTTATGGTGAATCATTATCTTTTGTTTTAACTCTTTTCTCAGTTGGAACCTTTCCTCTTTTAATTTACCACCATTATCTCTCATGCTCCCCCATTAACCTCTCTCTCACTTAGGGCTGATTTTCTTGCATATATGTTATGTGATAGAAGCTTTCAGTAAAGGGAGTCATTCAACAACTCAGTAATTCAAAGTGCATTTCAGGGAAGCAAAAAAACAACTTTCACTTAGAGGTATTGGTTATGCAGCCAATTAATTTATAGTGGCATTATGGGGGAGTGTGGTCCCATGAATCCAAAGCAATTCTCTGTGTTCTGTTCTATATTGAGAATCTACAAACCCTTTAAATGTCTAACATTTAAAAATATATATAACTTTCAACATGCAAAAGTAGAAAATGTTCACAGGCTTTGATGTTGGCACTTCACATTGCACATTGCTGTGTTTTGGGGTTTTTTTGCCATAACAAAATTCTTCATTTGAACTGCAGTTCAGAGGAAAACAGTCCTTGGTTTAATCCCAGTCCCAAAAATACCTGCCACTGAATTCAGAGATGAGCTTCATACGTTTTTGCTAAAATGGAGTTCAGTTCCCTCATGCTCCCTGGATCTGGACCTGACATAGCATCAGTCCTGGCAATCTACAAAGAAACCCAGTGACTTTCAGCCCAAAAACCACCTGTGTGTTAAATTATTTCTTCAAAACACAAATCTGGAGCAGGTATCTGCAATGCTAGGGAAATCACAGAGCCTGGCCTCTCTTGTTCTCTGGAACAGCTGGCATTCCAGGAAAGATGCCAGCAAAGGACTCTGGGGTGATTTCTGCCAAGTTGAGTTTTTTAATTTGTGTAGTTACAAGACCAAATGCAGTGTAAATCTTTACAGTTCAAAAAATGAGTAAAGAAAACTGAATTTTACCAAAATCCACAAGATTTAGACAGGGTGCTTCAGCTCCTACTTCCCCTTGCTTGAACACCTTCAAGCCAAGCTGGAGGGCAGTAAAAGTGAATTGGAAACCTAAAAAGTATTAACAGGGACTGATAATGTTCCCACATCATTTGTAGCCAGGATAAAATCCTGGGACTCTGCTTTCCTAGGTGAGAAGTCCTGAGAAACTGGAGTGAGGGCTGTGGAAAGGCTCAGCAGCCACAATGGGTTATTCCTTAGAACAGAACCAGTGAAAAGCATTTTGACAACAGTGAGCTGCCCAAGTTTCTCACCACCTCTGTTTCATGCTTTCCTCAGTGCTCTTTTACTCCTTCATGCTGATCTCTGCCAGTGCCCAGGATGCCTTGTTGATATTTGGGGTGTGCTCTGGGCTTTACATCTGCTTTCAGAGGATGGTGCCCACCTTTCCCTGCAGGAAGCACTGCCAGTTCCCCTACAGAGCCAACCAGCTCCCAGGTACAGCTATTTTAATGGCTCTCCCCCAGCCCAGGCTGTCTCCTCCAGGACTCCTCAAAGGCTCTCACTTTGCATCTGAATTGCACTGGCTTTTAATGCAGCCAGCAGATTTACACCTGCTTGTGAAGCCAGCCAAGAACATTTTGAAAATACCTGGCCTATAATTTTGGCCACTCTTTTCCCTTCCCTGGTACATAGAATGAACTCATTCACTTCAGCTATTTGTACACACACCTCTCTTTTCCAAACCTGCCTGGTCTATTTTAGCATAACTTTCAAGAACATCCCTTAGCACAGAGAGTCATTGAGAGCACAGCACCAGCAAAGCACCTGACAAACAGCTGCATTGCTCCAAAACTGATTTACTGCAGGAGGATTTGTGGAAAAAGGGATTTAACATGCCAGCAGAAATGACAGTGCAAAGCTGATCTGCTTTTTGGTTTGTTTGGCTTACACGTTCTGTATGGCACGTGTCCCTGCAGGAGTTTATTAAAACACACCAACAACTGCAGCATGGAAAGAGATGTTGTGGGCTGTTACCTTCAGCCAGGCTTTGGTGGAACTCCAGGGATGACAGTGCCACACATTGATTTGTCCATTTGGCTTCCAGGAATGGAGCTGCCCAGGTGAAAAGTGGCCTCAGCCCCCTCCCCTCTCCCAGCCCAGCACTGCCAGCACACTCAGCTAGGTCAGGAACAATCCTTGTCCCAGGAGCACAGGATTAATTAATTTGCCTGGACAATGGCATTTTGGAGATGCTGCACTCTAATTGCCAGAGGCCCTGAGTGCCTCTCATTCACTGCAAGAGCAATGCTGCACAGGCAAATCCATCTCTGGGCTCTCAGACTGCTGCATTGTTACTGTGGCCAAAGCCTGAGTGATGGCAAGACTGTGAAGGCAGCAGCTGGATCACCCCCAGATGTGCTCTGGTTGCTGCAATGTGCAAAGCTTTCTGCTGCAGCATCTCTGGGTTAGCCTCTGCCTTGCATTAATGGTGACAGCAAAAATGTCAAGGCCCTAATGGTGAAAGGGAGTTTTTGAGAAACTCATCACCGTGTCTCCAGAAATACTCCAGGCAGGATCCTGATCCTCAGGAAAATCTGAGGATGGAGATGTGAGACTGATTCTTCCTGGGGCTGTTTCTCCAGCTCAGCCTGCATTATCGTTTTAGAAACCATATGGAAGAGACTGGAGAGCACACAGCCAGAGCAAAACTGAAATTCCAAAGTGGGGTAAGAAAGAGGGGGGATGCAGGTCAGTGTTTCTTTGGGGAGCAGGCAGAAAGGAGCAGGCACTACCTGCTGCAGCTGTTTTGAGACAAGGGCTTGTCTCTTCCACACTGTGTGCCAGTGAGTCTGAAATGGAGGCAAAAAAAATCCATCTGTCAAATCTCTGGGAGCATCACTCTCACCTTTTCAGTGCTCCAGCCACCTAGCTCACATCCTCTGCATGTCCCTGTGCAGAAATCCAAGGGCACAAAACACAAAACCCCCCAAAGCAGCACACAGTGGAAATGCAAGGGGATTGCAGAAACTGGCAGGGAATGTCTGCTGTAGGAAGGGAAGGATGAAAATATGGGGAAAAGGGAATTGCAGTGGCATATGGAGAGCTGTGACAGCGTGGGAAACAGGGCTTGGGGAAGGCTGCTGAAGTGGCAGGGTGGTGGAAGGGTGTGCAGAGGGAGGTGTCTGGGGACAGTCTGCTGAGAAGCAGAGCTGTGGGGGGCTGCAGGGGAAGGGCCATGGCTGGAGCCACAGCAGCGAAAAGTGTCACCTGAGTCCTTCTGCAGGAGCCAGAGCAGCCCCTGAGCTTGCCTGGGGGCAGTGACAGCCCCTCCATCAGTCAGGCTGGGTGTGCTGTGCCCTCCCAAGGGTTATGGTGGCACTGGTGACACGGTGCACCCTGCCAGAGCTCCATTCAGCCCTCACCCAGACGTGCCCCACTCCTCTGGGAAGCACCCACAGCTGCCTTAGCTGGGGACCTGTGCTAAGCTCCCCTTGGATGTCTGACACCACTGCCCCCACCCACCCAACTCTTCCCACTGCTCCTGTGGACAAGCTCCCATCCCTCTGCAAGCCATGGGGTTTTGCCCAGAGGAAGTCCCAGGAGACACCCAGGTGTGGGGCTGGAGTCTCAGATGCAACGTTGAGATACGAAATGAAAAACCAGAGCAAAGTCTGCAGTGCTTTCTCCATTCTTTCTGTCTTTCTCATTTCCTGTTGCTATGCCATTCCCCAGGCAAGTACAAAAGGAACAGCTTCCTCAGCCTCAAAAATGAGATTATTCAAAGAGCCCCTCTGTCTTCTCATATTTATTGTGATAGGCAGTGTTAGAAGTGTTTGACAACAACTCAATTATTCGCAATGAATAGAGGCAGGATAGGCAGGCAATTATCCACTTTACCCATGTGAGAGACACCCATATTCAAAATCCACATTCAGAGAGATTCACATCATTTCCAAACCCTTTTGCATATTTTTAATTACCAGCTTCCATTTAGCTGGATGGTTATGACTCCAATCAGTGTGCTTTGGAAGGGCTGAGCACTTGGGCTGAAGCCAGGCTTGCTTTGTCTCATTCACATCAGCACTCTAATGTCAGCATTTTGGGTTGGATTTTAAGAAGCAGTCTCCAGAATGGTGCACATCAGTAGAAAAACATGATTAAAAATTTTAATCAAAATACAAGAAATGAGAAGCGTTTCCTTAAATAAAGATTTCAACAAGATGAAAAGATGATATGAAAAAAATCAGTTACATGGAAAATTTCTATCAGATGAGATTTTCTTGAATATTTGGATTTTTTCAGAGCTTGCTTTCTAATCCAATGTATTTGTTTTTCTAATCCAATGTAAGTGTTTTTACTTAATATTTGGAATATTTCTCTTCATATATTATGGAACCTGAATTTATTTTATTTACAAAGTGGGAGCATTTCAGAGCTGCTGAAAATCTAGAGTCTACTCCTTTGGAATACATATATGTCATTCTGAATTATTTGCTCCCAAACATGATGGAAGAAAAAAAAAAATAGTGAAATGCAGCTTAGGCCATGAGACTGTTCACTTTTAAGATTTAAAATTGGACTTTTACATTCACTGGTGTGTGTGTTACCACAGTGTTCTGGCTATAGGAATCCATATTTCCCTGTGTGAAAGTTTCCAAGTTTCACAGTATCAGGATTATTCTTAACTCTTCAGCTGCTGGAAGCATGGGATTAGATAGTGTTCACACTTCTTTTAAAGAAAACCTTAAATCATTTAATGAAGCATAATTTAAACTGTTATGTAAGTGCCCTTGTACCTTCACCCATCATTTTTATGGTATAGCTTTGCAGTGCCAGTGCCATCATTTTAATAAAGTTATTCCTGAGGAATAACAAGGATCTGTGGTATTTTTCACAGCTTCTTTAGGTTTCTACCATATCAAATTCAGACTCAAAGCCCTTCCAAGTGCTGACACATCCAGGCCTCCAGCACACAGGTTGACCCTGAATGCACCAACCCAGCTTCAGCTTTGCCAGCTGGAAAGATTGGGACAAAGGAGAAAAGGATCAAGAGCAAAGGTCTCCCATGGCTCCCTCTCCAGAATATTGCTTGAGGCTCTACACAAACTGATCAATTCAGTGAACACCCAGTTTCCATCCTTGCTGTGTACTTCTCCTCCTTTTCTATTCCATTGCATGCTCCTCATCAACATCCCTCAAAATGCTGACTGTGAGTTGGACAGATTTTATCATGCCTGGACCTCACCAAGGCCCCAGAACAAGGACATCTCCCACATTCTTGTAGGATCCCCCATATTTCTCATCACCACCAGTTGTCCAAGGTGCAACCCCCAATTCCTCCAGACTCTGCCTGGCTGGGCTGAGCTGCAGCCAGAACTGCTGCAGAAATTGAGAGCCTGGAGTAAAACTATGCAGGAGAAAGCCAGTAAAAAAAAAAAAAAAAAAAAAAAAAAAAAGCAGAACTGCTCCAAATTTTTCCTTTTCATTGCTGTAGCAATATGTCCTTAAGGACATATCTGCTGTCAAATATGACATTGCCTTGTCTGTGTGGCACCACATTGTGATTTCCCTGGGTGTGCTTCAGGTTCTGCAGCACTGCAGCACTTTTAGGTAGTAGAGGCAAAGCTCCCTTGAGCCAATGAGCCTTGGATCAGCTCTTAAAAGTTTCAGGGCTGTGACTATTATTTAATTTTTATATTTTCCTTCTCGTTCTCCCAGAACGTCAATAAGAAAACTTGTTCAGGGAAATGGGGGTCTGTATTTGCATATTTATGCAGTAATATTAAGGGTAACGTTGGCTCATGTTTTACAGTGTGTTTGTTTTCATTGTGCAGATTTCATCTGCTCAGGGGGATCAGTTATTTGACCTATATTAATATTTAATGGTACAAATACTTAAAATAAAAGTCCAGGCACAGCCAAGGCTTTTGGCAACTCTGCTTTAAACAGCCACCCTTCGTTAAAATCTGGCTCTGCTTGAAAGGTTTTGATTTCTTGCAGGGATTCAAAAAAGGAGCAGTACTTTTGATGGCTGTTTCATGACTGTTGGAATATTTTCTTGCTTAATATTGTTGTACATCAAGTCTGCATTGTAAAGGACTTTTGTACAGTTCCTTACTGAGCAGAGGAGATCTGCAGAAAAAAATGAAAGAGAAAAATCTCAGCTGGAATAATAAAATCGATCATTGTATCAAAGCAATGTCTGGTTTTGCTTTGCAGTCAGGCTAGACCAGTTTTCAGCATGGGCAGTTACTGAAAATGTAATAAAATATTATTTCCCTCTTTCTTGTTTCCCTAAACTAGTATCTTCTTAAGATTTTCACTAAAGACTGTAAAAAAATGTTATTCAACTAAGTCTGTCCTCTTCCAAAACAATGTTCTCCTGGGTTACCATAATCTCAATTTCAACCAAAAAGCAACCTCTTCTGGCATGCCTGTAAGAAAAATTTAGCTTGTGAAAAGGATAGGAGACTCTTGGTGCTAGGATAAATTATCTGTGTAGTACAGCTCAGACTATAGATTTTTTTTTAATTTTTTTTTTCTATAAAGCAGCATGAAAACAAGTGAATGGCTCACCCTGGATCAGGCAGCTGCTGTTCAGTGCCCCTCTCAGTAATCCAGCATATCTCAGCTTGCCTCTCCCTCCATGCCCAGGGAAGAATATCTGTGTCTACCTTTCATTAACAAAATGCACACTTTTGCCTCAGGCTAGGGATGTGTCGAGAAGCAGAGGAAAAAATCCTAAACCAAGCCTCTCAAAAAGGAAAAACAATCTTCAGGAACACACTCAGCATAACTATATAAGAATCCTGAAAGCTGACGACATAAAGAAAGGAAAAAAAAAACAAATTCAGAGCAAATGTGCAATCAACTTGGATATGATGCAGTTAAAAAGCAGACAAAGGCTTTATACAAACTAATGAATTGATTTAAGGCTCCACTGGGTGATATACAATGACATATTATTTATGTAACCTGTAGTTTACTGTTCACATAGTAATTTCCACCTCCCACCCTGTCAAATAGAAGAAACTTTTTCACCTTAAATCTTAGATGATGATGAGACCAAATAGCAGGAGAGGATGTATAAATGAAAGTAATTTAGTGAAGAAGGCTTGACTGACATGAAAACACAATAAAAGTTATGATAATGTTAGGGATATCAAAGTGAAAGCCAGGTGGGCAGACGAGAATAGGCAAGTTCCCAAGTCAATCTGAAAGGAGTTCTTCAACACTGGGGAAAATCCAGCCATTTGTTTTCCAGCTTATCACTCCATGGGTCAAAAACTATGTATTAAACTTGCAGCACAAAGACCTGCCTTGTCTAACAATTGTACTTATTGTAGAGATGGGCAGGGAGGAGGGGGAAGAAGATTTTCAAAAGCTCGACACATACTTTAGAGAATATGACTTGGGGTTGTCTCTCTAAAAAGCAAACCAGCTGAATCTCACCTCTCCTACTTTTCAGGAAGTTGTATATTTAAATGCCTTTTTCCAGGGTTTATGATTACTTCTCATTGGAGGAAGGTTTCCACTATTTCTCAGTAGTCACAACCTCTGCTGAGGAAACAGCCTGGCTCCCTGGAAATGCTCCCACATGGGATTGCTAGAACTGGATTTTCAGAATAACTGAAGACACAAAGCTCTGAAAATTATCTGAAGCTTGGAAAACTACCTCTGAAATTATCAGGCTGCCTCCCCAACACTTGGAGAGTGCATGGCTTAGCCCAGCAGCCCAGTCTGTCTTCAGCTGTAGAGATGGGATAAAGGATAAGGCCCTTGCAGAGAGTAAGTGACTAAAATCCAGCAGATCCATTCCCAAAATCAGGATGCTGCCAGCCTGCAGAGGAGCCAGGCTGCTCTGGTGATGGGTGCCAGGAGCAGAGCTGGCAGGTTGGGGTCCCTGGGGATTCCCTTGCAGCCCAGCAGGAACTGAGCTGTGCAGAGACCACCAGCAGCTGCCTGCCCACAGAGATTTGGCTACTGGGCTTGTGAAGCACTGACACACAGTCATGCATAAAAAGGTCTTGCTCTTTCTCAGATGGGCTTTGGCAGATGTTTAGGCATTTTTAAAATAATAACAGAAAATAACCAAACACTCCAAAAACTCTTGGATGTGTCAGTTGTTTGAAGGATCCTACACTTCATTAATGTTCCTTATCCTTCCTGTTGGATTCATTGATGGTTCTGTCTGGTTTCTGCCCTGCAAAAAGATAAAAGGCCCAGGCTGTGAAGGGAGGTGTTTCCTTGAATCTCTTGCCATTTTAAGTCTCCATCTCCTCAGACAAAAACCAGAAAGCCCTGATGAAAACGAAATAAATAATGTCCCTGCTGAGAATTAAGTAAATAACAGTCCCAGGCATTAACTCCTCTCCTTGAGAGCACAGTCAGGTGCTCTCAGCACTGGACCAAACCCTTCCAGCTTAACCCTGCCAAGCTGGAAGCACAAAGGGGATTTATTTCATACTTAGGGAGGAAAAAATGTGCGAGACATTGTTCTCCGGGACAGAAAGGGCACGAGGGTTTCTATTCTGAACCTGCTATTTTTGGGAGCAGTCCAGTGAGTCAGAGGAGAGCCCCTCTGTGTGCTGACATGGAGGAAATCCCAGCTCTGAGTGCTGCTTCCGAGCTGCTCTGAGCTCAGCTGAGAACAATGCAACAAGCCAGGGGCTGGGTGGGGATGGATGGATGGATGGATGGATGGATGGATGGATGGATGGATGGATGGATGGATGGACAGACAGACAGGGCAGTGCAGCTGATGGAGGAGCAGCAAGGCACATGGCAGGACCAGAGGGGACATCACCCTGTGAATCATCTGACACTACAACCAAAGTGTAAATCCACCAGGTTTCCTTCCGGGTGCCAGTAAGAAGGGGAAATATCATTGTAACAGGGAGAAGGGTTTCATTTTCCAGCATCCACTTCCTCAGGAGGGTACTGGGTAACTAAGGATAAGGGCAAGTTTGCCAACAGGTTGGCAGCATTCAGAGTCTCTAGCTTTGGACATCTAATTTTGTCTCTCAGACTGAGCTGCTTAAGTAACCCCCTCTAAGAATGTCCATTTAGCTGTTCTGAATTGCCCCCCAAAATGTTATTACCTTATGAAAAGACCTGTGGCTCTGTTCACATTTATTTATACTAGTTTCTTCAGTCTTATTTTGAATATTTTAATGTCTTCTGGCTCAGGGAAATATTCTCTGTTGTGTTGATGAATGGGTCCATTTTGCTGTGTGGTTCATTTTCAGCACCTCAACCAGCTGATCTTCATCTTGAATAAAGAAACATAAGCTCTGGGGACCAGACTGGTCTGTGGACCAGCAGGTTCTGACACCACTGGCTTCTCATCCACAGGCTGAGATCAATCACTAATCCACAAACTTCTTTATGGGCAAGTGCTTGGACTGAGAAAAAGAGCCATGGCATGTAAACACCAGAAATTCCCCAGTCCCATGACAGGAGGCACAAACACAATTCCTTCTGATGTTTCTGTTCTGTGTTTGTCAATACAAAACTATCAGACCAATGTCCATGGAAAGCAGAGGCAAGGGACGTGCAAAAACAGAAGTGATTCATTTTCAAATAAATATTTCTGGGGAGAAGAAAACCCAGCATTATTTATTCACCAAACTCAGCTTGAATCCCTAAAATCAAAATAAGGCTCTGGGAGTGTTGAGGGGAAGCAGGACAAGATAATGAAGAGATACTTTGTTGAGGCTATTTAATTGAAAAGCAGGTTCCACCTATATCCTTCTAGCCAAAACGAGATTATTCCTGCTTTTTCACCAACTGATGGAGCTCTTTACTGAGCAGTGTCTAGCAGGGATCAAGGTGATACTATATCTCTTTAGAGAGGCAGCCCTCTCCAAGGATCTGTTAGTGTCATGACTTGCCAATGATGTATTGCTCTAAAAATGGTGTCTTCTACAAAAGAACAGGTCCTGGAGCAGATTTACCCCTAATTACAGGAAGGAAGGAACAGGAGAGGTATGCAGATACCAGAAGATTCATCTTGCCAAAATAGAAAGTGTGTTGCTGCAAGCTGGAGAATTTAAATGGTGATGCTTTGGGAAGAGTCCCATGCTAAACAAATAGCTCTTCTGCAATAATCAAGAATTAGGCTGGAAAAATGCAGATATCCGAAACCATAATGTATGTGGTTTTTTAGATAAGACATTTACTCCCAGCCAGAGAGACTCAAAATACCTTTTTACTTCATCTTCTAATATAGCACAGTGTCTCACACTGAATCTATGACTCAGTATCTTACAATCACATCCTGGTTTTATTAGGTAATTAGTCCTAAGGAGCAACTGGAGAAGTCCCTCTACCCTCTGGTGCTTCTCAGCTTTCCTGCATTTGTCACCTGAAGAAGATTATTTGCCATCCTGAGCTGCTGCTAATTATAATTATTTTTTTTTACCAGACATTTGCATTAGGTTGCTGAGTCAGTCTAATAACCATGGTGTCCCCATACAATGGTACACAAGGGTGCACAACTGAAAAGGTTTTATGCATTTTCTCCATTTCACAGCATAAGACCTATAAAATGGTTGAAATCATTCTACAGCCTTAGACAAGTTATTTAAATTAGTAGCAAGCCCAGGGAAGAAAAAAAAACAAAAACAGTCTAAATCTCAGCTCCCACTCTAACCAGAGAACAACACAAATGTACCTCTGTACTGGTTCATTATTGTGTATCACATAACCACCAGTACAGTCTTTGAGAGCTGAGCATAGTAGGGATTAAGTTACTAAATGCTCTTATCATAAAACAGATATTGCATCCTCAGGTTTCCCCTGTTAATCAGTTTGTTTTGCTGTATCTGGAGGATAAAAAATGTGGGAGTATGAAACATTTATCTGTTCATTAGCAATTATAAAACACTAATGGAGCTTGTGTGTTTTAAAAAAATGTAAGACAAGGTTTGATTTTATGCTTCATTTGGAAATATCGTAAGGATTGAGGTATGTTCTATAAATAATGTAAAACAATATAAGAAAAGATAGGTGTAATCAAATGAAAGAGACAAAAGTCTCTGCTGGAAGTTATGACCTTTATAGCAAAGCTGGGTGTGTTTGTATAAGCATAAATGTCTGAGTGCCAACTTCATCATTAGGACTTGCCTAATTCATTTAAACATATGCAAATGAATACAGTTAATACCAGTTAATTGCACAATGAGTTGCATTTGTCAGCAAAATTTCCTTGCACTACCCTTGCCCTGCTCCACTGATAACAGAAATTTTTGTTCTTTCTGTACATAAGGGGCTGGAGCATTTGAAGTGTCTCAGTGCTTACTCAATGGGGTGCAACCATTGTCATCATGGGGGAAAAAGCAGAATAAATCAATCTGCAGAGTGAATTTGATTGACACGTGGTGGGATCATACATCTGAAGTTTAACCTGGCAGAGTTTCTGTCCCTTCTGAGCCATAAACCCCTGTCAGCTTCATGCTGCAGAGCAACACCAGACAGAAATCCCTGTGCTGAAAAATTCACACTGAGCCAGCAGGAAATTGAGCCATTTGCAAGTGTGCACGCCAGGGAGAAGCTGAGAGGAGAGGCCACGTTCAGAGGAGGATTTCTGTGTCCTGATTTCATTGAGAGCAGGATTGCACTGGTAGGGGAAAGGCAAGTCCTGGAGGCTTCCAGCTGAGGCTGGAGCAGGAGGAGAGGGGTTGCAGAGGGACAGGGATGAAGCAGCAACAGAAAAACCCTTTCTTGTGGAAGGGACAGCCCCTGCCTTTGCCATCAAGGTGAATCCATGGTTTTATTTATTGCTGTCAGGTGGCAGACTGTATGTCAGAAGCAGCCAGCAAGATTCTCTTCCCAAACATTCACAGAGGACAAGTAAATATGGAATAGAACTGTAACAGCAGATTTTCTAAATCTGAGGAGAGCAATGCCCAAGCGCAACTGGGTTTTTCAGCCTGGAAAAAAAAACAAAAGCAACAACAACAAAAAAAAAAAAAAAAAAAAAAAAAAAAAAACCCCAAAAAAAAAAAAAAAAAAAAAAAAAAAAAAAAAAAAAAAAAAAAAACAAAACAAACAAAAAATAAAAAACCAAAAAAAACAAAAACAAAAAAAAAAACCAAACAAAAAAAAAACCTAGGGACACAAAGAGAATTCAAGAAAGCCACAAGTGGCCTGGTCCTCCAAAGTGACTGCAAACTCTCTTAATCTCACCCAGCTTGGCTCACAGCAAGACCTGGGCTCGCTGACACAGGCAGCTCTGCTGTGAGATTCTTGTTTTCTCTGTAATCTCATCTTCATTTGTTGTGAGGTAGGACTTCTGCAATGCTTTTTTGTCTCTCTTCCACATTTGGAGTGTTTGAGAAGCACCAAGGGCTTTGTGTTCCAGAAGGGCTCCAGTGAATTGCTTTGAATGGCAGAAAAAATCCCTCATGGAAGGGTGGGAAAGATGTGAGTGATCTCTGAGATGATGAGCTTAGCCTAGAGTTTAAGGGTAGGGTGAAGATGTTGAGCTGGCACAAGCAGTGACCTTGGGAGGCACTGAGGAAGTGAGGTGTCAATCCCCATTATTTCTGAAACTTCTTTCTTTGCAATTTCCTTTATTTCCAGCTATCAGTGCACAGGGTAGCTTTGATGAATTTTCCAAGCACATGGCCAGATACTCTCTCTCCTACAGAGAAACAGCAGGCTT
This sequence comes from Muscicapa striata striata, assembly GCA_030060385.1. NCBI lineage: Eukaryota > Metazoa > Chordata > Aves > Passeriformes > Muscicapidae > Muscicapa > Muscicapa striata. Next base: position 6,109,561 of record JAREIS010000126.1, on the reverse strand, counting down.
TATTGGCAAGCAGGAGGAGCTGCTTTCCTTGCCATTAATGCCACCTGAGGACTGAAAACCCAGGAGTAAATCCAGAAGGATGCCAGCCAAAGCACCCTATTGTTTGAGTAAAAATGTGCCTGTCATGAAAGCATGGCAGGGCAGTGCCTCTATTATCTGCTGGAGATATTCCTCCCTTCCCATCCCATCTTCCTTCCCATCCCCACCCTGCCAAGTCCCTGCAGGAGCAGACACTCCTTGTAGCACCCACTGTGCTCTCAGGCTTGGTCCTATTTGTATTAATCCCAATATTAATTGTCACTATTAACCCCAGGGGACCTGGGAGGGCAGTTATCAATGCCAATTACATCTGGCTTCTGCAGGGAGTTTCATGTCCATCCATCAAAGGCAACACAGAGAGACTTCAGGAGGCCAGATGCTAAAAAACCATGAAAAGCTTACATTTCCCTGGAGTACTCTGAGTTCTATTCACCTCCTTACTCTGCACCTCCTCTCAACTGCCCTGTATCATGGCAACCAGCTAATGGGACTGTGCATTAATAAAAATAAGCTCTGCAACCAGAAATAAGTGAATATTAGATATTTGCCCTCATTTTTGCCTCTCAGCCTTGCAGGTTTTTTTGGTGGTTTTGTTTTTTTCCTGTTCCTGCACCTTTTCTCATGAGGCTCAACCAGGGGTTCAGACCCAAGCAAGCTGGATACAATATTCAAATAAAAATAGCCATCTTATTTCTCAAACTGGTTCAAACAGATGTTTGTTCTGGGCTTTTTGGGTTGGTGATTTGGTTTTTTTGGGTTTTTTTTTTTTTTTTTTTTTTTTTTTTTGGGTTTTGGATTTTTTTTTGTTTGTTTGGGTTTTTTGCTATACTGGAGCTTTGGGGGAGTTCTTTGTATGTTGTATCTGAAGTCCAGATTTCCCATTTCATGAACTTTGTGTCCCAATGACATCCCAAGTGTCCTGAGAGTTTCACCTTGAAGGAGTTTCAGAGGGGAAGCATCACTTGTACTTCATTGCACCACACAAAGCTCTGCTGCTGTCAACAAAACTGTGTGTTGCTAGAAACAAAATTAAAAGAGACACTCAAAAAATAAAGTTCACCTTGTGGAAGGAAGTTGCTAGTTAAGAACGTGGTTGTTGGAAACAGGTGCTAATCTTTACTGGCTTGGTCCCTGCAGGAGTCACACAGGGTGCCAAAATGTCCCTGAGCTTCTTGTAAAGTCCTTGCCAGCTGCACAGAGAGTGAAGTGACTTCTCCTCCCTTCCCTGCCCTGAGACACTGAGGAAATAAAGGAGGGATGTATTTGGCATGGAAGTTCTGCCTTGGGAAGTGCTGGCTCTGCCACTGCCCATTGCAAACAGGAGCAGCAGGGCTTGCAGCTCAGCTGCCAGATCAGCCCAACTACAAACTGCTAAACCAGGTCTAACCAATGCAGGATTTTCTGATTTTTTTTTTTTATTTTGGATTTTTCTGAGACCTGAGCACGTTACTCATCTCAAAGAGGGGCCCTCTCCTTCCTCTGCTCAAGCCCCATGAGTTTGGCAGTCCTGCAATCCCAAGGGAGGTTCCTGCTGGTGGAACAGCTCCAGTGAGCTGAAATGCACCCTGGGCTGGGGGCAGAGCCCCAGCCTGCAGGCAGAACCACCAGAGATCCATGGAGCAATAGTGGGATTGGAGAAATGTTTCAAAAAATTTGTCTGCATCATGCACTGAGCTCATTGAATTGTACTGTACAGAGAGAACTTCTGGCTTCACACCAGACTGATTTCCACTCTTTCTATGCAGGTATTAATAATAATGGCAAGAATTGCACTCCCTTCCCTGTTCCCCCACTGTACCAGCTGTCTGATTTTTAGACAGAATGACAGCACTCACAGTTACCTTGTGAACAGAGCCAGCCTGCAGCTGTAGCTGTGACACAGCAGCTTGAGCATGCAGCACACGCAGCTGTAACAGGCACAGCAGCCATGTGTTACCCTGCTTCTGGTCTTGGGCAATTAAACATCTGCTTTCCACAGGGAAATAATCTTTGTTGTATAAGCCTGAGGGAAAAGAAGCTGGTTTATTTCATTTTTCACACTCTGCATTTACTCTTCGTTAAGACAGATTACAATTAAGGCAGCCCAGCATCGTTCAAGCTGCTCCTTTCCACCAATAATGAGAGGGGGCAACTTGTGATCACTGGGCCACTTTGATTGCCAAACCATCAGCCTTTTTGCCTGTTTATTCAAAGTGCCTTTCAGGAGCTACCAGCTCACATGGAAGCTCCAAACACTCCCATGGTACAATTCACATCCCAGCTTCTTTGACCCACTTCTAATCATTACATTCATGTCATTATTTTTAGATTAGGCACTTTTGAAAATAACCTCTCTGCAAGGCAGAAAAGCCAAACTGAAGTCAGCTTGCAAATTCAAACCATCTCACACTACAGCAGTGTCCAAGAGAGAGGCCACAGAATCAGAGAATAGCTGAGGCTGGATGGCACCCCTGGGTATCAGCCCATCCAATTTGAGTGCCTGTGGACACCTTGGCTAATGGATACCATAAATGTAAATCTGCAAGGACAGAGCATAGAGATGTTGCCTAGAATCTCAGTATTTGCAAAAGGATTTTAAAACTGAAATGATATGTGCACTTAGCTACAGACTTCCACAAAAAAAAAAAACCAAAACACAAAAAAAAAAACCAAAAAAAAAAAAAAAAAAAAAAAAAAAAAAAAAAAAAAAAAAAAAAAACAGAGAACTGTCTGTAATAATTTTTCCATACAATATATTTGGGTACCCACAGATGAGCCTCAGTCAGTCAGGACAGAGGAACCAAGTGTACACAGATATTTATACCCACTTCTAATATCTGTTCTCCATTTACTGCTGCAGCAAACCAAATGCAACTTTCCAAGTGTTTACCCAACATGAACACAAATCTGTCCTTTGAACTTTCCTGGTCCATTTTGACCTTTTTTACACTGCAGTGGCTATCTCACACAGGCTCCCCCACTCTCCCCACGTTTTCCATTTTTGGCACATTTAGCACATTTCCACTTGTAATTTTCCCAGTTCAATCGGGTGTGTTTTTGAGCAGCTGAGGGTTCACTGGTACACACGTGCATTTTACACATTTTGAGAGCTGCAAGCCAAGTGAGGAGAAGCAGCAGTTTGGCTCCCCCTGAGCCATCACACGGGTCTGGAGCAGACCCAGGAGGGTGTGTGTGCATGTGTGAAAGGAAGAGAGAGCTCTAACCAGCTCAGGTTGCATCCAAGACAAAACAGTTACTCATTGCCAGAAGCCAGTGGCTTTGCCTACTTGAGGAATTCCCATCTCTAACCTTTACAGATTTAAAAAAAAAAAAAAAAAAACTGTTGCATTTAGCCAGCCCCTCATCATCCTCTCGTTTATCAAGCACAAACATCTCTAAGAAGTCAAGTAAAGCATACAGGGAAATGCAGCATTCCCAGCTCTTAAACCTATCAGTTACAAGCAAAAAGCCAGTGGCTAAACAAATAGAGGAGTAATCTTTCAGAGGAATTGGCTTCCTATCTATTCTGAGAGTGCCTGCAAATTCAACAGTGATTTATTAACCTCTATTGAAGGACAGAGCTGTTAATAAAAGTTCACCTACAAATACCTCAAAAAATGTCAATATCCACAAATGACAAGTTCCTGGGATTCCCATTTGGCCCAGATCAGCACAGCACAGTGCATGAGCAATTTCTTCCATTTAAATAATGTGCTTAAGTCCCATTGTTTTTTTTTTTTTTTTAATTTGAAATAAAAACAGATCCAGAATAAAACAACAGCAATTTTCATGACCTAAGTTCTTAGATCTGGCAACTTCATACAGTTAAAATCATGCTCAGTGTTGCTGGATTAGGAACAAAGTCAAAAAGAAGAGGTCAAGAAGTAGTACCCACACTTGCAAAGATCACTCACATATTATGACTTATTTTAATTTGCATAAAAACCCAGGTTTGGGTATTTTTCATGCCCACTGGCCTAAACTTGATGTAGTTCAAATGAGAGCAGAATCTGGCTTCATTTCAGTGAAAGTGTTAAGTGTATGATCTCTTAGGATTCAATATTCTGTGTGATTATGCATTTCTATAATGCCCTCTTCATTATTTTACAGACTTATTTTTTAATGCCTGATACATTTTAATAGTGCTGAGGACCATAAAGCTGTTGTGGCAATTAAAAGAAAATAGATTACATTTTTAAGTAAGGTACCAAAAATCATACTGTTCATGCTTGCCAAAAATAGCAGCTTTGGATTTCTCATAAGAATTTCAGTACTGAAAGGAGGGGAAAAATGTCAGGGCAATCATTCCTCACTCTGGGAATCAGTGAAAAAGCTTAGTGGTCCAGACTGTGCAAGATCCACAGTCCAGATTCCCACCACTGTGTTCCTCCTGTGCTCATTTAAACATGTGCAAAGTAGATATAAATTTCTATTGCAGCAGAGAAATATTCCTGCTTTCCCAGTTTCCAAAACTTTAAATGACAAAACCTATTACAGGCCAGGAGAGAATCAGCCCCATAACAGTACTTGTTTCACTGAAACTCCTCAGATCTTTTGCTTTTTCCCAGGAAGAAAAGATCACTGAGATTAGATTTTCTTGTATTATTTCTAATAAATTCTAGTCAGCGACACAGTGAAAGTGTGTTGACAAAAAGGTTTTTTGAGATTTGTCCATGAGATTAAGAAAAAGGATCTGACTAGAAAAACTTAAGGAAATTTTAAAAATTTACTCTCAAAAATTATTTCAGGTGAATGAAGGAGGTTAAATTTGGGGTGAAGCTTTGGTAGAGATTTATAGAGTTAGATTTCCTGGTTGTGACATACAGATCTACAATCTGTAGAATTAGATTAGAATCTAATTAGAATTCTAGATTAGAATATAGAATCTACATTCTCATTATATTTTTTTGTCCCATATGAGAATTCATTAGATGTTAGATCTATTTTCAATAAAACACATGAGGCTTTACCAGTGCAGAGTCTAACAAATGTCTGTGCAATAATAATATGAACTTTATCCAATATTTGTGCTGTTTGCAGCATATTGGTAAATATCAGGCAGAATATAACTCATTTGTCCTAAAGAAGCCCATAATTTAAGACACCTAAGGAATTCCAGTGCTTTGCAAGGCAGTACACGAAGTAACATGCAACTCATGCTGTCATTATGGCTTATTTGAGGGGTTTAGATAAAGGGGAAAAATGCCAAAAGCAAACTAACACTTCAGAGGCACAGTTAAGAAATGACATGCTTTATGCTGGGGGGAGGAGAGGGGGTAACTTTTCCCTAGCTGATTTTAATTTTTTTTCCCCCAAATCTGAGTAATTATGGCATTCCATTTCTTGCACAGCTTAATGCCTGGATGAATTGCCCAGACTGTGCTGCTCAAACACATTGTCAGGACACAAACTTTGCTTTCCTAGGGCACAGACTGAGTGATCCAATCCTCCACTGTCAAATTGCCCTGCCTGTGTCTGGGGCAGGTCCCAGTGGGGAGCACACAGGAATCCTGCAGATCAGCCAGGAAACACTCCAGCCCAGGAGAGACTTCCCTAATTCCCTTCTGAGGCACCAGTGCCAACATAATGCTCTTGGCTTTCAAAAGTGTGAGCTTCTGATTCATTTTTATTTTTAAATGAGCCACTGCATGGTGGGAACCCCAAGCTTTTCCACTCCAAGGATTGCCATTATTATTAGTGACATCTAGCTGGGGAACACTATCACATAAGAAGAGCAGCATTTCCTGGAGGTTAAAGTGCTCTCTCAGATCCAAGCTGAGAGTGATGTTGTGGTCAGTGGGGATAACCAGCCAGGGATGTGGGGAGCTCCTTCTGCCCAGGACTAGCAGGGTGAAGAGCATCCTCTCTAGATCTGGGATGCTCACAGGAAAAAAGGCTCCTGTTTGGAGTCTGCTTTTGTTTAGAGCCTCCTGGTTTGGAGAACAAATGTGGGAAGTGAATACAAAGAAGAGGCACAGAGACAGGAGGGAATGAGTAAAGGAAAGGGGAGGAGAGACTAAAAAATTTGGTGAATTCCAACAACAGAGACTTTGTACAGAGGCTGCCATGCAGGAAGGGCTCCTCCTCTGTCCCTGTGTCAGACAGGCTGGGATTTGGCCCTTCTCAGCATGGCTGAAGAGCCTTGGCTTTGGTTGTGTGCCTGGTGAGAGCCCAGGGATTCCCAGTCCTGCTGAGCAGCCCCAGACAAAGGAACTGCCCACATCATTGGAAGATTAATAGGATATGTCATTCCTCAAAAAGTAATTCAGCAGAATAATGGCAAGATCTTCAGAAATGTCTTTTTCTTTACACCAGAATTAGCCTCTTGTGCTCATGGTCAAGCAGATCATGTTAGACAAAATTAGGATTTGGTAATCAAGGTTGGGCTACAATAAATCTCCCAAGGCAGATGGTATCAAAATGAAAGAAGCCAGATAGGGAGACACATACTTGGTTAGGGGTTTGTTGGGTTTTTTTATTTCCTTTGATCTCATGTCAAGTGGAAAAAAATAAAAGAAGCAGGCACCAATTCAGCAGCTTCATGAGAATAATGTGTCATCCTAGAGCCAGAGAGGGCAGATATGGACACAACATTTCCATCAGCTACTGCAGACCCCCAGTCTGGGCCTCAAGGTGCCAACCTTGGTCACTGTGCAGCCATGCTATTCCCCACAGGGACATTTTAGCATGCAGCTGGCAGCTCTCACTTGCACTTCACATGATGGACACGGCAGCTCTGCAGGCACAGGAGCATTTCCAGCTCTTGGGTGACTGTGTATGTAATGGCTCGTGTGTTCATGCCACTGGCAGGTCTGGCAGAAACCCAATATCACTCCTGACTATGTGGCAAGGCCGGGTTTAATGATCAAAACTGAAACAAAAAGCCCAGATAACATTAAAGTCACGTTTCAGCTCAATCTCTGTAACTTTGAACCACCAGGTCAAGGCTGAAGGTTTCCTGGGGGATTTTTCAGCAGGACAGCCACGTAGCTCACTTCAAAGCACACGGACTTCAAAAATCTCATCTCTGACAAGGGATCATTTAAAACCTGCCCAGTTGTTGTTGCAGGGCAGAATTCAGGACTAAGAATGAAATAAAACCATTGACTTTCCAACCTGCTGCAGCTGGGTGCTGCTCTGCTGGAGGCAGGGACCAGAAATTCCTTCCCCATCACCTTTGGGGCCCATCCCCAATTTTGGTTCTCATTAATTGCCTCTCAGTAGGATGGAGGGCCCCCAACAGAGATCAGTGACACCACAGATAGGTACAGAGGGTGGGATTCCTCTCACCTCATTTTAGCTGTCTAAAGATTAGCTATCTAGTTTAAACTTGTCATCTGGCCTCCCTTTATAGTCCATGGCTAGAGATAGGCACCTTTGTGGCAAAATTTGTCAAGGGTCCTAGCTGATGAATTTAATGTGTGTGTTTAGGCCAGAATTCAGCAAAGTACTTAAGCAAATGCTTATCTTTAAGCACATGAATGATCTGATCTCTGTTAAGTGGGGCACTTCAGCATGTTCTGGGTTTAAAGATTACCATGGGCCTGAGTGCTTTGCTGAGCTGCTGGGCATGGAGTTGGGCTTGACACATGAATCATGGCAGAGCACAAACCCACTAAGCCTGGGAGAAAGAGGGATTTGGGGAAGGGTGATGGAAGACAATGTCCAAAGGAAAACAGTGTGTCCAGGGATGGCTGAAAATCCCAGGTGAATAAAAGAGGCTGGAAGGATTAGAAAGAGCCCTGGGTGGGCATCTCTGGTATCTGTGGAATTCCCAGGGGTCAGGGCAGGTGCTCTGCCCTCCGTGCTGCTGCCACAGAGCAAGGTGACATTAGGTGCACTGGGAATGCAACAAATCCAAAATCAATAAAAGGGAACGTGGATTCAATGCAGGTGCAATGAATTTATGCACATCAGCACAGGAAGTCACACAGGGCTCAACAGGATCAAACAAGAGGCTGAATATTTATGATGATATCCAGAGAGTGACAAAAATAATACTGAGAGGGAAAATTATGGTCTGATTACTCAGCATCCTTGTCTAGGGCTTGAGCCAGTTTCTAATGGCTGGAAATCAAAGTATAACATACAAGGAAATGTTGGGGGACTGCAGATAACCTCACAGCAGCCTCTGTTTGGATCCCTCACACAACTCTGAAGCTTTTTTTACTAAAAGTCAGAACCACACTGAACTGATGTGAGCATCCATCCCTGTGGCTCTTCTTTTGAGCTTTTGTATGTAAAAAATCCTGTAACAGTTTCAGCACTTAAATAAATGCCCTGAATTTAAATTTCAAACTCCAGCTTCTCCTGCAATTAATGGGTGCTGGTTGGAGCACAGTGCTGCATTAGGAAAGGTTGGGTTGACATGGTAAAATTAACCCAGTGAGACAACATCCATGTCTATAATATACTCTGAACTATATCTCATGTTTTCTAAATACCCTCTTCCACTTCATGCTGATAAAAGTGAGATCTTAACTATGTCCTGAACTACAGAGCAAAAACATCAGCTCAGGGGGGGTCTGTATATTTATGTGTGGTCCAGGTTTTCACACATCTCTATCTCTCCTGGATCTGATGATATGTCTTTCAGTTCTTTTTCTAATCTTGGCATCGTTCTGTCTCCAAATTGCTGACAGACATGTCATGCAGGGTCCATGGAAGAGACCAGGACAGAGGAGGCTGCAGATACCAAACTCCTTGTAGGGAGAAAAATACCAAAGAGGAGGAAGACAAGCAGGAAACCCAAAGTAAATGCAAAGAAATTCAAATCCCACAGGAAAAAAAAAAAAAAAAAAAAAAAAAAAAATTAAAATAATTTTCAATGGTACTGTACAGCCCTAGAATCTTTGTACAGGAATGGATGTTTTCCCAGTTTGAGTTTGTTTATAACCATGTTCTTTGCACAGAGCACTGCCCTTGGAGACATCACTCTCTCTCCCTTCAAGGAAGGACAAGTGATGCAAACATCTGACAGGTGACCCTGCTACAGCCCACGTTGAAAAATGTCACAACAGAAGCACAAAAAAATTACTGCTGCAATTCAAATCAGGTGTCTGTGATGCCAGTGGCTGGGACAGCACAAAGGCTGAAGAAATCTGAACTCTGAGGAATAAATTCCCCTATTTTCTTACAGGAAATCTTTGTATGACAGAGTAATTTGCCCATGAGGCTCCAAGTGGGAAACAAGCCTGAAAAACATCAGCATCTGGGGATTTTAGCTGTCTTGCACTAACTGGGAAAGCAGACAGGAAAACAAAGATGATTTACTTTTTTAGGGAGAAAAAAAATAAAGGACACCCAAGCAGAAAGTCAGAGGACTCACCTTCCCAATATTTTTTTTTCTCATCTTATTATATATTCCTTTTCTTTTCCTATGTGTGTGATAGTTACAGGAAGCTGATTGAAGATGTTTTATAGTGCATGTCAGGAAATATTAATATCACCTTTTAATTACCCTACAACACCCTGAGTGCTTTTGCAGGATGTGTTGAGGGGGAGAGCTTTATAGATAAAATGAGTAATAGAGAACCTTTCAGTACCTAAGGCCTTTGGAGTGCTGAGCAGAAAATTAAATTCCAAAAAAAACAATCAATATTTTTAATGCACATACATTGCTTCTAACTATTCTGAATTGTCCCTCATCTCTTAGTATTTTGTTTTTCTTAAATGGTCTCCCTGGAGACAAATGATTGCATGAGGTTCAGGGCTTTTCCTTAAAATAGAAAAAAATTGTAAGTTTTTAACTCCTGGTGCCTATGAAGAAAAACCTGAACAATGTTTCTAACAACCCAGAGGCTGATTAAAAGAAATCCCATACTTTGCACCCTGTATTTATGATCTCCATTCTCTAAGGTCATCTCATTTATTTGGACACCTGCCAGGTGAGATATGAATATTCATTGCAAATTTTCAAAATGCAAAGTAAAATGAGTGTTTGGGCATTAGACTGTGGAATATGGACAGGTATTCCTGGTGTTTGTTGGGCACCCACAGAGAGCAGCCTCATCCCCCAGCACACAGGTCAACCCATGGTCACAGATTTCCAAGGACTTTGTGTCAGCCACATTTACCAAACTCCCTGGTGCTGGCTGTGCCTTTAAACTTCATTCCAACTGCTGAAGGTATTGCCACTGATTGATTGAAGTCTTGGCTGCCCAGCCCAGGCTTTCTGCCCTGCCCCATGGCAGTGGCTGTGGTAATGACTGCTTCAGTTCCCCACACAGAAATGTGCATTTGTCTCTGTATGGGGGGAGAAAATCACATCTTTTTCCCAGTGGTCAGCAATCTGCATGGATTTCTAATAATCAGAGGGTTTTCTCTGGTCCAGCAGCATATTGTAAAGCAAAGTTTATAATGTTGAAACAGCAATTGCTGGCAGATTTCTTCCTAATTTCTTGCCTAAGTGAAGGGCAGAGACCAATTTCCCATTTTACTGTTACCTTCAATAAAAATTAGCATTTAACTTGTCACAAGGAGCTATCTCTCATGCCAAGCAGTGTCACAATGTTGAAAACTCTGCACCAGTATGTTTCTGTTAGCTTTTTTCCAGCAGCAGGGCAGTTCCCAGAATAAAAGAGCCAAGATTCAATTCCTTGTAATTATTGACAGACGAAATGCATGTGCTTAACCAAAAGGCAGACACAGAAGTACAGCCCAGGGCCAGGTTTAATGAGCTATTGGTGATAGCCTGCAACAAATGGACATTTGAGAGATCTGTGCACTGCCTGTGAAATGAATGAAAATGGCTTTTTAATTATGCATCAATTGTAGAAGTTGTTTGCAGCCAAGCCACTTTTGAGATGGATGCTGGGAGGATCAAGATGAGAGTTTTGGTCCTGGGAGCTCTTGGGTTTGGTTGAAATGTCCTGTCACTCAGGCAAAGCCTTTTCTGGTGGTTCCAGCTGGGTTTGGACCTGGTGCCACTGTCACAGTCACTGTCACCTGCAGGTGGGTGCTCCTTTGCTGCTCTCCTCCCTGGCTGTGAGGAATGGTCCCTCTGGTCCCTGCAGCTCCTGCCCAGGAGCTCCTGTTGCCTTTGAGGAAGGTCAGCTGGGCATTCTCACCACGGCCCACAACAACAACTGCTGGGTTCAGGCCAGGTTCCCAAACCCACCCCACCCTGCAGTGCCAGAACTGGCTATTTTAAATATGTGTGTTCTCAAACACACACAAGATCTTTTTGGCACTGCAATTAGCCGTGTGTGAGCGACGTGGGTGGGATCCACCTCATCCAATTTCAGCTTCTTAACACAGAGGTGTCACCCATCTGGGCTTTCCCTGTCATCAGCAGAGAGAGCAGGCACAGCCAGAGGGTGATTCATGCCCCAGTTGCAGGTTGGATAGGGTGAGCTGGCTCCTGGGAGCAGGGAAAACTCCACAGCTGATGAGAGAAGTCTAGACACCCACCTGCAGCCAGTTCTGAGACAGGAGGGGAGAGCAAACCACCCCAGGTACCTGCTAGGCAGTGATCTCACTGAGGGGCCTTCAATTAGCAAACTCATTAATGCTGACAGGCACAATTTTCTCAGGGAAGTTTTTGGCTCCTGGACATCTCAGAGTTGCACCCTCTTTACATCCCATTCCCCTGCTGAGTGCACAGCACTTGAAACAAACAGAACCAAGGGTAGGAAACATTTGAATTGGTAGCTGCTGTGTTTCTGGACATTGCCTGACCATCTCAGAAGGTTGGGCTTGCTAAAATATGGACTTTGGTAACACTTGGTGGATGAAGAGTCTCCTCCTTCATGTTCAACCCTTTCCTTTTTTACAATCCCCAATATCAAACAGTTCTGGAAGTATGATTTCATTTCTCTTCAATGGGAAGATCAGGAATCAGAAACAGATCATGTCCTGGGACCATTACTCAGGAATAAGCTTTCTTTGACCTGGCCAAACTGAATGAAGGACCTCAAGATCTGGTTCTTGTGAATAAACTGCAATGGAAACAACTGTGGTTGAACTAATGAGATAAAGATCAGCTTCTCAGAGGGCTTTAAATCAAAAAGATTGTCTTCTTTTCTGTACAAGTGGGACTTCTTTGTATAAGCCCACTGACTTTTTGAGTCATTTTGAGGGATTCTGTAGGTTTCTGAAGGATTTTCTAATCCAGAAAAAACTCAAGTCTCTGACAGTAAACTATTTAATCACTTTTCAACTGAAATGCTCAGTAAACCTCTATTTTAGGGGAAAAGATGCAGGGGGAAAAAAAAAAAAAAACCTAAACCATTAACCAAACAGGGATAACAACATATTCTTCTAAATGAAGTGACACCTTGTGTAGACTTTTTCTCCCAAGTTGTTTGAAAAATTTTTCAAAACTGTAAGGTTTTGAGAAGTGCTCAGGTTTGACTGAAATCCACACCACTGAAAGAATGGTAAAACTCCAACTGACATTAAGAGGAACAGGATTAGGCCAAAACTGAGTATTTCTGAAAATCCCACACCACTATTCTTATCAGTAATGTCTGAAGGGAATGTGGCAGATGCTCACAACTCAGATTCACTTCAGATGTAGATCCCAAACTTAACATAATGAAAATGATTAATTCCAAGAAAATATAATTAGGACATGTTTATAGGCATTAAGCCATTCTGATGAAAGAAATATTTTTCAGCCTTATGAAGAACAAGTCATAACAGACTAGTGCAGGTTTAAAAATCTCAATATGATTAATGAATTGGATTGTACTTCTATCCGTAAGCAGAACAGTAAATTAATTCACTGGTGAATAGTAAGAGGACAAAAATTACCCAAACATCTTGTACCTTCAAGTGCAGTAAAACTTAGCAGCCCTACAGCACTTGAAGCAGCTTTCCATTTAAACCATGTTTAAATGTATATAGCTAAAAAACGGAGGACATCCCTTTAAGCTGAATTAATTACATGGATAGAACTGTATTTATAGCCTTCAGACCTCAAGGCTGAAAACACTATTTCTACATTAGAGAAGGATCTGAAGTTTCCAGATGTTATTTTGTAAGATTTAGCCTTACCCCTGATAATCTTAAGAAACAGACAGGCTGCTTAAGGCATTCCTCCTTGAAATCAGAGACAGCACAGCAGCCCATCCTACACGGAGAGTGAAAAGCTCTGGGAAGTCATTCCTAGGTTTAAAGCATTGCTTTGCATCTGGCCATTCAAAGGAAGCAATGGGACTTAGGGATTTGAAGGCTGGTGACTACAAAACCCAGTGAACGTCGCTTTCTGCAGTTGGCAGTGGGGAACAAAAGAGGAGCTACACTCCAACTGCTTCCAGGAATTCAGCCCAGACTTTGACAGACTTTCAAGGGCTTGAAAGAGAGGGATGGGAAGGGAGAGCAGTTGGATGTGAGGCAGCCAAAGGACTTTCTGACCCGGAAGGATTTCTTTAAGCTGGAATAGCTGCTCTGCGGTGGGCTTTGACAAACGTGCTTAAACAAACAAGATGGGTAAAAGAAGTTACACTTTATTCCATTTTCTGGAGACAAAAGGACAGCCCAGCTGGAAGAAAGACTATCTGTTAGTTTGTCATGGCTGATTCTCTTCAACTCACAAAGCCTTTGGTAATTGGGTGGGATTAAGAGAAGTTCAGTACATTCCTGATTTTTGTATTCTAGTGATAACGATGTTCATGTTGTACTTGGAAACTCTCATCATTTCACATGTTCAAAGCATTGTATAAACATCACTTAATTAATAGTTGCTAAACAGGGCTTTTTTCAGGTGCTTCTGATATGCCTTTGAAGGGTACATCAAGTTCTATGGTATACTGTGAAACAATTTGATACATTTCTTCATTTAATTAAGCTTTTCCGTGTTTACATACATGATACAAGGTCACAAAACACGATTGCACAGGTGCTGGAATGGAGAGGGACCACAGAGGCCCAGGGGGATACAGAGAGCTGGAATGAGATGAAGCTGGAAAGGAAAATTAAATATCAGACAGTGTTTGCTACTGACTGAAAACTGGAGGACTCCTGAGCGTGCTCTGGGCTGTATTTATGGCAGGAGATGTGCTGGCCAGAATGATGCATGAGAAAGAGTGAGGGAAGCAAGTGAATTTCAGACACACGTCCCAGAAATGCCATGGAAATATAAGTTTGAGTCCAAAGGACATCAAAGTCAATGGAAAGATTCCTACTGAATGCAGAGAGCTCTGGATCCCAGGTTTCCCAAGGGAAATTGTGAAGGTGTCATTTCTGGCTCACTTTAAATTAAAAAAAAAAAAAAAAAAAAACACATAGAAGGGTAGTCTGCACTTAGAGGGGTCACAGCCAGTGTCTGAATTTTGTTCTTGCACAGCCCAGTCATCAAGGAGCTGGTCCATCTCAGCCTTTCTTCTTTATTTTTTCTATTTTCATTAAAACTGATAGATGCAGTGAAGTCCAACCAGATCTACTAACCTAGTAATCTAGCTGATAAAATCAGTTCTTTCCAAAAATTGGTCACAAAAAGCTATTACAGCAGACAGAGCAAATGGCCTGAGAACAGTGAGTATTGCCTGTAAGTGTAGTCCTTAAATAATGATTCCAAGGCCACATCTGTCACAAAAAGGACAATTTTACTGCTGTCTTTTGTCTGCCATTGTCTTCTGCATTTGGTCCACTGAACAAGAGAGGGAAGTTTACATGGTTGTTAGAAATGACTGGAAATGCCCAGGGACTGTGGTCTTTACTCTAGATTTTAATTCTTCCCATAACATATTTTTCAGAGATAATCTGATTTTGGGAGGAGACATAGTTTTGTCTCCAGTGTTTCCCCAGAGATTTTGACCTCTTCAGCTCCTGGATTCCACCCCTCTGACCACCATAAATATGAAGACTATCCACTGATTGTGGTGATGTATTTAGCCACACTCATTTACAAATCTTTTTTCCACCCTGTTCCCAGTTTCCAGCTTTCCCTCTGATCTTTTTCCTACACTGAAATATCTTCCCAAGTTATTTTTTTTTCCTCCTGTCTGTCCAGCAATCCCCCAAAGTCTGCCCTCATACACTTACCATGGGAGTTTCTGCAGGACACTCAACTTACTAAAATGCGTGGAATTTCTTGGTCCTACTAGTTAGAACATGATTTGGTCTTCATTCAAAGTGAAAGGCAAATATTTGTCTGGCAAGGTGACTCTAAGCATTTACTGTGTGTTACTTATCCAGTTGAGTCTTGGCAGTTCTCCCCACCTCGCACAGACTGACTCTCCTCTCTCTAGATTTTTGTGCTCAAGTAAAGCTCCTCCTGACTGGCTCTGCTGCTGAGACAAGCACTGCTAATTTCCATTCTCTCACTGTGGGGTGGAACTCTGCCTTGCCATTCATGCCTTCCCCAGCTGAAGCAGAAATCTCATTTCCCTGCCCACAAAAATGAATGTGTGAAAGCCCTCGACTCGCCCAGGCAGGACAGCATGGAGCCCATATGAGAACTTTACTGGGCAGACAAAACCAGCTCCTGAAATGGGATAAACTTTCACCTCCCTCTTCACGAGGGTAGAGCAGCCATTTCTCTCTGTGGGATCTCACATGAAGAAATCAGTTCTTGTGAACGTTTCACTCCCTCCACCCTGGTGAAGGACACTTGCTGGCGTGTCTCCAACCATGCTAGAAGATTACTGAAGCCTCCTGGAGGTGAGCCAAGCCATGTCACATCCATGGGGCCCACTCTGCATTTTTGGCTTGTATGTGATTTTTGTTTTCAGCTATGGTGGATAAAGTTTTCAAGTATATGGTTCACTGGTGCTTTGTGTCAAGCCTACAAATCTTTGCTTCTGAAAACCTTCCCTTGCTCTTAAGTTATATGCCAGCCAAGGCTAGAAAGGCAGAATTGTCATTCAGAGGCTTGCTTGCATATGGCTCAAGTGAAAATTGCTTAGTAGGGGGTGATGTGACTCTATGATACCTATGCTGTCAGCTGAGGAGGGCTTTTTATAGTTAAATGTGATGACAACTGCACCCTATTTATACCAATGAACTTAGGCATATCAAAATAGTAACATCAAGAGGAATATCCTGGGCAAAGAAATTCACACTGCTCAGTTTACGCTTTAAAATAAATATTTCTTTAGCTTACAATTGGTTATTGGCTACAAACATTGCAGAAGTATTTTGTGGCTTTGACTCCACCCTGAAAACAAGAGGAGGTTTTGGGCTTGGCTCATTCAGGTTTATGGGACTAACCAAGCCATCCCTACAACCAAACATCCACAGCACCACTGGACATTTCACTGTGTCTCCAGGGCAATGTGAGCACCAAACAACCAGTAAGGGAAAGAAAACTTGTAATTTCGTGGTTTGCATTGCTCTTACCATTATTTTAATTTTTATTATTACTATGAAAGGGGTCCGGTGCCTCTGTCCTCCAAAATTTTGGAGTGCTCTTTCTAAGCCAGGACAAGTGTATTTTCACCAGTGAGTGCAGGGTGGAAGGAGTGTAGCTGGAAGCCAGGCACCCCCTTTGTACCATGGAATTTTTGGGGGTGTCTTTAGGCCAGGCTGAAAGGAGAAGCAGCATTCCCCAGCTCTCAGCTTTCACCCTCCTCCTGAGAGGCTCCCGAGCAGCTGAGCACAGCAGAGCAGTGCAGGGATTTTAAACACAGTTTATTGAATGGAGTGGGCAGGCTGCTGCCCATGGTCCCAGGGGAGTTATCCACTGCTCAGCCCACTCAGCTCTGTGCTGGGGGAAGATTCACCTTCAGAGGGTAGGAAAAGCTTGCCTGCGTGGCTGAAACAAAATTCAACTTTCAACAGTCACATTTGCTCTTTTGCACCCTGTGGTATGATTACCAGAACTCAGTCTGCTCCCAAATCCCCCTTCCCACCAGTTCCCACAGCTTTGGAACAGTTTAGAGGTCACTCTGCATTTTGCTCTATAGCCCTAATTACTACTCAGCACTATAATTGATACGTTAAAGCCTATTAAAGTATGGAGCTGAGCCACTGCTTTACAGTCACTGCACTTGTAATGCCAAAAATCACTTACAGTTTGTTTCTGTGCTTCATTTCAGCTACTTTTAAATAAATGTCTCTCCCCAGGACCTGGACGATGCGAAAGGGATTTAGTCTCAGAGTGTGAAAGTTGCAGCCTGCAGCAGCAGAAAAATAAAGCATTCTTACAAAGCTATTCAAATGGATTTCCCTCACTGATTGCTTCAGCCAAAAGTAAATTATAAGCCAGACATTATCAAAGGAAATCACTGTAGCCCATTCCAGTTTGTTTCACTGTAGGATCTGAATGCAGAGGTGCAGGCCTTCAGTCACAGTTTCATATTTGCCAGGCGAGCTCACACACCACAGCAAACTTTATTTATACATGTATACTTTAACTATCACTTCTGTTATTTATTATGGCAGAGGATGCCTTCAGGACATTCTTGAGGGGATGAGCTGTCTGGCATGCATATAAAAACAGAGCAGCAAAATCAAGTACAATTAAACTTAGCAGAACTATTAAAAGCCTTAGACACCCAGCAGTCAGGCAGGGCTACTGCAGGACATTTCTAAAAGCTCATGAATACAAGATAAGAGGGGAAGGGGCTGCCAAATGCCAAGGTGGAATGTGTGCTCTTGCATATAATTTCAAAAGAAACACTGGGAAACAGAGGGAAAGCAAGAGAGCTCAAACTGTGCCTTGTGTCAGGACAACTTGTGTCAGAGCAAAGAATAACAAGGAGAAAATACAAATGCTGAGATAAATATAGCTGCAGTTTATTAGAGAACAGCATTCTCAAAATCTAGAGAAATTTCTCCAGGAAAATTGCACAAATACAGAAGGATTAAAGCAAACTCCACCTGTTTCAAGAGAACTAAATACTCTGCAACTAACACCATGCTGGGAAAACCAAGTCAAACTGAACTCTTTGTAAGGCCTTTTAAGAAATAGTTTGGCCAAAGTTTCAAAGGCATCTCAAAAGTCACTGGGCACTTCTATTCAGGCACAGAAATAGGCACACACAGGCTCACAGGGTTTGTTCTCCCATTAGGTTTGTTCCTTCCATCTGAGTCTTTTAAGGAGGCATTACAGACATGGACATAAATCCCCCCCATTTGCCCCAAAACAAGACTGTCAGGTGCTCCAGGTAACATGTGCATTTCTCTTCCCAGCCCCAGGCCAAACCTGGACTGACACCTCACAAGACCCAGGGCTTCAGAGGAGCTCAGCTTCCTGCCTTGTAACAGCATCTGCTTGGATTTCTCCAGTGCCACACTCAAGAGAGACAGAGGGGACAGAAATTAATATCTAAAATGAGTGGGGGACCAAGGGGTCTGACACCTGAGAGAGCAGGAGGCTGGACTTCCCAGCACTGTGACTCAATCCCTGCAGCTCCCACAGGGTTCAGCACATGGGAATCTGCTCCATCCAGCCCTCAGCAGACTTCCTCCTCTTCACCACTCCTTTCCTCAGTGCTTGTGTGGGACCACACACCTGGATTTAACCTGACAGGACATTCCCAGTGGCAAAACGATGCCCAAACAACCTCAGCCTCTTCAGATCTGGCTACATTCCAGATGTGATCCTCTACAGCTGTATTCCATGTCCAAACTCTGAGTATCACACCCATGTCTCTGATAAGGAACCAGCAGCTTCTGCAACTCTTGCCTCTGATTGGAACCAGGACTTTATGACAGTTTGACTCTCACTAAATTCTCCCTACCCCTGGCACACTTGGGATAGGGTCAGACTGCTCTCCCATCTCCTGAAAGAAGAAGATTTTATTCTGGGTTCATGTACAGAGGTAGATCTCAGCTGATAAGATGCAGCTCAGCTTTCTGCAGTTTGAATACAGTGTTTGAATACCCAACTCTCAGCTCACTGGGAGGTGCCATCACAGCTCTGGGAGAGCCCTGGACTGACAAACTGCAGTGTGTGCCTCATCCATCACCCTGCTGCACGGGAGCTCTGAGCCAGCCTCAGCCAAAGTCAATAAAGTGCCACGAAGATTCAGGATAAAATTCAACTGGAACAGCAGTAATTGTGTCTGTCACCCTCTGGAGATGCAGAGAAAAAACTCTCTGACACTGCTCAAGGACCTTTAAGCTCCAAGGCAGATTGGCCATGGAAAATCCTCGAGCTGGATGAGATTGTCCCAAGGAGCTACTGCAGAGCCAGTGGGCAGGAGCTCCAAACAATTTGTTCCATTTGAGATAGACTAAGAGACTTTTCCATGATTACTTCCAAACCGGACAAGAACAAGTCTTTTCCTGCCATCTGAAATACATCCTACTAGTGTAATACTGGTTTAAGGAAAGAAAGGGAAAAAAGAAACCTATTTAAAAATTACTGCTGTTAAGCCATGCCCAGGAAACATCAGGGAAAACAAATTTTGTCATGTGAGCACTGGAGCACAGATGGGTGCTTTTAACCAAGAAGATGATTGCAGTGCTAAGCTGGCTCTCTTTGTGCTCCTCAAAGGGGCTATGGATTGCAAAATTAGTAGTTAATAATAAAATGTCAAAGGGTGAAGGAAGTGCAGGTTCCCCCATAGACACAGCTAGGTCCCTGTTTGGGAGTTTCCGAGCAGTTTTCCACATCCCTTTGCTATTCAGCCATGCTGCCAAAAGGGCCAATAAATGGAGCAGTCATAGTTGTGCTTTTTGTGCCATTCATCCCCGGGCCCTCCACGTCAGGCAGACGCAGCTCATTCATCCCATCACCACCAAACACAAGTGCTGGAGGCATCCGGCCCCTGCTGACTTGGCTCAGGTCTTCCTCCCCACGAGGGTCTCCCCACACCACTGCTGCCCCTTGGAGATGAAATCCCTGCTCCTTTCTTCCCATTCATCAGACAGAACTGCAATTGTCAAGGAAATGCTCGCTGTGATCTAATAGGTCATTCCTATCTTTAACTTCTATCATTCAAAATGGAAGGAAATAATTTTCCAACCGTTTGAAAGTTCGCATTGTGAGCAAAATAAAGCAAAGTTCACCAACCTTTCATTTGCTTTGTGAGGTTTTTTCCCCTCTTATGGGTATTTAAAGAAATGAGATGTGACAATTCTGGATAATTAAATTCTTTAAGGAAGGTCAAAAAGCTCCCCAAAATAGAGAAAATACAATGTTTCCAAAAGGCTGCTAAATCATTTCCAGTAGATTTTGAAATAATAATAATTTTTTTTTTAAAAGCCCTCTGTTTCTCTGCCAAGTGCCACCAAACAAATCCATATTAAAGCCAGAATCCTCTCATACAGACTAGTGCTGCACACTAGAAAGATAAGTTTCCTGATCTGAAAATTAATCTGAGTCATGTCTGCATTTTAGTATTTGTGAGGAGCACTTTTGTAATACTGCTAATTCCCTGATTAGTCTGACAGGAGGTTTTTTTTTCCCAGATAAAGGGATTCTGTAACGCAGCAGACATTACCACATTGTCTTTGTGCTGTTGTAACTGCAGAGGGGAGGAACTGCAGGCTGGGATTTTCAAGGGCACATCAGCCATTTGGTTCCAGCTGAAGCTCCCCAGAGCTGGGCACCTACCCCAGCCTGTAACCATCAGGCTCCAGCTCTCCAGAACGTACAGCAGGGATTTCAGCCCCTTCTGGCACGGATTCCTGAGCTAACCTCACCTCTTACGTTAATAATATCAAGATTTTCCTTCTCCAGCAGAGAGTGGGGCTGGATGAAATTCAGCTCTGGCTTGCTAAACCCTATTTTGAGAGCTCACATGAGACTCTCCTCCTAGAAGAACGAAGAGAGTCTTTTCAGCCTCTGGCTATTGTGCACATCACAGCAGGTGAAAGCATTGTCTACAGCTCCTTCCATGTTTTCTGTGCAAGCTTTCACTGCATCATTTCTCTGGAGGCTTAAGGAATGGTGAGGGGTGGGAGAAGGGAGGAGGACAAAAGGAGGACAAATGCTTTGGTAAAGTTTAAGTGTTGGCATCTCAAAACTTAATGTTCTTGTGTGTGTGAGCACCTCCATGAGGAATAGACAAAGCCTGCTTGATGAACTCACTGGGAATGCAGTGAACCAGTGACATGACTTTGCTTCATGCTAACTTCTTACAGTGTCAGCCCTGGAAAAATAAAATAAATTCAGAAATGTCTGGCCCTCAGTCAAAAGCAGTTCTGTCCTTAGGGCTACACGATCATGTTGTGTCCTGGTCATCCAAATGTGGATGACATTACCAGAGAAGAATGAAAAATTAGAACAAAAGACACAGGCAGACCTATCCCCATGCATGGGAAGGGTAAATCAGCTCTTAGCCCAGCTGCCTCCAAACACTGATTATTGCTACAACTTTCTGAAAGCCAGTGGTCACTGAGGACATTGAGCAATGTGGTGTCTCCTTTGCAACACAGCATCTCTGGGGCAAGGGCTGTAATTTGGGCTGCAACCATTTGAAGTCTGCTCACTGCTCCCACCATCACCCACTCACTGCTCTCACCATTACCCACTCACTGCTCCCACCATTACCCACTCACTGCTCTCACCATTACCCACTCACTGCTCCCACCATCACCCACTCACTGCCCCCACCATCACCCACTCACTGCTCTCACCATTACCCACTCACTGCTCCCACCATTACCCACTCACTGCTCTCACCATTACCCACTCACTGCCCTCACCATTACCCACTCACTGCTCCCACCATTACACACTCACTACTCTCACCATTACCCACTCACTGCTCTCACCATTACCCACTCACTGCTCCCACCCTCACCCACTTACTACTCTCATTATTACCCACTCACTGCTCTCATTATTACCCACTCACTGCCCTCACCATAACACACTCACTGCTCCCACCATTACCCACTCACTGCCCTCACCATTACACACTCACTGCTCCCACCCTCACCCACTTACTACTCTCATTATTACCCACTCACTGCTCCCACCATTACCCACTCACTGCTCCCACCATTACACACTCACTGCTCTCATTATTACCCACTCACTGTTCCCACCATTACCCACTCACTGCTCTCATTATTACCCACTCACTGCTCCCACCATTACACACTCACTACTCTCATTATTACCCACTCCCTGCTCCCACCATTACCCACCCAGTGCTCACAGGCACAAAAGGCAGGGACCCACTGAGCCTTGGGGGTGACAGCTCCTCACCCAGTAGCAGGCCTGACTCACAACTGGGAGAGACAGAATGTATCAGTGTCCTAATGAATTAGCCTGCAATGGAAAATTGATATTTGCTCCCCATCTAAGCATTTTCCAAAGGTTTTTTCCCAGCTCCCTCTAATCCCACTCTGGTTATCAGGAGCAAACCAGCTTGGCTGCACCTGCAGCCACACAGCAAATGCCTGATGGAGCCACTGAAGCCAGAGTTTGTCTCTGCTACCCTCCCACAAGGAATTCTGCCATGGCAATCTGCTGAATGGCAAACTGGTTTGGGCCAACACCTGCATGGCCCAGATCAGCTCCTGCTTGCCCTGAGGAGGCCAGAGCAGTGACTCAGCAATGATTTTATCACAGATATTTATTAACTGCGTGTTTGGCAGTGGCTGGTGATGTCAGAGGTGCTCACAGTGATTGTCACTATTGGCACAGCACAGCTCTGCTGCTCTTTGATTCCTGCTCCTCCACCTGCCTCTCCCAGGAGGTTTCTGGCTGTGACTTGTGCTCTCTGCCCCAGATATTGCAGGAGGACATTGCATGTGTTTCAGCATCTTTTTTCTTAATAGATTTTTTTCAAATGATGTGAACTTTCCTACTGTGAGTGGATCATAAAAATACAGACGAGCTCTCACTTAGTAGGACACCTACAAATTCACCCTCTGCCTAAGTATTTTTGGAAATTTTATTGGCTCAGCAGGGAATTGGAAATGAATAGAGGAAATGTATTGAAACATTCACAATACCTGATAGACAAATAGGCCACACAAACCCAGTTCAATTGGTTGATTATGTCTTTCCAGTACACAAAAAGCTTATGTAATAATCCATTCTTTCCATAATCTTATAAACATACTTTTTCTTGATATAACTTATTTTTATTGGGTCAACAGGAATTTAGCCATGGATTTTAAGTAAAGAACTATTAGACCTAAATACAATAAAGTCCCAGGAAATGAAGCAATATCTTGCTTTAAAAATGTATATAAAACAAAATAAAAAGGTTTGTGTCCAGTCAGATGATCTCAGTACAAAAATGCAAAGAGGAAAAAAATGAGAAAATATTTAAAAGTAGACCCCTGGGAAGACAAAACTGCAGTATATTAAGAGAATGATAACAGGATTGGCACAAAATAGGAAATTTTAAATACAGGCCAGTGGTTCTCAGCCTCTTCTGTACCATGATCCCATGCTTCAAGGGAGAAAAATTTGGAACCTTATCTATATGGACAGCAAGAAATGATGAGTGGTTGTCTATTCCCTAGGGATGGAGAGCCACAGATCCCACACAGAGGATAAGGAACCAAAACCCCTTGGAAATTCAGGAGTAGTTCCAAACAGCCTTTTGGAGGATTTAACTAGGTAATTTCTTAATCATTAACAATAATCTATCACCCAGTCTACAACTGCTGTTGCTAAAATACATTAATACCAGAAAATAGGCCCCTAAACCATTTAGGTATGTTGGGAAATGTTAATCCCAGATCTCAAGACCTATTTTCAAAAGAGATTTGGAAATCAGGACTGCCTTGCTGAAAAGATAATCAGCAGCTGGGAGCAGCCCAAGCCTTTGTGCCGTGGCTCAGGTTTCAAAGTCCATGAGAACCTGGCTGGTGCCTCCCTGCACCTCTCCTGTCATCAGCACCTGGAGCAGTGAGGACCCTACACACCAGTTCATCACCAAACAACATTTATCTCAGCAGCATCTCTTACTTCCTTGCCTTGGTGTCTCCTTGGCAGCTGTTGAGCTGCACCCTCTGGGGAACTCTTTCCTTCCACTCTGGAAAGTGAAAACATCTCCAGGTGGTTGTTCCTCTACTGTTACTAATCTGCTGGTGAAAAGGAGGCTGATTTTGCCACCAGCATAAGTACAAATATGTTCACAGGAGCTCATATCCCCCAGCCAAACTGTCTGGGAATCTTGCCTGCTGTGTTCAGTTTAAAATGTGAACCCAGTGCTTGATGTCACCTTGTGTTCTTTGTCCCTCATACCTCATGTTTTCCTTCCTGTGCCTGGCTCGTGCCTTTGGCAGGGCTGTGGCACTGATGGACTCCTGTTTCTCTCCTTCTGGCTTTGGTTCCAAAAAGGAGCAGAGGTCAGCTGGAGAGTGTCCCTGACAGTAACATCCTTCTCTGATCATCTCACCCAAGGGGAAGGTGATCATGAATCCACCCCACCTTAGTTCAGATTTCACTTCACTTATCCCTTGTTTCTTTCAGCAGACATGGAGGGCTTTCAGTTCAAAAGTTAGAAGATGCAATAGACTTGTTAACTTGAAAATATTTTATGGCAGCATCCTCACCTAAAATATCAGCCATATTCTCCTCAGTGAGAATATCCTTACCCAACCCACTGAAATGCCCAGTGAATACAAAAAAGCACTGGGAAGGCACTCTACATTCAGAGAAAGCAGATTTACATTTTGACCTTCATGACCCAGAACAAGTAACATATTTATCACTCAAATGTCATAGCTGTCCTCTTACATGGGGTATGACCACAGACATGAAATTCACCTTTTTCCCCAATGGAACTCAGTGAGCCAGTGCCACCTTTTAAACCCCCTTTTTTTTGTTTTTTTTTTTTTTAAGAGGTGTTAGTGGTTTTAGCTGGACTGGGAACCAAATCCTTTATTAGCAAGAGATCTTCTTGTGCCTGGCCATGCTGCAGAAAGTGAATGGGACTGTCTCCATGTGAGGCTTCTCAGAAGTGCCCCAGCTTATCAGTGGGGCATGGCACAGAAATGAGAACTCCAGCAAGAAAAAGAACATTGAAATGTCAGGAAGGCCCTCACACATGCACAGACAAGACAAAAAGGACTTTCATGCACACAATGATTTTTTTCTTCTCTCTGACTCAGATGGCCAAACAGAGCAAATTTTCTCTCTCTGGCCAGACTTGGGTGGGCTCTGCCTCCTCCCAAAGAGGGAAATGTTTATTGAGGAACAGAACTTCATGGTGTCTCTATGTGGTGGTCAAATGAACTTGATTTAGGGACAGCTGGGGACAGAATTCAACAACTTTCCAGGCAGTGTTGGTGAGACCCAGGGCTGCTTCTTTCTCCACAAGCTGTTCCAGGCAGATAGCAGAAACCAGGTGTTTCTGTTGCTTGGCTCATCACTGCTCAAAGAACATTCCTGGCATTTCTGCTTCCTCCACCACTTGGATATGATTCACCAAAAGATGCCTGTGACCCCCTGAACATAGGATTGATGGAAAGAAGGCACTTCTGCCATCAGCTTTTAAGCTGCACTTCCTCAGATCATGATATGGCTGACCAGGTTTTCTAATTTTTGTCTTATCAGAATCAGAAGAGAAATCCAAGCAAACACAAATAAATTATGGTCAGCACTCTTAGCTGGCCTGTGAATGTTAATGATTTTCTGTTGTTCTGTTATATTCATTCATCCATAAGGTGCTTTTGTGGTGTTACAACAGAGCCTCCCTGTTCTGTGCTACTGCAGAGCAGCCTCTCCAGTGCATTTATATAATTTGTATCAGTAAAATTTTCATGTCTGCTAATACATGAGACAGCCAGAGATAAGAAAGTAAGTTTGCTCAGGGGGAGGAAAAATACCATCGGCACCAGACTTAGCTGTTTCACTTAATAGCTTTCCTGGAATATACCCATCTTGCCAATAGGAGATAGTAGCTTCAGTAAAGCCATCTCCTTCACACAACATATGGGACTGCAGAGTGTGGGGAAGATGAATTTTAGAGCTACCTTTGGAAATGCAACAGGATTGCCTGGCTGGCTCAGCGTGCTGCCTGTTCCCCATTTAATAGCAGAAGAATGAAATGCATCTGTGTGGATCTATTTCCACTGGGCTAAATGCTTTTTCTGCAGCTCCCAGTTTAATCACACCATGCTCCAGGCTCTGCTCCCCATGGCTGATGTGTCACCCTTGGGATCAGCACTGCCCCAGCAGCAGATGGGAAGGGTGAAAAGTCATAGAAACACAGAATGGTTTGGGTTGGAAGGAGCCTCAAAGCTCATCCCATTCCAACTCCCTGGGCACCTTCCACTAGACCAGCTTGCTCAAAGCCCCATCCAAACCAGCCTTGAACACCTCTAGACATCCATCACATCTTTGGACAACCTGTGCCAGGGCTCAGCCCCCTCACAGGGGAGAATTTCCTCCAGACATCTCATCTGCCCTCTCCCACTTTAGAGCCATTACTCCTTGTACAGCTCTCTGGCTCCTACCTGCCCTTTTTTTCCTAGAGAATTCTGGCCAGAGCACAGAACCAGGTGACCCCATCCAAAGAAAAGCAGCAGCCATGGTGGGACAGGTGGCTCTGGCCCCTGTCCCCTCCCAGCTCTGACACCCCAGGCTTTGCTCTCATCACTTGCAGTGACCCTGGATGTGGGGTCTCCTCTGTCCTGCTCCTTCCTCCCTGTTCAAGCCCCCTACCAACCATCACCCTCCTCTCTTGTGAGTCTTTTTCCCCCTTTTCTGATCTCTCCCCTCTCTATATCAGTTTTCTCCCCCTTCACACATTTCCTTCTCTCCTTTCCACTGTTATTTTTCCACCATTCTTCCCTCCTGCCTCACCCATAACATCCCCTTCCAAACTTCAGCCCAAGGCATTTTGTCTCACTGGAAATCTTCTGCAGGAAAGAATGACTGGGCTCATAAAACACAGCTAAATCTCTGCTCAGGCACATCTTTCTGCTTTCCCCTTCCTCTGCCTCTCTCCCCTGCAAGCTGGGGGGACAGAGACATGATTTTCCTGCATTTCTGCTGGCACACACTGCACACTGTAGCTGTAGCAAAATCAAGTGGCTTAAACAAGGGACACGGTGGATATATTTGCCTTGTTTCTTGGAAACCTGAAATTCAAAAACCTGTTTAGTAGAAAATGGCTGGACATTTTTGCACTGAGAGCTGGAGGAGGGAAGAACTTTCAGCCAAAAAAAAATCAGTTTTCTACTTGAAAATGGAAATGTAACTAAAGCAAATACTAATAAAAATGTTC
Organism: Muscicapa striata striata; assembly: GCA_030060385.1. NCBI lineage: Eukaryota > Metazoa > Chordata > Aves > Passeriformes > Muscicapidae > Muscicapa > Muscicapa striata. The sequence goes on along the minus strand of JAREIS010000126.1, from coordinate 6,082,505 downwards.
AACTCACAGTACAGTTTCCATCTCAATGGAAGAATTTCCAGCAGTTTTAGCACAGTATTTTCTACAACTTATCATGTATCATGCTTATTCTGTGATAATTATTTATGTACAGAAAGAAAATCTTTTGTGGCTTTCTCTTGGTATGAAAGATTTTTTTCAAGATTAGTCACCACTGTCAGCCTTCCTGATTGAAAATATTTATCAGAAATAAATAAAAGATCAAAATATTAGATTTCTAGTAATGAATTCTTCCAGAAAGCATGATTTCCACTAAGTAATAAAGCTTCATATAGTTGTTTTAAATTCTTTAGGTCCCACACTCAACACCCCAAAAATCTTGAGAAAATCTCATTTCACAGTTTCCCATAAAACCAGGTGCAAAACAGCTGCTTTGGGCATGGAAGGATTCCTGAAGCACTTCATTGGTATCAGTAGCCAGTGAAAAAGCATGAAATTGAAGGGATTTTGATAGGTACATTCCCAATCCTTCAGGAAGGTGCCATGGAGGATAGCATGGCTGAGCCTTTCCCACATTTGCAGGAAGAACATTCATGCAGACAAGTTTTCCAAATGTGGAAATTTGGAAATTTCCTGTGGAATATTGCAGTAATCTCTTCATTTGCCTGTGTTTCACTGCTGCAAACAGCCTCAGCTTGCTCTGCAGTGGCTGATATGGGTCACTGACATCCCAAAGCTCACTGAGAGCATCCACAGAGAGAAAAAGGAACTTTCCAGCCTTCCTTAATGACTGTCACAAAGACAAATGGCTTTGGCTATTTTGTGTGGCTTTCCTGGGTGGCTGCTGCCCTCCCCACCCACCTTCCCCAGAATCACTTGTTTATATATGTCCATTATGGCCTTAGGTAAGAGGGAGATTTTACCTATAACTCTGTCCAAAGCTAATTAAAGACAATATTCCTCCATAATTCATCTTCACTACCACTTTGATTGATCACCAAGTTTCCTTTTGCTGAGTACTTGCCTTACTACAAGGCTTGCTTCAAAATGGTTCTCTCCAGACAGGTTCTGCAGGAGCTGTAATTTAATTTAGGTGATTCAGCCCTAGAAACATTTACCACCTATGCCCCATTCTTCCTCCACCAAACTGAGTTCTGCAACTTCACAGGAATATCATTTCAATGACCATGTTTTCATCCACCTGGAGAAGGAAAAGGGTGAGATCATGTAATGTAATAAAGCCTGTAAAATTAAACTTAAATCACTGAGGAAGCAAAAGAAGCAGCTGCAGGTTCTAGGTTGATAGATGATGGGGGTTTTGTTTTGGGGGTTGGTTTTTTTATTAGAACTCCTTTGAACTACTTGCTGTTCATCATTAATTTAAAAATATGCTGTTCCTAAGTACAGGTTAGGTATTTCACTCACTGTGTATGGCATCTGAAAAAGACATAATGATATGTGCTTAAAGGAGTCAAAACAGTGAATCAAACATTGATACTGGAAGAATGACAGTTCTTTTTTCCACCTCTACTTTAAATTATTATTTTAAAGAAGAACACTGTGCAAATTGCAACAGCTTTAGCAAGACAAGTCACCTACTGGGACAAAGTCTGACTCCACTGTATTGTAAAGGATTTTTTCTAGGGCCAGGGGTAGGTGGTAGGTGGTCATTCAGGCTATAAAACAGATACCAGTGATATTCCTACTGTGAAGAAAGTATCCAATTTTCATCATTTGCTTAAAAAAGTACCGTTTTGTTTTAACAAATGGAAACATAAATGAAGGATATTTCTGTGTGCTTCACTTACATGAATATTTCCCAGTGTTTTTATATCTCTGTTCTCCAAGGAATAATGTTTTCAATTTCCTTCTGAAATGTAAAATAAGACCTCTGGGCTTAAGGACTCCATAAATGATAGTTCTTACTTGCTTTCTATTTAATTAGCTTGAAACAGATCATGTAATCATTCGGGGATAAATCCTGACCTCTCCGGAGAGAGGGGAGGGAAAAGAATAAAGGAATTTTCTTCTTTTGTCAGTAGCAAACAAACAAATGTATAAAATATATGAGGGTGAACTGGCATTTACTGTTTGATTGAAAAGTCACCCTCTAATCAGAGGGACAGGCTGGCTGGTGGCAGAGCTGATCAGCAATTGAAGAAGGCATTTAAAATGTGCTCCACATGCTTCATGACACTGCAAATCACAGAATCATTAAATGGTTTGGGTTGGAAGGGACCTGAAAGATCATCTAATTCAATCTTACTGAAAGTAAACCAGTTTTCAACTGCTAAACCAGAGGTTTCCTTTCCACTGTCTGTAGTACCTGCATATTCCAGGTCAACTTTTGGTTGAGAAAAGTCCACAGATGTTGAAGAGCCATTATACAACTGTGTCCATGGGCAAGACAAAACCTTGGCCCAGTGCTCTCAAAACTGTCACTATTTATTGACACTTCTCACATTTTTCCACTGAGAAACCTGCCTCTGGAAAAGCAAGCTGCAGTGCTAGCACAGCCCATAATTGGTTAGAGACACACAGCTGAGCCTTCCAGCTCAGACTCTGGAGACCTGAGCACGGGGACTAAACCCAGCTCCATTTCCCACCAGCATTTCTCACAGCCCAAAGCCATGTCCCCTCCTTTCCCAAGAAGACAACAAATCTGATGGCACAAGGGGCTTTCTTCACAGCCTGGGCTAGCCCAGGTGAGGCTGGAAAGCAGCTTTGAGGTTGTGAGTGGAAGGGAATACTTTAAATCCCATTATTACCCTGCCTGGGCATCTTTTGCTTTAACACAGCCAGAGCTCTCTGGGTATGGAACAGGTTTAGCACTGACCACAAATAGGAGGCTGCTCCTCAGTCCCTGCCTTTGCAAGAGCTGCATACTGGTTTTGGCCCAGGGATTTTGGATGTTATAACCCTGACCTGCTGTTCTCCTGACTCCAAATAGCTGTTTGTGCCCATGAGGGGCAAGGCAGGTTCAGAGCCAGCCCTGGCTAGCAGGCTGCATTTATTCCTCCCTGGAAAGGCTTCCACAGACTATAGATGCAGCAATAAACATCTGAAATGGCAGGAGAGATGGTCTGCTAAATGCACCAGGGTAAGGACATAAATGAGTGGAACAAGCAGGTACTGGAGAAGCAAATTAGACACTTGGCTTCCTGTAGCTAATTTAAATGGGAAATGGGAGTTGTTCCAGGTATTCAGTAAACAGGCTTGCAAATTAGCTTCCCACAGTTTCCTTATGCTGCTGTACATGTATAAAAAAACATGTACTGTGGTTCTTTGCTTTAACTCACTTTGTTTCCCAAACCAGTGAATTTTCCCATTATTTTTGTTTTTTAGCATGAATGTTTTCATACCTGGTTGTGAGCAAATAGAGTGGGAGATAAGTGTAAGTAAGCACTGGGCTGTTAATAACCAGGTAGCCAGATTCCTTATTTGTGAAATGTTCCTTGAGCCTGGTGTTACCAGGGGATACAAAACTGCTTTTCAGTAGCTGATACCTCCCTGTATCAGAGAGAGAGGCTCAGAACAGCTTCATATCTTCATTTCTTTTTCAATTCCATATGAATTAACTGGAGGCCAGTTCAGGCTCCAGAGGAGAAGCACAGAGGGAAAGAATCTGCTTCCCAGAACCAAATCAGCTCCTGTTCATGGGGAAAAGGGGTTTGGAAGGACATCTATTATTTAATAAGAGAAAAAATGGTTTAAACCAACCAGTTCATTCAGACTCCAATTTTCGCTCCAGATTAGCTTCAAGCCTTACCCTAAGATCAATCTATATGACAGCAGATCTAACTGCCTGTACTTGCCCTCAAAATATCCCTTCTCTGGCTAAAGACAGCAGTGAAGGTGGTGTTACTGAGCTCAGACAGTCTCTGGCGAGTGCATACATGTCCCACAAGTTTTACAGAGTCCTTTCCTGAGTGCTCCCTATCCTTACACAGGATGTAATACAAGAGTAGGGGAGACCTGCATCCCTTCCTTTCAAACTGGTCAAAGACCATTATGCTTTAGGAATATAATGTCAAACTTCTGATTCCTGGCTGTTGCATCATCAGGGAAGGGGCCAACAAAGCTCAGAGCAGAACACAACAACACCAAAACTACCCACAAACCATTTTTGCTGGGAATGTTCAGTTTGCTACATTGTCCATTTCATTTGAATGCTAAAGGCAAAAAAGAAATCATCATTTCCACTTCTGCTCATTCCTTATATGGTGAAATGTTAGATAACTTGTGTTATTTATAACTTGCACATTTGGTATTTTTTCATGAAGGGGGAGGAGGAGGACACAATGGGCAAGAAGACTTTGGATCTTTTCCTGTCTGACTGAAGAGTTATGAATTAAACTGTGTCATAAGGGCAGTCAACTTTATGCCTATGCCTTGTAGAGGGGCAAATTTTGACCTGGACAGTTACAGCTGATGTAGTTTATTACTTTAAAAAGGGATCTACACACACACCACATACAACATACATACAAAAAGTGATGAACATCAATCCTAAAGCTTTGAGCTATAACATAGCCTTTAAATGTTTGTATTTCAAAACCTCTATGCTTCCCAACTCTGTAGCACTTCTAACAATAAGGCCCTGAAAATAAAGGTTTGGACTTACAGAGATAGGTGTCTCATATAAGCTGCTGGCCTTCCTCCTGCCTCAGCTGAGTTGCATTTTCAGCCTGGCCTGGCTGTGCCACTGCTCATTCACAGGCAAAGTGCTCTCCATCCCTCTTGTCACTGCCACCCAGCTGTGTTTCTCATCTGACATTTTATTTTTCAGTAGTGTTATTGTTCTGGAGGCAAGTCCTGCCAAACCTCACTAAAATGAGTGTTCTCCCTCCATGGTGCTCATGCCATGTGAAGTGTGGAGCCTTCCCATCCCCAGCCCAGGTGTCACAGACATTGCTCACCAACCCCTCTTCCACACCCCAGGAGATTTATTTCAGATTTGAAGGGAAGGTCACACCATTACCCTGCCACTTACCCCAGTCCCCTGATCAGCATGTAGTGACATTTCTCTGCCATATTCATGGACCAGATCTCTTTTTAAAATTGTCAAACAGGCAATTTTATTTCACAGAAATCACTTTTGGACAAATGACCTTTACCTGAATGCGTGTGGCAGCTCTGTCAGGCATTTTGCAGGGCTACAGCACAGAACTCTGGAGCACACAATGCTGCCCTGTGTTATCTTCCCAAAATGTCAGTTATTTTCTGCCTAGTGGCATTTAACTTGGGGAAAACCTCTTTGCATGCAGCAGTCTCTGTCCTAACTCTTCACTCAGCAATAGCAATGAAATAAAGAAGATCACAGGTTATTTCTAAACTAAGCCTAAAGCAAAGGTAAGAAGGGCATGACATATGTGAATTTAAAGGCAGCCTTTAGCTGTGGTTAAAGATTGCTTGCAGATGCTGACTACTGATTTTTTTTTTTTTTTTTCCTTGCTCTGCCTCTCAAAATATTGTTTTCAATGTCCTCATTGTCTTATTAGCCTTCCCTTCCCCCTGGATCCAGCAACATGCAAAAGGAATGACGGTAGATGTTCCTTTTTCCTGCTCCATGGCAGAGGGGAGTGTAGGGTTTCAGAGATTGTAAACTATTTCTTGTGCACTGAGAGACTGACTGCATGGGTAGAGCCCATTAAATATAGCCATGCTGACAGTATCACTTCAGAGAGTTCTGTGGGAAAAAATCTGTCTGCACTATGCTGGTACCTCCAGCCAGGCAGAGAGCTGTCCTGATAACTCATTCAGATAATGAATAAAATGTGGAATGAATTCCATGCAGGATCAGCACTCTGCTGATGTGAGAACCGGTTGCAAAACGTACGACAGGATCCTCCTGTGGCTGTTGTTTTAAGCTTGGCAAATACCATGGATTGTATATGCTAAAGTCAGGATATTATTAAAATAAACCTCTCAAAACTCCAGAGGGTTGAGATATGATGCGGCTTCCTTTGAGCTCAGGTCCCTTATCGCCCAGATATGTTGTGTGTGAATGCAATTTACATGAAGTTCTTTCAGACCAGGACAGCCTGTTATTTCTGCCATGTCCAGGAAAATCAGGGAAGGTATGTAGCAGTAATAAATCAATTATTTCTTGCAAATTAGACCAAGATAGCATTGCCTAACAGCAGTCTTCCAGATGGTTGGGATGAAAGGTGGACTGGGCTGGAGGGGAAGGGAGGATTTCTAGATAACCAGGATAAATGGGATACACTTTAGCAGTAGAACTGCAAAGATCCAGAGGAATGACACCTGTGTATGAGAAAAGAGATATCTGGCAGCTTGGGTTATGTCACTGGATTGGCAGAGCAGGCTGAAACAAAGACTTTTTCTTGACATCATCAAGGAGGCAAAGCCTTTATGGTGTTGAATTAAGAGTAACCATGGGGAAAGGAAATGACAGATTTAAATAAATGTGGCGTGTTTGTACTCACCCCATAACCTTCCTTCAAGTGACACAAGACACCTTCCAGTTCTGCCAGCAGAGATCAGTCCAATACTCTTCAGATTGGGATGTTGAAAACAATAGTTATTACAATTTTGAAAATTTCAAGAGGTTTTTGAGTCTTATATCACAGAAGCTATCCAGTGGTCAACTGAGCAAAGAACATAACCAAAGAAACTTGATGTTAATTAGCTAGAAATTGCCATTAACTCATTAATATGCATATCTCGAGATAACATAATATAACATCTAGTAATATTAATATATTAGCATTAATTATTTTAATATTCTTCTGCCCTAATCAGAGGTAAAACCCTGATTTTACTGAACAATATCTACACATTGGGTCCCAAGGGGCAGCAGAGTTTGCTGAACAATCCTGATTGTCAGCAAAATGGGTGATTACATGAGTCCTTCAAGGAGAGAGAGGTTCAAACCCCAAAAACATCCCTGAATGCCCAGCAGGGATGGCCAAGTGGGAGCTCAAGTAACTGAATCCAGCCTGTGAGGCTGTTCCCTGTGGCCTTGTGACAAGCCAAACCAAAGAGATGAAAAGCATTTTTGCAGGTATTTGTCAGTGAGGACCCAGAGGGTCTGGTGAGGCACCACCCAGATGCTGGGCCCACCTCTGAACATCTGGCTGGGAATAAGAGTGGCTCTGGAGTGTAGGAAAACTGATGGTGATAAACCAAATCATCCCTGCTAAGTCTGTGTAACAGGCCAATGTGTCTCTCCCTGCTAACTCTGAGAGGGAGTTAGTCACTCAGAGGATTTGGGATGAACCTAAAGGAACAGCTCTGCACCTTGTGGGAAGCAAGAAACATTCACCATCATTTTGTGCCTACACCTAAAATACTGGTGAAGAGGTCCATGTTTTACCAGGTGTTTTTTCCAGTGTCTCTCAAATTGCTGCCACTGTCACAGCACTCCTAAGACAATTCTTCAGCATAATTCTTTCCCCCATTGCTGAGTTTTCTCAGGTCTAATTGCACCTGGGCAGCTCTGGTGCAAAGGACACAGTCTGAAAGAGCAGGGCAGAGACAAATCTATGTCTCTCCCACCTTTGTGCAGATTCTGGGCTGAACTTGAACCTAGGACAACATGGAACAGCCCCATGCTCTGTTCTAAATCACAGACTCCTCACAGCTGCCCCCATGGCCATGTGAAGATGGAAATCAGCTCAAGGCTCTCACCAGGCACTGGGTCTCACTCTGCATTTTGCATCAGTCCCACTGTCTTCATCAAAATGAATATTTTTCTCCTTTCAAAGACAGAAAACATCCACATCTGCTATATTTGGATGCTGGACATCTGAAAAAAGAATCTTCCATGAAAACAGCTTGAATGAACCTGCTGAATGGCAAACCACTGCCAACGAGTCTGAATGATTTTTCTAGCAGAGATATTTTTGCTGTTTTTGCCTCTGAAATAAATAGAAAAGAATGGGGGAAGAGCTGGTTTCTTTTCTCATGAATGCACCCATCATCAACAGCTTTGCTAAGGCAGGAAAATGATTTCTGGGTTGTTTTTCTTGTTCTTAAAACTTGTAAATTCAACAAAAGTGTTTTGGCTGTTACTGCTGTTATTGCAAGGTAATAAATACAGAACCTCAGAGTACAGAAATTCCAGGGATAGAAGTATTTAACCCACACAGTGAAACAGAAACATGAATCTCTTTGAGAATGAGGCAAGGAAAGACCAAAAAGCAAGGGAAGAGGATGAGGGTTTTTTCCAAGGTCTCCTTTGTAAGTGAAGAGGGTGGGTGGTTCGAGATAAAATCAGGAATTTGACTTCTCAGGACAGATGGATTTGGAAAAGGAAAAAAAAACTACAACTACAGGCCAAACTAAAAATGGTTATCATGGTGAAGTTATGGGCTGTTTGAGGCTGCCAAGACAAATAGCTTGCATCCCAAGGCAGTAAAGGTTACATGCATGGAAAATGGAGCTATCCCTGAGGAATAACTAATATACTACAATTATTATTATAATTTTATCAAAGGGTTTTGAGAAAACCAGGGCATGCTGAGCTACCTAACTGACTGCATCTGCAAGAGTCTTAACAAGAGATGTTCCAGCCTAAATTTTTTCATCTTCTGCTCTTCATATTCTAGCTAAAATCAGCTAATGCTGTTTGAGACATGAAGGCAGTGTCACTTCAGCAATTAACCAGAACCATTTGAGATTACTGAAAATACTTTGAATTTCAATAAGTTTGAGGTTATTTCCTAACAGGCCTCATGCCACTGCTGTAGGAGATATACCCAAGTTAAATGCAATCACTTATGGAATTTCAGCTAAGTGCAGGTATTACAGGGGGGAAAGTATCCACAGTTCTGACAAGGCTGCATCAATCTGCACTTATCTGCTGTTTTAGTAAAACTGCCAAGGTATTCTGAAAGGCACCATGTCCAGCCTGGCACTTACTCTGATGCACTGATAATATACATTATTATGTAATTATCATAGATTTATGCTTGCTATTATATAAGAATATTGCTTCTTTTTGGAGCAACCTTCATGGTTGGAAGACAGTGTGAATTCCCCCATGTCCCATATTTCTCCAAGAAGTGTAGCCTAATGGTCAGAGGAAAGGACAGGACACTGGGATCTCCCAGGCTTCTTTCCCAGCAGTGCAAACTGTGAGGGTCAGCTTCTTTTCCACACAAATCAATGAAACTCTGCACTGAACTTTCCTGGGAACATGATAAAATCCTTAATCTCCCTCTGCCTTCCTACCCCATCCTGCAAGATATCAAGCACAGCAGCCCAGCAAAGCCCTTCAGCAAATGCCTGGAGCTCTGTAGCCAAATCCAGCTTGTGGTGAGCAGAGCTCTGGGTGTGCTGCTGCTTCCAGAGCCAGGAATGAGTGGGGGGCAGCTACATCCATCCTTCCTCCAAAGGATGTTTCAAACATGAAGTAACAGGATTCCTGGAGACTGGGCACAGAGGGAGATTATCATTTCTATCCCTGTTCTTAATAGCTATTAATGGAAATGGGTGATAAAGTATCTCTATCTACACATATACATCTCTCTCATCCTGTCAAGGTAGAGCACTACCCTGTAAAAAAAAACAGGGGTTCAGGTTGGGGAAGGGGCAAAAGAAAAATCTGTTTATATCACAGTTAAGCACAGTTTGGAAGTTTGTACTCTAATTCTCCCTGGGAAGCCAGAACCTGCCTACAGGGTGTGTTGAGTTAGTTCCTCATTCCTTCTTTGCTTTTTTTATTTTTTTAACTCCTTTTGAAATCACGGTGTGTGGAGCATACCTTGCCCCGGGGGAAGGTATTGCTGAGCCATTACTCACACTATAAAAGGGTGCTGGCTCTCACTCCTCCCTTTCTTTGAGGCCCCGTTTTGAGGTGAGCAAAGGGCTGGCTGGCCAAACAACCAGAGCCCTGGGGCACAGAGCAGGGGGTGCTCACATTTTGGGGTGCTCACATTTTGGGGTGCTCACCCTTTGGGGTGCTCACCCTTTGGGGTGCTCAGCCATGGTGCCAGGCTCTGGGGAGCCCCAGCCTGGGGTCACTGTAGGCTCCAAGAACACAGCCTGGAGCTCTGGTGTGTCTCCTAAAGCTGTTCCAGCCTGGAAGATGGGATGGGCTCAAGAGCTTTCTTTGGGGGGAATGGTTCCCTATGAAAGACTAGTTTCTGTCTTCTGAATGAGCAGGGATTAGGAGGGAGTGAAAAAGAAGGGGGTGTGCTCTGAAATTTAAAGGTAAAATGGCTCACTCCCAGTTTCAGTGGACTCTGCTCCTTTTCTGTTTGCTTTTCCCTGGCATGTGCAGGCAGTTGGCCCCAGCTGAGGCTGATGTGGGGTCACGTTGATGCCCAAGTCCCAAGGCTCTGGAGCTCCCCCCTTCCCCAGGGCTCCTCACAGGTGTCAGGGTTGCAAGGAAAAAGGAGAAATTTTTCATGGTTTATAAACTTCTCTTACTTCACAGACCCCCTATAACCTGCAGCCTTCCAGCTCCCTGACACAACCCAAGCTACATGAATGAGGAGAAAATCATCAATGTAGTTAGCAATGTACCATAAAATTCGCTGATTAAATTACTGGATAAATATTTGAGTGGATCTAGCTGACAGGTATGTCATGCATGCAGCCTTAAAATAGGAAGGCAAAGGGAAATGAGGGAGAAATGAGCCAAGGAACAGGAACAGGAATGTGATTTCTGGTAACACAGCTCATGTTCATCAGTGCCTTTTTGGCAATACAGAGGATGTGTGTGGTGAAATTGAGAGCAAGGCACCACGTTAAAATAAACTGAGAGAAATTGCAGCTATGAAGAAACAGAGCATTAAGCAGCAGTTCTCTGGGAATAAGGCTGGTGAACGAATTCATGAGGATTTACATCAGGTAGTTTTTAACATGCAAGAACACAGAGGTAGCTATTTCCAGCAAAACCTTGGGATGCTGGGGTGAATGTGGGCTCACTGGAGAGGCAGGATGCTCCCACCAGCCTCTGATGGTGCTGGGCTGTGCCTCCTCCACCTGCCACCTCCACAAGGGGCTGGCTGTTCCTTCTGCAGGCCAAGGGTCTTGTGTTTCATTTAAAAAGATGAAAGGAAGTGTTTGTCCTGTGAACAATCCCAGCAGGGCAGTCAGAGTGTGGCAGCCAGCAGGACCCTGCTGATGAGCTGTGAGACACACACAGCACAGCACAGCTCAGGCAGCAGCACCAGGGCAGGATTAGGCATCACCACATCCATCAGGTCAAGCCTGGGAAGGTCTCTAAGGACTGGCTGATCATATTTGTGCCATTCCAAGTAAACAGTCTGCACAGGAATTACTTTAAAACACATCTAAGTCGTTTTTGACCGATTTTGCAAATGTTTCCCTTTTCCTCAATGCAGCATTGACTGGCCCTGCAAACCATTTGGCAGTGGCCTGGGTGGTGTTTGCAGTCTCTCTGCTCCTTGATGTTACCTCATCAAAGAGCAGCTGAAAATGGTATTTCCAGCCAGACGGTTTTTGAGAGTGGCCAGTGAACTCGCTCTGCCCTGTGCCCTCCACCTGGAGATTAGAGAGGCTTCCTGTGTGCCAATTCAGTGATAAATTTAGGATTGTGACATGATGTCCCAAAAAAAAAAAAAAAAAAAAAAGCAAAAACAAAACAGTAAAATCATGACAGGCTATTTTTGATTTCAAAAGAAACTCCTCTCTCTGGGTCTTTTTGAACCCTCACCTTCACGTACAGCTGCAGAGGAGAAGGAAAACAGGATGCAGGGCTGTAGAGCTGGAGGAATGGAGCATAAATCAAAGGAGACAAGCTGGTCCCTGTGTGGTGCCTGGGTTAGACCCCAACCTTTGGGCAAGGTGAGCAGTTGTCGCTTGCTGGGGACTCTCCCAGTAACAGCTTTGCCCAGCTGCCTGAACATTTACACTGGGCCATAGCTGCCTCTCACTTTTTCCTCCCACTGTGTCACCTCCTTCCCCTGTGCTGACAAGTGATTTAGACAGCCTGCCCTGCTGGCCCTGCATTTGAAATGTAAATCAAACATGGGACATAAAGCTGGGTTTCAAAGTTGACCATTAACTAGGGCGGAAGGGGTGGCGTAGCAAAAACAAACAGTTCCAAGTTCAAGTCTAAACCATGAGAGCAGGCTGAAAACCCTTCCTGCTCTCCCATGCCAGCCAGCATGAGGGTGAGTGCTCTCCCTGGGGCAGAATGTGCTTAGTGGCTGCCTGAGCTCCTGTCCCAGGTGCCTGGACTCCAAATCAAGTCTGACAACTGGCTTCAAAGGGAGGAAGGTGCTGGGATGCTCTGGCTGGCATTGCACAGCAATATGCAGTGGCTTGAGGCACAGAATCACAGAATTGTTTGGGTCCAAAGGAACCTTTAAATGTCATCTAGTTCAGGGCTCCTTGCAGCTCCTGATGCTGGAAGCTTTTGACATTGAGCTCTGCATCAGGCTGGTCCAATACTCACACCCCAGAACACTTCACCACACCCTGCCTTGGAAAAGCTGGTGTTTGAAAGCAGCATCTCCTCAGCTCCCACCAGGAGAGTTAATGGCAGCTGTACCTCACAAGATGTGGGGATCCCCTGAACCTGGAGGCACCTCTGCTATCCTACTGCCTTCAAAACCAGTGGAAGTTTTGCCCCAAAACTATTGGAGGCCCAAAGCAAATCAGTGTGAACATGGTTTTTAGTGAGTGTTACAGAATGCAGTTCAGTATTTATTTACCTGTCAGCCCAAATAATTCTGGTGGGGACACCAGCATCAGCACTTATTTTCTCTTAAATTATTTCTACTGAGTTAGAAATTTGTCTCTGGCAATTCTGTAGTGTCACCTTTAAGGTCTAACTTGGAACTCAGAGACATGACTGATGATACAGAGAGGTGTGAAGCAGTGCTGCTAAGGACACTCATCCTGGTACACAGCAATTCCCTGGGCTTGGCCTGGTCAGCATCAAATCCTGCTGCATAGGAAGTGAGATTTCTTTGCTCTCAATCTAGCAAGAAAGAAAGTCCTCACCTTTTTCTGAATTCCTTAAGGCAGTGTTTTTAGTCCAAATTTTCTGCCAGTGAGAGATGGTGAGAAGAGCAGCTGTGAAAAGTGCTGATCTGCAGTGAGCAGTGATGGTCCCAGTGGTGCTGGGGACAGATCCAGCCTCCAAACACCCTGATAGATACACTTGGAACACTCTGATAGATAGATCATGGCCCCTGGTAAGACAGGATGGTGTCCTGGACTCCAGGGAGCACCTCTGGCCACAGCACCCTTGGCCACATCATGGCATCTTTCTGCCCATCAGTGATCCTACTTGTGTAGTGACAACATTTAACTGCTGTTGAAGACTTATTCTGGGGAGGGAAGCAGTGCTGTGGCAAGTGATATTTGCCCATGTCAATTCTGCATTTCTGTCCCCAGGGCTGTGCTGGCACCTCTGTGTGCACAGGAGGCTGTTCCACCCCGGGGAGCAGCTCCAGCTGAAGGCAGAGAGCACCAAGTGCAGTTCCACATGAGCTGCTAACCAACATCCCTGCTGGTAACATTCCTTTGTTGATAGCTTGGACTGTTTTCAAACAGGCTTTGTCATCTCCTCCAATATGGGAGAGCATTGTCTGAAGCCATACAGGATTATAACTGTCCTGGTCTTCCTGTAAATATGTCACTGCAGTGAAGGGAGCTGCTCTGCTCCTCATTAGGCAGCATTACAGAGCACACTGAAGCCAATTTACCAGGGCAGCAGTGAGGATATCATCTCACCATCCCTATTTCCATTAAACAACTGGATCTAACTCTCTTTTATTTTTAGGCTAACCATGCTGAGCTTTCAAATTGCCTTGATGATAATGTAGCTTTTAACTGATTTGTCGTGGCTGGTTGTTTTGCACATGAAAGTTGCTACTAGCTGATTAGGGAAAAAAAAAATCCACCATTGCTTCTTCTATTGCTCAGGAAATTGCAATCCTCAATCTGCAGCTTGAAAAGCATGTTGCCATGGAAATGATGCTTATGCTGTCGTAAATAAAAGTATTCCAGGGTCACCAGGGTCTGTGGCATAAACAGGGGCACAAACACTGCCTGGAAAAGTGCCAGAGTGGTTTAAACATATAGGAAGATAATTTTAATGGTATTTTGCTTTCACTGTTATCATCAGAAGGACTGATGAAGGTTAACACATAGCTGTGACCTTGGCACAAAAGCGAAGCAGAAAAAGTGTTGGCTCCTGGTATCAATAAGAGTAGAGAAAACCATATCACATCTCTCCTTAGCAGTGTTTCCCAGCTCAGTCAGAGCAGTGTTCTTTTCCCACTGTGTCTCTCACACATTCAGCACTGAAATCTCATTGTTTGTTGACTCCAGGGCAGTTTTATTGGATTCATGAGCACAGCACACAAGAGCTCAGTAAAAGCCGTTGATGTTGTGAAATGCTGTGTCATGGACTACCTGCTGATGCAATGAATATTCCCTGATTCTCTGGCTACATCCCACCTACAGCCCAGGAAAACATGGGACATCAGACTTTTCTTTGGAGTGGAGACACTTCTGGACAAGATCCCAGCTGAGGGAAGGAGCCCAAGTGCTTTTCACTGCTCCTGTGCAGTGGGAAACAACTCAGGACCAGCATGGACACAGCTCCAAAGGAGAAACCCAGAGGCCAGCAGCAGAGAGGGTTTGGGATGTGTTAGTTCATGTGGGTGTTCAGGAGGAAAGCAGGCAGTTACTGTTTCTGGTGGGTTCTTAACTGTTCAATGGACTGCTCAATGGCATTAAATGGGCCATACCCTGAAGCTGCCTTGGGCAGTATCAGATCAAGGATACACGCTTTTCTCTTTGTGTTTTTAATACCCACACAAGCATTTCGAGCACAGGCAGTCACTTTAAATAAAACTACAAGAGATTGCAAATGCCACAGCTTGCTTATTTACTTACTGTCTCTTAGTCTGCCCAAAATGTGGAAATAATGTTTCCAGAGATGCTGGAATTCATGTGCCTGTGGAGAATCCTGGCTCCTGTCCTGGATGATATTGCATATTCAAGGGATGATTCACTCACTCCTGAGAGGGAGGAAGGACTGTACCAGCTGTACCACCTCTCCATGGCTGACTGACAGCCTGGTGATGTTTCCACAAGGAAGCCTCATGCCTCCAGGTTAAGCCAGCAATTATGGAACAAACAAAAGAGAAGTGAAATGGAGAGATGAATCACTGAGAGACCAAACAAAAGAGAATTGGAAAGGTGATGCCAAAGCCAGCATCACAAAACAAAAACAAAATCATCATTTGTCTAAGCCCAAAATGTCTAGAGAGGATTCCGCATTTTGTTTTTGTGTAAATCAACAATGTACTTTACCATCTGCAAGGGAGGATTTGGGAGGGACCAGCTCAGCTTTTAGGGTTTTCTCACCTCACTCCTGTGAGAGGCTGGTAAAACCTACAACCAGCAGCCCTCAGTTAAAACCAAGCAAGACCCAACCCAAATACTCTTGCCTGCTCCATAAGCTGACTCAAACGTTCAAGAAATAGGTTTTCCCCTTTTGAATTCCAGTTTCTAAAAACGCTTTCATCCCTGTTGGGACAGGAACTGTGTGGGATCTGGGGCTGATACCATGTGCATTACACACCTCACCATGGATTTATCACAGAAGGGCTGGCCAGGGCTTCGAAGGCAGCTGACAGCTCCCAGCTGGCCAGGAACTCACTCGTGTGGCCTCTGCAGCTTCCCAAAGGGAACAGGGTGAAAACCTGGGCTCAAAGGTTGCCCAGAATGACTAAGAGAGGAAAAATCCCTCCTGCCACTCCTGTGCTAATCAAAGGGGTGTGGAGAAGTTTCAATCCCTCACTGCCAAAGAGGAAAATAAGATAAATATATATATATATAGAAATTACATAGCCAATTCCTGTATTAAGGAAGAAGCCTTCATGCTATCAAAATCAGTCTTGAAATAATCTTGCTTGTGGTATAGGGAAACTGAGCCAGATAGCTCAAGCTCCCTTGAAATGTCTTTCAAACACATCTAATCTGTTTACTCCCAGGTTTTACTGCTGGCGGTACCTGGGACTTCGCCTCTGAGATTTCCTACAATTTGTGATCCCAGCAGGTCAAAGTTTCCAAAGGTGGGGAGAAGAGGCAATCCCTTCCCTGCCTGTACGAAAGGTATGTGCCTCGGGGCTACTGATTTAGAGCCAATGAATCAGGAATAAGTCACATAAGAACGGTGCAGGGCTGGTGTTTACAGAGCACCTCCTCTGAGCAGACAAAGGCGTGTGTCAACAGGGAAAGTGCCGTGCAGTTTGCGTGGCTCAGCGTATTTAAACAGCTTTTGCAGAGATGTGAACATGTTGCCAGGGAAGCAGGAGCCTGTACGGATGGAGGTGCCCTCCTGCTCTGTGCAATGGGAAAATGGAGCTGCCCTGCACTCCCTGCTTTTTGTTTTCATCTTTGCAGCTGAAGAAAAGGCAGGAAAGGCAGTTCTTCCAGAGGCTGATTAATGGCCCTTCTGCACAAGCTGCATTTTGCACATATTTAAAAAACTTGAGCTAGATAACTCTTTGACCTAAAATATAATAGGTTCCTTTTCTTTTTCTGGTAGTGTCCAACATTTGTACATTTTCATACCTTATTTTTGAAGCAAGTCCTTTCTAACTTGAAGAACAAAGTGGCCAGGCTGTGGCTCTGGATGCGTGTGCACCCCCTGCACCTGCTCTGAGACATCACTAGCCCAGCTCTGGGGCTCACCAACACTTCTCAGACCACCAGGAGAGACATCCCAGTCTGGCCCCAAGAGGCCCAGGGAACGTGCCCAGTGCAGCTCCCATTCCCATGGTCTGTGGTCTCTGGGGTGATCATTGTCATGCCCTCCCTGTGAACCATTCCCCAGTTTTTCTCTTCCCCAGAGCTCTGTGTGTGTGATGTGAGACCAGGTTATATTAAGCCCATTGCTGAAAGGATTGGGGACGATGGCTCCCATGGGCACATAGCAACTATGGTACAGAAAGAGTGAAAAATTCAGGGAACAAGTGGCACTGTAATCCATCTTACCTACCCGGAATAGATGTATCCATGTACTGATCTCTATAAACACACCCTTTCCTCCATATGGGTGGGTATATATTTATATGCACCAGCCTCAAAATACCAGTAAGTTTTTATTAGCCCCATTTGCAGATGGGGTGATGATGACAGACAAAGTTGATCCCTCTAGGCTGCTCCTCCTTGGGAGGGGAGAGTTGGAGTCTTGTCTCCCCAGGAGAGGTGAGAGAGGGAGGTGAGTTCTCCCAAACCCCCAAGGAGCTCCTTGGTGCAGAGATCTTGCTCAGCTCTCACTTGGAATCATGCTGGCAAATAAACATGAAAGTGAAATCAGCATTGTGAGATAGTTATGCAAGAGCGGGCGGATCCCAGGACTCAGCCATTGTTCCAAACGTTTAATTAACATTATGAAAGCTGATTAAAGGAAAATCTTTAACCTCCAGGGAAATCCCATTTTCCCTCACTTCCCATACTGCTGTAATTTTCACAATGTAAGAAGGAAAGTGTTATTTCAAGGCATGATTCATATCAGCTACAACCTGATCTTTGTCACAGTCATGTCCTGCATCTTAAATAATCGCCAGCAGTGACACCAGATGGGGACACTTCTGAGACAGCATTTTTCCCCCTTTATCCCATGACCTGAATTGCCATCATAATTTCTAGACTTTGTGTCATCCTGGCATGACGACAAGTGTTCACCCATGCTCCAGAACTAAAAGTTGGTTCACATGGACAGTGATACCTCCCCAGACACAGCAGCACAGATACAAAGTGCGAGTGACACGCCACAGCCCCGCGTGGTAACAGCAGGGGCTGTTTGCTTTGGTCACCACAGCAAATTCCTTTGAAGGCAGGAGAGTGGAGCACCAGCTCCAGTGACTCCCATCTAACCTTGAGTGAACCATTTACCCTTTCTGCTCCTTTGGAATTGGGGACAAAGGCAGTGTTACCTCTCAGGCCACTGCAGACTCATGAATATAACCAAGCGCTGGAGATTTTTAGGTGGAAAATTCTATTGTAAATTATCTTAGTGGAAAGATTTGCTTTCAGCTGCAGTGGGTCTGTGAGCAAGCACAGCCCCCCAGTATTCAGCTGTGTATGGGTGGCACATTGCCTCTCTGCTCTTCCAGGACTATTTTAATTATATGGCATGGCCCATCAGAGACCTAATCCCAGGATCTAATCCTGGAGGCAACAGACAGCTGCCTGTCTGCCCTGTGTACTCAGAAAAGTGCCCTTGGGGCTGCAGTGAGGGTGACACAGATGATGGCACAGGAGGACAAGCACTCTCCCCACACACAGAGCAGGCACCTGATCAGGGACAGCCCTGGTCACCCCCTGGCCAGGGCACCACCAGCTCCTTGACCCCTCTGGCATGTGAGTGGCACTGGGCAGACCCCACAGCCCTGGGTCCTCTGGCTACCAAGAATCTGGGAGGATGCTGCATCTACAGACCTCCAAATCTAATTAAGAACACACATGGCTCCAGTCCTTTCCAAGCATCAGGCTTATATAAATACATACACATATAAATACATGGTACAAATACAGCCTCTGGCAGCAGGAACAGTCTCGTACTCAGATCTTCAACAGTTTTTTCCATCTGTAGATCTTGCAGGTCAAAGACATTGCAGAGCTTCAGGAACCATTCTGAAAAGGGGAAAAATTATTTTTTCCCACTGTTGTCAACATGGACATGATGTAAAATCCATTTTAATTAAGACAGAACACGGTGATCCTCACTACTCTGACTCTGAAGAACAGGCACCACTTTTATACACACAGAGACATTAGTAAAGCAGAAGTTCTATTTGTAGGATGAAATTCTTCCTCCAAAAAGCACTAGAGGTAAACCAAATTCACAGTGTGAATACCAAATGCATGAAATTCTGACTCAATAAAAGGCAGACAGCTGTGTTTTCTGATAAAAATGTGCCTTTATTTTTAAATTTTTCTTTTCATTACCTGGATTCTGTGTTTGTCAGAGCAACAAAAACAAAACATAGTTTCTTTGATACGCAGCAAATCCGAAAACAATCCTGCAAATAGCACAACACAAAAACTCCCACAAAAAGGGAAAGCTATAAAATTTGAGAGGCGACAAGGCTTTCAGAAGTGCCAGTTTCCCAGTGCAATGGCTGGAAGGGTGGCCTGGCCTGGCGGCAGTTCAATCATTTTGTAACGAAGGACAAATACTTTCAACATCCTGAGAAAGAGGGCGGGGGGACGGGGGCACGACTCCCTTGCTTTCCCTCCTCCTGCTATTCTTTCTCCTCCCTCCCCCCACCCCTTGGATTTTCAATAGCTCTTTAGTGTTTCCATCAAAGGCTTTTGCCATTCATCCTCCCTTCTGGTGCCTGCCTTCCACCTGTCTATCCATCACAGCCCTAACCCAGGTCCCTTTTCTTCCCCCCCCTTTGCTATTTTTCACGCGGTGGGATTTGTTTATAAGCTTCTGTATTACCTAAACTGCAGGGGAAGAGGCTGCTGGGAGGAAAGTGAGAAAGCAGGATTAAGGAGGAATAATTCAGTTCCACTGCATTTCCATCTGAACGGTCATAAAATGTGCAAATCCTGTTCCTGGGAATTTCGTGTCAGAGGCCTTCCCTGCCACTGCCCTTCCAGTACCCCTTCTCTCTTTCCCTCTCATGGAAAAACAAGTGTTGGGAAGGATGGCTGTCACCCCACAGACCCCAAAAGTTTGTGCCAGCAGGGAGGAGGCTCCCAGCAGCACGTGTGCAGGGAGACACTCCAGATGTGTGCAGGGAGACACTCCAGATGTGGCCATAAACTACACACAAGGGGGTGGGAGGCTGCAGGGGTTAAACCCAGCTGGACAACAGGAGTGAGCAGGGAAAGGCTGCTCAATATGACAGCTCCCAACACCCCCAGCTAATTAATGGGTAAAATACAAAAATAACCTTTCAGGCTCGTTGGCTCTGTAAGTAAACCATGCAGAAATATGTGATTCAGACCCCAGCAGCTTGAAGAGTTTCTACTCTCTCATTTTTAGCTCATGGCCACCACAAGGCACCAAAATAGGCACAGGCCAGCTTTCCAGACCCCAGAGACCCACCAAGAATCCACCTGTCAGCAAACTGAGACAGAATAAGGGACACTGCTCTGTACAGATCAATGAAAATTTGTCACTGATTCAAGCAGAAGTCACTGCAACCCCTGGGCTACCTGACCAAACACTCTTAGAAGAGCAAGTAATGCCAAAAAAGGAGGTGGCCCTCAACCTGTCCCCAACCCTAGTGAGCCCACAAACCTTTTCTTGGTGGAACTTCATGTCATATCTGCTGGACCTGGCAAAAGCTAGCAGCTATCTTCCACTTACAGACACATCCTGGAGATACTGCAGATCACCCAGCAGGTAGCACATGTCAAAATAAATTCCTTTGATCGACAGTTATTTATTATTTTTAAATAAAATGAGAATAGATTGAATGGGTTGTTCAGCAGCTCAGTTCTTTGTTTGGCAACTTCTTGGACAGCTTGACCATACATATGACAACACAAAATAAATTTCACTTGTTTGCAGTAGCAGTTGGCTATAAATTCAGTCCATCGATGATTTATAGCTCTAGCAGCAGTGGGATATATGAAATGAGAAGCCCTTTCATCCTTAAACTGCTCTGCAGTGTGGAAGGGATGATGAAAGCCATTGTTCCTAAGGCCAGAGGAGAGCAGGAGTTCATTGAGCTGTGGTAGGAGGAGGTGTGCAAATTGGGTCCAAAGGTGAGAGGAGGCTGGGAGACACAGCAGCCCTTGGTTTCGAAGAGCAGCCAGAAAGAAATCCTTAATGATGCTCAGTGTGCTCTGCAGGCTGGAGGGGAGCAGGATTTCCATCAACTAAATGATCTCAACTCCTTGGCTTCCCTGAGGGCACTGCACCAGCACAGACTGGGATTGCTCACCAGAGTCACTCTCAGATGTTTGTGCTCTTCCCACCCAACCTGAGCATGTCTTTGGCACAGCAGGTGGGATCCTTAATCCTGCCCAGGGCCAGCCCCAAGCGAAGATTAGCAGAAGAATCTGTTTTCATTAAAATCCAACCTACCATTACCATCCTGTCTGATGGTTCAGTTTAAAATGAGCATGTCCAGCTCTTGTAGCAGCTCTGTTTCTGCAGGGAAAGGGCAGTTCAGCAACCTGCCTCTTCACTTTCTAATGTCTCTCTTTCTTTTAATCAACAAGTAACTAAGACAGACACACTGAGGAATGTTAAATGCACCTCCTCCTGGAGAATTTTGCCAGCAAGATCAATGGAATTGGGGATTTTGCCTTTTTTATGTTTCTTTTGACTGTGGAACTGGCCTGATTTTCCAACCAGTGATTTTTTTTTTTCCTGGAAAAAAAAAAAACCCACAAAACAACAAAACAGGAGAAGACATACAAATAAACACTAATACGTACAGGAAAAAATACAAAACTTAGCACCATGCACTCCCCTCATTATTAGACAAAGGTTGGGAAGGGTTCACAAGTGTAAAACACTCATGTGAATTATGAGATTACTGCTCAGTTTTCTTTCAAGTCGTGGGCTGGAAACAGATGGTGGCTGTAGCATTTATGACGGCACAACATGTTACTGCAAGCCTAGCCATCTCTCTCTCTCTCCTCTCAAAAATGCAGCTGCAAGGAAAGTTGTGGAAAATCACATTAATAGTCTCTTCCACCACACAGTTTTCCAGCCCTTCATCCCTGGCCAGCACATGGACAGAGCCATCTTGTATGCCAGCAAGAATTCTCTCCCAATCCCTGTCCTGAATAGTTACCACTGACTGGCTTATTTAACAGCTAGTTAAAATGTGAGGTTTGTTAGCATTGTAAAAAAAGCCTCCCAAAAGCAGGTCCTTAAGGTCAGGGCAGATGCCATGTGATCCCCAGGGCTCCCTAAGGGAAACACTCAGAAGGAAGCCATCAGACTGTCTTTTAGCTGTTTATTATTTAAACATTCAGTTCAGGCCAAGCAGGTTGATTTATAAAGAAGCAGAAAGACAGATATAACAATTGCAAAAGCATCTTTGTAACTCAGGAGTCCAAATCTCACTTCCAAGCAAGAGTAGAATCTTTCAGAAGGGCAAAGGCCTCTGGATTTTCAGTCAGACAGCCTTCCAGTGAGGCTTAGGAGGGTTTGGGATACCTGAAGATACAAAGACCTACTTACCCCATATTTAAATATCTTGCCTGTACAAAAGAAAAAAATGTCCATGTGCTTCAGTCCTGATGGAAATGCCTTGCTACCTAAAATATGTTCATACCTGGACTTGAACCCTTGAGCTGACCTGGGGCACAAACCCTCCACTCTCAAGGCACCACAGAGAGCTTTGCAAACACCAGAGAACTCTCCAAACAGTACAAAACTGTTACCTGTTACCTTGGATTTCTGTGTGTTTTACAAACGTGAAACAATCCTGTATCACATCGTTTCTGAGAGCATTAACTCTCTGGGATTCCAAAATAGGGATTTTAGAATTACTTCTTCACTTGAGTTAATTAAGACTCTGCCAAATAATAATTTTTCCAGACCAGTGTCACTGGTGTATTGGGGTATCCATGTTGCTGTTTTCACTTTGCTGGCCTCACAACCTGGTTGGCAACATCAGCACCAACATTCTGTGCTCATCCTTAGCCACTCCTGCCATGCTTCCTAAAGCCAGCTACAACACAGAGCAGCATTTCTGTCCCCTGGGCTGTAGAACAGGGCAACTGAAACCAAGATAGACTTTTACCATTCCCTTTATCACTTTTCACAGCTACACCAGGAAGTTTCTACAGAAATTCAATAGTGTACACACTTGAAACTCCAAACAGCCTTTTGCCAGAGATAGACTCTCTCCAGGTGATATGACCATACATTTCCACTGCATATCTGTCATAACTGCAAAAGTCCTCAGACCTTTTCTCTAAGATAGAGAAGGTGCCATTCCATTTTTCTTTTGGAAACCTCCTCCTGCAGAATTCATTAGTATCCCATGCAACAATGTACTTCCTGTAAGTACTGAAATATAAAGTGTATTAGAAGTTTCCACTTCTGTTTTTATCTTTTCCTGATCTAGCCTGAAAATTTTTTTGAAGCTCCTCAAAATGTTCTTCATATATGCTTGTTTTAGGAAATACCAGATCACTATTGGCAAACTTCTCCTTAATTAAGTGAGATAAAAGAATCAAGATTACATGATCTGCTTAATTTCCCACCTTTTTAAGATACCATTTTAAGATTTTTTTTTTTTCCCCACTTGCCTTTGAAAAGAAATATGCTGAAGAAACTAAGGAAGGGGAAGGCTCAGAGAGGGCAAGCTTAGTTCTGGGCTCTCCAGTGTAGCTGAGCTTGCTGGTAGAAAACCACTGAATAGTAAAAGCTTTCCTCATTCCTATGGAATGGTTTATTGAAAGGTTTCAGACCCTGGGCAGATTTTTTAGTATCTTCCTGGCTCTAAGGAGGTCTATGAGCAGAATATTTTACAGTGGGTGAGTTTGGGCCAAGAAATGTCCTCACTTCCAGGAGTGTGAGCATGGAGCCCTCAGGCACACTGGAGTGCTGGAGCATCTCTCCCTCCTCCTCTGGCCCCACACAGACCCCAACAGCAGCTGAGCAGAGCCCAGAGGTGAAATCTGGCCTCTTGAAACCTCCCTGGTGCTCAGGTTACACCAGCACCATCTTTATACAGAAAACACATGTAAAGCCAAAGTGCTGAGGAAAGGTGAAGCATGGCCAGAGTGAAGGGGACTCCCCTTTGAACATCTGAAATGTCATTTCATGTCAAATCATTTCCCACCTGAAATGTCTGAAACCTAAGGTTTGAGTGTTGCTGCCTAGAGAGGAAAGGCAGAAGTCACAGTGATATCAAAATTAGTTTCTCTTCAGAATAAAGACAGAGACATCCTGAAGCCAACAGAGGTTTCTTGAAAGTCACATAAAAATGAATTAACAGTGGATGCCCACATCCCTTAGACTTCTGAAAAAAATCCAGCTAGGGATGTCCAGCAAGTCTGGAGGAGTCCTTCATACTTCACTGAGGTCTAAAAGTTTGAGTTCATCCCCAAAGGGAGCTGAGGCCACCCAGAACTTCACCCATAGCCCCTCTGTGAACAGAATCTTTCTTGTGGTCAAAGAGGGGCTATCTTGAATTTATGTCTTACTTCTCCCCTTGTGAGCAAACAAAACTATTTCTATGAGTAATTCTACCCACTAATTGCCAAGGAAAAGTCTGGTAAGAAATGCTCTGCATTTTTGACAGGTCAGAGGCTTCCCTAAACAAAGTTGCTGTTTTGTGTTTTCTATCAGCACATGTCCACATCCGGGGTCCTCGGTGAATTCCAGCGTGGATGAGTCTCTGTGGGAAATTGCTTTTCCCTATTTTCTTGTTCTAACTGCTCCAGGAAATGAGTCTATTTTTACAACAACACTAAACAGCAGAATATGAAACCATTATCTGCTTCGTGGCAAGAGTTTCGGGTCAGTTCTCAGGTAACTGTCACCTCCAGAGGAGTCAATGGAGTTGTATCTGCTCAGGCAAGGTAGAGACCTGACCAATTATGTAATTGGTTGATGAGTTACCAGAACACAGAGCTACCACAGGCCTAAGGAGTGCCTTGTTTTCATGCGTCTCAAAGTTCATCCAAGCCCTGATGCATTGATAAGTGAAGTATTCCAGTATTATGGTCTGTAAAGATGATAATTAACTGCTGAAAGATTTAAGCATGAGCATTCTCTATGAGCATATACTTTGTCACTGAATGATCCTTATAAGTAGTATCTCTTCTGGATCCTTTTTTCACCTGCCAAATAAACCAGGGTGGGATTTTCAGAAGTGTTTAAAATGCTTTTTTCCTACTTATTTGTGATTGCTTTGAAGAATGAAGATGTTTTCAAAATCCCAGGGGATCATGATGGGCTCAACTGCACCTCTGTGTGTTTCTGCTTTTTGCACACCTGATTTAACAGCTACTCTGAATCTCAAAGCTGGACAGTAAACCCAGTTGCTTTCATTATGCAAGATCAAAGATAGTACATAGAGGCCAAAACACCAGGTCTGATCTGAAGATGAGTGTGTAACACTTGTTGTAAACTTGGCTCTTTATTTCCTGGTTTGAGGGAGATGTGACCTTCTTTTCTGTTGTAGCACTCAAGTGAGCCTTTCTTTGTGTATTTTATCTAAGAACTTGGAAGACATCTGGCATGCACAAGTATCAGTCCAAACAGAAATTCTTGAGTCACCCAAAACTCAAACCAAATCAGATTTGGTGGCTTGCTAGTAAGTCAAACATATAAATTATTTTATTCCTCTTTATGGGAAGAAGTAACCTTGGAAAAATATGACATGAAATCTTCAAGTGACAGAAATCCTGTCACCAGGATGCTCCCAGAATTTCATCCATTGATTATGAGCTAGAATAAGAGTTAGCACCTCCTTACCTTGGGGTTGGGAAAGAGATATTCATGACTTTCCACCTAATTGGAAAGCTCACTGAATGTCACTCGAGACCAGCATACAGAAAGCAAACTTAGAGACAATATCTAAGGAAAACAGAACCTAACCTATGACTTGTTCTTTGATTTACAACTGTGATTGTGGGCCCCACCTCACAGTCATATGCCATGGCAATAGGCAGCAGTTCAACAAGAACCAGTCCTAACTTTTCACATGTTGTAGTGATTCTGAGCTACTTCAGCACATACTTTAGACTGATGCAGCAAATAATTAGAATGACTAAAGGGACAACTGGCATGGCACAACTGAAAAAAAAAAAAAAATCAAGCCTTTGGTCTTGTTTATTCTACCTTCTAAACCTTTTTCTCTTTTTTCCCTAAACCAAAAGTTGCCAAATTTCACATTAATTTCTGCTGTCTCAAATTTGTCTGTTATCAGTAGAACTGTGAGTTTTTAAACTATACCCTGAGGTACCCAAACAGATCACCTGAACTGGGCTCACTGGCATTAGCAACTGCAGTCCTGAATCCACCCATGCCAAGAAAATATTTTCCCCAAAATACATAATTCAAAATGGCAACCTCCATGGAAGCAGGAGTGGTAAGACTCCCAGCTGTTTTCCTAGTTGTATACACAAGTCTTGTTACTTCATCTTTGGGGTTGCTTCCAAAATTCTTCAACACCCTGAGAGCACAAAGACCCCCAGCCCACAACTGGGATCCTGTGTCAGGAAGGCACACTAATTACAAAATAAAGCATCAACTCTGCTCCATTTGCCTGAGGTCAATGGGATGTTTGTCCAAACCTAGGAGCATGCTCAGGCACCAGTTTGAAGAAGAGCAAACACAGGCATCTCTTAAAGTGTTTTTCCATGTTAGGGCCTGGGAAAAAAATTTCAGATTGGGCCCATGATAAAAACAGTTCCCCACGGAAATGTTACCCACACCATAAAAGGAAGGAATGACATTGAACTAAAGGAGAATGAAAATTGTCTACTGAATTTTTTGTAAATTCCCATAAAATCTGAGTCTTGTTCTATGTGCATAATTTTGACTGTAAGTCATGAAAGGCTGACTCCTAAGAGAAGCAGGAAATGACTGGCTCATGATAGGATAAAAGGCTGCATAATTGTCTGGGCAGAAAGATGGATTTTCATCAATCACTACGGTCTCTGACAATATGGCAGTGACTTTTGATCACGTATCCAATGCACAGTAATTAGGTAAAATGACTTACCCTCAGTGTTTTCAGTATTTAGCTCTAAGGGTGCAAGGATTCATTCTTGGAAAGGGAAGATGGTCGTGTGATTTAGGGCACTGGATGAGCACTCAGATCTGAGTCCTCTCCCTGGTTCTGCCACAGCCTTGCTGTATGACCTTGCACAGGCTTTTCTCCATGCCTCGGTCTCGCCTAAAATGGGATAACAATAGTTCTTTATTTCAGAGGAGATAGGAATACAAACCAGCCCAAGGCTGTGCCACAGAGATGCTACAGCAAAGAGCAGCACAGAAAAGCTCAGACACGGGATAATGCCTTGCTAATAAAATATGGGAACACAGACAGTAATTAAACTGAGTAATAAACACAAAACATAGGCTGATTTTTGAGGAACATGACACTGATAGGCTTTGTACCTGGAATTAAAGGAAATTTAAATGGGATTCCTATGAGTTGACCTGACACCAAGAAAATTACTTCATTCAAAACCCCTACACGGTGTCTGTTTTACAGCAGCCCAAGTGAGGGTCAGATAACTACCCAGAACATTTTCATAGCCATAGGAGGGACCTACAAACATGATTTCCTTTGATTCACAGTAAAATATGAGCATGCAAATCTGAGGTAGTTTTGAAATTTCAAAATAAAATCTGAAACTTTCAAATAAAAACATAAATGAGGCCACTGACCCTAATTAAACTGTCAGATGTCTGGAACAGCTTCAATGCCACTATTGCAGCATCACTGCTGCTGGAATTGGACAGTGCTTTAGCAAAGAGTCTTCAGTAGTATTTTTCCAAATGCAAAGATGAATCTTTTTCTCTAAAGCATTTGCCTTTCATGTTGGGGGTCAGTTATAGGCCTGTGGGTCTGGGAGAGAAGATCTCAGGGCACCTGCCTGGATAAACCAATTGATTTGGAGACCAACAGATCAAAGGCTGTTCTGACAGGCAGGAGGAGAGAAAACAGATACAAGACACATCTTAGGAAGAGAAAATAATTTCTGAGAGACAGAAACAAGAGGGATGGGAAAGTCAGGCAGAGAATAGCTGGAAAACAGCCCACAGAAAGGCAACATGGATCTGAGGAGGACAGGCAAGAGAACCTCCTAAGTGGAATGCTGAAGCCCATTGGAAGGAGGATGCTGTTTCGAGCAAGAGTAAAAACCCTAAACCCAAAGTGCTGGAGCTACCTGGGAACCTGGGAGAGGAGCAAATGCCTGCAGTCACCATGCACTGCTTAACAAAGCAGGTGCCAGGCAGGGCAGAGGACAGGAGAAAAGGAAAGCAAACTGGTACACAATCCTTGGTTTCACTCAGCAAAAGAAACTGAAGGTCAGGTCTGGAAAGACGAAGCACTGAATTAAATGTAGTGAATCGACTAAAGAACCAGTGACCGTACACCATATTGTAATGCTGAGACTGGGTTTGGGCAGTGCTCTCTGTGTGTCTTTTCTGATCAGACAAGACCTCAGAAAAAGATATAATCAGATATAATGGATCCCTGGACAGAGGAAATGAGTGCAGAACGTAAAACAGATAAACATTTCATCCCCAAACTGCTGCCTTCAACGCAGAAAGACAAAACCAACAAGGTGTTAAAGCATTGCATGGAAGTGCAACTTTTGACAACCACCATGCTCAGCTCCATTAAGCCCTCTACTCACCCCCCACCCCACAAACAACAGAGCTGTCCATCATATCTTGTGGCTCCAATTGCTCACACCCTTCCCTGTAACACTCCAAATGCAGCACATTAGAAGTCCAGAGGGAGTCCACCTCCAGCAGACAGCAGAAGAAGATATGACACGGCATTCACGAATGCACAGAGAACTGTTTAATTTACAGCCACAATGGTGAAACAAACCATTTCAGAGCTTGGACATTCAAAGTTAAGTCTGACACTCATTCTTATATT
Source organism: Muscicapa striata striata (assembly GCA_030060385.1). NCBI lineage: Eukaryota > Metazoa > Chordata > Aves > Passeriformes > Muscicapidae > Muscicapa > Muscicapa striata. Next base: position 6,054,018 of record JAREIS010000126.1, on the reverse strand, counting down.
CACTTATTGTGCTTAAGTATTAGAGAACACAGGATTACATTAACGGTACACGACAATCTGAGATCCCTGCGGGACCGAGGAGTGGAAGGGATGAGCAAGAATGAGGGACCAGCCCCTCAAGTGGTGTAAGCTGGTACAGCTCCATTGCAGGCAACGGAGTGGTGGTGATTTACACCAGCTGAGGATATGGCCCTTGAAATGTCCAACTTAACTTTGAATTAATTGTGACTCCCGTGTCACAACCTTTAGTGTCACTGTTCCTTCTGGTTGTATCTGCCACTTTGAAGGAGGACTAATCCCACAGCCTGGCGGGTGAGAGCTCAGCTGGACTACAGGAAGTGATGCTCATGTTGCGACACTACTCCTCGCAATTTAACAGCCATGGACTGCATCCTCATCTGATGTAAATTAGCTTGGGGGCATCTGAAGTCAGAAACATTTGCCAATTTATAGTAGCTGAGAACATAGCCCTGAGATTTTTGTGTTTTCTGCCGCATGCTGTATGAACACTGTGCTTGACAACAAAGACTCGTGTGCGTTTCATTCCTCGTAACAAAATTAACTCGAGACTACAAGTCTCAAACAAGCAGCTATTGGAAAAGTCCCCATTCAGTCTTCACTCTCTCCTGGTGTGCTGAATTTGGCATAACACATTTATTAGCTGGCATCAACAAAACCTCTCCATTTGCTTTGTTTTCAAGACTTTGCTACAAGGCCAGGCTCCCTCGTGCTGTAAATCAGAGCTGCAGGATACCCAGGGGAGTCACTCCCAAGGAGCTGGCCCACAAACCCAAACACAACCTTCTCATGCCAGCCCAAACACAGCACTCTTTCCAAGAGTTGTTTTGCAAACTATTCCACTTAAGTGACTTTGACATCCTTTCACACCTGCACAGTGTCTCAGTGGGTCACAATGCTTTTCATCTACATGATTTTAATGGATATATGTTTGGTTTTTTTCTTTCATTAGATATCCTTTAGACCAAAAAAAAAAAAAAAAAAAAAAAAAAAAAAAACGAAGCAACATTATTGGCATCCCACTGAAACATAAATATATAAATTACATTTTATACACTTTTTTAAACGCAGACACATACATTCATGTGCATAACATTGTGAACAGTACACTTAGTGGAAAACAAGCACAGACAATCTTAGTTAAATGTATTTCCAGTTTTGGTGCTCAACAAATACACTGGGAAAATGATCACAAAATAGAATGGTGACTAACTCTATCTCTGCATTAGCATCTGAAGCCAATAATGCCTGTTAGCTAACATTGCTTTGTTTGGTTGAATTTGGACATAGCTACAGGAACAGGAGGGGAATGTTTGAACTATATTTAGAGAAATGGAAAGGTTAAAAATCTCGCTCTCTTGTTGTTTTAAGGTTCTGCAGTTCATTCACATTTGAAGATATTTTTATTTGAGTGGAAACACTGTCTTCAAGACAAACCTTTTTGTTGTTCCAAACCAAGAAAACTCTTTCATCTCTTTGTAGATGTTTCATAAATAAAAGAAGCCAGTAGTTCATTTTACATATCCAATGTGATAATCCAAATAAAACAAAGGGTACATAATCCAAACTACTGGGGTGGGGCAGTGATTTTGGCCAAGTGAGTAGCCATGTCATATCTGGCACAGCCCTAAATTTCCAAAGCAGTACAGAAGGATTTATCCATGTGGCTCCCACTGCAATCTGTGGGGAACTGAACATTTAATCCTTTGGCACTTTGAAAATACTGGAGCTGGTGCCAGAGTATTTTATCTGCCCTGCTATAGTTAAAATAGATTTTGATGTTATTTGGGCTATTCTACTACAAAAATATGACCACAAAATGCTTTTTTTTTTTTTTTTTTTTTTTTTTTTTTTTTTTTTTTTGGTTCAAGAAAACATAGCAGGCTTTCTCAGGTATATAAAACTGTTAATTTTTAGATAAAAATACAAACTTCACCTTTACAAAAACACATATTTCTGTTGAATACACATAAAGCATAACATTTTACCAAAAATAAAGAATTTTAGGTTTTGTTCAAATATTTGCAGCAAGGTAATTCCCATGCCACCATGACATTATACAATGCAGATACAAGAATTTGTACATTTCACACAGCTCCAACATGTGAAATAAAAGTATCTGTATACTGATAAGAATGACAATTGCTAACACAATATCACTAGTAGGCAACTGGCATAAGTCTTAAAGAAAAAAAAAAAGGATTTTTGCATGGATATCCTATGATTTGTTTACGCACATCTCTCTTTTTTTTCTCTTTTTTTTTTCCTTTTATGTAATGCTTTAAATTACGGGGGAGGTTGGGGAACATAAACCAAGAAACGTCTAGAAAATTATGCATAGGTATACCATTTTTATTTTAATACATCTCATTAGTTTGCATCCCACTAGGAGAAATACCATAATGTTTTGTGTTCTGCTTATTGTTATACCAGTCTTTTATATGTGTTATTGGCAAATGTAGTCCAAGAGATAATAAAAAGCTAGGCAAAGAGTAAAAAGAAAACTTAATAATCACTTTATGGTGTAAAAAAAAAAAAAAAATCCACTTAAGGCTCCCCAGAAGGTTTTTTTGTATAGACTTTTAAAACACCACCAAGCAAGGATGTATTGTTCTATAGTGTTTGCGTGGCATTTGATCATTTCATACATTCCTGCTTTTTTTGTGCCTGAAGTCCACCAGTGTCCATCCATCTTCATCAAGAACGCAGGCACATTTCTTGACGTAAAGCACCGTTGACTGCTCTGACAGAAATCCACTATTCACTTAGATTTTTGTCATGTTTTTGAGTACTTTTGGTATCCTCCATTCATTCAACTGTCTTTCTTTCTTTTCTGTTTTTCTTTCTTTCGTTTTTTTTTTCTTTTTGGACAGGGAAGCTTCCTATTGTTTCACAGAGTGCTACAATACTTGCTTTGATGTCACATTAAACAAATGTACATTGTCTCTTTGTTCTCATTAAGTGTTCTTTTGAGCCAGTTTTTTCACACAGGAGAACAAATAAAGTATACAGTCAATAAGCACCATACATAGTAGGTTCAGGAATGTAACAAACCATGTACATCCATGTCCCAGAGAGAAGTTTTTTTTCTAGCTTATTTTCACCTTACATCTGCAGGAGAGAAAAAAGATACAATAACTCTATGATTAGAATCAAAGGTCCTGTCCTGGAAGTAGATGACTTTAAAAAAAAAAACTGTTCTGCATGAAGAGTCACTAACCTGGGACAAGAAGTTCTAAATGCTGTTTTGATTGAGTTTACATGCTCACTTTTAAAGTTGAATTTTAGAAAATCTTTGCTTCTATCATACTACTCCAAATAAATACCTGTTAATCTGAAACAGGATATCAAGTTTAGCATTCTTTAGAAATGATACATTGGTATAAATGAAAACTGCCACTGGGAGTTCATGTGCAAAAACACGGGCTTGAAATTAAATTCACCATCATCCAAGCCTTAGGCACAGACACTGCAAAATCCAAATCATTCCCACTCCAAATACCAGAATCAATTGCAAGTGCTGCAGTTTATATAATTTCAAGCCATTAAGAAATGGAAATTCCATATTTAATTTGGAATGTGTGTTGCCATCATCATACATTGCTAATATGTTGGCCAAAGGATTTCAGTCATTTTTACACTGAGAGGGTGTTAGTTTTTCACTACACTGAAAACCTCATGAATTTTGATGACTATCATCATCCTACTGAGACTGAATGGACCAAAAATAAAGATCTTAATTTTCTGGTGTAAGTAACACAGGACTCTGCAACACAAAAAAAAAAAAAAAAAAAAAAAGAAAGTATTTCTTTGCATCTTTTTGGTCAAGTAAGCAGATCATCAGATTGTGTCAGGTGCATGTGCAATCAACCCCAGTTTGTGCCAGAACATGGGTTTGATGGTCACACAAATAATAAAATTTGCTGTATGTACACTCAATGTTTCACAGCCAAGGACTGATTTGTAACCTGGCAATTCATTCATGCATTATCATGTGATGCTTTGACCTCAGAAATCAATAATCATAAAACACAAGCAGAGGCAATGGAACTTGAGATTTCAGAAGCTGAAGTATTAGCACCCTCCAATAAAAAAAGAAATAAAAAAGGCAAGAAAAGGAAGTAGCTCAAGAATGTAAGATGCTGATGGTGATGTGGAGCTTAAAGGGAAAATACCAGCAGGTAGAATTATCAAAGCCAATCAAATCTAATCTCTTTGCAGCCTTGAGGTAGCAAGTGTCAAGATTTTGAACAGTGATTAAGTTGAAGTGATGATATTTGATTAAGTTTTCCAGTACTTGTGCTATTAGGGTGTTCAGCATATAGGTCCTACCTGAATATCAAATAGTTCCAGTAGGTTTTATGTTGGTTTTAACTTTTTTCGTTTCCGTTTTTTACCTGATTCCCTAGGCCTTCCTGTTAACATAAGGGCAGGGCTGGTGAAAAGCCCTAAGGCAATGCATTTCGTGTAACACTGAAGTCATAAATACTCAAACCGTTTACATTTCAAAGAAATCTCATTATCCTTTGCATTAAAGTAATAACTTTATAACGTCTGATTTGACATTGAGTTTACAAAGTAATTACACAAAAGTAAAGAAATAATAAACGAAGTTGGCATTGCACACGTCATTCCCAGGATCCATCTATAATTACTGTTACCATGCAGTATTCAACATTTGCCTTCAGCTCTGGAGTTGAGCTATTTTCAGCTCACCATCCACTTGCTGGGTGCAAGTTTTGTTCCTATAAGTAATTAAATCCTAGAAATACATATTTTTCCATGATAATTCTGCCCCATTTTTTACACATATGAAAAACAAAACAAAAAAAAATTGATCTTAAAATCATAGCTGCTTAATCTATGGCAATTAAAGACAATTTGGAAAACTGAAATTGATCTAATGAAACTTTTTTTCCAAACTGGAGACATAGAAAATGTATCAAACCATACCCACATTAAAAATAGCCACTTTATATGGTTTTTGTCTAATGGTGGTTTTGTCTAATAACTCCACCTGGTTTCAGATAAACACTCAGCTCAGATTATAAATTGATGTCCAGTAAAATTGCAGCAGAGGTCTAACTTTGCTTTTATAGAAATTCTAATTCCTCTGCTCTGTACATAGCAACTGAAGTTTACATTTGCTTGGACCAGGTTTATGTCTCCATGCTGGATGGAGCCAGTACAGAAAACTCTTCCTCACCCAGCCACCTACAAAATCTGTCACCTTTGGACACTTTCCTCCTCTATCTGCTCTTCACTGACTCTTTAATTTTGGGCTGGTTCTACTGTACCCTTAGGTACAGAGGTGCAAAACAAACTTTTGAGGCTGCCTTTAACCAGTATCAGGAGGAAGGGAAATGTCCTTTTTACCATAGTGGGTTTCCTGAATAAGTGTGTCAAGCCCTGCATTGATTGCACTGCAGTAAGTAAATCAGAGCCAATGATTTTAGATTAATTCAGAATGATTTTATGAAAGCCAGACTGAAAGGAATTTTTCCCAATAAATCTTTCCCCATTGTAACTCAAGGGTTGTCTTGGTAAGGCAAATTTAGGTTTAATGTGACAACTGACAAATTCTTGAGTACACATATGTAAGGAAACAACAGGAATGAGCAACGTTATTTCCAAACTAACTCCTTAGCCTTGAATCCTGAATTTATTCCCAAGTGCTTTACATTAATTTCATTCATATTTTCCCCAAGGTCAAGTAAATCTCAGTGTTAGCCCTGTCTCCACAAAGTCTAAAGAAATTAGGCAACAGAGTTCACCCACGAGCTGCAACATGACAACCTTTAACTCAGTGAAGCAAGCCCTGAACACTACTGGGCATTTACATTTATTTAAAGGCCAGCCTAATGAGAAGTGATACACTTTAAATTTGAAATCCAAACTCCTTATACAGCACAAACTGGCCCTCATTTGGCATCTTCAGCACAGAGAAGTAGCTGGGAGCTTCTCTACTGAGTTCACTGTAAGCAACATTTGCTTTATGTTCTTTACTAATATAAAAATAAGGTCCATATGAAATCAGCATTAATGCAAAAATAAAAGGAAAACATACCAGTTTCTTCTTCTCTATAATCTGAATTAGTATTTGATGATGTACAGGTGCATTCCATATGCTCTTCTAATCTCACCAGAACTTCTTTTAATTTTGGCTTTTTTCTAACATACTCCACTTTTGCCACCTATAAAATACGATGAGGTATGTACTGAGACACATCAACATGGTTACAGTTCAGAACTGAAGACAGATAACTATATACCTCTATTTTTAATGTAGCCAAACCCATATAAAATGTTAGCATACTAATCATCTTTTATCTTAATTGTGCATCGTGTAACTATTTATTGCACAGACTATTTGTTTATTCAAGTTCAGTAGTTTGAAACAATTTTCCCCCAAGAGATAAAACAATTTCCCATTCATTTTGGTTTGATGTTTTAAGCAACTCAGTTTCCACATGTATCACAATAAACTTCCATACAGATTCAAATCAGTGGTTGTTCTTGCAAACTGCCACTTTTAGCACAATCTTCTGTAAGTGTTGTTAAAGGCTGACAGCAAAGGCATTAGATAGGTTTGTAATACATTTTATTATTTACAAAGTGGTGTCTCCAGAGCCCTCTGAATGTGAAGTGCTCAACCCTACACAACCAGGATCTGAACATCACCTTAGAAAGCAGTTTCATTCCTACTCACTCCCTGTAATAACCTGGGGCTTGGTCACAAGAGCTCTCAAGCACAGTTTATAGGTCCAAGGGAACTACCACTCCCTAAACTGGGTCCAGCCTTTGGCTTTATTGTGGAAAGCTGGCAGACAGAGTATTTTTCCCCAGTCCTTCCAACTGCACTGCTCCACTAATTGCATCCTTAAAATGAAAAAGTCTGCAGGGCAAGTTGAGGTTGGAGGAAGGATCATGCTGGAGCAGATCTGGCTACATGCAGATGTCCCATCTGAAGGAAACCAAGGCAGAACAGAAGGATGCTGGGGTGGGGAGATACAAAACACAAGGACATCCTGACCCACAGGTTGGCAGCCAGGAGAGGAGGAATGGCAGAGAGGGCAGAGCACTGATGCTCTGGGGTGCTGACATGGCTCCTGGAACGCTGGGCACTGACTTGTGCTAAGTGTAGTGGGCATGATGGTCAGGGCCATGCAAGGGAATATGGTCTAATGTGGGCAAGGAGAATGCTACAGAGTTTGTAAGGGCTCCAGTGTTTAGTTCTCAACTGTGTTGAACATTGTAGAATAGGTGATGATCATTAGCTAGAAATGGAAATCACTGCAATTAAATCCTGGCTTCTCAGACCAACTCATCTGCCAAAAGGGCACTGCAGTGTGGCTGTCCCAGCAAACAAGACTGCAAATCACAGGGATGCAGTATAAAGGAGAGAGGTGAGGGAGCAGAAGGACAGGGGAGGCTGGTTGTCTCTACAGAAGTTACACAACAAAACCATAAAGGCTGGTCCAACCAAAGCTCCAGTCACTACCAAATAAAGCACCCACAATGACACTCCCAGCCATGCTTTCCTTGTGTGTTTGCTGGGGATTAAATGCTCTAACTCAATCTTCACACTGAGAAAATTATTCTCTTGCCCTTTCAAAACTGGAACAACAGTGTCACAAAATGAGAGTGGTAGCTGGAAAAACCCATTCCATTCCCAGTTCCCAGAAACACTCTTCTGGCTCTGGGGTCACAACTATCAAGGGCCTCTGAATGCCAGTGAGAGAAGCTAGAGCAAAATCCTGGCCTTTCTAAAGCCAGTGGGAGATGTGCCTGAGCTTTCACAGAGCAAGGAGTTTTAGTCACCACCCCTTCTGTCAACAGGATCTGGAGATGATTTTCATTTACCCAGCAAACAAAAGTTACAGAAATAGATGCAAAACCTGAAGTATCTACATTAAAAGGTATCTTCTGAAACTGTCAGATCTCCATGTAAACATATTAAGAGCTGGCCACGATATACTTTAACACTTTAGCTGAAAGACTGACTACAGGTCAAAGCAGTATGTTTCAAAATTTCCTATCAGAACCCAACTCCATCAAGCCTTTGAACATGATGGTTTGAAAATGTATGGTACAACTGAGTCATCTGGCATCAAAGGATGACTAATCCTTAAAATTTATGAAAACAAACAGTAATTAAGACACCTCCATCATCAGAGACAAAGAAAGGGACCCAGCAATCACAAAACAGCTCTCAGATCTGCTATGCTTATTACAGCTGTTAGAATAAACCAGTCTCATTGAAAATTACATGCAACAAAAATAAACTGTAATCAAGCTTTTAAAAGCCTGTCCTTGTTTCGCTTGGTTTTACAAACTGGAAGATATATGCAGTTCCTGTGGCTATTGGTATTAAATAACAATTAAAAAAAAACAGAAACAGTAATGCTTTGTAGAGTATCATAATGAATTTATGCAGCAATTTAAAGCTGGCTTTTATTGTTGTAGTTAAAAGACAATCCAGCACAAGTTCCACTGCCCTACTTCACGCTACACAAGTTAAAGGAATGTCATTTTGTAGACGTTGCAAATACTGGAAGTGAAGCAGCACAAACCAGACAGGCTGCTGTGTCTGTGTCACCTGTTAACACCTGCTGCCACACACAATGCTGATCTGCAACAATGAAGGCTGCAGGTCACATTTTCAGTGGGTATAAACAGGGTTAGCTGTGCCAACAGCATGGGATCTGGCCTTGTGTACAAATGGCTTTTTCTTCTTTGTATTTTTCTCCCCAGTGTTTATATTGTACAGTTTCTCAAGTGCATTATACAGAACTTTGAGGTGGTCAATCCTCAGCAAATCAACAAGCTCCTTTTACTTGTCTCTAATGTAACAAAAATAAAAATACTCAAACCCTTCAGATCCAGAAAATATCACTATATAAACTCTTTGAGATCAAGACAGTGAAATAACTGATTAGCTTCTCAAATGGTACATAATCAGTGGTACCATACTTGCATCAATGTAGATTCTAGGTCTACATCCTGCAATACAGTGTGGTGGCTGAGTAAAAATGAAAATGAAACCTGATAAAAATAAATGGCCTAATGGAAACATTGTGGAAACACTTTTTTTAGGGATTCTCCAGGAGATATGAAATCAGGTATTAATAGCAGGGGGAGAAAAACCAAGAGCCTAAACAGAAATTTCCAAAACACCTCCAGTACATAGTTAAAATTTATCATGGGCAGGAGCTCACAAAAGAAGTGTCAGCACAGATAGTTTCTCAAAACATCAGAACTCATATGGCTGATACTAAATACTGGATGGAAACAAGCCCAAAAAGCAACTGAATGAGGATATTTCTTGGAATCATCTATGGCTTCCATATTAAAATAACTGCAAGCTGATACAACAGAGGGAAAACCTGTCTGTGAGGAAGATGTGAGTCAACAGGGACTCAAGGACAAGGGAGGCATCAGGACCTGGCAAGTCACTTCTGCAGGGACAGGAATGGCTGTGTGGGGTCTCTGTCCCTCTCAGAGCAGCCAGACCCTGCCCTCTGCCAGGCTGCCAGGGCTTCCCATGCTTTGCTGCTTTTCCTCCTTCTCCTCTGCCAGTGTTTCCTTGGTTTCTCCCATTCCTAAACTGACCTTTGATACCTGCCAGTCCCACCAGTGCTGCCTGCAGCTGCAGCTGAGCCACAGCTCATTCCAAGTGCTGCTTATCCCAATGGCAGAAGAAAAAGGTTCTTAAACCTGCAAACATGACATACAGCTATTTCATCTACACACCTGTGTGTTCTGCAAGGCCTTTCCAACCTGCTCTGAGCCTGGGGAGCTCTGCTGAACACCTCATCCTCAACTCCAGTATTTTTTTACAACCTCTGAACAACTCCCAGTGACAGCTGAGGAGCTGCTCCTGCATTCCCTCCTGTCCAGCTCCTTTTCTCTTCACCTCATCCTCATATTTTACTCTAAGAATATACCAGGTTAAGATTCCCCAGACAAGCTCAACACTGAATATGCAGAAATGGTTGAAGCTGTCATCAGGGCTTCTGCTCAAGGCCAACCTGAGGCAAAGCTGAGGTAGATGGAGTCATTTAGCTATTGTCTCTTAATTTGCATATAAGCATTGTTCAATTTGGCTATTCAAAATTAGTAGTATAGACAGGATTTGCTCCATAATATTAATTATTTTCTGCTTCTGTGGCCAAACTCAGCAAGAACAACACCATGTTCAAAAAACCTATTGGGAAGACTCTTGTTCAAGAACCCCCCAAATAAATTATGGTCTGATACTTGGTAAATACTTGAACTCACTGGACAGAAGCAACAGGATCTGCAGACGTTCCACACAGAGGAGAAAATCTCTCTGTAACAGACACCAACACCCCTAACACCCCCATCCTTGTCACCATTCCTCTATAAGGAGAGAAATAGAATCTCTTCCTTCCCATCAAAGAGGAGCTCTCAGCCAGCCTTTTCATCTCAGTCTGAATTCTGTGGGGCTGTGCAGGTGCAGTTTGCTGAACAGACATGTCCTCAGGGCCAGGAGGCTGTGCTCTCATGGGCTCACTGTCACTGTGCAGGCAAACCCACCTTTCACTAATGAAACCCACCCAGTGAAAGGGAAACCTTACAACACCCATTTCAGGAAAGCTGTTCCACCACCCCCACCCCCAGCTTGGAGCCTCCCTACAGCTTCAATCCCACATGAATGGTATTTCACTGATGAGAGCTCAGTGAAGACGAAGAAAGGGCATCCCCAAAGCCTCCAGCCCTTGAATCATGTCCCAGGAATGAACTGCCCCAACACAAGCAGCTCCACTGCTCCTCCCACACTGCCCCAGCCGTCTCTTAACCTTGACTACAGTGGCCCTCAGTGAGACAAAGAAAACACCCTTTGCCTTCGCCTGTTGGATGATGCAAACCCACTTGCTGACCTTTCTGGATGAACATTTTTCTAGTGTGAATGGGCCAGCTATGATCTCACTACCTTGTCAATGAGGAGGAAGCGGGGAAAGCCTTTTCAATGTTCCATCAAAAGAGAGCTTTTATGCAGTCTGACATCAGGGGAAAACACAAGCCGGCTTTCCAACTGCACTGCAGAGCAGCTCTCCAAAACTGCTCCCACCTTTCCAGGGACCCTCACTCTGAGCCAGCTACTTAATGGCATGAGCAGACATTCAGCTCTAAACTTAGGATTGGCAAAAGGCACAGAAAACCATCAATTACATCAAAGCTACAAGGGGATCTGACTCTGGAGGGCATAAATATGGATTCTGTTCTAAGAGTTCTGGTGTGACAGTGGGGTCAGCCTACAACCTTTACAATGAACATCCTGTTCCTGCTTGACCTCTTGTCCTTTTTTCCCCTGCTACTTAATGACTGTTTGGAGCAGTCTTGGAGCTTGGAAAAAAAAAATTGTCCTCCAAAGCTGGCTGACGTATATTGATATTGCTGGTGGCAACATATTTACACAGCCACGAAAAGCAGCTGCTCAGCTGAACCTACTTTTAGCTTGTGCCCTACTAAAATGAATGTAAATCCAAAAGCACTACAACGGGCTGAGAGACTAAAATTCCTACAAGGTGGTGGTGTGCTGGGGAAGCAGCCCCAGCAGTGACATCCTGCAAGGATGTCTGCCAGGAGTTTGCAGCTTAGGGAACACTCAGAGTCCCAGCAGCAGGGGGACAGCCAAGACCCTCTCTCTCATCTGTCATCTCCCCCCTCCCTCAGGGGTGGAGAGAAGCACAAGGTTGCAATATCACACAGGTACCAACAGCAAGCTCATCACACACATCTCAGCTCTTTGCTGAGCACATCCAGCTGCTCTGTACGTGTTCACTCTGCACAAAATCAACTGGAAGCTTCATCAAACCCAAAGGCAACAGCACTAAATATCACAACCCTGAGGCACTTTCCTGTTAGCTCCTATTCAGAAATGTTTACAATTGCATTACTTCAATCTCCCCAGTTTGTTCTTAAGTAATTATTGATCCCAATTTTGACCTCATTTTTAATTGTTTGTGCAAAGCGGATCCCATTAAGGCAAGGCAGCATACAAGTGTAAAGTATGATTATTTTTGGGAACACTGAGGAAATCTCAGATGTTTCTCCAGCTTATTTGGATGCAAAAACATTTTTCAGGTGTTCAGAACCAGAAAAGAAAAAGAAATTCTGCCCAGACACATGTCTGCATGTATGAAAAACGGCGTATGAAAAACAATGAAATTACTTAAGTGCCTTATTTTTGTTCTAGGATGTACAGCACTAAATGAACAGCACTTTTCTCAAGAAATCCATTGCAAGTGCAGCAATCAGTGTGCTGTGCTGAGCAATTGTACATTCAAGAATGTGGTGAGGTTTATTTTAATTCTGCTCTTAAGAAATTCACGGCAACAAGAACACAGAGCCTTCAAAATATGAATGCTAAGTGTAAGTCTAATCTCCTACACATAGATGTAGATCAACAGCACTTGTTTAAATACTGATAAAAATTAGAACACAGTGAAGCCAAATGAACATAAATATTTCACGTAATATTTACTGGAAAGTTGCAATAGGGATTTTGTCTAATGAGTAAATACAGCATGAAGCTGTTGAGTCTTCTATCCCTGGGGTAAGATAATTTGAAACACATTTTTTCAGATCAAAAGTGTTATGTTGTCAGATATAAAAGCCCAATTTAGGCTGCATAATATTTAATTAAGAAAACAGCATTCCTTACTGTGATTTATTTATTTTTTTAAGCCCAATGCCCCTTGAGTCATTTTATCTTCTTAACTTTAAGATCTGTACTGTGCGAGATCATGGGAAAGGCACAATCAACTTTATTTTCATTGCAAAAAAAAAAAAAAAAAAAAAGAAAAAGAAGAAAAAACTAAGAGAGAGGGAGAGAAAACCTAAAGGGAATCCTGTGAAAACCAAATCCAAACCCAAGATTTTCCAATGATCACGTAACTTGAAAAAGTCATTGCTCACTCAAAGCGGAGAGGGGTGTTCCACCCAAGGGGGGATAGGGAAGGTTTGGGTGACACAGGCATGGGGTAAGTGGGGTTCCCAGGCTGGGGGGGAGCCCTGCAGCCCCTGCTCACCTTGACACTCCTGTGGTGTATCCGGGAGGGCTGGCACTTGACGCTGCTGGTGTTGCAGCAGCCGGTGCAGCGCTTCACCTCCACGCAGGGCGGCCATATCAGGAAATTGGCCGAGGTGGGGTCGATCTGGCTCCGAGGGATCTCGTAGATCACCGTCCGTGTCTTGCACACCGCTGGGATGGCCTCCTCTGTGGGACAGCACAGGCACAGTCACAGCCCTGCTGAGCAGTGTCCCCACCCCACAGCCCCCACCTGGCACAGTGCTGCCATCCCCCTGCTCACTGCCAAGCCAGTGCTGAGTGTGTGCCTGCAGCTGGGCTCTGCTGCTGCCTGGGGACAAGCCTGACTCGCTCCCAAAGCCCAGCCCTAAAATGAGGGTTCCCAGAGGCCTGGCTCCCAACACAGCTTGGAGCACATACCATGAGATAAGACAATCCTGGCTCTGGAAGTGACAGCGAGCCAGGAGCTCCTCCACGTTCAGTGACCCCCTAGAACAGCCTCAGAGTGACTGTGCAACAGCAGCTGCTGTTTTCCAGCACTGCACACAAATACCATCACACAAACATGCAACACCCAGCAAACACCCCCTCAGAGCTTAAACTGAGGGTTATCTGTATCATACCCAATTTGCACAGCTGGGAAACAACCTGCACCAGCTTGAAACTTTCAAGACTTTGGGTTTCCACTTCCAGAACTTTAACATTCCCATATGAGGGAGTCTGGTTCAACCACCATTCCAAAGGGCAACTGCCATTTTTTCTGAAGTCATCAAAGCTTTGTACATGGTGGGGTTTATTTAATTTGTTATTTCTTGAATGATGCAAAACCACCAGAGCAGCATGACTGAAAAACCTGCAGTTAAACCAATATCCTGGTGGGCTCAGGTAAAGTGAGCTTGTTTAGGATTATAAAGAGTAGCTCTGTACTACTGTCTGATGATCCAAACCATGTATCATCATCAACCTAGGGAGTGTTTAAGAAGTCAAGCTGATATTTCAAAACAGTCCAGAAAAAAATAGCAATTTCAGGGACAAGTTGTTTGCTGATAAATTCTCCAAAGACATCTGGGATTTATTTTTTTTTTTTTGCCTTGCAATGGTAGCTTGTGATAGCTTTGGGTTAGATGTGTCAGGGAACTGGAACACTGCCTGCACTTCTTCACTTAGCTCTTAAGTACAAGAAGGTCAGGCCTAGCCTGTGCCTGCAACACAGAAATCTAGGCTTAGTTTCGAAAGAGATGCATTTCAATAGGCTAAACAGAGTGAAAATTCTTACTCTCAGCCCCCAGTGCCATGAACCCAAGAAAATTAACAGATGCAATACTGCAAGATAGCTGGCAACTCCTACAAGTTATTGAGCACACACAGTTCCCAGTGCCTGTGGTGGGGAGGCATCCAGCACCTTGCAGGGTGAGGTGCCAACGTCGCCGGCTGCCTCAGAACCGCTGCTCTCCCAGGCAGCCAACGTGCCAGAGCCTGCCAATTCACACTGCAGATCCCTGCTGACAGCAAGCTGGGCTATCTCTGCCTACCACCACACTGAACTACCCACCAGGGATAGCATTGTGGATGTTTTCCATGCTCCAGTGGAACACTCACACCTAATCAGATGAACAAGCACTGCACGTAAATCCTGTTCGTACATCCCTTTTTTAAATTTATATTTGGGCTTTGTTGGATCACCATCATTATTAATCAGGATAAAATCCCCTGTAAACATGCCTGGTGCCCTACACAGAAATGGAAATCAATGCCCTGGCGTTTCCATCAATGGCTTTTAATTTTTGGGATAAACTGTATTTTTCTTGTGAATAAAGAGTCAAGCTGTTTCCCTTTGTGGAGCTTCTGTACTGAAAACTCTACCAACTGTTGATGTTTTTTAAAGCACACTGCTGTAGTTGTTCCCCACACTATGAATTATACATTGAATATCACAGCATTTTCTAACCGAGGTCTAGCTTTCCAACATGCTGCAACAAGAAAGTGAATGTAAAGAATTTGTGCATGTCTGTCTCCTATGGACATCCTCCAGAAGACAGCTTCTCAGGCAACGGCTTGTTTTGTGCAAAAAGAAAGGCAGAAGCTAGAAATGGCCCTTTTTTTCCTTTGTGCATGTGACATTTTTCCAGTGAAATGTCCTGCTTGGCTGACCAAAGGCACCCCCTCTGCTTTCACTCCCAAAGTACAAACAGCTTGTTTCTTACCAATGCTTCTTTTTCTGCGAATGGGCACAGGACGGTTCTCTTGCACATGTTTAGCAGAATGAACACTGTAAGATCTCAAGTTTGTTTCTGAAACATCATCATATCCTAGAACAGGAAACAAAATGTTAAACCTCAGGTATGTTACTTGCACCAGTGTTGCTACAGCGCTGTTCCACAGCTACAAATCTGTGCTGATCATAGGCACAAGACCAAACCCTGCTACAATTAGTCTAATGTAACCTCTGGTAATGCAATTGCAAGGGCATAAGGCAAGGATGAAAGACACAGACATTGAATGTCATGTATAAGCATGCACAATTTAATTCCAATATCCATTTTACTGAAAGCCCCCAGAAACAGTGCACACACTGTGGCAGAGAACCATATCTAAAGTAAAACAGTTGCATGTTTATGTGAAAGGCATAATACAGCTTTTCTTACTGGAAAGGTGTAGAAATAGGAACAATAATCGTGCATATGAAATGTTTCTTACAAACATTTTGAAGTTCTGGTATGAGGCAACAGTAGACAATATGGTATTAGACCCAACACCAACAATGCTGCCTCTGTAAATTTTCTGTTGCTTGGTTTTCAGGGCAGTACTAGGACAGAATCAAAAGCAAAAAGTAACTAGCATGGGTTTCCTTTTAGCCTCTCTGTTGCAGAACAAATCCCCTGTGAAGTATCCTAACCTTTGGAGGGGCATCTGAAGCTACTGCAAACTCTGGGACTGCATCCAGGCTTGTCTTGTTCCCTAAATAAGCCTACCACATGGGTTAAAGGGCCATGAGAAAAAGCAAAGATGGAAAACTTGGCATTTCATTTATCATAAAAAACAACAAAATAACTGCTCCAACTATTTGGGTTTGTTAAGTGAAGCAGTTCAGGTCGTGTCCCATGCCGTGGGGTCTGAAAACTACAAGCACAGTCTGCAAATGGGGGATCAGGAAGAAGGAACCAAACAGAGAACTGCACACAGACCCCAGGACACCCAAACTAAGGGGTTTGGCACCACTCTGCTGCTTGGAGTGTCCTCTGGAACATCACTGCAGAGCTACAAGGTTTCACTGCTGCCTCCTAAGAAAGCTGTGACATGCTCTAAAAAAATGCAAAAGGGTATTACACAGTGCTCAATTAGCCTCTCTGCAAACTACCAACACCCTGCACTCCCATCTTCTGCACTGTCACACTCCCTGCTTCCAGTTTGCTCTGTACACACAGCTGTCTGTCTCTGGAACTCATTTTAATCTCAGTTTCATTAGTAACACACATCATAAGGCTCTGCTGCACAAAACAACCAACTCCTTTTCTCCTCCCTCCAAGAAATTGTGCCCTAAGGAACATGCAGCTTGTGAAATCACCTGTACAGCCAGGTGAGACATGAAGACAGCAGTATCTTCAGCACCTTAGAAAGAGTTCTGCAACTCAGGGTTTATCATCACTTCTTGGAAAATACTACTGTAAGTAGCTAAGAGAGGATCAAATCAGAGGTCCAAGAGATAGTGCCAGGATCACCCACTGGTCCTGCCTATTCTCCCTATCAGCTGAACAGATCCTTGTATGAAATTAGTAATTGTGAAACACACAGTCTCAATTTATCCAAGTAAATTGGCTCCTAGTTCCTATGTATGGTACTTGATTCCCAAAGATTTCGATGAGAAATTTTGGAACCAGACTAATTAGTTGGTATTGGGCCTCATTTGCAGTCCCAGTCCTGTCATGTAACACAGCAATGACTAAAGGGTTTTATTTCTGCTTTTATTGCACCCCATACTCCAGAAAACTCATCAGTGGTATAAATAAAATGGCTTGCCAGAGATCCCACAGGAAGTTTGCAACTGAGCTGGGGAGTGGAGCCAGGTCTCCCACATCCCATTCCAATGGCACCAGGCCATCCACCTGATCCCAAATGGCATTATGCAAAATGAGGATCTGTTCTGATGTGCCTCCAGCCCTCTTCTGTTTCCTAGCACTCAGCCACCCAGCACCTTAATGCTGACCTCCTTTTTGGCAGCTTCAAGTTGTCACAACCTCTCCCTCAATCCGAGGCAATGAAGTGATACTCAACAGCAGCGTGAGCTCTGCTCAGCCCGAGCTCCAAGCTAGGCTCAGAGCAAGAAGCATGTCCGTGCACAAGCAAACAGTGTTTATAAGGAGATTAAACACAAAAGTAATGCCTCTAATCCCAACTGCTTGGTGGGCACAGGCATCAGGCTGGAAAGGAAGCTGGCAGGGCTGGGCCATGGCTCCTAATCCCACACTCAGCAATGCTGGCACAGCTCCCTGCTAGCATGGAGGATCCCTCACTGCCTCCTGTGCAGAAGCTGGTGAGAACCAAAGGACTGGTATGATCAGCTAGTCAGTGAGTTAAGTCATGTGCTTACACAGAACTGCTCAACTCAGCTGCCATTAGCCATTTTCCATCACCACATTTATAAAGCAAAGTGACACCTCAAGGAGGTGTGCTGTTTATAAGATGATTTCTAAGGTGAAGAAGGCCTCTGGCCTACACTGTAACTCACTGTCTCAAAACAAATCTTAAGCATTTACAGCAGTTGCTAAGTTCATGTCTCTCTGTGAGGGTTACAAAAAGAGATCTATCTACACAGCTAGCTCAGCAGAACAAGATCCAGTCAAACCTCAGTGCATTATATAACACAAATTGTATTATTTCTATCAACACATCATCCAAGTTTGGTTTAATGAACAGAATTATGGGGCATGGCTGGAGCCAGAAGACACTACAATGCTAAAGACCTCTAAGTGCCCCCCTGATTCCCACAGGCATTTGGAAGAAATTCCATTTCCCAGTGAAGTCAATGGGAAAATCAATGCACTTCTAGCAATGTTAAAGTCAACTGTAGTCTTGTCCAAGCAGGAGTGAAAAATCACCAAGTCAGCTTTGAAACTCACACTTAGCTCTGAAAGTGTGGCCAGAAGACCTCCTTTTATTTTATTAAAACCACAATGCTACAAAGAGCACTCTCTCTAGTTTGACTTTAAGGAAGGGTGATACTTAATCTGTATCAGTTCTTCCTCCAATGCACTGATTTAGTTGCAGGGTGAGGATAAGCTCTTAGCAAAGGAAATGCCAGTTTATGGGTGCTTAGCACCTCACAAAATGAGGTTTAGAGCAGAAAGCCTAGAAATGGGTGGTTCTTAGTTTAGAACTCCAACACTGCTCATCACCAAGTGAAGATGGAGGATGCTGCATCGAGCCAGATTAGTGCAGCTTTCTTTTAACGATTTAATAATAAAAAAATGTTTTCATGGCAGCCAATCAAGAAATTTCTCTGTAATCTTTTATGTTTCTCTGACAACATATCAATGATGGGCACCAAAACTCTTGCAATCAGCCTTGGTCAATCCATTAGTGTAGCTGAAATTGTTCTTTTTTTGTCAGATTGGCAATTTTCCACTGGGTCATGGAATATAAATCACAGAGTTCCTGTGACATTCTGCCAATACATGATTACTCTTCTCACTCAAGAAGCATGTGGAAAGCATCCTAAGTTTACTGCTATTTTCTATGTATCAATTTATACTTTTGCATTTCCATCTTCTTACCAAACTATTTTATGTGAGGTACAACTCCCAACACATGCAGTCTTCATGAAAACCCTTCTAGATTGCACTTTGATGTGCACCCAGAAAGTACAGATCCAAGACTTCTAGTACCAACAGCAGCAGTTAAGGAAATTCTTATAATCTCTTTTTTTTTTCAGGAATTCAATGTAAGGTACAATAAACTGAAATGGTCTGTCTTACAAATCAGTCCTAGAGCCAGAAAGCCCAGGGCAACATCAGTCTGTTTTTCTGATCTTCTTTTTGGCTGATACAAAATTTGCCCTTCTGATACTCAACTGCAGAGATAGATGTCATTAATTTTTCAACTTTGATCTGTTAAAGGAAATATAAGTAGCAGCTCACAAGATCCTGTTTTGTTTAGGTTTTGTTTTTTCCTTTACCAACTGTAATGCAGGAGGAATATTCCCTCATCTGTCTCAGGAAAAACAAAGGCCACACATAGAAGATGCCTCTCATGAGGTGTAAGAGGTGCAAGGGAAGCCAAAACATTGCACTGCAAGGTCCTTCATTGAGCACCACACCAAAACCCAAAGTCAACAGCACATTTTCCAAAAGATTGAGCACTCTAACAGCCTAACACTTTTCCCATGGAAGTATACAGTTAATTTAGAACGTTTCTCCACTTAACCAAAGCTGCTCTGCTAGTTCTTAATCACAGGCTGTTAAATTCACATGGCCTAAGGTGACCCTGGTGGATGCCCTTAACCCGTGCAAAGAGGCACACTCAGCCCTGCCTTTCCCCATGCAGGCAGATGACTTGGGGAAAATCTGTTCCCAGCAGGAGGTAAGCATAATAGGTGATGAAATGAACTCTACCTCCCACAGGACAGATGGGAGAGGTGAAGCACGAGGAGAAAAACCACGCTGCTGAGCCAGAGAGAACTTCACAAGCAGAGCAGAGGAAATGCCCCCGTTTTGGGGATTTGGTCTGCTCATAGTAAAACTGCACACTAGAGCTGCCTACTTCCTGGGACTGTGCATGCTTTCTCCTTTAAACAGGGTCAGACTGCTCTCCCTCATGCCAAGGCAATTCTGTCACTGCCTCTGGATCCCAATTGCAGCAAATTGCTACAAGACCCTATTTCCTGATAGAAACAGAGAATTTTCATGCTGCCTGTACCCTCCGAGTTGGACATGCAGCACTGGGCTCTGACAAACTGGCCTGGATTTTCTTTTTTGAATACAATGATAAGCTCCATGTTGGGTAGTGTTTTTCTTTAAGTAATATGCCAGATGGTCTGGGGGTGTGGTTTCTAATTTTATGAAGGGGTTATCAGTCATCTCTGCGCTACAATATAGAGACCAAATCTGTCAGAATAGAAGAAAAACCTGCCCACTCTGACTTACAAAACTTACTTTTCCAATTAAAAATATATGTTTTGCATTGCAGGAGAGAAAAATTACTGTTCTTCCTTCATTTTTCACAGATTCCGCCTTGTTACTCAGGAATATCAGACATTTTCTTCATGCATGCCTGATCCTGCAAACTCTTAGCCTACAAGATCATTCTTAATTCTCAAGTCCACCCACTGAGTTTAAACAGGGCTACTCACATGCAGAAGGACTGGCAACACCATGCACTAAAACGAGGGAGAGAATAGTCATTGGAGTGATTTTGTTCTGAGCCTCAGCTGAAAATGAGTACATGCTATAAAAGAGAAATATACCTACTGTACAAGCCCTCACTGAACTGGCTGTTCCCTAAAGGCAACTGCAGCCCTAAGGAAATACATTTCAGAAATATCATCTTACCAGGGACAACGAGAAAACATTTGATTTGCTAATTCAAGCTAATACTAAATATAGTAAACAGGCCCGATCCTGTTTACTGAGGAAAGCACAGCAATTTCAATACTCGATTAGTCACTCTGATAAGCCTTTAGTAAGAATTACTCATGACAGTAAAGCCTGCAGGACTGTGCCCAGGAAAAGCAAATGTGGGTAGTAAAGACGGGTTACTCTGAAAACCCAACCATGCCTGAGTAGCTCAGAGCACAGCTTAGCACACAGGCAAAAGCAGCACTCACATAAGCAAGAACAGGGTGAAAGGCTGAATATTTTGGTTTTATTTTTTAATATTGTTTGAGTTCATGTCTTAAGGAATTACTGTTTCACAGTGAGATAGTAAAATATTTATGTCTCTTGTTTCTCTAATGGTTTCTAAACTGACAAATTGCAAAAAACAGCAAAATGAAATGGGCAAACTTCTGGCTGACCTTTTCCATTTTTGGTCTTGCATCCTCCAGTTAATATTTGCCACGAGGTAAATAATTATTTTCTGAAATAAATTTCTCTGCTACATCTACCCATTTATTCAGCTCCTGCCATTGCCCCACTTGTCTGCCCAATTCTCTTGCAATGGAGCCATGTGAACTTTTGCTCTCCTTCTAAGTGGTATTTAAAAATGAAGCATGTGCTTGTTACGCTGAGGTATTTGAAAAAATAATGTATTCTGGTAGCTCCAGAACCCTGACTCAAAGGCAGGAGCAGCACGCACTATTTTAAAATGCTAGCACTCAGATCCAGCCCCTCTGCAACAGCAGCCAACTCCACCAAGTTCACTGGGGAAAAAAAAAATTTAGCAGTAGTGCACTTGTCTGGTCCAAAACAACCTTCAGTGGGGAAATATGAACTGCGTATCCCTTCCCTGTTGTGAAAGTTTCTTTAATTGTGGTGATAACAATGATGAAGCACTGCTCTCCAAAAATATTAAACCCATGCCAACCTGGTAATTAGTAATTGGCCTCTATGGTAAAGTGTTGTGCAAGACAGAAATACTCCCATTTTCAGTGTAATGGGTAAACGTTTGCTCCCTAATCACATGAAAATTGAAAGCTATGACTGTAAAATACGTTCCTAGTGCATCCCTGCTCATTAATAGAGCACTGTACAAAAAGCAGTGAGTTAAACTCTAGAAGGATCCTGCAACTCTGAATGAAGGTGATTGAACCTGGCATAGACTTTACAAAAATACACAGCATATGGTTTAAAAGGAGATGGCCCAGTACCAATGCAAGCAAGAACTCATTCATTTTTCTCTATGTTTGTGCTTCAGCAAGACGCAGGCTTCCCCTGGGCACATCAAAGGTGCCGGGTTTATTCTCTCTCAACTGAGGGAAGAAATCACCAGGAACAAAGTGCATCAAGTGAAACCAAATGATAAGGAACCCAGCAATACCATGCTTCTAGATCTGATTTACTGCTGCAACGATCTGTTAAACTGCACGTTCTCACTACACCCATTTGCATGCCTAATGATGCAGAAAATAACCCTGCACTATTTTCTTTTGGGGAAAAAAAAAAAAAAAAGTGTATTATTGAGAGTAAGCTTCATATGCAGGTTTCTGTTTAAAATCAGCGCGGACTGTTTATTTTCCTTTTAATAAAGCCCAGCGCTTGAAGAGACATTACTTCATTCATAAATATTGTTTCAAATATTTTAAATACCTCTAGGACAGTAGTTTAAAGATAATAGAGCAATGCAAGACCAACAACAAACCTGATGGCAATTCTTCTCCGCAGCGAGACGGAGAGAGCTCTGAAAACACTGGGGGGGTCACAAGGTCCCTCTCCACCCTGAACCCCACAAAGTTTTAATTGCCGATCGGCCCCTTGGCCGCCGCCTGCTTGTGACACGCACCCCGGGGTGGCCGGGCTCTCGGGGCCGCTCCCCGCACGGGTGTCTCGGAGCGGCGTGCGGGGAGCGCGGGGAGCGCGGGGCCTGCCCCCGGGGCGGCGGCGGCCGACGGCGCGGAAGGAAGGAGGACGGGACTAATTTACCTACGGAGTCAATCTCCAGGAGGCGCTGCAAGTCGCGGATGCTGTGGATCTCGCTGTGCGCCAGCCGCTCGATGAGCTCCTGCGGGATCTCGGCCTCCTTCAAAGACACACACACACCGCGGGTCACCGCGCAGTCCCGCCAGGCGCGCCCGCAGCGCCGGGCAAGAGCGCGCCGCGGCTCCGGGCTTGCCGGGGAGGGTGCGGGGTGTTTGCGGGACATGTGGGGATGAAGCAGGGGAAAATCCACGCACACACCCCCCCACAGCGCTCCGCGGGGCGCCGGAGCGCTCCCGCCGCCCCCGCCTGCGCGCCCGCGGGGCTGCGCGCCGACTGCGCCACGGCTCCGTGGGGCGGCAGCTCCGCACGGCCCCGCCTGGCAGCGTGTGCCCGGCAGCGCCGAGCCCCGCTCGGCGGCTGGAGCCCAGCCCGGGCAGCGCCTGCCCAAGTTCTCCCCGGAGGACGCCAAGTCCCCCGCGGGCGCGGGCTCCCCCGAGCCGGGCAGGAGGAGGAGGAGAACCGCGTCCCACGGGGCGCCGCCATCCTACCAGCGCCCCACGTCGCGGCTCCCAGTGCCAAGCAGATCGGGTCCCGGGAAAAGTTACAGCCGCTGTGCAGCGCCGAGCGCCGCGCTCGCCCCGACCGGGGCCACCTGTAGCAGCCCCGGGACGCGGCTCCGCGCCCCCTCCGTGCCCCGCGGGCAGGCGGGCGGGAGAGCTCCCGACTGCTCCGGGGGAGCTTCACAAACCGGGGACGGGCGTTTTGGGGTGCGGGGGATTCACCCAAGTTCTGCCCGCGGCAGTAGCGGTGCCCGCGGCCGCCGTGTGCAGCGCTGGGCGCCGCGGGGGCGGCCCGGCTCCGCGCACCGTCGGCTTCCGCACAGCCGCAGCCCGCTGGCACCCGCGGGGCGTGGATATTTTATCATATATTTATTATATATATAATACATATATTATAGACATATTAATTCTTAACGGCAGCCAGCAGCCCAGGCGCGGAATGCGCGGTCATTCCCCTTCGCTTCTGCCATGCATGAAATGGCAACTTGCTCCCGGGCTCGGCCCCGCAGGGCCCGGGGCAGGGCAGCGCTCCCGGCGGGGCCGGGGCGCAGGGATGCCCGCGGAGCCCAGGTGGGCAGCCCGCTCCCTCCCCGCTGCCCTCCGCCGCGGCTCGCCCCGACCCCGGCTGCGGCGTGCCCCGGGCACCGGCAGCGCAGGAAGCCGCTCTCACCTACCTCGGAGAAGGTAAAGGACAGGTACCCAAAACCTATCAGCAAAACGCAAGCCCAGGTCCTCATCGCGGTCTAGTGCACTTTAGACACGGAGGGAAGGCAACGCTGATGGAGAGGGGCTGCAGGCCGGCTCCTGCCGCGCAGGAATTCAGTACCATCCCTCAGGGGAAAGGCAGCGGGGTGGCTCGGGGGTCCTCCGCATCCAGGGTGGGTCGGGGCTGCCCGGGGCGGCGGTGGCTCAATGACGGCGCGGCCGCTGTTTGTACGTTCCCCTCGCTACGGGAGCGTGGCTGCTCTCCCTTCTGCCGCTCTCGCTCGCTCCTCTTGGCTCTTAGGACTAGACCAGCCGGTACTTCTGCATATTTGCTTAGATCAGACCAAAGTGAAACCCAAGGAGTCGATCCGGAGCGCAGCCGAAACGCCCATCACCTGTCTGGGGCGGCTGCCCCCTCGCGCGGGCGGCGCTGGGGCCGCCTCCCCCGCCGCGGCCGCCGCTCCGCGCCGCGCCGGGACCGCGGGGCTGCGCTCTCCGCCGAGGGCCGGCCCCCCCGCCGTGCCTGCCCTGCACCCGGCCCTCTCCTCGGAGAGGGGAAAATCAAAAATCTTTATTGATATACGGAGCGAAATGTTTCTCTTGCCGAGAGAATGGTCCCGCTTCCCTCCCCGGCTCGGGGCGAGGTCAAAAATAATAATTAATTAGGAATAATAGCAGGGACAAATCGGAGCAGTATTGCAGGATCTCGCGGGCTGCCTTGGTGCAGTTCCTGCTCCACTTTGCACGGGAGAAAAAGATAGGAGGAGGAGGAAGGAGGGGAAAATACATATATATATATATATATATATATATATATATATATATATATGCAATAAGGTTTAAATCCCAAGGGGATCGGAGACGAACTGCAACTCCAGGCGGAGGGAGGCTCAGGGCTCGCTCCGGAGGGCTGGCCGGTCTGGAGCGTGGCCCCGGCGAGGAGCAGCATATACCGCTCCCGCCCCGCCGTGCGCCGCCCCCGCCCCTCCTCCCGGGTACTCCCGGCACCAGACCCACCAACAACAAGTCGTGGGGGTGCTGGCAGCTGCGGCGCCTGCTCCGGGGCCAGGGGCTCTGCCCACTGCGAGGGGAAAACAAGGAGCCGGTGGCGGGCAGGGGCCGGGGGGAGCGGGGCAGCCCCCGCCGCCGGCCCTCTGCGGCACCGGGCGGAGGGGCGGGCGCTGCTGCGCAGCAGCCGCCGCCGTGGAACCTGGCGGGCTCGGCCGTGTGCTCTGCCTTTACATAAGGCAGAGCGGATCGCCATGGCCACGGCGCGATCGCGTGTGCGTGTCTGTGTGCGCTTTCTTATCCTTGTTATTCTGTTTTAGCGGGGGGGCCTTGCCTTTTGCAGAAGGGGAGGGACAGAGCGGCGGAGGGTTGTGCGGGCTTTAACGTTGCTGTTGCAGCGCAGCCTTCATTGCGAAGGACAGCACACGCGCACAGCCTTAAGGAATACGAAAGCACCCCCAAACGGCACGAGAGGCAGCGGGGGCAGCGGAGCCCTCCGCCCTGCGGCACCCGGCTGCGGCATGCGCGGGTGCGGGGCTCCCCGCCGCGGCCGCGGGCACGCCGCGCCCCGGGGCTCCGCCGCAGCCGGACCAGCCTTCGCAACTGCCCCGGCCACCCGCAATTGCCCTGGACCTCCGCAACTGCCCCGGCCCCGCACCCCGCACCGACCCTCCGCAACCGCACCGGAACCCCGCAGCCGGTCCCGAACCCCGCAGCCGGCCCCGAACCCCGCAGCCGGTCCCGGACCCCGCAGCCGGCCCCGGACCCCGCAGCCGGTCCCGAACCCCGCAGCCGGCCCCGAACCCCGCAGCCGGTCCCGGACCCCGCAGCCGGCCCCGAACCCCGCAGCCAGCCCTGAACCCCGCAGCCGGTCCCGGACCCGCAGCCGGCCCCGAACCCCGCAGCCGGTCCCGGACCCACAGCCGGCCCCGAACCCCGCAGCCGGCCCCGAACCCCGCAGCCGGTCCCGGACCCGCAGCCGGCCCCGAACCCCGCAGCCGGCCCCGAACCCGCAGCTGGCCCCGCCGGGGCAGCTCGCGTTCCCTTCGCATCCTCCTGCCTCGCCGCCCCGGCGAGAAATTGCCCCCGTTCCCCCGGCGCGGATTGGCACAAGGTGCCTGCTGCACCCTGACATCTCCCTGAACTCATTGTGATTTAAATAACAGCCCTTTCTCATCTAAACAAAGGTTCTTAATAGCAGATGCAAAGAATTCAGCTCATCTGAAAATCCAATAGCATTTAAGTGGATTAACTGCAATAACACAACTGAGGAGTGATACTATCCTTCATGGAAGACAATAGACTGTAAATGCACAGCCAGGGAGACTTATCCTTTCATCTCTGAATTTCCTTCAGCATTTCAAAAGCGAATGCTTTCTAGAAGCCCTGAAGGGGTTTGCACGCTACTGGCTTGGACATGCTTCTAGGAAACAACCTGTGCTTTAATGGGCACTTTGCAATTGCATAGAAGTTCCCACCAAAACAGAAGTGGCCTTTCAAGTACGTTTAATTCTCTCTCATGATGTCATGTAGGCTTACAGGGTGGTCTCCAGGACCACAAGGGGGGAAAAAAAAAAAGGTGGGGGTTGTAAAGAGAGAAAAGGAAAAGAGATGTAAAAGATTTGGAAGCACTTTAAAAAGGAGAATGCTGCTGCCTTTTTTTTTTTTTTAAGACACAAAATGCTGAGCCAGTGTGGAGCCATTCTCAAATGCCTCCTGATATAAAAAAAATGACCCGAGTGCCACACTGCAGCAGAGTCACCCATGCAAGGCAGGAGGAGGCAGAGCAGGGCAGGACACTGGTAGTGCCATCACTTTCTTACATGGCAGAAGTAAAAAGCGACTGCTTCAGTTAAAAAAAAATTCTCATCTGCACAGTTTCATTTACTGGGGTTAAAGAAGCAATTCTTATGGTCCATGTTGTCATAGTAATAAAAAAAAATAATTACTAAACAGTGAAATAGATTCTGACAGTACCGGCTGGCTGAGCGTTTACTCCTCTCCTTCCTTCCTTGGTTGGCGAGTCCCTCTGGGATCAGAAGTGCTGTATATTTGTAGCTCTTGCTAGTAGTATTTCACTGCAAAAGCCAACAAAGATGACTCCTGCTTTATCTTATGATTTAAAAAAAAATCATGTAGTTTTGATTTTTCTTATATTTCCTTCATTTTACAAGAGACATACTGCATCAGCATCTTTTTTTAATCTGTCATTATGGAGCTCAGATAAGCATCTTTCCTCTGGGTCAAGTTACACTTGGAGTAGCTTTTAACATTAGACTGTTTATAAGGGATCATTACAAATATTTGATAATAATGCAAAATATGTAAGATCCCAGAGGAGAGCAAAGACCAGGAAACATAAATAAAATTCACACAGATTCTGCAAACAACTTTATACTTAGATTTTCTGCCTTACAAAACACATTTCGTCCTTGTCTATTGTTTGATCTCAAACTGCATTTGTTGCCCCTAAGTCCCTCAATACAGCTGTGTGAAAAACAAAACACCAGTGCATGCTTGCTTCAGCATGGCACCTTCCTGTGGTCTGCACATCTACTGCACATGTGTGCACCAGACATGAAATATCATTTTTTATGTAATACCCACAAGCCACAGATGAGGAAGGAGTGACAGGATGGTAGTTACAGGTTTAAAATGAAATCAGTATCAAGAACAGAGCATTAGAAAATCAGGTTTGGCACTTTTTTATTTATCTGAGAGCAGCGAGCAAGATATCGCTTGTCTAATTTAGAGCACTCACTGTTAGAAGTCTCTCAAATGTCAGGAATTATCATAGAATTACACCATGACAGAGTGTTGAGAGGGAGGATTCCCAGGGTTTGCACAGCACTTGGCATGGGGGATGGGATGCAGAAGCTCTTTGACACTAAATGAGACCACTTCAGTGTCAGCAGTGCTGCTTTCTGCGGGTGGAGTCACCCGAAGCCAGGGTGCCCAAAATCAGCCTTCCAGCACCCACTACAGAGCTCGTTTAAATCTCTGCTGGCTCCACTCTCAGAAACACAGGCCAGGCAATGCAACAAGACCAGCTCATGTTTCACAGAGGAGTGCTGGGCTGGGGGAAGGTCACTGGGAGAGGTGAGGTCAGGGATGGCCAGCAAGGTGGGCACTGTGAGGCTTGGAGGGGGCTGAAGCCACGGTGGGCACTGGGCTGGCTCTGAAGTGGTACCTGAAGCCCAGGGCATCTATGTCAGAGCTCAGGCTGGAACAATGCTTGTTTGACCCTCCTGACAAGTCTTGAGGTTGCAAAAGGAATCATTTCATTGTAATGACATTCCTGCTGAAGGAGTCTTGGGAAACCTGAATTTCTTCAGATTTGATTTCAGTGGGGATTTTGCCTCATAGATAATCCAGTTAAAATTAACAAAACAATGGGTTTGGGTAAGGATTTTTGTTGGAGTGGTAGCTTGCTTTTACTGCAAGTATGTGTTTGGGGCTGGCCAAAGCTGCTCAGTGTGTTCTGCAGGATACATCCTGCCACCACATCTGTCCTGGCTCTGGAAAGGGACTGTAGGAAATACTCTTAGCAATTTGGACCTGCACCATTCCATCCATGCCCCACAGTGTATAACAAAGGATAAAAGTGCAGAACATAAAATCCAGAAAGCTGGACAGGAAGATCACCAACTTTGGGTGGTTCCTCTCTGGTTTTGAACATTTTTTTGGCCTGTAGCTTCAGAGGGGCATGTGGCCATAGTGGGGGGAGGTGATCTTCCTGCTCTGCAGCTTGGTTGCTGCCTGTCTGTGGAAAGGCATGAGGCTGGCACAGGTGCAGGAGCAGTGCAGGCAAGGATTACAAATGCAGAAGAGATTGATGGCAGACACACCGTTCCCTTACCTGAACCTCAACCCATAAAGAGCAGCAAGGAAAGCTGCAAGGAGAACAAGCAAGGCTGTTATTATTCCAGCTGGTGCACCTACAAACATGATTTCCTTCTTTTCCAGCTCTTCCTTTTGGATCCTTGCACTGGCTTCTTTCTTCTGGCTGAGCTTTGTTGTCTTTGTAACTTTTGTTGGTGCAGCTTTCCAGACGCTTTCACAGTTGATAATTTTCTTAAATAGTCATGAGATGCAGATCTGCTTCAAGGTTTCAAGAGGAGTGATCAGAAGTGGTGTGGAAAAGTTTTATGATGTCTCTGTCCCAAACACAGAGGGTGGCCATGGCCAGCATCCACTTTTGTGGGTTGACACTTAAAGCTACAGTATTTCTGGAAATGTTTTGCCCTCCTATAAATGGGGCAGGGTCCCTGTAGAGCTGATCCTCCACCCAAAATTGCCCCTTTGACTTCAGTGTGGGTTGCAGCCAATTGTCTCTGGAGACATGACTTGGTTTAATAGCCAAGAGAGACAGTTAGTAACGCTCTTGTTAATGTGCTCCTCTCTCCCCCAGTGCCCAGCTGCACCTTACCCAGGAGCTTCAGCAGCATGGCTGAAAGCGAGGGACTGTTTGACCTTCCCTGCTGCCAGAGCCACTGCTGAGTGACACACAGTTCACCTTCAGGGCTGGAGCACGAACTGGCAGCCCTGCCAGCCTGGGTAGCAAGATACCATGTTTAGGCATTAAACTAGGGCACTTGCATACCAGCACTGGCCGCTATTTTAGTGGGTATTGAAGCTGATCCCTGCTCCCCACCCCTGTGGGACAAGGGAGCTGCTGTGAGTGCGGGATATCCTCTGCCTGGTGGATAGAGCTATTAAAAATGGGCTGTGTTTTGTCAGGAATACAGAGTTCATCCAGCTGAATGACTGTGAAAGTACCAGCCCAGCTTAAGGTATGTTGATACACGCTGTAAATGAGAGCAGTGCACACAGGGCTCAGCCCCTGGGGTCCTGTGTGTGGTGTGCTCATGTCTCCTCAGCAATGGGGGTGTAAAGCTCTTCTCCTCTGACTCAAATCAACACCACTTGCAGTGATTCTGTGGAGCCCATCCAGGATGTAACTCAGCCACGCTAAGTACCATAAAATTGTGATATTATTCTTCATTGTTTGTAGCTTTGGAGGCCTGTAGAGGCCTAGCTTGGAGCAGTCAGTTTTATTAAGCTCCATCCAAACACAGTGAGATAGTTATTCTTCCCGAAGAATTTGTATGCTCAAAGTGTGAGCTGCCCCGTTTGTGTTCTTGTATCCATGCAACCTTGTTGCTCTTACAGCATTACACATCTGTCCTGTGAGATTCCCTCCCTTACAATAAAAACTCACGAGAATGATACACACATTTTCTACTCCCAGCACACCGGAGACTGCAGGATCCAGCAGTACCTAAAGGATAGGGAAGCTATGGAGGCTGCTGTAGTGGAATTGTTAACTTTGAACAGCAAATGTTTGTAATGGCTGTGAAGCTTCCTAATTGAATTTCTGACACTTTTTGTTGCAGAAACCCAGTTAATATAGGGGAAGGAGAAGAGCAAGTAAAGGATTGGTGATTGGTTGGTTTGTTTGTTTGTTTTTTAACAGAAACTCTAGTATAGAGATTTTTGCATTTTTCTTTTGATTTTCTTAGACCTTCAGCAGCTTGGTCCTCACATGGTCTCAGTGGCTGCACATCATTCAAGGATCATGCCTGAAGTTTCTAGTCCAGAGCAGTAACTCTACAGAAAGGCTTCATGGAGCCCACACTGAGTCTCTAAACCCACTCTCCCTGAGCACTTCCACCCTTTTGAGACACACTGGTATGCACAGACCTACTGATGGTAGTGGTCAGACCAGAGCAGGCAATCCATGTGGTGGCTGCTCAGCAGAAATTCCTGGGGAATTCAGTGCTTTCCTGCTGTTTATTCTCAACACTTTGTACTCAGGGGATTTCTTCCTGAGAGCTGATAAAGCTGTTCCATAGCCACGGGACACATCAGTAATCAGAAATGCAGGGAGGATGTAGAGAACCTGCCATAGGGCCATGGCCAAACTGCAGGTGAGAAGCTGGGAGCAACCAATTCCAAAGCCCTTTTCTCACCATCTCAGGACAAGTTTTATCATTGCCCTGCTGAATTCCAGGTCCAGCAGACCTCTGAGAAGCACCTCTGATCACATAATTTGGTTGTGTCACATGGACATGTCTTAACTTGGTCTGTCACCTGCCAGCCATCATCGCATGGTTCCTGGGAGCGTGTTCCTGGTATACTGCTGGGCTAGAAACAGACCTGAATTTCCAGGCAAGAAGTGAAGTGCAGAACCATAGAATCATTTAGCTTGGAAGAAACCTCCAAGATCACTAAGCCCAACCATCTTCTCCAACCTATTGAACGTGGCATTTGTTTACCTTTCAGCGGTGGTTTGTGATGCCATTTCCATCAATTGAGATACAGAACTCCTTTTTCTTGGAAGTCAGTGAGGAGTACAGCGTTAAAGCAGAGAGCAGGCAATGGCCCTTTAAGCATTGTCTGTTTAACTGTAGCACGATCTCTCCTGCACTTGAGTGCTTTCCATAAACAGCAAGTCATCCTGGAAGGGGAGGGAGAGGATGATAAATAATCCTATTCACGCGACTGCGTTCTTTCATGAAAGTGAAAAAGGTAGAATAAAGTGGCGACAACGAGACTGAGAACGAAACTCGAGGCAGTGGGTTGTGGTGCTGCAGTTGTTTGGGGCTGGAAGAAAATCTGGAAGGAGAAAGGTGAGCAGAAAAGGTTTAAACTGCCAAGAAGAAAGGCAAGAGGCAGGACAAAGAAGAGCAGCAGCTTTCCCTGCATCTTTGCTTTGTGGCTGGGCTCACTGTGGGGGCTGGCTGTGGTCCTGGCTGTCCAGCTTCTGTGGCGTGGCTACCTGTGCCAGAGGCTTCCCTGTGTGTGCACCTTGTGGAGATGTGGGAAGTGAGACACGACAGAGCTACAGTAAGGACAGCTGGGCAAGGAGAGAGCAAAAGTATACAAACATTCCCTGGGAAAGATATCTCATGGAACAACGAGGAAGCAGAGAATAAACCTGTTTGCTGGGGGTCCTAGCAAATGGTCTATAATTAGTTTTCGTGGGACAGTTATGGTATTGCCTTCATCACACTTTGCATCTGTGCCAGAGGTGCCTCCCCAGTTTGGGCTGGAGGTGCCCACGCTGCAGCCGCTCCAGCTCTCCATCTGTGCTCTCAGTGCATCCCCTGGGCCCTGAGCTGGGACAGCTGAGGCACAGGCATCCCTCCCATTCCGTCAGCCCTGCTCACAGGCAGCCTCCCACCGAGAGCTGGGACACACAGCTGTGGGGGAACATCTTAAACCACTGCAGCTGTCTGCTCTCTGCATGTGAGCCAGAGCCTCCATCCCTGGGATGCTCCTGGAAGCAGCCAGGCCCTGTACTGCTGCCTAATTTCCTGGTACCAGCCCCATCTTTGGTTTGTCAGAGAATCTCATCCTGGCACAGTGTGCCAGGCCTTCTAACACTTCAGTAATGGCACACATGCACTTCAGCAGCATCAGGGGTTGGGATAACACAGTCACATTGTTATAATCTTACAAAAGTGCCTCTTCCCCTTGCGTGGCATCAGTGCAATTCCTTCAGACTTATAAAAGCTTAAGCCTTTGTAAACAAGGCAGCACTGGAGCCTAGGTATTATATAGAGAGAATTCCTCTCCGTGTCCTAAATATTTTGGATGGGGAAAAAAAAAAAAAAAAAAAAGAAAAATAAGAACATTTAGGACATCATCTTCCCTTTTAGTGTAAATGGGACCAGCTCCTTCCAGCTTTGACCTCGACTCTCTTACACTGTCACTGTACAAAGCTCCCAGTAAGGCAAATGGGAATTGCAATGATGTGATGGGAAAGCAGCAGATACCTTTGTAAATACTGCACCCTCACACGAGCCACAAGTATCTTTCCTGAGACACCCTGCCAAACTAGCAGGTGTTTTTTGCATCAGGCCTTATATTAACACACTCCTACGTATGTCTGGCTGCATCTGCTGCATTAACGATCCCTCGGTGCATAATGGCTGGGTTAGTTTGTGAAGTTAAATACCACAGGCAAGAGCCCAGCCACAATGCATACAAACCTCAAACTGCTTCTGTTTCTATCACAGGGGTTACTGCTGCGCTTCTTTCACTGTGACTTTTCTTTGTTTCTTCCTCTCACTGCATTTTGCCCTTGTTCCAGCCCATCCTTTCCCTAGTTTGTGGTTTCCAGATTCCCTCCATGTCTTTATTTTCTCCATCTTTTGCTCTCTTTCCTGTCTCATTTCAGTTTCTGTGAATGCCAGATAGAATGAAAGCTGCAACCAGCCAACCCCAACTACTCCAACACACTCCAACAGCCCCAGAGGAGTGGAGGAGTATCCCCTCCATCGCCACGGCTGGAATCTGGGGGCAGTGCCATGAGGGCTGCTGGGTGAGGATGCCACCATTTCAACTCTGGGTGCTTCTCTTGTAGTGGCTGCTGTGGAAGTGAAAAAGGCCAGCTCAGGCCTGCTCAACTTCTACTCTCAGTGCAGACAGCAAGTCCAAGTCCAAAGCTACAGGGGAAAATATGTACCCGTAGTGTAAAAGTCTTCTTTTACAGAAGCCAGTGATAGGAGTCTTTGGGGATTAGTCGTCTGTTATAATTATCAATTATTCTAAACTGTGCTGTGGCCAGGCATAAAAGCTGTTCAGAAACATGGCAGGGCTGATCTGAAGCCAGCTATCACAGACTTCTAGAAAAACACCCTCCTGTCCTTGTAGAGCTGACACTAAAGTTAGGTCGAAATTTCCAAGATATGTATATGTGTGTGTGTATGTATGTCTGTATGTGTGTTTAACTTCCACTGAAATGGGAGTTTGGGGCATTACTTAATGAGAAGGATTTGAAAAATACTCTTCTGTCCTCCTTTGTTTAAAATTAAGATGCCAAATTCAAACATCCATGCCAGCATGGTGTCTGTTTCCATTGCTTATGCTTTTAGTCGTGCAGTTGTTGTCATGGTCCTTCATGGAGGTCTCACCTTTGGTCCCAGTCTCTCTTGGCCCCAGGTTTAGCTTTTTGCAGTAGTTCCATGGTGTATGCACACACACAAAGCACAACAGCTGGTGGATCTCTTATTCATGGCTTAATCACTTCCCTCCGGAGGTGTGCGGTGTGATGTGTGGTCTTGCTCAATCCTGGCTTCCTGAGGGATGGAGCAGGAGGGTCAAACACAGCCCAGATTCAACCCAGCACTTAGGAGCATGACTAACCCAGGCCATGGAGTATTCTCCACGTCATTAGGATGGACCTGCTTCTTTTCCTGGCATTAAGCAAGCATTCAGTCCTTTGGAGTTTGTCTTACCACACCCTTCCCATCTCACCCTTATCTCGGCATCGCACTTTGAGCTGCCCACTGGTTTTCCACACATCTCCTCTGACTTTCCCCAGGCCATCCATCTGATCTCATAACCACAGCTCCTCTGGTGGTTCACCATGTGCCCCCATCCCACCCTTTGCAAAGGTTTGCTGTATCACTGCTACTTTCCTATCCATCTGGAATTTCCCCTGAAGGCTCTGAGCCACCTACTCCCTAAGTGTCATCAAACACCTTTTGCTGGGAGGGACTTTTGTTTCTTTGTTTCATGGTTTCGTAATCCAAATTGGCTGTCGATTTAATTCAAAATGCCTTCACACCAAAGCAGGGCCTCTGCATTTGAAGCAGTTGAGAAAAATAAAATACTGATAAGGAGCCAGATGGCTCAAGAGATTGAGAACCAGCAATGGAGTCTGTAATCTAGACATCACTGCTCCAAAATGCAGCTCAGATCCACAGTGAACTTCGTGGGCTGGATCCAATTTCTAGTGTACGTATAGTCTTGCCAGAAAAACTTCTCTTATAAACAGGCCTCTGCTTTGGCTAAGAGGCCTGAAGACGTGTGTGAGGGTCCCTCAAAACAGAGGAAATATCACCTGCACATGGATGATGCAGTCCCCAGCAGTGGGCCTTCTGCACAAGGGAAATTCAAATTGCAGCATTGCCCACCTGGCCAGCTCCCACAGGGAAGACATTTCCTTCCCTTCCAGATTACCTTTCAAGCCAGTTTTAAAATTGCGTTGTGCCTAGGTCTCATGAAAACTGTAACTCTGCAGTCCCAGTAGTCTGACTGATCCCATGTGTACCTGATGAGAGACTCCTCAGAGGTGAAAGAACATTGCCAAAGTGTCAATAAAAGAATAAGAAGCAAGTAAGAATTTGTGTCTGGAGCATCCCTAAGATTAAAACAGTGTGAGAACAAAATCTGGCCACACACACAGGAGCCAAAAGCCTTACTAAACTAAGCTACAATTTTTTGCAGCACAGCCTTCCTTCCTGCTGATGGTTATTTTCTAGCCTCGCTGTGCAGGAATTGGAGAGAAGCAGATGCCAGAGCAGAGATGACTCTGAAATGGCACTAAGGTCTTTACACACAGAGCAGAAGAGCAATCCAGCCTCCCAGGTTTCCTTTACTAAAGCTATAATAGTCTGATAGGCCATCAGACCCCTTAGGGGTAGTCTTCAACTATATGTGAAGGCAACAGAGCAAACAACTGCTTGTCCTTGCAAAGCTTCTTGGTATGGATGTTGTCTGTCTTCAGCCCATGTTCAGCTGCTCTCTCCCACATTCCCCTTGCCCCTGCTGGAAAGCTGCCCAGGAACTCCCTCCACTGCTTAAGGGCCAAGACCAAATCAGCTCAGTCAGGCTTGTTAGAATCATGGAGTCATTAAGGTTGGAAAATACCTCTAAGATCATCAAGCCTAACTATTAACCCAGCACTGCAAAGGTCTCAGCTAGATGGTGTCCCCAGGGGCCACACCTACATGTCTTTTAAATTCCCCCATGGACAGTGACTCCACTGCCCTGGGCAGCCTGTTCTAATGCTTAACAACCCTTTTGGTGAAGAAATGTATCCTAATATCCAATCTAAACCTCCCCTGGCAGAGCTTGAGGCTATTTCCTCTTGTCCTATTGCCTGCTGGAGAAAAGACTGACCCTCCTGGCTACAACCTCCTTTCAAGTAGTTGTATAGAGCAAGATCCCCACTGAGACTCCTTTTCTGCAGCTCCCAAAGGGACTCCTTATTACATGTGTTCCTGTCCTGCCTTGACACCCTGTTCAGGTTGTTCTCATTCTGTGGTCCTTGTTTTGGCTACCAGGCATCCCCCAGTGCTCCTGGCTGTGGGATGCCCACAGCCTGCACCCCTGAGAGCTGGTCCCATCCCACACACCCACAGCCCTGTGGTGGCCCCGGGGAGCTGCTTCGTACCATCCACAACTGTTTGGTTTATATTCGCCTATCGGGCCGTGACCCTGAACTGGCTTCTCCCTTTAAATTCCTTCCACATGGCTCTGCCCACACTGTCCACAAAGCCTCTCAAAGAAATGTAACTTGGGAAAAAAAATCTGAGAAGAAGAAACCCCTTCACAACAAAACGTCCTTCTCTCTCCAGCAGCTTCGCTTGGGTGCGGTTTTCCCAACACTCCCCCGCAAGTGAGGCGTGGAGTCTGTTCAGCTCTGCTCCCGCTGGCACTGCAGGGACAGGGTCACCCCATGGCTGGGCACAAACACCCACACTGCAGGGACAGGGTCACCCCATGGCTGGGCACAAACACCCACACTGCAGGGACAGGGTCACCCCATGGCTGGGCACCAACACCCACAGTGCAGGGACAGGGTCACCCCATGGCTGGGCACAAACACCCACACTGCAGGGACAGGGTCACCCCATGGCTGGGCACAAACACCCACACTGCAGGGACAGGGACACCCCATGGCTGGGCACCAACACCCACACTGCAGGGACAGGGTCACCCCATGGCTGGGCACAAACACCGACACTGCAGGGACAGGGACACCCCATGGCTGGGCACAAACACCCACACTGCAGGGACAGAGACACCCCATGGCTGGGCACAAACACCCACACTGCAGGGACAGGGACACCCCATGGCTGGGCACAAACACCCACACTGCAGGGACAGGGACACCCCATGGCTGGGCACAAACACCCACACTGCAGGGACAGGGACACCCCATGGCTGGGCACAAACACCGACACTGCAGGGACAGGGACACCCCATGGCTGGGCACAAACACCCACACTGCAGGGACAGGGACACCCCATGGCTGGGCACAAACACCCACACTGCAGGGACAGAGACACCCCATGGCTGGGCACAAACACCCACAGTGCAGGGACAGGGACACCCCATGGCTGGGCACAAACACCCACACTGCAGGGACAGGGACACCCCATGGCTGGGCACAAACACCCACAGTGCAGGGACAGGGACACCCCATGGCTGGGCACAAACACCCACACTGCAGGGACAGGGACACCCCATGGCTGGGCACAAACACCCACACTGCAGGGACAGAGACACCCCATGGCTGGGCACAAACACCCACACTGCAGGGACAGGGTCACCCCTGGCTGGGCACAAACACCCACATACAGCCCCCATCCACAGGGGCTGGGCACCCTCCCAGAGTCCCTGCATGGCTGTAAAACAGTGCTTTTACCCAGCTTTCATCCCAAGAGCCTTGATGCCTTTAGTCTCTGCCATTGCACAGCCCTGGGATTGTGCAGGGGGGCTGGGAGCTTCTCCCCTGTGTGAGGAGCCCATGGCAGCCCTCTCCATTCTCTCCCTTCCATATAAACATATATATAGGACTGTCCCCATACAGTGGCAGCTCCACACATGTGCTGGTGGGCGGGTAGCTCTGCATTTGCCCTCATGATTTCATGCCAGAAACATTTGCATGTTCAGCTCGCCGCTCGGTTTCCCTCTCTCTCTCTCTCTCCTTCTCCCTTTCAGGGTTACTCCCCGAGTCCCACATTCCCCCCACCAGGCCACTGGTGCCTGCCAGCATCCCTCCAGCTTCATCATTGCCTCATCCTGCCCCAACCTCTTCAAGATTTCCTTTAAAGACTTCCAGTAAGATCAAAATTAATTTTGCCATACACACTGCTGTTATAGAGCATTCCCTTTTTGCCTCTTTTCTCAGCAGCTGTTTTGGGATGATTAATAATTCGCAGCAAGGCCTGGCAGAGCAATGGTTAAAGGGATGAAGCTGAGCTGACG
The DNA here is from genome assembly GCA_030060385.1 of Muscicapa striata striata. Taxonomy (NCBI): domain Eukaryota; kingdom Metazoa; phylum Chordata; class Aves; order Passeriformes; family Muscicapidae; genus Muscicapa; species Muscicapa striata. Next base: position 6,016,093 of record JAREIS010000126.1, on the reverse strand, counting down.
CAGGAGCCTTCTGGACAGAAGCAGAAAAGTCTTATAAGTGCTATTTTTTTCTTTAGGAAAGGAGTGGATTTCTTTTTTTTTTTTTTTTTTAAAGTTTTGTGAGAACAGGAATGTTTCTCTTTTAGCCAATTCTACATACTTTTTGTTATAGGAGAAGATGTGGTCTGAGGGTTTTAGCAGAGGCTAAAACAGGGGAGAACTGGATCTATTTTGGTGGTGTATCAAATGGGTAGGAAATAATCGAAAATGCTGTGTTAAAAAATGAGTTTAGCAGCAGCTCCAGGCGAACCCTGTTCCGCAGAGAGCCCTCCCTCCCCTCACCTGCCCAGCACCCAGCAGACCTGGCAAATGTGTAGATTTGATCCATTTCCACCCTTTGGCCAGAAGACATTCCTTTAATCATGCCCTCCTGGGAGCTGAGGTTGTGAGTGTTTTTCTGTTGGTAAAATGAAGCATATTGGCTGCCAGAGGCTGTTTAAGGCTGTGTTCAGGGGGGTGTTGCACGCTGGACAGACAGGTCTCTCCTGGGGCTCCACTGGGATGCTCCCACACGTCCTGGCTGATGGGCAGCCTGTGGCTTTGCTCAGGCTGAAGCACATCAAACATTCCTTTCTGGGCACAGTGGTGCAGCAGCCTCCTGCCTTGTACTGACTATTTTTCCTTCCCCACCTGCTGCCTGGGCTGAAATCAGAGATCAGATCCATCCACTCTCATCCCAGCACCCTGTCCCCATCACACCCTGTTCAGCAGAAATGGGATGGAGTTTTTCCAGGACCCCACATGACACACATCCCCTTCTGAGGATATTCACTTGTCCCATTGCCTCAGACACACCTCCAGGTCTGCCAACAGCCTCGCCTCTAATGATGGGTGGGATGTAAATGGATTAAAAAGCAGAGGCCAGAACTTTTTAAGGTTAATCTCCTAATGCAAAAGGATCATATTTGGCAGCAACATAAGGCAAGCTCTCATCAGTTTGTATTTCTGCTTTTCTTCTCTTTAACAATCTAGTTTTGTACGTTACTGTGTGGAATCCAGATACAGATAATCCTCCCCCAGTTAACACCACTCTGGCTGTGCCCTATGGAAATCTGTGTGCTGCCTGTGGGAGTTGGAGACATGAGGGTGCTGTGCTGGTCTAGAGACTGTCTGCAGGGGTTTCAGCAGATAACAGATAGCTCAGGGTCACAAGAAGAGCTGCTGGAAACACTTTTCATGAGCACTTTTGGAGAAAGTGGTCTTTTGTGTTTGCATCTCACCTTACATACGCTTTGGTGCAGGGGACAGTTGGTAGCTATTGAAAACTGAAATATTCTCATTGTTGCAGAGGAGAAACTCACAATTTTCCCTGAAAAAACTTTCACACCAAATGGAAATTTTCTGCCAGAACGACCTTTTGTACTGCAGAACAAACTGTGATGAACATTTTTTTCTACCAGGTTTTTCTTCTGACATTATGAATCCTGATGGGGATTAGCTAACACAGCTCTTTATCAGCACATGCAGCATCAGAGAGGAGGACTTGGAGCTAATGTGAGGTCTCAAAAACAACCATCTGATGCCAATATGCACTTTGAGATGTTACCTCAACCAAAAAGGATGATCTATGGGCTAAAGTTGATGCTAATGTTAATCCCAGCTATGGGTGAAGTTGCCCTAAGGCTGAATTTGCCTCAAGAGAGTCAAACTGGGGAGTGGATTAACTTCTAAGAAACTCTGAGTGAGTGAATTAGCAGAATTACTGGGTAGGGTCAGCAGTGAAATTATGAGTACACTGCAGAGGAAACAGGATGCATTTCTAAAGGGCTAAGAATGGCCCCTTTGCTAGATTTATGGGGCCGAGGTGATGAGTGTGAGGTCAGATAATAACCTTTCAAACCACCAAGGCAGACCAAAAATATGCTTTGCCATGGCCCGCTTGCTTTTCAATGCATGTGTGTCATGTTTGGAAAACAAGGCCCGGTCTGTCCTGGCTGAAACAGCAGCAACAAAATAACGCTGCTTGTCAGGGAAATGCCACCACAGAAAAAGATAATTGAAACATTCAGGCTGGCAGTACATGGGGATAAAGGCAATAAATCCTGAAAGCATGCTGCCTTATCTCAGGCAGGAGCTGCCGGCGCTACTCCTTGGCCAGCGCTGCGCCAGGCCCGGGAGGCCTCGTCCAGCCCCGTTATCCTGAGGGCCGGCCTTCAGCCAAGGCCACCTGCCTGCCATGACACAGGAGTGCCAATGGGGACACATGTCTGCCCTCATGCTGCACTGTTCTCCCAGACACAGAGGGAAGCATCTGCAGTGGGTTGGGTCAGTGAGCTAACTGGCCAGGGAGGCCTTTTCCCAGCCCCGTTATCCTGAGGGCCGGCCTTCAGCCAAGGCCACCTGCCTGCCATGACACAGGAGTGCCAATGGGGACAGAGACATGTCCCCCCTCATGCTGCAGCTGTTCTCCCTCTCAGGCACACAGGGAAGCATCTGCAGTGGGTTGGGGTGGGTGATCTAAATGGCCAGGGAGGCCTCCCCAGTCCCATTATCCTGAGGGCCAGCCTTTGGCCATGGCTGCCATGAACAGAGGTGCTAATGGGGACACAGACCTGTCCCCTGTCATGCTGCAGCTGTTCTCCCTCTCAGGCACAGAGGGAAGCATCTGCAGTGGGTTGGGGTGGGTGAGCTAACCCCACAGGCACACAGCCACCAAAACACGGCAAAGTGGCACAAAGCTGTGTCAGGGAGGTTTGGGGTGGATGTGAGGAAAAGGTTCTGCACGCAGAGGGTGGCTGGACACTGGGTCAGGCCCCCCAGGGAAGTGGTCACAGCACCAAGCCTGACACAGTTCAAGGGTTTGAAAAATGTTCCTAGACATAGGGTGGAATTTTTGGGTTGTTTTGTGTGGGGTCTGGAGCTGGGCTCGGTGATCCTTAAGTGCCCATGATTCTATGAGAACAGCGGTGAGGCTGGCAGGGACACACAGCCCCTCTGGAGCCACTCCAGGCTGTCCAGCACAGCCCTGGTGGGTGTCCAGCATCACCCAAAGGGCTCTGTAGGCTGGAGCTGCTGCTCGGTGCTCACACCCTCCTGCCCCATTGCCAGACCTTTCCTGACACCTCCACAAGTCACTGCTCCAGGAACTCTGAAATTATCTTAACATTACAGAGATTAAGTGGTCAAGGAACCACTATGATTTACCTACTAATCTGATATAAAAATGATGCAAATTTTCTTCTGGATTTATGTTCAGCTGAAACATGAGCATTAGAGGGGGAAAGCCTGCAGACAAAATTAGTATCCTCAAATCTTCTGCTTATTACGTGGCAACAAAGGTATGTGATGCTGCAAAGCTCTTGGCTTGTGGCCTCGCCCTGCTCTCACACAAGTCCTGGAGAAGTTACACAATGCAATGGCAATCCATGAATTTTGATGAGAAGTATCCCTGCTTCTCACCGTTCATGCCTTTGTAAGAGGAGGCAGCACAGAGATGTGCTGCAAGGCAGCTGGATGGCAGTGACCACTTCATTACTGCCCAACAGGGCACCCCAACTTTGTCCATCCAATTCTCCACACTCAGTGCCTGGTCTCCTGTTGTGGCAGTGAGATTCTTCTGGGAGTGGTTTTACAGCTTGGCAGCCTGGGCAGCAGCAAGGCCCAGCTGCAGACAGGCAAAAAGGGTCCATGATGGGACATGGGCTCTAGGGAGCATATTTGGGCTGCAGGGCAGCTCCCTTTGAGGTTTTTGAGAGCCCACCCTCTGCCCTGCTACTTGCTTTGATGTTCTTCAGATGGAGACAGGATTTACAAATGCTTGACTGTAGGAAATAATCATAAAGGAGAATGCTATTTCTCCCCCGGCTGCTTTCCCTCATCTGCTCAAGGGCTTGATCCTGCAAGTATGCTGAAACAAATCCACAGCCAGGGGGGAAATTATGTTTTCTAAGACCACTCCAAGGTGGGCAGCTGCACAGAGCAATCAGCTCCAGTCTGTGTTGCTTTGTGCTTGACAAGCAGCAGCCAGAGAGTCTCCAGGGAGACCTGCTTTTCCTAAGGTGCCAGTACAACTCCTTACACGGAGCACAGCAGTTTGAGGTCCTGAGGCATTGCTGTCAGACCCCAGCTCACTATGGAAATGTTGCTCTGGGAAGGATTACCTCTCTCTGCGAGACACAAAGCTTTCTTCTTCTCTGCTGCAGTAATTTTTCTGCAATTATAACTTACACTGAACAGCTCAAACTGCAGGCATTAACACAGCACAGGCTGCAGCCTCCCTTTACCTTCGGGTGGACAGCATGGATCAGACGGCACCCGGATGGTTTCAGCATGAATCACTCACTGCCTCTGTAACCAGCATTCCCATAACCTAAATCTATCAAAAAGAACATAAACCACATCAGAAGCCAGTTCTCAGATACTCATTTGCTAAGACTTTGGAAACCTCTTATATTAAACAGATCATCTCTTTACAGGAGTATGAAGCTGCCCTAATTATACAAAGGGTGGAAAGGGACAATCTTCCATCTGGGAAGGCTGTTTAACTTCTTCTGGCTTCCTAAAAAGCTATTGTCTTGTAAACTGAGCATTCCTTCACTGGCCTGGTAGACACAACATTCCCCATGTCCCAACCAAGTGCTGTGCAAGGAGCAGCAGTCCCGAGCCAGTCAGTCGGAACAGCCCCGGGCACAGCCCCACAGGGGCTGGTGCTGGCTGCCCCTGGAACACCCCAATCAGAGCATGATGTGCTGCCAAACGTGGTTCTGCCTTGGCTTTTGCCTGTGGGTCTTCAGCAGTGGCCTCTGGCCTGGTTTTTTTTGGAAGGAAAAGGTGCCCTGGGCAGCTCTCTCCATCACACCAGGAATCAGTGTGACTGTAGGGACCTCACTGGGTGAGCAGCAGCTCTGCAGCATCAATCTGGTGGCTCTGAGGTTTCTCCACGTGGCTGGAGATACAATGAGAACCCAGGATCTTCAGGAAGAGGAACAGCTTCATCACAAAGGCTGCCTCGTTCTTCACCAGCCACCAGGGCCAGGTCCAGCCACATCACCCAAGGAGGGTGATGTCTCAGGATGCCAAACAGCACCCCTCAACCCACCTTTGCTTGCAAACCTTTCTCAGCTCTTTTCTGCAGATGGAAAACCAACTGTGAGTAGCAGTGAGGTGTCAGCTACTAACACCAAGTCACATCTTCTAGAGAGGATATTACTTCCATGTTATGATAAACCCAGGCATTTTTATTTGGCACCAGTAGCTTTTATTATTCTTGTCCTTCATCTGTCATCAATACTGTGTTCAGTTTCTGCTTGTGTACATGCTCTGGTAAATGCTACTGTACAGCTGACAGGCCTTAAATTTGCACTTTGTGGGAGGTATATTTCTTTCCAAAGGTTTTACATCACTAAAGGTAGCAAGTCACAAAATAAAACCTTTGTTGCAAATATCATTTGAAGTTAATCTTCATATAATCCACAGTAAATATTTATGTGCAATGCAATAGTGGCTGGATTTGTTTACAGTTTGAAATTGTTAGAGAGGATTCCATATAGATTAGTCAGCTAATCTGCTGTAATCTGCTTAAAAAGCAACTGAAATGGGTTTTCTTTCACTGAATCATGTTAGCCCGGTCTGTGCAGTGACTTCAGATGGGGAAGGGATTCATGCACAAAAGGGCATTTACCTTGTGGGTGCTCACAGTATTGCTCACATTGCAGGAGAGCCATAAATTTCCCCTTCTCCCTTAGAGAACAGGACAGCTGCAGTGACTGAATTTAAGCTGGGATGAGTGTCAGGCTCTTCTATCCCATTTCCTTGCTGCAGCTTTTGAACTGTATCGCCTGGGGATAAACTGATCTTTGATGAGGCACCTGCACGGTGTCTGCACAGAAGTCATCCTTTCTGAATTTATTCTGTTTTATTTCACTCCCTCCTAAGATCTACAGGAGGTGCCTTTACCTAGCATGCTCCTGGGTTAATAAGGAAAGCATCCCATATCCTTTACTGCCAACTCACCTTTATTCACAGGGGAGTTGCAGCTCAGGGTGGAAAAAGATTTTAGATACTCACTGTACTTCACAGAAGGTCTCTGGTTGATGTGGGCATCCATGGGATGGGTGTGTCTTCTCTGGGCTGTAAGGTCCAGGCTTGGACCTCTTGAGTGAAGGGCAAAGCCTGGGCAGCAGAGACCTTCCTCCAACCAACCAAGCAACAAGCTTGTCTGGGGCACTCAGCTAACATATGGCAGGGATGATGTGAAGAGTGATGAAGACCCATTCTGTGGTTTTCACCAATACTCAGAGGTTGGAGGATCTCTCCAAGCCCTTGCTCCTGATGTGGGGATGCTCACACAGAGGTGGCCTCATGGATACAAGGTGAGGGCTACAGCATGGGTGAGTCCTGAACTCTCTGCATCCTGTCTCTCCAGGACACAGGCAGGAACCAGGCAGCCCTGCTAGGAGAAAAGGGGGCTGAAACAAGGCACCCTGTGGGTATGAGGCCACTTTATTTCCCATTTACCCACCACACCTGGGTCCAGCCAGATGACAGATGGGGTTGCTTGCAGCTCCCTGCACACCGCTGGTTTCAAATCCCATCTCCTGCCCCCTTGCACTGGGAAGGTTGGGCACCTTCTGCCTGCAACCTGCTCCTCCATCCAGGCTTGAGCAGTGGCTTCAACCCAGCTGTGCTTCCAGACATTGAGACCTGGGACCTCCCAGGGAAACCTGGGGAAGGCAAAACACACTTTGTGTCCCCCAATAAACAGCAACACCAGCAGGACTGTGGCTCCCAGTCTGGGAGGGGATCTGGCCCATCACCTGTGCTACCCTCTGGTAAACACATCAGCCTGTGGTGTTGGGGCAGCCACTTTTCTCCCCTTTCACACATCCCCAGGGCCAGTAGATCATTTCAGTGTGGGTCCTGCTGAATAATACATTCATCCACAGTCCTTCCCCCACCCGCTCCTCAGCAAGGCCTTCACGAGTTGAATACAGTGGCTCGGCTCCAGCACACACAGCTGCCATCACTGCTGCAATTCTTTTGCCTTGAGAAAAAGCATATACAATTTAATATGCTCCTGGCACAACAGCTTTTCTGTAGCAGAGGAGGCGGGTTTGTTTATGGCTATTTTGATAGGGCAGCTTTCATCCGGACACAGGTTCTGCTGCATCTCCCCGCCCGCACAAGGGCGCCTTTGTTGGGCTGGTTCTTGTGTTCCTCTGCCCATTTTGGTACCTTCTCCTGCTCCCTGCAAACCCAAGGTTTAAAAAGCCCTCCTTGCTGGTCATGTTATTCTTTAAAAGCTAGATCCTGGGCTAAGAGCCAGACATGCAAGGCAATGGGAGAGGGTGTGATACTTTACTGGATATGTGTCAAGAATATGAACCATCCTGCCATCTCATGGGAATTTGGCCCATGGAGCAGAGCTCCTGGTGCTTGTGGTGGCTGTTAGCAGTGACTTACAGGCTTTCCAAGCTGGGGAGCAGTGCTTCTGCTTTCTCAGACACCTTCCATTTTGCCAAGAACCATATGAACCATGCACAAGGGCACAACTCCTTCCTCCAGGCAGGGCCAAGACAGGGCTTTTCCATCCTTTCAGGAGCTGGCACCGAGAGATGCAGATTCCCTTCCAGCAGCAATTTCCAGAGTCACCCTTACACAAGTTAAACTGTGAACAGTGACACATCTCCCTGCTCTGCACTCCCACAGCACCTCAGGTCCCCAGGCAGGGTGGGGTGTGGAGGAGATGCACCTCAGGGCTGGCAAGTCTCAAACAAACAACCCAGAGTCTGCAAACCCAGGCAACTCCTTCTATCTGGCAAGTGGTTTGAGCCTGGCCCTGGTTAATAAGGAGAAACAATCTCTTGTGTTTTTCAGCAGCTGAGTCTGTTCCCTCTCTCTACCACAGTGGAAATAAATGGTGGGAGGGTTTAGCCAGCACTAATTCATTGCCACATTCAATCTGAAGCTGCTGTGACTTTGTGCTTGGCCCACAAACACAACGGAGAAAATGAAACCGGATAGAAAATACCACGGATCATCCGATCATCGTAAGCACATGGGAACCAAACAGAGTCACTCTGTAGTGCACATGAATTCTACACATGTGGAGGAATGCAAAGCAGCTATTGTACCCCCACTTTGCAGATCCATTTCACTGTTTTCCCAGTTTATCTGGAAAATACATACTGCATGGTACTGTACGTCGTATTTCACTGCTATGCACCATGATGCCTTCTAATGGAACAATCGCCATGCTTGTAGTCTAAGGGCAATACAAAAGTGCTTTCAAATAATAACAATACATTTTCTGTATAAAGAGGATAGGGAGTAGCCATTTCCCAGAAAGGCTTGATTTCCCTGGAGCCAGCAGTATGAACATCCAGAGCGCCAGTAACAGCAGGCGGTGGTGAGAAATTCCCTACCTCATCATCAGTCTATACATCCTGTTTCCAACTGCCAGCTCTGGGAAGAGTGGAGGCTGTCAGCACCCACTGAGGGTAAGGTGAATGCACCCAGTGAGTCTTGGCAGCACGAGGCTCCATTTATCCCATCGGGGCTTGGGTGGGGGGCACTTATTTGGCATAACAAGACTCTCGGCTTTGAACCAAAGCTGTGAGCAGAGGAGCAGGGTTCCCACAGCCCAGTTCCCAGAGATCACACAGCAGCACAGCATCTGCCAATTCATTCAGCACTGCTGGCCCATGCAGCAACATGGCACGCCACTGTTCCACGTTTGGAGGCAGTTTATACTGGAATAGGAGCAGTCTTCTTGGGTAAAATTATTATTTTTTTCCTCTATAAGATCTCACGCCTTTTTAAAGAGAACCCTGCACACTTCAAATTGCTGAAGCACAAGAGCATGGGAAGTATGCTGCAGCTGGTCTGGGCTGTGGAGGCTCTCTGTGATACTTGTGCAGAGAGTGACTTAAAAACAAGAATTAAAGCACAGCTGGGGAGGGGCTGGCACACTCAGAAGGGAAAAGTTACCCTTGTACATATGAGATAGGAGTCAGAGCAGCACAAGGAGACGCTCATGCTTTGCTTTCCTTGCCCAGGCAAAGTGCAGCGTCTTTTCTAAAAACTCAATCCAGATTTTTAGACATCAGAAGAATCACTCTGGTATTGGAGCCTGATCAAGCACAAAAAACATCCTCAGCCTTCAGAAAAATACCAGATGGCTGCAGATGCCAGCTCCTTCGGCCAGGCAGTGTTTTGAGAGAAAAGGCCAGCTTGTTGTGAGAGTGCTGCATCCCAGATACAACTCTGCAGAGCAGCAAAGAGCCACAGAGAAATCCCTGGAGGAGGAGGAGGAGCATCCAAGCCAACATATTCCCGTAACATCAGATTTTCAAGGCTACATCTGCTCATATCCAAATATGCTCTTTCTCCAGAGGGAAGAGGGACCTACAGAAGTGACTCTGGCTGGAAATGCTCTTACGAGTTTCTGAGCAGTCGTGTGCGCTTGAAGCTCTAGTCAGAGTTGCCAAATCATTGGAAACAACTTAAAAAAACATGCCTGGCAATATAAAAGGGGATAATTTGGTCTCTACATAGTGAACTAGTCTTTGGAAGACTTTAAAGTCTTTAAAGTCTCTTTTTGAGACTTTAAGCTGGTTGGTTCTCAGTCATCTACTCTTTGAGGAAGTCATCATGGTGTTGCTGCTGCACAGGATAATATCCTCTTTGCCCTACAGAAATGGGCACAAAGAAAAAACACTTCTCCCATAAATAGGGCAGTGAAAGGATTTATGCACCATTTAAGACTTAAAACTGAATGGAAGTGCAACTTTCACAACAGGAGAAATGTCACCCTTTGTGTGGTGACTCCACTTCCAAAGACCACTGACTGCAAGAAAAACAGCCCAGCAGCCAATAACCAATAACCAATAACCAATAACCAGCTGGGGTTACTTGGTTCTTCAACAACTCTTGTTTCCCACCAACACCTGAACAGGTAACATGGTGTCAGGCTGTGCTTGCTTGATGATCAAGGAAAGATCCACAGGGTTCATGAGACTCACCAAGTTTAGCACCACTTTAGTGCCATGAAGCAGTGGGAATGCCTGAGCCAGCCCAAGTAATGTAATACACACACCAAAGCCTGGTCAGCCACATGGCCTTGTAAAAACCTGAGGTGCAATTAGTTTCTATTAAAAAAAAAAAGTCTTTTCTTTTGTCTCAGGAGTCCTGAAATGGCTGCGGCGCAATTAAAACCAACCAAAAAAGGAATGACAATGAGGAGTGGTGAGATGGTCTTTTCTGGGGAGCGTGGGCTGGTAATGTCCTTCTGGAAGGACCTCAGAGAGAGTGGTCACTTTTGATTACTGCATAATGTGAGTAATTCTCTGGAAAGACCAGTCCTTCCCTCCTGAATCATAGCAAAGGGGGGAAAAATAACACACTCCAAAAACGGAAACTGGACAGCCCGTGGATGTCGGGAGCCGCCCAAGATTTCTGTGCAGGGGCCACCACAGAGAAGCTGCAAGGAGTGAGCCACCAGCCCTGCCCTCTGCCCTGGGGTGACAGCTGCAGCTCTGGAGCCAAGCTTGGACTCTAACACACCTACTGAAGTGACCACCCAGAGCCCTGGTAGGTGGGGTGACTCTAACAGCACACAGAACACCCAGAACCCACGCTCTCCACATCTTCAACCTTGATGCATGAGGTACAGGTGGCTCCTTTGGAGGCTCTGCCTTCTCTGAGAAGTTTGTCCCCAGTGTAGTTCCTTCCAGCCCATGGCATGAACACAGTGTAGGGCAGCAGCACAGTACATCCCTGGTGTCAAAAACAGGGCTGTGCTTCAGTCCCAGGGCAGCTGCACTTCTAAAAATCCATGTGCAGCCAAAAGTTGAGAGGAACAATTGGGACAGATCCCTGGTGTGGTTGGGACCATGGGCTTTGCCTGTGATAAGGGGGAGAAAGGAGCAGCACTGGTATTTGAGAAGGAAAGAGCCTGTTTTCCTCTAGGTGTAGCCCCTGGCCATGTGACAGGCTCAGCATGAGTCCTGAGGGTTTCACAGCTGGCACCTGGACAACGACAAGAAGGTCCCAGAGACACCTTGGACCCCTATTTCTTTATATAGACATATATGGTTACATTTAAACAGATGATTTTTTTTTGTTCGTGCTAATCCTCCACAAAACCAGTTTGGTTTCCATTACTATATATAGCACTGGGAATCTTGCTCTATTTTTTTGTCCCTTTGCATCTGATTATTTTCAGTAGAGCTCAAAGTTTTGATGATATGCAGATTTTAACTGGAACGTGACATCTACTCACACAGACTTCCATTAGCAATAAACCCACAATGGCCACTTATAACGTAGAAGAATTTTATTCATACCATAATCCTGTCCCATCATCCACTGCAAATATTACAATTATCTTCCAAATGTCACTGAATATCATTTTGTTCCACTTAAAGCACAGGAATCCTGGTGTTAGACAGTTACATTTCTCTTGAGATTGCTTATAACAGAACCATAATTCAAATGTATTTTCCATGAGCTGTAAAGGTTTAAAGCAAAGAATCTGCAGTGTGTCTGTGTGCTTGAATAACTTCTAAACAGTGAGGCTAATACTTGGTATTTGACAAGAGATGTGTCCTGCATAATATGTGAAACACTCACAATTTTTTTACCAACACAACAGAAATGCAACAGGTAAAAGAACATACTTGAATGACTGGTAACGTTTAAAAAATATTCCTTTTAAAAATTCCACAAGAAAATACAAAAACAGTGCAGCAAATAACCAAATGCATATACATTGATCTATCTATATAGAATGGGGGTCTGCCTATATAAATGTACGTGATAAAAATTGCAAGGTTGGAAACTTTGAATGGTCATATTTAATAACACGTGCACAAAGCATAACATAATCATAATAAATAGCAGCAACGAATATACACTAACAGGACCACTGCAATTATGCTAAAATAAATTAAGCACCTTTAAGTGATGAGAAGAGCGTGAAGCTGAGAAGCTTTTTAGCTCTGTGAGAACCACTGCAGGCAGCTACTGGAATATTGGGCCCTTTGTGGGAGTCAACAGAAAGTGTCCAATTAGTATTTCACTCCAAAGAAGAAAGAATTGTGTGTCAGTAGGACTCATTTTAAACCATTTAGCCAAGTTCAGCTACACCTCTAATTTCAAAAGAGAGATTGGTGCCATATTTCACTGCTTAACCTTTGGCATGTCAAAGGTACAGAAAGTTTGTATTTACTCAGAAGAATGTTATTGCAAAGAAGAAATGGAGTTTTGGCCCAACTGAAGAGCAGGCAGTGCTGTTTAGGGTGGCTGAGATGCAGAGCTTCATTGCTGCTGGCAATGACAAGTTCACCTGCAAAGGTAAAGCTTTGCAAATCATAATCCAAATGATCCCATCCTTGAGGGATGTGCAGATCCCCAGCCTTGAGAGATCTGCAAAAAGCTCCATTCAGGAGGAGCCCCATGTGTAGGCAGGGCAGCAATGACTGCCAGGAAGGCTGTGTGGCCCCTGGAGGCACCTGGGCTCCAGGATCCTGGTGCTCTTTGTTACACAATACCTGTCTTTTGGACAAGAAGTAGCATTTTGAAGCACTTATTTGGCTTTCAGAAAATTTTTAAAAATTCTAAAATTTAGTCATATACTAGAAGAAAGGCATTTGAATTTAATTAAGTGGACTTCATTAAAAACAAGCTGCTGTATTTGTCCCTGAAGTGCACCTGGCACCATATCTTCAATATTTCATGTAATGTTCAGAAAAGTGGCTGAGGACATTCTGCTGAGTATTGAAGCCAACTTAATTCAGCAGAGAAGCCCCCATTGGACTTCTAAGGACACTAAAGTAAACCCTCATTTTAAAAAAGCTGAGGACAAATAACTTAGGTCCTAAAGGCTCCATTTAAATTCTTACAAAACATTGTCCCTTGACCTCTTCACCCAAAAGACTGGAGCAGGCTGTTTGCCTGAGTCTATCCTACAAAGCAGACCCAAAAGGGTTTGTGACACAGAGGAATATGGCCCCTATATCTAAGCCACAAACAAAACCACTCAAAAGCTTTACTTTTCCCTGGCTTGCTGGAATGATCAAAACCTTCCTCCAACCTTCCCCCTTAAATTTCATCTCATCAATGAGACTGCCACTCATTCCATGGGATTTCAGAACTCCCCAGTCCATAACCAGTGAAAAGTCTCTTAGAAGTGACAGGCAGAGAGATATCATGGAATCACAGACTGGTTTGGGTTGGAAAGGACCTGAAAGGCTTCCAACCCTCTGCCATGGGCAGAGACATCTTTCACATCACTTGATCAAAGAACTTTGTCAAAAGGTGAATAAGACCAGCTTTAAAGATAGTAAAACAGAAATTCATATGTATTTTAAATAGTTGAACCCACAGTTTTAAGCAATATGAACCAATAATAAGTAAAAATCTTGTCTGCAAGCCAAGAGCCCAAAAGTGTCCCAAATCTTCCCCAAAGCTAGTCTTACCCAAACAGTTATCCTTCCACTTCCATGACACATGAGATTTGGGCTGACATCCACTAGGTGACATAAACAGAAAAAAATACACATAAAATGCACACTTCTTTTTTTTTTTTGTTTGTTTTCTTCATAAAGCTATGGAGCTGCACAGAGCAAATTTGAAGTGCACAAGGTGACATGAAGGCAGCTTTCCCGAGGACTCGTTCAGACGGTGAGCGAAATGAAGCTGTTGTATCTCTGGATGTTTCTCTTGAGGATCTCGGAGCAGGGGCCGAGCACTCGCTCGAAGCGGGGCCGGTCCAGCTTCACACACTTGAGGGGCCCTCGTGCCACCACTGTGGCTGCCCGGGGCCGGTTGAGCAGCAAGGCTATCTCACCTGCAAACAGAGCCAGCACACTGTCACACTCCTCTCCTGCACAGGCTGCATATTCCACCATGCCTTGCTCTGCTTGTAGAACATCTCCCTTCGTGTGTCTCTTGATAGACACTTTACATAATTCTGTTGACAGTACAAATGCATTACACATGCATAATGCATGTGTGTAAAATGCCTTTGAAAACAAATGCTTTCAGACTGTTTTGCTGATTCTGGTCTGATCTGTCTCCTGTCAGCTACACTGGTGCAAACCAAGGAATGGATTCAGCTTCCCTGAAATCTCTGAGCATCGCTGAGAGCAGCTGCTGACCTGTGCATAACCCCTCGCATGGAAGAGTGGAACACTAATTAAGACAATAAGTACTTGACCCAGACGTGCCTGTCTTTCTGAACCATGCTTAGCTGAATTTTCTTACCAAAATAATCAGATGGACCAAGTCTACCAACTTCAACATACTCCTCGTTGTCAGACCTGCGCTGCAGGACGGAGGCTGTGCCCTGGAAGAGAAAGGCAGGGGGTCAGTGGCTTTGCTCAAACCTGCTCTGATTTTAAAAGTACCCAGGCCTGAGTATTTCCTTTTGCATATCACACTCCTTCCTGATATGTGAATGAAAGGAATTAAAGGATTAAAAAAAAAGTCCATCAAATTATTTCTCTGTTATTAATTGTTTGGATGCAGACATATTCAACTCATAAAGAGGACAGGAACAGGATTGAACCCAGAAACTCCTACTTAACTGAAGTACATCATGCTTTAATGTAAATGTATGCTTTAATATAATTTTAAAATATGTTCTGTGGATGCAGAACCTTAGAGAGAGACACACAGAAAAGATTTACATTAAAAGGCATAAAAAGGAAATTTCCCAGTCACAATACTGGAACATGATTTTTTAAAGATGCAACTAGAGCTTATTCCTTGGTAAAAGGAGTTTTTAATGCTTGTTGTAACAAAGGGTGATTTTTTTTTTTTAGGGGCTTTGCCCGCTCTTGGCCTACAGTTATCTGGACACCTGCAAGTCAGACTCTGGAGAGATGGAATGTGCCTTGTCTCCACTACCCTTAATAACTGCTGTACCTGACACGTGCTAATACATGTCAAAACTCAGTTACAATCTCTTTAAACCTTCAAAGAGTTTTACATGCAGAAATATTCTGACCTGGAGGAAATCTTAAATTATTGTGGCATAAAGCTTTTGTAGAGGAACAGAGAAGGTATCTGCTTTTCTGGGAAAAAATTACAGTAACATATGAGAATATCTTCTGAGTCCAAACCAAAAGCATAGGGAAAGGCCAAATGTTAACATATTTTGATTTTAACTGGAAAAAATAAACCTCCTTCCAGTGCAGAGTATTCAGTGAACATTCACTGGCTGCAAATATCCTGCAGCCTCCTTTCACCAAAAGAAACCTGTGCACCTCTAGTAGGTAAATTCCATTTCTTCTGTCAAGTTTCCAGAAAAAAATCTTTTTCCTTGATATAACTAAATTGTTCCACCAACACTGCAGTTTTCCAAGATCTTCTAGTAAATCTGCAAGGGCATGACAATGCAGAGATAGTGTGATGAGTGTTATTCACACTTGCTGCAGCTTTCAGAACAGACCCACGTTCACAAGCAGCATTCTCAGAAATACCCCACACAGGGAATAATGCCTGCATCAATCCCTCTCTTGCCAAACTTTGAATCAGGTGCAGCTCAGTAAATTGATGCTGCTCTCATTGCCTGTACAGTGTAGATGGATTCAGCTTCAGAGCCACTTCCAGCCCCTGTCCTCCTTTCATCTCCATCTGGAGCCTGGCAAAAAACTGAACCCCTTGACCCAAATAGCTGCCTGCAATCCATGTCTCCAGTTCCTTGCCCAAAACTAATTTTTCAGAAAATCTTCTATTACAGATGTTTTATTACATAAAACAAGAAAAAGTCCCTGAAGTAATCATAGTGACCACCCAGGTCAAATGAAGAAAGGACTCCATTCCCCACTGCTCACCTTCAGCACATTGCTATAAAGGTAATCACAATATCAAGCAATATTGCTTTCATCTCCCCTAGTGTCAGCTTTTATTGTGGCTAATATTTTTCTGACAGGGTCCATGTGATATAGGACTCCAATAAGTCAGCCTTCTGAAGCAATTTCTTCCACTGTTCCACTACAGTCAGCCTTTTTAATCCAAGAAACACCATATCTGCTGGAGAAGGACAGATGTGTCTGGCCTCCACAATAAACACTTGGCTTGGCAGGATAAAGCAATGCATATTCCAGATCCATATTTTTTCCACTCTTGTTTTAACAGTCACATAGGCTTTTCCCATTGCCCAGTGAGAGCAGGTCTGTCTCAGAGCAAAACAAGCTTCCTGAAGCCCTGACAGCAAGCACCCAGATGTCAGCTCTGATTACACTGCCTGGCCCCTCGCTGCACCAGCCACCAGCTCCACAAAGTACATCCTGCAACATTGTCACAGTGACCTCCACGGGAAGGCTGTCCACCCCAGGAAACAAAGAAGATGTTTTTATAACTGCCTGTCTGTATCACCTTCAATTTGTTGGTTCTTATCTCTGAAATCAGCACTATTCTGACTGTAGTAGAGGAGGAGTCCAATCGTAGGCAAACAGTGTAAATGGGGCAAAAATAATACAGGAATAAAATAATAAAGAACAAAATAAATTATTACAGAATAAAATACTACAGAAGCAGTCCTTCATTACCCATATGTCTGATAAAGTTGTCATGAATTCAGTTTTGACCCCTAGCCTTGCCCTCATCCCAAGTTTTATGGCTGTTTTAAATTTTATTTTACTTGGCACATCCTTCTGATAAAATTTTTGATATTTCTGTCCTTCTTGTGCTTTAGGATTCCCCACCTCCCACAAATGATAGGACTGAATAAATCCTCTGGGCCCTGTCCCAGGAGGAAAGGGATTATCTAACAAGGGTTCAGGGGCTCATCACTCTCACTCTCAAATGCATTTTGTCTCTATGGGAAAGACTTCTCCTTAAATGACACACAAAACTTGGCAAGACAAATCTCTGAAACAAGCTGCATGATCCTAGATTTGCAGGATCAGGCTGCTTAGTGCTGCTCAACTGAAAATACTGCCTTGTACACTGATACCCATTTCAGCCTCCTACACCACCAGGCAAACCCTACAGAGCACGAGCTCGAGAAGGTTGACACCTTTTAATAAATCAGCCCTTTGTGATGATATTAAACTGAAGGCAGACAGGCATGTCTCTCTGCTAGCAGACACTTGGGAGTGAAATTATGGTCTTTGGGGGCTCCAGGAATATTCTCTTTCAGTCACTGGGGAGTGCCTGTATTCCCAGAAACTGATAGCATTAACCTGCTCTCCTCCGAGTAAATACGAGCATCCTATTGCAAAAACAACAAGGGTGGGAGTTGCCAAAGCACTGTGCCATCAGCACCTCTCTGCCATCCTCACCCCACCCACCTGCCTGCTCCCTCTGGCACTGCCCCAGAGCACTGCTGGGAGTGTTTATTCAACCCCTTCAAAATGCTTCAGCAGTTTGTTTTGCAGAAATTTATGCCTTAGATATGGCACCACGATTTAAGATATAAAAAATAAATTAAGGTTTATAATCCATGAGCTTCCATCCTCTCCAAAGTAATGAGATTTTGATAGATGTTTCACTTTTAAACTCTCAGACCCCACAGAGAGATGAGGCAGACATTGTAGAGTGTGGCCCATCTGGATCAACACTGGGATTCCCAGGCCCTATCCTGCAGGTACTTACAAGCACTAATTGCTTCAGGAGCCCTGGTTTAATATTTAAGCATGAATCCTATAGCCAGCAGTTGGCCTAAGGAGCCTGGCTACAAAAGGCAAGTATGATTCACGGTGCTAAAACTGAAATCCTGTATTTTTTTCCTCTATTCCAGCTCAGTGATCAGATGGGATCACTCCCAAACAGCACAAGGCAAAATGTGGCAGCCTGTGTTACCCCTGGGTGGGAGAGGCAGTGCAGGATGGGCTTCACCAGGGGCAGGGGGTGGGAGGGGAAACCCTGCACTGTTTTAGAAACTTTTTGGTTTAAAAGTCAGTCATACTGATTGATTGGTTTTGTAGGTCTAACCACCCATTTTAAAGATACAGCCATCAATAAAAAATATAGTGAGGCTTCATCTGGGATAGAGGATAATTATTAAAAAGAAGACATTATCAAAATTAGAAGAAAATAACTTCGATTTTCATAATCAGGAAATTACTACTTTATATTTCCAGTTCTATTTCATACTTTTTTTTTACCTACTGCACAGGCAATATTTTTTCCCCATGGCCTCGAAATGTGACATTTTTACCCTAGTTTTGAGCTTAGAAAGTTTTTCTAGTCTACTTTATTTTCCTCTTCACCACCCAGCACAAAGGGCAGTGCAGTGTATGGAATTAGAAATGGAAAGGTCAGGCTGATCATCTGTGATTGCCATTAACTGCATCAATGGCAGCTCTGAACATACCTTTGCTCTTTCTCACTTTGTTAACCCGCACACTCCATCATTCACACCTTCAAAAGATAAGTTTCCCCTTCTTCCACAGCCACACAAACCCTCATTAATGTGTTGCTATTAAATCCTTGCACAGTTACTACAAAAGGAGAAGGAAGGAGCTGTGCACTGGCACAAAATGCTGCTGCTCCCACGGGGAAGCAGAGGGACTGGATGGAGCTGCAGCAGGTCTGAAATGAATCAAAAGATCTGTCACACAGTATGATTCTGGGAGGATTTTATTTAATTGCAGGCAACACAAGGTTTGTGGAAGTAATATATTTTATTAGATGAACAAGAAGAGCTTGAAAAAGGAAGGAGAGCTCTTGGGCACATGGCTGTCTTCAGGCTGCCTATTTACCCAGGTATATCTAATAAAATCCACATTCACCTGTCTACAAACACTGTCTGGGCCATGTTCTGTCATTATAACAGCTACAACCATATTAAGTTGCATCTTATTTAATCATATCTGCTTTCTAGAGCACCTCCAAATTGTTAACTTAATTTAAGGAGAGCCAAAAAGCCCAAAATGCTACAAATTTCCTGGAAATTCCTGGGAGTTGGAACTAGTTGATATTTAAAGTCCCTTCCAAGCCAAACCATTCTATGATTCTATGAAATAGTGATTGCCTGGTGAATCTGGGAGACCTGTCAGCCAATGCTTCACCCTCCACTTCAGAAAAGGTCATACAAATTGGTTCAGCTGTCTACTGTGAAACATCAGGCAAATTTGGTCCAGTTTGGGAAACTCTCCCTTCTTGGCTATCCCTCCTGATGAGCCAGTTGTGATGGTGGGAACAGGCTGCCAGAGCAGCCCCAGGTTTGCACTGACTGGAAAAGTGGTGGCTGTTTGCCTTGCTTGTCTTCAGCAAGTTCATTTTCTGCATCCATTCAAATTCACTATAAATACAGCACAAGGCAGTGCCCAGGGTAATGAGCTGCTGAGAGCTTTTGAGAACAAATATGCAACTTTTTAAATTTGGTTGCTACTCAGTACATTTGAAGTTGCACTGATTTTGTGGGATTTTTCAGAAGCCAGCATGTTGGGAATGGGGTTAGGATTAATAATGCAAGGTCAAAGGAGCTCTAGAGGCAATGTTAGGGTGACAACTGATACCCACCCAGTCTCCTTAAGAGAGCAGTGCTGCCAAAAGCACCTTTTTACTGTCAGTGATCATCACTGCATTGACAATATAACATCCATCTTATCAGCCATCATTCTCAACAGCACATCAAATTTTAGCAGAGATGGAAAGCCCCTGTCACTGCCCAGCTGGCAGAGGTCCTGGACATCATCTCTCCTGCCATGACTGATATCAAGCAACCTGCATGTTGCTGTGTGTTTTATATCACACCTGCATCAAACTGCCCTACATTTGCCTCAACTCCCAGCCCTTTGCTATTCAGACATGTTTATATTAGTTTAGGACTATGGGTTTAAGAATAACACCAAGACCTAGGAGAGAGGAACAAAGCTGTCTAGAGCAGTCACCAAAATAGCCACAAACATTAAGGTACTTTTAAAGACGACAATCAATCATAAGCCAAGTGTAGCTTAAAACAGCAGAAAGAACTAAGCCACAGGGCATTTCCTAGGGATATACAGGAGGCCAGGGTTAAGGCCCAGACATGACTACACCCAGCCCATCATTAATCACCAGGAAATGCCTTTGTCTTGATAGTTCAGCATTTAAAATCATAGATGTCTGACATGGGAAGACCTTTTCCGTCGTTTTGTTCATCCTCTTGTTGCACTACCTCAGACAATCTTTCCCTTCAGTGTTTCTTTGCTACAGCCTGCATGAAACCTGTGCTGTACCTGTGTATTCCTCTTGAGGTAAAAGAAATGTTGTTATTAAATGGAAGAAGTCAAGATTCAGACAGAGAGAGTGCAGTAAACAGTGAAAAGCCAAAAGAAATTGTACCAGCTGCAATTTGCTTTGAGCACATTGACCCCTGCAATGCTCAGGTGAAATAAAGTGGGTTTTGCACAAAGAAAAAAATGGGATTTCTTGTTTTGTTAAGCCTTTGCTGTTAAAAGACTTTAGAGGAGCAACACTTTAAGATTTATAGCATATATTGACTTCAAATTGTTGCCCTTGAGCCACAGCAGCAGAGCTACCACCAGGCTAGACCACACAAGTGTGCAGTAGAGGCATATCCACAGGTTGGGGGATTCATGACTTCATCATCATCACCATCATCATCATCCCCCATCATCAGACAGAGGGACACCACAGCCCCAATGCCACAGAAGTGCCACACTTCTTCAAACCACCAGTTGCCAACTGGGACTGGGAAGCCTGGGAGCAAGGGGATGGTGACAGAGGAATAAGGATACCAGCTCTGAGCCATGGGAGGAACCCCTTGCCTGGGGTGTGATCCTCCTTGGCTTGCTGTCCTGGCTCCATGCCCAGAAAGCTGGGAAGCCATTGCACCACAGCCTTTGGGGTTCCTCTGCATTTTTACCTTTACTCCGTTCTGGGATTTTGCTCACCCCTTCCATTGCACATTCAGTCACTTGTTGCAGGGGTGACAAGAAGCAGAGCTACTCAGTAAAGGTGGGCTCAGATGTTGGTTTTAATGAATCATCTCAGGGATACTTGGCCTTGACTAATCAGTAGCTTCTGTGGGAAAACAACTGAATTAATATTCATCCCAGTGCCAGATTTTAAAGACCGTCTGTGCCAAGTGCTGTGGATTATTGGCAACAAGGCCCTGTTTTCCTCCCTCAGACATGTCAGTGTACAAAGCAATAAAAGTCACAAAGGGAAAAAAATGTTGCATTTTAGAGATTCTTTCTTTCTACAAAGCTAGCCATTATCTTGACTCTCTCTGAAGCCAGGAAACGTCCACTGAGTCAACATAAAAGTGACTTTATAATGGGTTATTCATCAACTGTTCATATTTGTGACTGACCTGACAGGGCTCATCTCCTGTAAGCAGAGAGCTACCACCTACAGCCAGGGCAGGGGTGAATGCATGGGAGAGAAAACACGAAAACAGTGCTGAACCTCCCTCACCCTGCCTGCAGAATCCTTTCTGGTGAAAATCGTTTTTAGCTGTTAATGCTGTTTTACGGCCCAATTACTCCTACCACCATCTGCTTCTTTGTGAAAACATTCTGTAGATGCTGAAGTAACCAGACCAAGCAAAAGGCTGAGGCAGACATTGTCATTAAAGTCTCATAACTAATGCTGTGACCAGGGCTGGGAGAGCAGCTGTGGCCAGCGAGGGCAGCAGCTTCTGAGCAAGAAATAAAAATTGGAGTAAACTGGAGGAAGGAGAAAATAGAGTTTATCACAGAGATCAAGAAAATTCCCCATGGAAAGCTCTCTTTGAGTCCTTTCAGTTGGTGAATCTTGTGTGTTTCAAATTCTGAAATTCAGAAGAAAAAACCTCACAAACTCAAAATTGCCTCATCCTGGAGCACACTGAGAAGGGTCTTGCATGCTCCAGAAAACCCACACTGCACAACTAATGAGGCAGCCCTAAGGGCTATATTCTTGCAGCAAATCTACAGTCAACTCAATGATATCTTTGCAGAGGAGGGACAAAAGCTATTCCACTAAGTGACATCTTTAACATGATCCAGAGAAAGGGATGAACTCCAGCAGAGATTGTGGAAGTTCTCCATTTCTCTTCCTCTAGGTTGAGCAC
This sequence comes from Muscicapa striata striata, assembly GCA_030060385.1. Taxonomy (NCBI): domain Eukaryota; kingdom Metazoa; phylum Chordata; class Aves; order Passeriformes; family Muscicapidae; genus Muscicapa; species Muscicapa striata. Next base: position 5,994,099 of record JAREIS010000126.1, on the reverse strand, counting down.
CACCATATTTCAGGTCTTGTTTACTCTGCAGTGCTTTTCTTGAAGACAGAGAAGCTCTGCTCAAGAGAGAGCCCCCAGCTCCTGACACAGCAGATGCCTTTAATGTCAGTTCAGATTTAACGTGCCTGGGGCCATAAAGTTCTTGTTCACCTTGACTAAGTGCTTTGAATCAGGGCTTGTGAGCTCAGGCTCCAGTGCCAAAGGAGCTTCTGGGGATCCTGAAAACCTTGAGGGGTGAACAGCCTGTGCTCCTCTCCTTCTCCTATGGAGAGGATTTTCATTCCCTGTGAACCTCCAATGCTTCTGCAAGCTGCCCTGCTAGGAAGACACTACTGGACAAGACTAAAGAGCACCAACCACATCCTAAAGCTGGTATTAGCTCAGGAAGAAGTCACAGGCTGCTTTGAACACAAAAAAAAAAAAAATCTTGCACTCTGATTTTTATTCAAATTCAAATGGGCCATGCATATATTAAGAATGAAACTGCCAATTACTAACGGAGTTTACTTCTTTGCACACCAAATGATTTCCCTGATTTCCCTGATTTCCACATATCCCATAGTGGTACAGGGCCAGGGTGTGTCTGTCATTCCAGCATAAACTTCAATTTTATGGGTTTACAAATCAGATGTTTTAAATTACAGCTGAATGAGACTGGAGACTCCTACACAAGTTGTCATGTCAAAAGTGAACTGGGGAAACATTCATACATTTTTTTTTATGCTGGGTATAGCATGTGCAAAAAGAGGCTGGGTAAACTACTTTTAAGCCTTTGGGAACAGTATGGTTGCACTGCATCCTCCTGGGAATTGTGCTTCAAGAGGCAGGTTTATCAATATCCCAAAGACAGAGTAACACAGCAGGTCCTGTGTGCACATCATGGTGCTGACATAAGCAATGTCCTCATTCCTGGTGTCCTGGAAGGCCACCAGCACATCACTCCTCAGCTGCCATTTCAGCCCTGCCATATCAGGGACTGCTGATAGCATCATTCCTGGGACAGCTTTTATGTTAGAGCTAAGGATCAGCAGTTCTAGGGCTACTTTCCAAAAGAAGACAAATCCTTTGAACTATGTAGCCAAAGACACTGCAAATATTTCTTTAGCCAGTAAATAATCTTGGATTTTTATTATTTGCCAACCTTTGATTTATGAAAAAGGCCTTTCTGCAAAAACAAGGGAAGAAATCAACACATTTCTGCCAATACAAAGTGCAAGTGACTTCCACATAACCTGCAGTATAAAAGAACACCCATCAGTTTTGGGTGGTAACATTGAACCTAAAGGAATTAATGATGGGGTGCTGGTCACAGGCTCCCACTGTTTCTCTGCCTTAGATCTTTCATAAGCAAAATCATGAAGGTCCAGACCTTCAAGGTGTCTAATTCCCATCAATTGTTTTTTTCAGGAATGAAGAACTATCCCAGTTCTTGTGCTCTGTGCTTCAGACCACACCATGCAACACGGTGCTTCACACATCTCATCAGAAGGTGGGGAGGATAAAAACCCTGTGGCCTTAATGGGATGTTCATGTAAGTAAGAAGGAATGAGCTGGTTAAAAGATTACATGTATTACAATGTATATGCAACACTTAAAATAATTTAATTATAAAATTATTTATCTCATACTACATGGAGGGGCCAAATCTAGGTGAAAACTCTTTACCATCACAAACCATTGGCTGTGCACATTGTTTTTGCTCTGTTTTCCTTTCCATCAGACCTCTTTTTCAAAATTACTCATTTTCCTAATAAAACAGCTATCTGACATTAATGGTTTTGCAGAAGGATGAAGCAAGAGGACTTAATTCTAGTTGTGGACTCAAGATTGAGTCATGACTGGGTTTGACAGTATTTTTTTAACTGTACATTTTCAAACTATTATATATTATTCTCCACTCCCTGGGTTCATAGCAACTCATGGAATTTACATACAGTTGTCCTGGTTTCTGCCACAAATGAGGAATGAAATCTGCAAAGCTCTAAAATAGACTAGAAATGGGGGCTAATCTGAAGTTGTACAGAATTGTTAGGGAAATGCTTCCTCGTGCATCACTCCTGAGGTTTCAGGTTTTGCAGAATTCACCAGAAGTGCCCACACTGCAGTGATTATTGGTGGGGCTGGAGAAGGAAAGGCCAGAAGCTGCAGTCACTGACAGATCCTCCATGGCTGGGGAAGAAGAAAGGGAGCAGCCATTTGCTTCCTATGAAACATTATCCCATGGATATGCAGCCTGACCCACTGCCCATGAAAGTTAAATTGAGTTCAACAAGAGCTGGACTTAGCTGACATTTTAGCCTCTTTGACTCAGCAAAATACTTCACCTCCATCCCTACTCAGGATGGGACCCAACCACACACCCAACTTTCCATCTTTGACATCAGCTGGCCATTAAAAATGGATCCTGAGCACAGAGGAACCCTGTAGCAATGGAAATGCTGCTGCTCCAGCACAACTGGGTGATATCAAGAAAATCGAACGTCCCCTTCCTGTAAGAGCTCTGTGGGAAACAATGTCTGTGCAGTTAAAAATAAGCAGAGTACAGAGCCCTGGTGCCTGCTGGCTCTGTTTATTCAGGATATTTTGTTTATTGGGTACATTAGGAGTCGCTGCAGACTGCCTTTGACAAACATTTTCAGTATCAACAAAATCCTGGTAACACTAAGCAGTTCAGATTTGTAGCCTTTGAAACTCCTTTTCTAGACAACATTCATCTTCCTAATTAATAATTAATCGCACTGTGTTTTAAAGAGATTATCAGGTGTGATAGCAGAGTGTGCCTAAGGCAGTGACTTCATTATCCCCACGGAAGGAGTTTACTTTGTAGTTCTCCTGCCTGTCGCAGGGGTAGGTGCCAAAGGGGTCTCTCTTAGGTTAGAATGTCAAAGAGCAACGATTTAGGGCAGGAAACAATTGGGCTATTATTTTTCTTTTTTTTTTTTTTTTTTTTTTTTTTTTTCCTTCTTAAGGAGCTTTTAAATCATAAATCTTGAGATGCTCGTTGTGTAATTTAAGACTCAAGTCGAGTTTTCCTACAGAAAGGCCCAATTCTGTGTAGGACCAGGTGCCCTTCCAGGCAGGGGCAGGTTACCATGGCAGGAAGAGTTTACAAACACTGTTCCACCTACAGGCTTTGAACTGCATCAGTGCAGAGAAGCTCCAGAGTGTGCCAAGAGTGTCAGCAGGGCTGGAAAGACTGATTTCACCTACAGGACACTATCTCAAGTACACTCTCATCAAGAACTCACAGCAGATCCTGCCCAGACCGGAGCCAGTTTGTGGCCCTGACTTGAAATGTCAACAGCAGCATGGAAGGAGCTGCCCCCACTGGGGATTACTGGGCTGTTTCCAATGGGATCAGCCAAGGATAGTGCTGGAAAAATGATCATTTTATCATTTTATATAATCATTTTATCATTTCAATTAATTTCACTCATTTCTTTCAATAAGGCAGCTCCATGCATTAATTCTGAAAGGCCTTCTGCACTGTCAGAGGGGTTTTTTTCTTATTTGTCAATTCTGATATTCCCATTGTTTTCAGTAGTGACAGATATTTATGCCTTTTCCCATTAAGCTTTTCCTCACCTTTAAGGGGTGTCTTTAGGATTGTTCCTACTGATGGGAAAAAGGGAGGGCAATGTTCTGCCCACAAACTGAACAGGTGAGACTGAAAATCAGATGCCCTGACCATGTCTCCTCTCTAACTAGCAAGATAATAAAGAAGAATACAAATCCCCAGATTTTTATAAGTGCTTTTCACAAAGAAGTTGCAGAGGAGCACCCTCTGTAACTCATCACAAATCTGCAATTAAATATACTGGTTTTTAAAGCTGAAAACAAAAATCTAATGCCAAACTCCTTGACACCACGGGTCCATTTCTCCTTGAATTGTCTCCTGTGAATTATCTTCTATTTTTAGGTCTTTTATTTTTAGGCTGCTGCATGCAATTGCTGGGCAGCTCGACCAGCTATTAATTGGAAATGTTTTACTTCTCATGCAGATTTATTTCTATGCTTTCTGCACCACTTAAACCAACCTGTCCTGGGAGCAGAGCATTTAAAGGGCAGCCACAAGCTGTGCTGCTCAGGTTCAGTGTGGCCCTGTCAGAAACCTTTTGCTGTTCTCTCCTCCTCCACCTGCACACGTTTGTGTCTGTGCACACATTTTTCTTAAGCCATGTCAAACTTTATGAGTATTAAGGCCATATGGCAGCAGCTCAGTGAGTTCTGTGTGTGCAGCTGAGGTTCAGAGAGTCCCTGAGCTCAGAGGGTGAGTCCCAGGACATGACAAGAGATGCCAGTGATCTGACAGGGGAGGGGTGGCAGCTGGAAATCCCAGCATTTTTGGCAGCTGCCTTACAGACTTCGAGGGACTGTGCCACCCAGCCAAGCTGGAAGCTGAACTTCAGAGAGTGGTACATGATCATCACTGCTATTTTTAATGCTATTGTCACTACCTTTCTCAGTAACCTAGACAACAGCTAAAACCTCTTTTCTTTCCAGTTTCAGAGCACTGTTCCACTGGTTTGCACTACTGTTTGAGCTGGAGTCAGTGGCAAAGCACAAGTTGGGAATAAAACCAGGCTCTGTTCAACTGGCATCTCATTTAAAGGCACTTTTAACTCCACAAAGCTCACATGCCTTTGCATCCACCACTTTAAAATGCTGGCTAAAAATATTTGCCTTATCTGAAGTCAGATGAATAAATCCTCCCCACTGCTGGGTACACAGTGTGGCAGTGCACAACACAACTGCAAATTTATTTGTTAGAAACCGAACATCTGTTATGATTTACGCTTGCCAAAATATAATTCTTTATGGCAACAATTGTTTCATGGTGCTTAAAGTTTTTCACCTCTGTGCCAGGAATCTCATATGGGATAATTCCATGACCTTGGAATCCAGCAGATACATTCCACATCTGTCTGGTCTGGGAAAGCCCGAGTTTGTTGTGTGAAAACCATAGTGGGAAAGTAAGACCTGGAAATATCTGAAAATACAGAAATTGCAGGGCTGCTTCTTTTTTTTTTTCCTTTTTTTCTTTAATTACCAGTTTCAAGTGCAGTAAATCAATCTCACAGAAGTTGTTACTTTGCTTTTGTAAGCAGACATTCACTTCTGATCCTATCTTCACATTAAGGAATATGGTATAAACATTACAATAATTCTATCTCTGGAAAAAAAACCAAAAACCACAGCCTTTAAATATTAAAACTAAATCTTGTTCAAGACTGCTTGATATTTAAACAGAAAAAGAACCCAAACTACTGCAAATAAACATCTTACTGGTGCCTGTGAAGATTTAGGATGGCAGAAAAACTGTAGTTGTCCTGGAATCTCAGGGAACTTTTCTCATTAGACTTCTTAGCAAAAAATGAACCATAAACAGCTTTGTGAGCAGTGAACTTAAAAAGCTCTGGTTTCCTGTGATTCTTCCCTGTGCTCATTTTCTGTTATTGTAATAATTTGGCTGAGCTCCTGCTGCAGCCTCACTTTCCAAGGGGCACTGTAGCATTTCCATTCACACAACCTGCACCTCAAATAACCTGCACCCCAAATAAACCCTGCACCCCAAATAAACCCTGCAAGACTGGAGGTAGGAAGGTGGACAGAAAGCCATGACTAAAAGGTTATAGTAAGAAATACAGGGAAAAGCTGAATGTGTTTGCTTGATAGAAGGGGGAGGCTAATTAGACTTATCCAGACTAACTAGGATGATATTCCTGGTTTAAAGCAGTAATTGCTGTTCTGATCATCACTGGGGCTGTCAGTCTCCCTTCCAAAAGGTTTCAGTGGTTTCTCTTCAGTCTGCAAATCCTGAAGGTGCCAATCCACTCACCTTGGTGATGTGTCCTTGGGCAGAACCACTGTCCTTACAATGTCCCAAAGGGATGGCTCAGAGCAAGGCAGCAGGGCAGGCTAACCAGAAATGAGTGGCTAATTTATGAAGTTTAACAATTTTAAATCCATGTGTGAGTCCTGCTGCCTTAGACAAGCTTTTATGCTAGGAATCACAAGATTCAACTTGGAACCAGTATCTGGGGTGCAGCAAAGCTTTATAAAGTGATAACTGTTTTGTCTAAGGCATGATATGAATTATCATGGTTTATGAAAAATCATAGAATGGTTTGGGTTGGAAAGGACCTTAAAGATTATCTCATTTCACCCTGCCCTGGGCAGGGACACCTTCCACTACCCCACATTGCTCCAAGCCCTGTCCAGCCTGGCTTTGGGCATTTCCAGGATGGGGCAGCCACAGCTTCCCTGTGCCAGGGCCTCAGCACCCTCACAGGGGAGAATTCCTTCCTGACATCTAATCAAAACCTACTTTTGAAGTAATTCTCCTGTCCTGTCACTCCAGACTCTTGCAAATAACTTCTCCATCTTTCCTGCAGGCTCCCTTCAGGTGTTGGAAAGCCACACTCAGGTTACCCTGGAGCCTTCTCTTCTCCAGGCTGAGCAATCCCAATTGTCTCTGCCTTTCCTCACAGCAGAGGGGCTCCATCCCTCTGAGCATCCCCCTGGGGAGGGGACCCCAGAGCTGGACACAGAGAGCAGAGCAGAGGAGCAGCATCACCTCCCTTGATGTGCTGCCACGCTGCTTTTGAGGCAGCCCAGGACACAACTGGCTCTCTGGGCTGCATCAAATGTAAAATGAATAAATAAAAAGGTAAAATGAGCACCTTGTCCAAAAACCACGTGGCCAAGTTAGCTTTGTGGTACTGGACACGTTGTGCTCCAAAGGAGGCTGCATTTTAGTGAGAGATGAAATGGTTTTCTGCATGTGCAGCAGCCAAACAACTTGGCTGCATTTCTAGTGGTTTGGATTAGAAGACCACAAACATCAAAAAGCATATGTAAGAAGCTAATGGCTTTTCAACATATTGTGACAACAAACCAGCCAAAACTACTTTCAACCAGGTTGTAGCATAATGCCTTCCTGGTGACTTGCAGCAATTTTTCCTACAGAAAAGCTTAAAATCAAAAATGTAAACTCCTGTAAAAATCACATTAAAATATGAAGCTTAAACTATGTGTGAACAGGCAGAAATACTGCTGCAGCACAAGAAATAGTTGAAACTGGATGTTCATTCTTCAAAGTAGAAAAATATAGGCAATTTCCAAAGTGAGAAACTAAGTCAGATTTGCAGTGGAAGGGTGAGGTGAGCAGATACTTTCTACAGAATGCAGTGTAAATGCTTTTCTACCCATTCAAGTCTTAACAGCTGTTTCAGCAAGAGGGGGAAAATAAAGGCCCTTGGTAACGCTTAAGCAAGCTGCCAATTTTCCACATGGGATTCAATGTCTAAGAAAATTAGATTTTCCTTGTCTCCTGCTGCTGCAAGGAATAACAGCACACTCAGTAACACTAGGAGAAATGAAAATTCCATATTTCTGAAAAAAACTTCTATTTCCTAAATTTTTCTCATATACTAAACATAATAATAATAATAATAATAATAATAATAATAATAATAATAATAATATCCCTATCTAATATCTAGTCTCTTTTATTCTGACACTATATTTTTGAAGGGACACTGCTTGCCACATATTTAAAGTTCCTAAATTGTCTCCCTGTATGACAGACAAGTGCAGTTACTTGCACTGACAATTTTGTGAGCATTGAAGAAAAAACTATGTTCATAAATAAAATACATATTTCAGACACTCAAGAGGAAAGAAGGATGGAATTTTAAATGTCAGATAATGATTATGAACCAAATTCTGGCTGCTTTGCATAAGGCACCTGTCCAAAAATCCACAGATAAAGAGCAGGCAAAGCAGAGCCTGGGATGCATTTTGTGTACATATAACTGGATCCCAAGACTACACCATAACCAGCTTCTTACACCTCCTCCCACACTGTTCCAGTTCCCTCCCAGCTCCTGTGCCACACTGGAATTCATTGCTGGTCGTGTAACACCTGGAACTGTCACCACAGCCTATGTTGGCTATTTCTGGTGTACAGATTTGCATAGGAACACTCACAATCCACAGACAATCACATCCTAATGCTCTCCTGTTGTTCAGCCTGAGTCTCTCTAACTCCTCTGTATAGCTTGTTACATCACAGTGCCTTGGTACTTGTATGAGATACCAAGGATCCAAATATTTATGTCAGAGGAGAGGGAACAACCCTGTCAGCATCTGTTTGCAGAAGTGAGATGGTGGAACTGAAGTGTCAGATAATCTCCCAGAAAGATGTCAGCGTTTTCAGCTGCCTGACAGATCTGTCTGCCTGTGTCAGAGTAAACAAGAAGATGGCTCAGCCATTTGGACTGAATTTAAGGCAAAACAAAGAACAAATTATCTGTTTTCTGATCAGGTCTCTGCTCCAGTTTACAGATGTCCATTTCTAACATCCCCTGTAGGTCCCTTTGGGAACAGCAATCAATGCACTCTGGTTGACCAGCCCTGCTGAAGGGCCAGAAATCTGGAACTAGAAAAATCTCCCCTAGAAAAGAAACCTTCAAACAGTAAAGACACCAGCCACACCTCAAAATTACTCTGCATTTTCAGTTTGCTGGGAAGAAGATTGTCCCACTTAAGACAATTCCATGGAACTGGTCTCTGAATTCATTTGAATTTTGAGTAGGTCTCCGAGTTTAAGTGGAGTTAGATTTATGCTGAAGTCAGAGATTGAACTGAACCCAAATGTCTTTAATACACAGCCTTGATCCTCACCAGGAAATGACAGGGTTTATCAGGCTGCCAATCTTACCTCTGTAATAATGAAGAAGTCATCACCAGGCTCTCCCTGCACAACAATTTTTTCTCCATCTTCAAACTGGACAGGTTCCAGTGCATCAGCCACTGTCAGCCGCTCCCATTTGTCCAGGGACTCTAAAATATTGAAGATCATGAAGCTATATTATAAAAACACTCCAACTCTGGCTGAAGATTCATATCTAAACTGACAGCTCTGCCGTGCCTGGTTCTGTTATAAAAGAAACATTTCTTTCATCCAGGCACTTTGCACGAACCTCCAGTTGGGAAACATGAATGTATTTATTCATTGTGTCTTAGCCATCAGTAATCACCCAGATTGCAATCTTAAAAGTTGGACAGGAAAAGTTGGCTCTGGTTCCCCTTGCCTGATATCTGATTCGTGCTGCCCTGGCTCTGCCACAGCCTGGAGCAGCTGAGGAGCTGCCTGGAGATGTGGGAGCACCTGAGATTCCTTCAGCACATCCCACACCAGGTGTCAGGACAAGTCCTGCAGTGTTCCCAGCAGAGCTGCTCCCAGTTCCTGGGATGATGCAGTGTCCATCTCAAGGATGGTGACACCTCCAGAGCCAATGGCCAGGGGCTGGTGGCACGAGCAGCAGGAGACCAGAGGCATCCAGCTTTATGGATGTCTGAAATGGCACCTCTTCATTTGCCAGCAGGAATGCTATGCAAAGTGTTTTCCTTTTCATTCCCCCACTCAAGGGAGAAAAGTTATAAAACTTTCAAAAAATCTCCACAATTAAAAAAGACGGGTCTGTTTTAGGATTAACAGAGCAAATGCAGCCTGTGATGGGGTGCCCATCACCCAGCTGCACCTGCCCCAAATCCCCACCCTGGCAAGGGACAGCCTGCCCAGGGCACAGCTCAGTGTCTCTGCTAAGGGATGGATTCCCTCTGTCCTGCCCTGCCACCTGTGTTTCTCTCCAACACCCATTTGCATGAGAATTCAAGACTGTGAATTGCACTTGAACTTTTGTACTTTGATCAGATTTGACTGAAAAATTACAGGTTTAAAAGTTATTAAAAGCAACAGATAATACAATGATTTAACCTTCACTGCCTCAAAAAGCTGGGCTGAAATTCATGTCCCAGAGCTCTGCTGATTCCTACTTGCTATGAATTATTGAACTAATGTAAGTCAAGGTACAGTTTCTGACACCAGGATTAGATGTGTGCCATTCCATCAGACTCTGGTTTCCCCATTTTGTTCAAAATATTGCTTAAAGGATTGTGTGAGGGTGAAAGGAAGTTCCTTAAAGTAAAAAATGCCTTTTGGCTGAGCTCAGAAGGACACTGTGTCTGGTAACAAAACCAGACCAAAGTGCTCAAAGCACCAAGGTAAGTTCTGAGTTGATTGATACATCATCATGTTTTTATGCCACTTTCTTGTTGCTGTTTGGGAAATTTATTATTTCTAACATTTTCCCCACCTAAAGCACTTTCCTGGTGTGTTTGTGACCTTTGCTGCAGAAGAACTAACATCAAAGACCAAGCCCATATTGTCAATGCAACATTCAAAAACTGCTCTGTTTGATTAAAAATAAGCATAAAACTCTTTCATGCAGACTAGAGAAGACTTTTTCTTTTCTTTTTTTTTTTAAAGAACTCAGTAATTAACAATGAAAAGAAAGAGTCTCTTGAAACTTCTTCTTCTGTTGGCTTTATGAAAAATTCAAAGCTAATTCTAGCTCTAGTCACGAAGTGTCTCTCTTTTGTCTAAGGGAACTGTACCACTACAAATACATTGGTTAATAATTCTTACAAAGAGAGCATTATATAGAATATTCTACAAGTTTTAGCTGCAGAGTTGAAGTACTAGATAAATTAGACCACATGCAATTTTTTTGCAATGTCCAAATTGTACATATCCATTCACGACTTTATATTTAATTCAACTCCAGAAGAAAAATTTGATGCAATCACTTCTTTCATATCTTGTTTGATACACTATAAGCAACTACTAATAATCTAAAAAAATCCTTTGATTTAAAAAAAAGAAAAAAGTAACTCTTGCAATTATATGGCTAATTACAGACACTAGGCAGGCCTGGGAAAAAAAGAAACATAAGAAGCAGGTAGAGGTTTTTCCACCAGGAAATCACTGAGTTCTGACCACATTAAGGGATAAAGTGAAGTTGACTTTCCAGTGCCCTTTTGAGATTCTAAAATACATTTCTGCTTTGCAGGTGTCATCTACTTTTTAGACATGTCAAAGAGACACATTTCACCTAAATTTCCATGTTCCTGCAATGATGTGTTATTTTGTTCACTGCTTTTCTGTACTTAAAAAAGGTTCAAAACTTAAAGTCCTTCCTCTTTTTTTTTCTTTACCAAGATTCAAAAGCCACACTACAAATTAGGCTCTAATTACATTGCAAACCACATGTTTAAGGAAGCACATCTCTGAATAACCTTTCTACTCTGAAATTGTTTTGAGATGTCTCATTGTTGTAATTGCTCCTCATTAGTGCAGGTGCACAGATTCTTTTTTTCTTTAAATACTCATTGTAATTTGGTATAATTTGTGCTCTTAATTTAGGAAGATTTAAATTAGGCATAAAAGAAGGATTTTAAATGATGAAAACTTCATTAATAAGTGAGCAACATACTTGGCCTCACTTTAAGCACAAAAATATAATTGCAAATCTCATGGATAACACCTCTCAGAAGTTCAAGTATACACTCACTGAGACACTCATATTTCAGGTACCTCAGCTTGAATGGCAGGTGAATATCATAAACAAAAAAAAAAAAAAAAATTAAGTAGAAATAAAAATACTTCAATTATATTATATAGCAAATAAATCCTGAACTGTTTTTTTCCAAACAGCCCCAGCAAAAACATGATGTTTCTCCCAAAGAATCAACAACTCATTGTACTGTGTAACACTGTCCTCTTTATTAGAGGCTTTTGTTCTCCTAATGGTGATTGATTGGTCAGGCATTATGGGTTTGTTGTTTTTCCTACTGAAGGCCATCAAGAACATGTCCAAATTTTGTGGCTATCACATTAATCAAAGGGAAACAAAATCCAAGGACAAGAAGCTAAACAGATGTTTTAAGAATGTGAGACAGGGGCTGCAAAATGCAGAGAAGCAAAAAGATCAGTCCAGTTGGATTTGTTTAGTGCACACAAACACTGAAAAAGCTTCTCACCTGTTCCCTGGGAGGATGTAACTGGACTTTATGACAAATTCATATCTCTGCACTGCTTCCTGCTCTATCCACATGGTCTTTACTCAGCAGCAGCTACTGAAAGTACCAGTGTGTGCCTGCTCCACCTTTAATGTGTGCTCCAAATGCATGGGCAGTGCACAGGAAAGAATGAGAAAAACAAAAAGGGCCCTTGACACTTTCTTTCCTTCAGAAACAACCCAATGTGAGACCTTCTGTCTGAGCACCACTGCTTTCATTGTGCCATCATTGATCAAAATTCATCCTGCCAATGCCAATAACATCCAAGTTCCAAAGGGCAACTGACCCAAAATGGAGACCTTGCTCAGGAATTCTTCGTACATCTTCCTCTTCCTCAGAGTGCTGCCCTGTTATTACAGGAGAGAGAAAAAGGAGGCAGAACATTACACAAAGTATTTTTGTGATTTCTTCCTACAGCTGCTCTTTTTTCTTTTCCCTCCCCTTCCAAATCTTAAGCATAGCCAGTGTAAACAGCCTCAGGCAAACATTTCCCCATAAAATGTCTGGGCAAGTTGTATTGCTGATAAGCAAAGAGAAGGACTCAAATTCAATCCTGATGTAATTTCACTGACTTTACTGGTGTTACTGGACACTGCAGATGAATTGTATCCATTTACAGGCATTCATTTTAAAGCCTGAACTTCATCAATTAACTGTTTGGCTAATTCAACATTTATCTCATTGCCAGTGAGCCTCTTTGCAATTACAAAGTAGATAAAACTTAAAATGTCTCCCTCATGGTTCCCATCCTTCTAGGTTAAAAACTTTTTAATGCCAAATGTGTTTTTCTGTAAACCTGGTTAATATTCTGTACAGTGTTGTATCTATTGTTATGCTGAGCAATCCATTCATATTATTATTTTAACAAGATTTAAGCATTTGGGCACAGACAATCCATCAATGTATGTGCACAGTCATTCCCACTCTACTAAGATTTTGTTGTGTGATAAATTTCTAAGACACGTTCTCCTTACACGGTGTTTGATCAGCAAGACAGAAACCACAAGTTGCTGTTCCAGCATGCATTTTTTGAAGGTGATTCATGTAGAAATAATTATGATGAAATTTTACCACCACAAAAATAATGAATGCATCCTTATTTCTTTCTGCAGTGACACAAAAGACTCGTAAAGAAGTTCTTCCCAGGTTCCAAAGAGGAACTCCAGGGCCTGCCTTGGAGCAGCAGTTTGTTCCATACTGGTGACACCCCAAATCATTCCTTTCCTGGGGATGGCAAAGGCTGCCTGGTGCCTCCTACTAAAGTCTACAAGGCACAACACAAGGATGATACACTGATCTTCTCAAGAAAAGGAAAACAAAGATGCCATTTATTCACAGACTGGGCAGAGAGGATGTAAGCAAATGTCAGCGTCTGCCATAGAAAAAGCCATTTCTCTATTCCTCCTCCTCCACCTGTGAGTGCTGGGAAAGTGGGAATAGAGAAGGGCAAAGGAGAAGAAACTTTTGCCCTCCAGTGTGAAAGCTTTCAGAAGTGTTTTGGATATGAAAATGGGGATGGCTGGTGTATTCAAGGGCAGTGAAATAACTAAGAATTAAATATCATCCCTCTTCCTACAGGTGCTGTACACCAGAGCACCACGAATCCTTCCAGCAGCATCAACAGGCTTTGGCTCCAGCTTGGGACCACAGCACCAGCTGGAGCTGCCAGGTGCTCTCCTCTGGGGACAGCTCCCATTTGTGTCCTGGGGTCACCCCTGCTCCCAGACAGCCCCAGCAGCTGCCCCTGCTCCCAGGTAGCTGTGGCTCACAGCAGCAGCTCCCCAGGCTCCCCTGCACCCCAGGCTGGTGGTGACAGCTCTGCTCTCGATAGCATCACTAACCCCAGCCTGACCCCTCTCTGACTAACTTGGTTCTCAACCTCGGGGGGCCCCAGCAGCATTTGAAGTGCCAGAAAGAAAAAAAAAAAAAAAAAAAAAAAAAAGATAGACAACTTCAAACACAGGAGGCTGTGTGAGCCACGCCAGCTCCTGACAGCTCGCTGGGAGACAAAGAATGGAAAACTGGACACTGCACAGTTGTTGCTTCCCTCCCTGCAATCGAGTGGAAACGAGAGCAGCAAAATTGACAGCTGTGGAAAAGCAGATTGGTGGTTTAGTGTGATGGGCTGGGACACCCAGGGACAGATGTGGAAAATGCTTTTTAAATGACTTGTGGACACAGATGAATTTTAAGAAGCAGTAATCAGTAGCCATAAGTGATGCCTGACCACAGCTTTCAGTATTTAGAGATGCAGACAAGACCCAGGAAGGTGGGAATTGCAGCCATCCCACCTGGCCCAGAGAGGAAGAGCCCACCACTTCCTCCAGGAACACAGGTGTGTGATGCCTTGGCTCAACTAAGCCAGGGCAGCAGTACAGAATCCACAGCAAAGACAAGTGCAAAAGCAAAACTGAAGTGGAAATAAATAATCAAATGAGCTGTTACAATTTTTTGTATTGTAGTATCTAGAACCCCTCTTAATGCATAGCTACACTGACTTAAATATCCCCTGTCCCAGAATGATCCCACAGGGGTAAGGGAGAAATGGGCCCAGGGAAGAACTGGGGCTTAGGGCTGCTGTTCCCAGCACATGAAACCCAAGGTGACCCAGCTGATGGCTCCTGACTCATCCTGCAGGATCCATCCAGCCCTCCTCCCTCTCTCCTCTGAGCCTCTGGGGTGGCAGGAGCCACCCAACAGCAGAGCTTCAGCTCGGGGTGCCCAGGCAGGCACAGCAGCTTCCTCTGCTGGTTCAGAGCATCTGAGGCTGGACCCAGGTTGGTACAACCAGATCCCAAATTCAGTTCCAGCAGGAGAAGCCTGGCTCACCCTTATGCACATTGTTTTGAGTGTGTTTTCCTGCTCCAGCTCTCATGAGCAGAGTGAGGGGAAGGATTTTGAGAGATCAGTATTAGAGTGCAAGCTAAAAACAACCCAGCAGTGGAATTACAGCCAACCAACCATGTGCTTATTGCCTTTGGTATTAACCACCTTTTCTCTCATGAAACAGAGAGGGAACATAGAATCATAGGATCACAGAGTGGCTTGGGTTGGAAGGGACCTTAAAAATCATCTAGTTCTTTTTCACCTTCTCTGGCCAGCCTGATACTCCTCTCATCCCCTTCCAGGCATGTCACCTCTGATTTCTGATGCCCTTTTTACACTTGTTTTATTTAGCTGCTTTACACAAACTGCTGGGGCCAGGGGTATGAACAGCATCACAACCTCCTCTCCTACCCTTCAGGTACCTTCAGCAGAAGTGCCAACCTGTGCATTGCCTGGCACAGGTGCTGAGTCTGTCCTCATGCAATATTTTCATGGATCTTCTAGAAGCAGCAGCAATTAAGACAGTACCAACATTTACAGACTATGAGATGCTGAAAGTTCACTAGAGCAAGAAAATAAAAAATAAAGGATTTGGAGACATTAGAAATGGGACAGAAAATAATAGAATGAGCATCCATTTGGAAAATACAAGTAATATAAAATATCAGAAGCAGGGATGCTTGACATACAGAAGACCTGCAAGTTGTAAAGCTGAGAGAGATTCACAGACAGGAGGTGAGACCTGCATCAGACTGCAACAAGAACACAGCCAAGGCTATTTTGGTCTGCACAGGCAAAGATATCATCCAGGAATGAAGTTTAGAGGCTCCATCTCCGTGGCTCAGATGTGACGGCGCCTGGTGTGCCACATTCTGTCTCGGTACCTCTTCTCCAGAAATGTGCTCCCAAATCCAGCAGAGCTTGAAGAAATGCTAACACACTTGGGAGAGCTGATAAGGAAGGAGCAAAACAAATCCAGCCTGTATTTGTTGGCTCAGCACTGGGATCATAGGTATGTCATCCTCATAGCTAGCATGCACTGTGGCAGGGGTTTTAGGTAGACAGTGATAATTATCTACAGATATATGACAGAAAAAGAGGGCAATTCAGTACAGCATAGCTTGACATAACTCAAAGTAAAGGGAGAAAATTAAGAAAATCTAATTTAAGATCAATATCGAAAAAGTTTTCCAATGAAGGAAATATTCTCTCACGGAAGAGTTTCCCAAGGGAAGCACTAGAAATCTTAGAGCTTAAGCCAGATAAAAACAATAGTAAATGTACATGAATAATTCTGCACTGGCAGGGCTCTTGATGGCATGTTTTAAAAAGTCTTTATTAATTCTGTTTTTTTCTAACCTATTAATATCTTATTTCAATAGTCTCTGCTTCTCCCTCTCCCCCTCTCCTTTGTTCACTTTCTCCCTGGTTCTGAGCTGTCAGGCACAAGCTCATCTCCTTAAAGGCAGTGGCTCCCATTAACTACAAAGCCTCATTAATATTCTAAGCTGCAGTGCTCCTCCCTGAGACAGTCCCAAGGAGAAACAAGATCACTCTAATTCATCAAATCCACACAGAAAAGGCCTCAAAGCCATTTTTAGGACCATTTAATATTGTAAGGCCTAGGCTTAGCTTAAGCAATACACAGGCTGGGGAAAATGAACACCCCAGAGATTGTAACAGGTCCTGTTGAGTTCCTACTCAGCATCTGCTTCACCTCATTCCCAGCTGCCCTTTCCCTGTTTTCTTCCATTTTATCTTTTCATTCCTCCACTCCAATCTTTCTTGTCTTTGTGGCAAGCAAGACAAGACAATCTTGTTCCTGATTCATTTTCTCAGGTGGAGCTGACTGAGTCCTTCCTAGAAATCCCCACCTTCAGTAAGAAGCCAAAGGAACGTCTACCAAGAGGCAAAGCAAGACTCAAGTTTCAAAGGAAGAGTTATCCTGGCAGGAGGTGCTGGAATGGACTTCAGGACTGCACAGCCCCATTGAATCCCTGACTGAGCAGTTCCTGAGTGATGCTTTGGGTGCACATTCCTGCTGGAGCAGGAAAGGAAGAGCCCCAGTGCTTCTGGCCATGGGCACCAAGCAGCCACATGGTTCTGGTGCTCTGTGCCACAGGTGCCAGCTGGATTGCAGCTTTTGGAGGTGCTTTATGCTTTGGTCACCACACAACCTGCATTTCATTCAACCCAAAATCCTCCTGACTTTATTTTATTTCAGCTGGGAAAAAACCCCTACTTGCTAAAGAATTTGTTCTCAGGTTCAAAGGTGTAAAAAAACAGTAGGAGAAACCCAAAATAGTGTAAATAAAATGAAGTATAACATGAGGAACTGACTATCCTTGATTTGTCACAACATCCAAACCGATGTTATAACTCACTTTCTGTGAGCAGTTTGCCAAATAGGCCAAATGTATTGAATCCCACACAACTGCTCTCTCAGAGCCAGGTATCTTGGACCATGGAAACTAGAGGGTAGTTAAATTATCCTGGACCAAGTCTCCTAAAGAAGAAATTGCAAGAAATTAATACTTCAAATTTTCTCAGTCTGGGAACGGAATTGTCTGGGGGATCAATCTGATGTTGGGATACAGACATTTGCTTCTCTGGTATTTGTGGTATTTGCTATATTTAGAATACAAATATTGTACTACCCTGGGATGTTCCCCATTCCGTGATGCTCTCGAATCCAAATTGCAAAGAAGAGGGCAGCAACTGAATTCCATGAGAAGCCTATGGCAGAAAAAAATCCTTTGCTCTCTCCCAGAAGAATGTAAGTAAATAAATGTTGGATATATGCACAAGTGTGTGTGGATGTGGCTGTGTGCACACACACAGAGAACATATACATAAAAGAATTTGCAACAGAGTGAAAAGTATGTAACTCAGCAGAGATAATTCTATGAAAGAAATGGAACACACAGATAATTTGTGAGTGTACCACAGAGGGAACATGTTGAAGTGTTTTTTTGTACCCCATCTAATACAATGAATTTCATGGTGTAATACTTTGTCAAGGACTGCAGTGAAAGCCAAGCAGTTTCACTGCACATTCTGACAAAAAGACCTATTCCAACATTTACAATCATCACAGCTGCTAAAACAAACTTGAATGTGACCTTCAAGCCATCAGGGTACCTAAGCTGAGACAATGAAATATAAAGAAATATATCTGTTTCAACAAACTTCCTCTGGGACAGGCTAAATAATAAATGGATGACAACTGTAACTAAAAGCCAGCAGGAATTTTCTGCATCAGGCTTTGTCCATCCATAAAAAGGAAACCCCAAACTCCAAACCTCCTGAGATGCATTTTATTCATACCATAAACCAGTCAGGATCAATGAGACACCTAAGTGGGGAAAATGGCACTAAGCAGAAATAAAAACAAGAAATTATTAAATGCAAAGCAAAGGACCAAAATAGTGCCTGCAAGGAGAAATGAGGTGGAGAGTCAAGTGTCTCATGACAGGATAAAATCTTTTGGCAAGTGTGGATCTGAAGGCATGATTTGCAAATAAATATTTACAACCTGAATAAAATTTCAACACTTGACTGAGAAAACACGGGGCTGGTCATGGCAGGGAAGGAATGCAGACAAGAGAAATAACTATCTGGGGTTATGGAGGGGCTTAATCTGACTACAGCAAATATCTTTGGCAGGAAAAGGTCATTTATTCCTTGGACAAAAGGATTTGTGACCAGAAAATAAGAAAAGAGAAACCTTCTTGCTCCCAAGTTTTGAAACCATCTTAAATTATACATTTCAAAAGGCACCCTAAGCATTTCTACTCCTCATTTAAAGGCAGAAGCATTTCTACATTCTAATACCCAGTTAGAGGCTAAATGGCAGGAAACCATGTTTCTGGGAGTTGAGAGGCAGCTACTACTGCCCTTGAACTGAGCACAGCAAAAGCAGCCCCATAATGGTGGAGTCAGCTTCAGGTATGAAATGCAGCCCCTGGAACATGATGTAATTAATTCTTGGGCTTGAGGAAATGTGCAGAGAGCCACTGTAACCTGCCCTCACATGACTGCACAAAGACAGGTGTCTCATTTCACCTACAGCAATGAAAATATCCACCCTGCACCTATAAAGAAATGGGAAGATGACAGGATTCATTCAGTGTGGATGGGTAAATTGCATCCACCATGGACTGCATTTAAAATCAGACATTTTCTATTTTCTATACCTGCAGCAAATAATTTACCATGAAATATTTCCTATCTGGGTATTGGGAATACTACAATAATGCTGTCTGGGTATCTAACCCAGTGCAGCAGACCACCAATTTTTATTGGCCTCAACTGTGGGAAAAAAACACAAGGAGCAAGAGAGGCAGAGAAATATATCCATGTTAATCAAAAGGTCTCATTGACTGCAGAAACTGAGCTTGCTAGGTAAGGTACAGCAGGCACTGGTCCAGAGAACATGTGAATTAATTTGAAAAGCACTTAGCACTACCCTAGAATCAAACAGAAATGCAACCATAATATTCAGCTTGTAAGTACAACCAAAACTAGCATAAAAACACAGTCTTTTCCACTTGGGACTTTAAATCCTTTTAGCAAAGTCCTGTCTCTGCATCAAATATTCATCTTCTGAAGTCTGCTATCAGATGGTAATGGACACATGGCCAAACCTGACAGCTCACAGGGCTGGCTGATTTTAGGTACCTCTAGTCCCATCAACAGCAACACTGAAATCACCTCCAGGCTGCAAAGCCTGTGAACCTGTCCCTTCAATTCCTTACCACAAGCTGACAGGCAGCTGCAGAAAGCTCTGCTTTGAAAGCCAAGGAATATGTGCCTCATCCTGGCATTTATTTCCCTCCTACATTCCTTCACTTTTGAATTTTGGGTTCACCCTTGTAGCTTGTAGGTTTATCTAACCAGTTATCCCAGACACCCCTCCATGCATCCTTGGAGGGCATGGGGCACATAAGTTGGATGTGGCTCTTACATCTCTTTAGAAACTATAAAAAGCACAAGAAAGAAGACAAAACACTTTTTATAATTACTCCTCTATTTTGTCTTGGAGCCATCAGGTTGAATATTTTGGGATGGAATAAATTTCCATCAGCTGTACTCTCCTAAATGCCAGTGTGATGTTTGTTTATGTGACACTGAACTCAGCCCATGAAATGGGGAGTGAATACCAGCAGGGCTCATACAGACGCCCAACAGTCATCACACAGGGTAAACAAAGATCACTTTTACACTGCTGCTTAAGAATTAATCATGTAAGGGTAAAATCTACTCAGTTCCTTTGCTGGTTTTTTCTGTAACACCCACTGGAAACACAGATGATGTTAAAATTGTTAATCTGAGAGCGCAGTGTCATTTCCTTCAGATCAGAATGGAACAATGCAGCTTCCAGAGAAAAGTCCTATTGAGAAGTAAGCTTTACATAGAGTAATGTCTGTTAATTATCAAAAAGAGAGGAATATTTTATGGAGAAGGAAGATATGCACATGGACATTGGAAACAAACTCATAAAAAAGTTATGACTTTGCTGAAGTTAATTATCTGTCAAAGTTTCCATTATAAACTCACCACTGAAGAAGCAACAGCAAATCCATAAGCTAGCACACACCCCAGGTGCCACAAAGGTCTGTAGAGCTTTGCTGCAGGGATGAGGGAGTTTGAAAGGAGCAGAGCAATGAATCATTAGCAGCTACAACCCCCTGGTATGTGTGGCTGGGTGCTGGCTAACAAGGATGGAGGGCACAGTCCAAGCAAGACTTTTTATCATTTTAGTGGAGCTGGATTTACTTTCTATCACCTGCCTTGAGGAATGTAATACAAGATCAGACAAAGACTTCACAGGCAAAGGGTGCTGCTGAGAGATATTTCCAGGCTCACGATAAGGAGAGGATTTGCATAGCTTTGGTGGGTAACTGGGGCCTCCTGAGGTTTTCATTCACAGAGCAGTTATGCATAATGTTTCTCAATTGCAGTTCTGACTCAGCTCCTTTCTGCTGAATCCTGTCCCCTTTTCTCTCAGTTCATTCAGTTATTTTGGTGATTTTTGTCATGGCCACTCTCTTTCACCGGAGCGCTCTGAGCACAGAACTGCAAAGGAAAGTGAAGAATCCCAGCTGGAGGGGGAAGCCCATGCCCTGAACTCACCATCAGGATGCGTCTGTAGCTGTCTCTGTCGATGCCCCAGAGCTTCAGGTCTGTCTTGGCCTTGACAGTGGCAGCCCGAGGTGTCCCATAGATCAGCGCCAGCTCCCCAAAGCTGCCTCCTTCTCCAATGCTGGTCACCCACTCCCCATTGACATAAACCTACCACAGCACAAGACAAAAGAGGAAAAAGCAGTTTGGGACTTAGTTGGAGTTCTCCAGTCATCTAAAAGGCCATTAGCAATTTCCTTTCTAGCTGTCAATGTTGGGGACACAGAAGCAAAACAACAGTGTGACACCACAGCACAAGACAAAAGAAGCAAAAGCAGTTTTGGGACTTAGCTGGAGTTCTCCTAACTGCCATTACCTAAAAGGCCATTAGCAATTTCCTTTCTAGCTGGCAATGTTGGGGACACAGAAGGAAAACAAGAGTGTGACACCTCAAACAGTTGGTCCCCAAAGAGGGGGCAGAAATTCTGTGGACAGAATTTCAAGTTGTCTTGCTTCAGTACAATGACTTTATTTACTCTCTGGGTTTCCAGCTCCCATGGTTAGCTGGCATCATGTTTTCCCCCTTGTGTTCAAGGCTCAGGCAGTCAACAAGCAGAACTGTCACAACTCTGGTTTTTTATTAACACTGTCAGACTTGGAAGGAAGGTGTTTTGGTAAGTGTAATGAGGATAACTGAAATGTGCCATGGCCATGAAATGGAAAACAGTCAAAACAAGGAAATATCTTTTGAAAAGGAACTTTTTTTCCTTCCCTAAGCCTTCCAAAACCCATTTAAATGTAACTATACACATCTTCTCCCTTAGTGAAGATGACTAAGGGCTTTGGACTCGAGGAGCTCTAAGCAGAATGACCCTTTCACATCTGCTCTAGAGAACTCAGGAAGCAGAATTTGACCCACATCCTTTCTGGGTACTATATCCTCTTGGAATATGCATGAAATGATACCACTGTTGCCATATTTTTCCTGGATGATGTTTAATTTGAGAAGAATTCCTGCACTTGAGTGCTATGTGACATCTTCCCTGGAGGAAGGGGACTCGTGCAGGTGTTTTCTGCTGGGCAGATTTTTCCTCACTATTTATTCATGAACAATGCTGCTCATGAGCCATAAGAGTGCATGCAAAGGCTGCTGTGGACTGTGCATTCTGCAGCTTGCTATAAACTACACAACAAACCCTTTAAATTCTGTCACTGTGCCTGTGAGTTTGGAGGGCAGGAAAGGCTGAGTGAGTTTAATCAGGGCAGAATATTCCCCAACCTGTTCCAGACCAGTAACAGCAGAAATTACCCAGATTAATTTCATTTGCTTGAAAGTTCTGTGAAGAAAAATAATATGAAAAAAAGAGGCAGGTATTCTCATCTTAAGCAGAAAAGTATTGCAGAGGCAAAGACCATAACCTGACACCAATTAGTGAGTAATAAACTAGCAGTTTTTAAAAATGCATGAATTAGAGCTGTGCTCAAGCTGGGCATGAGAAAAGATGGTGACCAAAATAAATGGACTGGGGTCAAAACTCAACAACCTGTCAGTGTTAATTTTAATTCCATCTTCGTTTCATGATGAAAAGGCTTATTACAAAATACAGCTGGAATCAATCCCAATTTCCCTTCACAATATTCAATTAAGATTTGCTGCAGCTCCTACTGAGGCCAGTGAAATGCTGGTTCAGTAGGAGATGGATGAGTTCAGCTGATCAAGAGACCTCTTGGGTATCAGCTGAAAAGGAGCAGCTGAACTCCAGGCAATGTGGTGGCTCCTGGTGCTCCTGGAACATCTGAGGATCAAGGGGCTTAAAAATAAAGAGTAAAAATAATCCCAAACAGGCAGGTGGTTGCAGACTGCCAAGAAAAAGCTGCAGCCACAAAAGCTAAAGCTTCATTTCATCACCATGACAGAATGAATGTCACCCAGGAGAATATCACACAAGAGAACAGCAACAGCCTTCCCTTTCAAACTTTCACACTCACCACAGAAAGAAAATCTCACAGAACATTGAATCCACTTTTGATTCTTTTCATGATGAAAAAATGAAAGCAAAAAGAAGTTTTTAAAAAGCCAGGCAAACCCAAGCAGTTTCCTGGTGAAATGAGTGGGTAATTTTGTGGCTTCTTTTTCTTTTTTGTGAGACAATCAGGAGAAATGGATGAATAAAATGAGTATTCTGAAGGGTTTGTAACACAGTGAGTAAAAGTTAGAGAACTTTTCTAGACTCTATTAGTTCATTGTAAAATTGCCCAGATGCATATTTGACTGTAGGGATACCCTCTTTCTGAGGGAATTGCCCTGGATGGGCTCATGGGGTTTGCTACACTAAACTAATCCATGTGTCCTCAGTAAAAAGTCTCAGGGATGGTGAGGAAAATCTGAATTCCAATGAGTTTTGGATCACATCCTGAATGTCAGCTGACATGGTACCCTTGACTCCTTTTCAGCACACCAAAAATACATGTGTATGTGTAGAGTACATGCTCTTCTGTTGAGCAACACAGATTTTGTTTCTGCAGAAGGATCTGAATTATAAGCAGGAAAATAAACTTATTCCAACACATATTTTTTAAGCAACATGGTGACATTTCTTGTTAAGGCAGTGTGCAGGATGTGACTGGAGCCCAGAGAGGGGAATCATGCTGGTAAAACTGGAGACTGAGCAAGTGAAGGATGGACATTTAGCATTGCACAGTCATTATTTAGAGAGGCTACTACTGAACTGCTCTAAGACTCCTTAAAAATTGCTGTCTTACTTGACAAGACTGTTCAAAACATGTTTGACATCTTGCCTTAAACAGTTTATGCAAATGGTCATTCCTCCACCCTAAAGGTGTCAGGTTTAAAGTGCCCTGAGGTGAAACCAAATCACTGATCTGACAGTCTTTGGGCCCAGCACTCACTCCCCCAATAAAATGTCATTTTGTATATAAGTCTCTGAAAAAGAAAACACTTTGAGAAGAAGTTGTTTTCTAGAAGAAAAACCATTGGACTTCATTCACTGCAAAGGCCAAAGTCAACACTTAACTTCTGTGTTTGTGATGAAGTTAAAGTGCACTGATGGCACACTACAAACTCATCCTGCCCTTTAACAGAGTTCAGCTCCACTATAAATCCCTTTAAAATAGATTTTTTAAAAAGAAGTGGAAAGGAAAGAAGTTCTGTTTGTAGGGTGTGGGAAGCAGAGCTATTTTAGGCTCAGAACAGCTTATGAAAGTCGATTTTATATGGCAGCAGCTCAGATGATCTCCCTATTTATCCTAAAAAATGCTGGGCTGAGGTTTTGGCTAAGCCAGTTTTAGGCATTTGTGAACTCTCACCAAAGTGGTGAGTACATAAATGAATTATTCCTAATTGTCACTTGACCAGCCAGTCACAGATCCATAATAGCTGGAACCTTCTCTCATGCAGCTGAAGAGGAAAAGTAGAAGTGCAGATGCCCAAATATGACCAAGCCATCAGGACCATCTACTTTCCACAGAGCAAAAGTACTTTGGCTTTCTGTTGTTTTCCATCATCTAATATGAACACTGCAATTTCTGGGGGCTTGAGAATCACACAATTTGGTTCATTTAATTATCTTTTTAGGAGACAAACGGGCTGTGATATCCATGGGCACTAACTGTGGGAGAATTTGCAGAGTCACACAACATTCAGTGCCACAGGAATGAACCTGGACTCCCTCATCCTCCTGTTCTTTCTCTGGAGATGCACAAAGGAACCTTGCCATCAGCATTTTACCTTGAAGGCAGGATATGAGCATCTATCTCTGAGCTTTACTGCAGTGAATTTATCTTTCCTTTAATTTTGTATTGCTGATTTCAAGTTAACTTCTAGCATTTTTTTTTTATTATTTTTTGTGCTGCCACTTTGTGATCTGTGTGGACAACCTAATTTGTTCCAGGCATGGTTATTCTTATGTCTTAAGTCCCCTCCCTTGTATCTGTTTGTAATAATTTGTGCTTTGTGTCTTGTCAAGCTTTAATATTTGTTATCCAAAAAGGAAGATGAGTTTTATTTATTCTTGGAAAAATGAGCAACCCTTAGACATGAAGAGTATTTTAATGTGGGTAGTTTTCTTAAAGGCAGTGTTTTATTTGTAAGTTTGAATTTGAACATATGAACTTGCAGACTGCCTTAAGAATCCTTAAAAGTTCAAGTTGAAAACCTCCAAACTTTAAAATGTTCTGCTTCAAATTTCAAAAGGCAACCTTCCAATATTAGAAAAATCATTGATGATGGAAGAATTTAAACTAGAAGCAATCTATGCAATCTAACCATTAAATATAACTAGTTTTAAAATCCAACAGTATTTTCACATAAAACACTGTGTAATTTTCATCTTTGTTTACACAAATTAGACAGTTTGTATATACAAATAAGGGCTTCAGGAAGATTTGACCTACAATAAAGAGATAATTTTACCTATTGTCCACAATATTCATGTGTAGCTTCACATAGAGATTTAGACAGTAAATACAGAAATTTAAGAAAAAAACACTGAAAAGTTTTTGTTTTTATTTTCACCATACTGCATCTTGGCTGCTGTTGTCTTACAAGAAGAAAACCTGAGAATGCTTGTAGAGAAAGCTGCTGTGACATTAAATAGAATAGGAAGTTGCTGGGTCTAAAAAAAAAAAATACATCTGTTCGAAAAGGGCAGCCAATGGTACTTTTTAAAGTAAAAAATGTGAGGTTATGAGATTAAAATAACAAACAGGAAGTCACTTTATACTTAGAAATATGGATTAGAGATTTTTGCAAGTCATATTTTAGCAGGTACTTTCAACATCTTTACTGGAAACTATAATTTAAGTTCTGCCAGCTCCTTTTTGGCAAACTCTCCCATTCGTCTGAGCAGGAAAGTTTCCAGTGGACAAGTGACCTCTAAGACTTCAAAGTTTGTGGCATCATCTACCTCATGTGCACTGTACCCATCTGCAGGGACAGGTCATGAGACAAAATTCTGCTCAACCCTGATGTGCCAAGGAGGAAGGCAGTGACTGATAATACAATAATGCCAGATTTGGACAAAGTGTACCTGGCTTGTGGGATACAGTAGAAGAGAGGGAAAAAAAAACATGTTTTCCAAGGCCTACCTCTTCCTCATTCTAAAAAATCCTTCTTTGACACATGAAAATTTGTGCCCTTCCCTTAGCCCACAGAAGAAAATGTACAGATATTTTATTCTGTGCTTACAAGGTTGTTTATACTCTAAGAAAATGTAGGAGTTGAGAATGAAGTGCTATTATATTAAAAAAGTATTTTATGGTACTTCTAATTTGACTCAGATTATTTTGTAAGGGAAAATTTTAGAAAGTTCTTACTTAGTCTTTGGTGTGCCTGTGCCAAAACTTGAAAAAAAAAAATTACTTTTACATGCTGCAGTTTTTAAACTCAAAACACCACACACTGATTTTGTTATTGTCACTTTGTTGGTGGTTTCTGTTTGGTTTTGGTTGCTTGGTTGATAGATTTTATTGGTTTTTTTTTTTTTTTTTTTTTTTTTTTTTTTTTTGTCATGACTTTCTTCCATGAGTAGGGATTTTATGATGACACTTGCCACCTCTTTTACATCTGTGTATGGAAAATCTGGGTGCTTATCAGCCAGGATGACCCCAGAGTAAATTGCTCCTTGAATCCACAATTCCTGGTGTTCCTGGCACTCCCAAGCAGGTCAGGGAATGGCAGCAGAGACCCTGGCCAGGGGTTAAAGCCTCTGTGCATGTGCCAACACCAGCTGAACCAGGCAGAGAATGGCCCCAGGCTCTCAGTCTCGGGGTCAATTGTCTCCACTCCAAGTCACTTTTTTTTCTTGGAGAAGCATGGAAGCATGCCAGAAAAAGGATCTGGCAAGGCTTAAATGAGCAGCAGCTCACTTACTAGCAGCCTGGGGTTTCCTCAGAAAACAAGGATCTCAGCAGCTCTGCCCAGAGAGTGGCAGAACTCTGCTGGGGTGATGGTGCACAGGGGCTCTGGAAGCTGCTGCCTTGCACAGGAGCAACTCACCCTGCACTGGTGCCCTGGCACAGAGTTTGTTCTGATGGGAGATCTGGGATCACCTCCTGCATCTTCCCTGCACTGGCACAGAGTTTGTTCTGATGGGAAAGCTGGGATCACCCTCTGCATCTTCCCTGCACTGGCACAGAGTTTGTTCTCAGAGGAAAGCTGGGATCACCCTCTGCATTTTCCCTGCACTGGTACAGAGTTTGTTCTCAGAGGAAAGCTGGGATCACCCTCTGCATTTTCCCTGCCCTGGCACAGAGTTTGTTCTCAGAGGAAAGCTGGGATCATCCTCTGCATCTTCCCTGCCCTGGCACAGAGTTTGTTCTCAGAGGAAAGCTGGGAACCTGGGATCTTCCTTGCACTGGCACAGAGTTAGTTCTGATCTTCCCTCCTGCATCTTCCTGGCCCTGGCACAGTTTGTTCTCAGAGGAAAGCTGGGATCACCTCCTGATCTTCCTTGAGAGTTAGTTCTGATGGAGATCATCACTCTGCATCTTCCCTGCCCTGGCACAGAGTTTGTTCTCAGAGGAAAGCTGGGATCATCCTCTGCATCTTCCCAGTTGCTGCAGGGAACTTCCAGCACGCAGCTCCTGCAGGAGCAAACACCTCGTGCCTTGCACAGCACCTTGCACTGGAATTCTGGGGGTGTTTTGGCTGAAGTTTTGGGAAAAGTTTAGGAAGGAGAAAGAAGCAATTACATTTTTAAATCTTGTCACAAAGCATTTGTCCCACAGGTGATGTCTGTACATGTCTCTGTAAGTGCCACGGTGACATTGTGGTGGATGTGTCCATTTTAATGTGTCCTAGCAGCTATAGGCTGATTTTAGGGGAATAAGAAATGATAATGCTCACAAAATCAAAGCTGTAATCTACTCAATTAAACTCTATTTTGTCGCTGTTTTTTAAGAACAATATGTGCATACAGAATATTAACTCTTTGTAATTAATTGCAAGGGTTTTGCAAACTGTTTTCTGATGCCATTCAGTCCCTCACTATCCTTGAGCTGAACACTGGAGAAAGCTTTCCTAAAGGTGTTGAGAGAGGACAAATTATTTTTAAAGAGGATTAATCTATAATTTCAACAAGAGCATTTGTGTGTTTGTGGGGCTGATTGAAAGCCAGGGAACTCATTTAGCTCCCTATCGCTCCCAAGCCAATTATTTTAAAACTAAATTTTAACACTGTTCTATAAATACTGCCCTTTTATTTTCTGGCCCTGTGGATGTGGCAGTGTTTGCTGTGGAGAGGGCTGTCTGATAGGAACAGTGAGTCAGACGGATTTCCTGAGGAGCAACTTCCAGAGGCAGAGGCAGCATGTGAGGTTTCTCAATTCCCAACAATACCAATTAGATGGTCTCCTGACACAAACAGACTGCTAAAAGAAAATAACTTTCACTAAAATAACTCTGAGCCTCCTGCCTGGATTTAAAATAAATCACCTTCTTCTTTAAATATGCCAAACCAAGCTCATGTGGGCATCTGAAGAGCAAAGTTGCTAATGAGCTAGTCTGTCCTACCCAGCTACTGTGGATACATAAAATGTGTGTAGGAACTGCAGCAAAACTGCAAAAGGGTGACTTTCATACAGGAGAGAAATGATAGGAGGTAAATAGTTTATTATTTGGAAGGCAGGCTCAGAAAGAAGCTTCTTTTCAAAGACTTGCTGATTAAACCACTGCATACCCCTGTAAACATTTTGTGGTCTAACAGATCACTTTACACTTAAAATAATCCTTGCTTTATTAATATGCTGCATTGTTCTTATATTTGGACCTAATTTTAAAAGCAAATTAAGGTTTCTAAGATGAAACTCACTGCCTGAGGCTGTATCTCAATTTCTGGGGAAAAAAAAAAGAAAACAAAAAACAAACAACACATGAGCTAAGCTAACTGATTAAAGAAAATATTTTCTTTATGGTTGATCTGCACCCTCAGGTGCATTCCAGCATGGTGGCCTGCTCTGCCAAAGACTGCACACCTCCAGGTGTGGTTAGGGCTCTGAAGATAATGTCATTTGCTTGGTTTTGATACCATTTTCCTGCTTGGAATGGACAAGTAAGTTAGGATGTAACACATGCCAAATTTAAAATTATGAACAAATAACTTAACACAACAAAAGCAAAGTAATGAAACCAATCCTGTGAAATCTAGTTTGAGGAGAAAGGAGACAGACCCACAGCACATGGCTGGCTCAAGCTCTCTGCCAAAGCACACACTTTTATTCTGTAGCTTCAAAATAAATACACTGCAAGAGCATACTTACATCCACCTCGCCTTGGTCAATCACATAGAAGTTGTCTCCCTCATCACCTGGAAGCAAAATACAAAAGGTGATTGTTTCCTGAAGGTCTGCCAAGCTATTCAATAACTTCCTGTCCCTGTATTTAATCCTGTACATATTTGCACAGGTTTGTATACCAGATTACTTACAGAGAGATTAATTTTCTGAAACATCCCTGCTTATTTGCCTTCATAAATCAAAGTATCACTATGGTTTCTTGCTATTTATACCTTTCAATTGCATTAATTTATCTCTTTTGATTGATTCAATTCTTCATTTAGGGTAAATACTGAAGAGGTTTTAACATAGCCTGAGGGTAATGAAGTCCTCCACAATGTGCTGCAGGCATGCAGGTAAGTTGCCAAGTGTGATAACTCTGATACAGCACAATGAGGTGTTGAATATTCCCAACAACCATAAAAATATTTTCCATCTCTAATTACTCTCAGCTTGCCTGTGCCACCCTTATGAATCCTGAGCTGGAGTTTACTTCCTGACTATCTTCAGTTAAGGAAGGAACATTTTTATTTTAAGTGCTGTTTATCTACATTTAACTGTAGCACTTTGAAAGTCTGGAGATCCACCAGAGTGGGGTTCTCTGCATGTGTAGCATCCATGAACTTATCCTATAACTGCACCCTTGGAGGCCTTTGGAATATGGTTATTCTTCCCATTAAGCAAAGAGGGTGAAACCTCAAATGGAGAGATGTGAGATATAGGACCCTAGCAAACACACAGGAGGGAAAATGAAAGAAGAATTACCCTGTTGTATGACTGTTTCTCCTGCAATGTGTGTGACAGGGAACATGGCATCAAATATGTCACTGGAAAAAAAAAGAAGGAACATTTATTAATAAATCAGACCTATTTCTTATCTAGCCAGTAGACCTACCTTCATTGTTTATTTAGCCTTTGTTAACAGATTTTGCAGAAAAAGGGAAGGAAAACATTAGCTGTAACTGACAAGTGAATCCCTACTCGGCAAGAAATCAAAATTACTTGTTAGGCACAATCTGTGGTTTCAAACTGAGACTATGACTTGTCATGTGCTGTTTTGAAAGAACTCCTGAAATATATGGAGAAAGGCACCTCTTACAGCAGTGCACAAACTGGCCAGCCTGAGTACTGTTGTCTCAGCAGAGAGATTTCAGATTTTCAGCTGTGATGGGTTTGTGGCCCAGCAGTGACTGCCAGATGCCCAAACGGGAGCTCTCCTCTTCTGAACATCTGGCCTTGCATTTACAAGCAAAACCTGTTCCACAGCACAGAGCACATTTGGAAAGGTAGTTGGCTCTGAATTAATGCAGCATAAGAGCTGGCAGGAGATTGCACTCACACTGCAGAAGAGGCCAAACTCTGAAAATCTCAGTGAGTTACTGGTGAGAAGGGAATCCAGGCGATGCTACAGAAAGAGGGGAGCTGCAGAGGAGCCTGGTGCTCGTTAATCACAGCTCAATTACACACCTTGCCATGGCTCCAGCTCGCTGTCACATCGCCTTAAAAGGCCAGGCAGAGCAGTGGGGATGGGAACACACCCTGCACCAACACTGTGGGCAACATGCCCAAAGCCAGTCCTTTGTTTATTGAGTAGACAGCAGGCTCTGTGGAGCCAGGGCTTCCTCTCCCCACATCAGATTTTGGGGAACTTATTTTCAGAAGCATGAGCCACATGGAGACGGGCGCTCCCCACCTCTCTTCCCCTTCCTATGCATCAGCCTCAAGGGCTAAAGGAAACAGCTCCCCAACAAAAAACAAAAGGCAGCAAGAGGGGATTGTTCACTGCTCTCTTCCCTGGTCTGGCCCAGAATGGTCCATCCAGGGACCACTGACGACAGTGGTGAGATGAAACACTTCAGTCTGGAGTGGAGAAAGGACCTCACACACACAACTACACAAACAGGGAAGAAACCCAAAATCTTCATCAAAATGGGCAAAGATCAGCCACCAAATCCATGAAGCCTATGCTACATTTCAATGCCTTATATGGGAAATGCATATTGTAAAATCCCATTATTAGCTTATTTCCTGTTCAACTGTTCCAGACTTTATTCAGGCTCAGTTCTAGGAAATGTTTCACTCCTAAGTTCAAATTGCTCATGTCTTTCCTCTTCATCAGTCTGAGTGTTTTTGCTCAGCATCACAGCTCTGTGTCAGCACCACTTGTAGGAGAACTGGGAGATTTCAAACCAGGCACCTCCTGCAGCACCTGCAAGGGATGCTCAGCCCATGGCCTATATATAACAAAATTATGTATTTTACTCCTGATGTTTTCATCAGGCCCACTCCATGCTATTCCTACTCACATTCAGGAAACACCTCCACCATGGGTACAGAGCCTGCTCTGAGACACCCAGGAGAAACTCCTTCCTCACCTCATTCTGAGCATCAATGCAAAGACTTACAACAAATTATTTTGAAAAGTCTATGGACCTTATTCTTAAATCTACTAAACTCATTTTTGTGATCTTACACAGTTTCAGCATTCCTCCACTACCAGGGATTTCTCTGCTGGCAGAAACCATCTGCCTGGTACAGACAGATCTCTGGAGCTGGTCCCTGTGCCAGTGCTCCAGCTGGAACTGGGAGCTGAGGTTCCAAGGGATGGGGAAACTGCCACACCACTGGTGCCAAACTGGAACATGGAACATGAACTTCATGTCCAGGAGGGAAGCCCAGTTGTCCTTCAGCAGCTCTGGGACTGGGAATTCAGTGTGACAGAGGCTCCTTTGCATCCCAAGGTTTCCCCTTGGTTGTGCTGGGGCTCCTCACTGAGCTCTGAGAACAGCTCTGCAGCCTGCAGAAATTCACTGAGGAAAGGCACCCTGTGAGGCACAAAGCCTTCAATGTGATACATCCAAAAATAGGGACAACACGGTGAATATCAATAACCAAACCAAAATGTGCTGTTTGAGCAAACTTGGAAACTTTTCCTTTTTTTTTAATAGAAATACAGAGGAAATAACTACCCACAGTTTCACTCTTTCATCCTTGTTTTAATCCTCTCTTTTATTTATAACTTAACAATTGACTGTTCAAATAGTGCCCAATAAATTATGTATAGCACTGCACCCTTCTCCAAAATGTACCACATTTTATTTCTACATCACCTTTTAGTTTTATCAAAAAATAAACTCTTTAAAACTCCAAGACTAAAACCTTCAGCTGCCAGTGTAATGAACCCAAAGTCTATTTGCAGCAACAGCAGATTTATCCCAATACTCTGCTCTGCAGCAGAATATCAGTGTAAATATTCTAGTACCCCATATATGATGGGATGAAATCTTAATCTTATTTCAGTGAAGTCTTAATCTCATTAGACCAAGACTTGGATTTTTAAAGAGACCTTTGAAGGACTTATCATCAAAATTATTCTGAAGTACATATGAACACTGAGACATGCAAGGCACCTAAAATTATGGTGATGTTGATTTACAACTCCAAAGTGAAACCAGAGCATGTCTTTGATATAAAGGTAAGCAACCCATAATATCACAACTGTCACTGAAAACACACCACCATGTTCCTTTTCTGCTGGAGAATTACTGCTCTTAATTGATATGGTTAGACCAAGATCTCTCACAGTGATTAATGAGTTGAAGTGTTTCTGCTTTGGGATGCTCAATTTGAGATTCATTAAACATCCTCAGATCTCCAATGATATGGATCAGCAGGCAGCCTCAAAGTTTCTCAGCCTTCAAGGCAGCCAAGAACTGGGCCTTTCAGAATGGCACCAAAGAAAACCACCCTTCAGGAAATTATCACCTCCTAAAGTACCAAATGCTTAAGATCCCTGTAGGAAATCCAGCTTTTGATTCTGTTCTGACTATGTGTAG
This sequence comes from Muscicapa striata striata, assembly GCA_030060385.1. Lineage (NCBI taxonomy): Eukaryota > Metazoa > Chordata > Aves > Passeriformes > Muscicapidae > Muscicapa > Muscicapa striata. The sequence goes on along the minus strand of JAREIS010000126.1, from coordinate 5,961,094 downwards.
AATGAGTTTGGAAATTTTTATTCCTTCTATCTCCAGTGTCTGAAATAAAAACAAAAATGTCACAAGGATCAATATACCAAAATACTTCAAAAATTTGAACTACTTGTTCCTGAACCAAGCCAAAATCTGAAACTGCAAAAAACAGACCTATTTTCCATCCCCTCAATAAAGGTCCCATGCTGGCATATTCAGTTCAAGCCATGTGTTCCTGGGCCTGTACTATGTAGAGAAAACAAGCCTTAAATACTGAATAAGTTGAGTAAGTGATGCTTGCTAAAGGCATAAACAATACAGCTAAGGCCAAAAATATGGTCTGTTGTTTTTCCCTGTACCACACACTTGTTTATAAGACATCCAAAATCATTCTCTGGCCATTACAGCAAAAAACAGCCCTTACAAACACAGTGCTGCAACCATCCCACCACCAAGCAGAGACTGTAACTGTAGCTCTGCAAAAGTAGGTGTATTTCTAGTGTTTGAAGGGACTTTTAAATAATTAGGGCCAAACACATGCAAACACATTCCTAACAACCAATTTATTTTTTTTTTTCAAGCACAAGCAAGTTTTATTCTACACAAACAGAAAGCCAGAAAATCAGTAGTTAAGTCTTCAAAGGTTGAACTAGCATGATTTCATCTTCTGTCTGAGCTGCAGCACCAAGAACAAGAACACAGCAGCCTCTGTCTCCTGCCCCTGCACTGCTGACACCAGCCATGCTCACAGTGCTGTGTGCTCCACTGATATGGAAACAGTTTGATTTTCTGCCAGGATTTTTATGATTGTGCTGTAAATGAGAACTGCTCAGAGGGATTTCTTTATTTTGTTGACCATGTATCGTTTGCCCTCTTTCCAGCTGACTTACTCAGGTGACAGATGAAGGAAATAGGGCACCACTTCTGGTGTTTAAGTTTTGTTTCAAGAGGCTGCAACCAAGGGAGCTGCACTGCATTCAGCATGTCCCAGGCTCAGCATCAGCACTTGGGTCCTTTTCCACCCTCTCCAAAGCCAAAGATTTTGACAGGCTTTGCTGTTTTTTTAAACATTCCCCACCTCCTCCCAGAGGATCTTTATCTGGTTGCTTGTGGCTCTTGGGGAGCCAAGCATTTGTTCCAGTCAGAAGGTGTCAGGGGCAATTTTTTGGCTTGGAAGTGGAGTAGCAGGTGGGACTGTCTGAACCTGCATATCCATGTTTAGATCCAAAGGGGGACAGCAGGACACCACTAAGGTTTTCCAGGGGTATTTTTGCACCTTTAATTCTTTGCAACCTTTTGATAGTATCACTCAAAAACAAATCACAAGAAAAGATTGTGAGCAGCAGAGAACATACAGGGAGCAGTGAACTAATCCAGCAAAGTGAAACCAAGAAATGTGTTTAGACATGAAATCTCTATCTATTCAATCAAAAAATACCAGCTGTCTGCTTAGGGAATATCAAAATTTAGAAGACTTTTTTTAAAAGGTCAAAGATATCAAAGGCTTGCAGCAAGTTTTAACACATAAAGTGTCTTCCATGAGTGTACATGGAATTGCAAACAACTGCAATCAGATCTGGAATCACAGGGGCTGATCCTCTGCTGTCTGCCATCTCTGATGACTCCTGGCCACCTGGCCAGGCTGAGCCAATTCCCTTCTGATGCCAAGAAGGCAAACTGCACTCACACCAACGAGACTGCAGCTATTTAAACCAGAAAAGGATCTATCACGGTGATTGCAGAATAAATATAATGAAACATTTTGCTGGTTTAATTCAGTAGCATTTTATGGACCCCCATTTGCCAAGAAGCAAATGCCTGTGCTAAGAGGAAGCCAGTGGAGAAGGCAGGGCCAAGGGGTTTTCTTTCTCACGAGAAAAAGTGAGTGATAAAAATAAATCATCTCATCTGCTTTTACACCGAGGCCTCTTGGAGTAGGAGATTGAAAAAAAAAAAAAATGATGTGCACTGTGGGTAATATAGCACTGGCAATAGGCAACTGAGAAGAAGCTTGTTAAAACAAAACGAGAGAAAGAGAATTCCAAGCACTTTCAGAACCAGACCATGGCAATGGCCAAAATAGGGAAACTATGTAAGACAATTTATCAGTTTCACAATCAGATTTCTTTCCAGCGCTTGCTGTGCTGAATGCATTGCAGGGAAGGAAAAATGGAAGAGACAAAATGTATACGTGTTAGGCAAAAATGGAAAATCCTCACTGTACCTGCAGGTTATAATTTGTCAGGAGTTCAATCAGAACAATTTCATTGTGCAGGCAGCCTCAGAAAGCTTTCAGTGTTTGTGCTATGCAGTTTTTCCTTCTTTTGCTATCTCTCCAGCAAAACAAAGCCAGCCCTGTGTTGTTGAGGACAGCTTTAAAAGATATGGAGCTGTTCTGGCATAATTCAACAAAAGACATGCAACATTTTCTGGGAATGAGGCTGCCCTAGCAGCAAGATTCAAGTATTTTAAACTTTTCCTACTTACATACCTTTAAAGTTTAGTAAACAGAGTTGATAGTAACTCCACCTCCCTTTAGCTATAGCTTTGGGTGCTACTATCAGGGCACTATTTTAAGATTTCTAAAATGGGGGGGGTAAGAGGTGGGGATGTATGGGGTCTTTTTATGTACTTCTGAGATTTTCTTATGATTCATTTCCTGAAAAGACATCTTTCTAGCAACTGTTCTAACAACAGCTCCTCCTGCTCTGTAAGGATGAAGAGCACAAAATTTAAACCAGACTGGCTTCAATAAACATCTGTAAAGTGAGGGAATAAACACAGTACTTTCCCACTGAATAAATTGCAAGGGTCTCTGCTATGTGTAAGTACAAGGCTCCAGTCCATACTCTTTGTTCCTACAATGCTGCAAGTCCTTGCTAATGTACAATACTGGAACCACCAGGAACCATTACTATGATATACTGACTACTGAGAATAAAAGCATTGCAACCAGGTAAAAGAAAAAAAATCCCTTTTCAGAGGTTTTTAAAATTAACAGCCTCGAGGTTACAATTGCTATAATCAAATATGTGGTGTGGCAGGCATGTACCTAAGAAAGAGTCAGTACTGAAGCCTTAACAAAAACATTATCCATATGCTTCTGTTAATTTCTTTTCCTGCTAGGGCAGCAACAAATTAATTATAGCAGCATCCAAAGTTATTAACAATTTAGCATATTTAATTACTTCATTATAATGGCTGATGATTAGTTATTATTACAATTAAGACATTCATTGATTCTACAATAATGATCATATAAATTGGACATGGGAGGACATTGTGAATGGCAGGTTAACACTAAAGTCCATGTCTAATTCCATAACATGTATTAAGTCACAGGTCCACATAACTAACAGACACATGAAACAGAAAGAAATAAAAATTTATCATCTTCTATTTCTGTGAAGTATTTCCATTTTTACTGTTTTATGAAGTCCCTTTATAGGTTCATTAATTATTACAGCCAATGAACAGAGTACAGTTTTATGGGCAGAGCATCAATTCATTTTACAGGCTCTGTACATCTACGTGCCAATGGGTCACATCATCTTCCACATGTTAACAGCAGCTTCCAGAGAGAGTCTCTGCAGGGATCTTTGTCTGCCATGGACTACTGCAATTAGAGGCAAAGAAGGGGACAGGCAATGTGGCCCAAGGACAAAGCCCAATCCCTCACCCTGCTTTGGCCCCTTTTCCTCTCACCCATCCCTCAGAACCATTCAAGTCATGCCAAGCCTTGCTTGTACCACACTTTTCCAAGAGGCAGGGCTTGTGAGAATATAACTCAGGTGCAGTTCTTGCCATCACCTCCACCCAACGTTTCCCAAAGCCCAGGGCAGACCCACAGGTCCTTTGGCCCTGTGGCAGGGCAGGCACTGGGTGCTGGGAGGCAGAGGAGGAACATGAGGATGTTCAGCTCCATCCCACCTGGTGCCAAAGCCAGGCTGAGGCACAGGACACCCCTTCGAGCAGCCCCAGCTCCCCAGGGTCCTTCACAGCACCCCAGTTCCACAGCTTTCAATTTTTCACAGTACCCTATTTCCATGGATTTCAATCTTTCACAGCACCCCAGTTTCATGGCTTTCAATTTTTCACAGCACCTCAGTTCCATGGCTTTCAATCCTTCACAGCACCCCAGTTACACAACTTTCTATTTTTCACAGTACCCCAGTTCCACAGCTTTCAATCCTTCACAGCACCCCAGTCCCATGGCTTTCAACCATCTGCAGTTCAAGAACAACTGCAGGCTGGGCTGTATCTCCAGGATTGGTTGAAGGAATTGATTGCCTCCCTCTGTTCAGCTCCTCCTGGACCCCTGGAGTACCAGGGCCAGTTTTGGGCTCCCCCATATCAGAAAGACACTGACAAACTGGAGCAAGTGCACAGAGGGTGCAGAGCCTGGAGCATAGAGCAGATGAGGAGAAGGGGGAGAGCTGTGTTTGGTCTCTTCTGAAAACAGGATCAGGGATGTCTCATTGCTGTTAAGACAACACAGGCACAAATGGGAACAGAGGAAATCACCACCTGATGGAGAGGGGGGAAAAAACCCTGATGAGGGTGGTCAGAGCCTGCAGAGGGGCCCAGGAAAGGGGATGGTTTCCAAACTGGGCAGGGCTCTGGGGAGAGCAGCCAGCCCTGTGCAGCCTGGCTGGGAGCAGGGATGGAGCAGGGATGGAGCAGGGATGGAGCAGGGATGGAGCAGGGATGGGAGCAGGGATGGAGCAGGGATGGAGCAGGGATGGAGCAGGGATGGGAGCAGGGATGGGAGCAGGGATGGGAGCAGGGATGGAGCAGGGATGGAGCAGGATGGATGGGATGGAGCAGGGATGGAGCAGGGATGGAGCAGGGATGGAGCAGGGATGGAGCAGGGATGGAGCAGGGATGGAGCAGGGATGGGAGCAGGGATGGAGCAGGGATGGAGCAGGGATGGAGCAGGGATGGGAGCAGGGATGGGAGCAGGGATGGAGCAGGGATGGGAGCAGGGATTGCAGCAGGGATGGGAGCAGGGATGGGAGCAGGGATGGAGCAGGGATGGGAGCAGGGATGGGAGCAGGGATGGGAGCAGGGATGGGAGCAGGGATGGGAGCAGGGATGGAGCAGGGATGGGAACAGGAATTGCAGCAGGAATGGAGCAGGGATGGAGCAGGGATGGAGCAGGGATGGAGCAGGGATGGAGCAGGGATGGGAGCAGGGATGGGAACAGGGATGGGAGCAGGGATGGAGCAGGGATGGAGCAGGGATGGGAGCAGGGATGGAGCAGGGATGGAGCAGGGATGGAGCAGGGATGGAGCAGGGATGGAGCAGGGATGGGAGCAGGGATGGGAGCAGGGATGGAGCAGGGATGGAGCAGGGATGGGAGCAGGGATGGAGCAGGGATGGAGCAGGGATGGAGCAGGGATGGGAGCAGGGATGGAGCAGGGATGGAGCAGGGATGGAGCAGGGATGGGAGCAGGGATGGGAGCAGGGATGGAGCAGGGATGGAGCAGGGATGGGAGCAGGGATGGAGCAGGGAATGGAGCAGGGAATGGAGCAGGGATGGGAGCAGGGATGGAGCAGGGATGGAGCAGGGATGGGAGCAGGGATGGGAGCAGGGATGGGAACAGGGATGGGAGCAGGGATGGAGCAGGGATGGAGCAGGGATGGAGCAGGGATGGGAGCAGGGATGGAGCAGGGATGGAGCAGGGATGGGAGCAGGGATGGAGCAGGGATGGAGCAGGGATGGAGCAGGGATGGGAGCAGGGATGGGAGCAGGGATGGGAGCAGGGATGGCAGCAGGGATGGAGCAGGGATGGAGCAGGGATGGCAGCAGGGATGGAGCAGGGATGGAGCAGGAATGGAGCAGGGATGGAGCAGGGATGGAGCAGGGATGGGAGCAGGGATGGAGCAGGGATGGAGCAGGGATGGGAGCAGGGATGGAGCAGGGATGGAGCAGGGATGGGAACAGGAATTGCAGCAGGAATGGGAACAGGAATTGCAGCAGGGATGGGAACAGGAATTGCAGCAGGAATGGCAGCAGGGATGCCTGGAAGCCCTGTCCACCTGCTGGAGCCCAGGCTTGGCAGGAGCTGCTCCCAGGGGAGGGAGGGGTGAGGTGGTCCCAGACATGGGGGAGGCAGGGCAGCCTGAGTCAGAGGCCAGCTGGAGCCAATCCCTGCATAATGCACGGAAAATATGCACTGGTGGAGGAATATCTGCCCTTCTGTGTGAATAATTGCACAGAGGCTGGGCCCAGCTTCCCATCACTAAGAGCTCTGCTCTCCAACACAGTCTGTGCATACTAGGAGGCCTTCAGTAGGAATTGGGCAACACGATTTTTCTTGGGAAAAAAAAAAACAGTTTGCTGAAACTGAATATTCCTGTCAAAAGTGGCTGATGTCATTTCCCACTAAAAATGTTTCAAAAGTTTTGAAACTGCTTGTCCCACTGTGATAACTTCAGAGGATCTACTTTTCACAATGAAATTACTTCAAAACAGCATTTCTTGGCGAAAAGCTAAAATCAAAAGAAGGCATTGTTGAAAATGCTGTTTCAGTTGAACATAATCACATTTGTTCTTTTGTTTTCTGTGTGTGAGCACTCTCAAGATTTTCATCTTGGAACTAGGATTCAAGATGAAGCATGAATTTAAATGCCAAAAGAAAAACAAACAAGCAAAACAGAAGTCCAGAGGAGCTTGGGTCAATGAAATACACTTTCTAGCTTATAAAATGTAGAAATATATATACACAGGTGTAGAGAAACACAAACACTAAACTGCACAGGCTTCTTTCAGTTTTAGTAGGTGCAGTACAGTGCTCTTTCCTTAGCCTGCAGGTACTGGATCTAATGCAAAAACAGAGACATTTATGGAGATTATACACTGTAAAAACACAGCATTGCAGCAAGCACACTCTGCTGAAACTTTTATCCTGAGAAGTCTCCAAGTGCATCATTATCTGAAGCAGAAAATGGGGCTGTAACAAAGCCAAAGGTGTTATTTGTATGCATGGGAATTGTAGAAGTGACCCAGGGAAAGGCTCAGCACAACAAACCATGAACTTCAGGCCACATGGGCCAAACTCATGCCTGGTGTCACTGAAATGAGGTTGGTGTGTTTGAGCTCACTAAACACAAGCATGGCCCTTTAAGTCCCACACAAGCTCAGGATTTTTCATTTTCCCCACAATTAATTACTTTCTCAAAATTCTGGAAAAGCAATGGAGGATACCACGCTGAAAAAAATAAGTATTTTAACTTAATACTTGAACAAATAAGTGTTTTAACTTAGTAACTGAAAGAAAACTGCTGCTGTTTGGACTGAAACACACCACTACAAAATAATCATCATCCCCAAAACAAGGCTCTGTTGTTGCTAATACAAAGCAAATTCCACCAGTGATAAAGAGTGACCACAACAAAGTCCCCATATTTGAACTATTTATTTCCTTCTGATACTTTTAAATCCCTTCACTCTTTAATTTCAAGCTCCCTCTTCTGGACTATCCCAATGAAGCTGGAGAGTCACTGTGCACTGCTCCTTCAGGAGCCAGGTAACACAGCTGGAAGCCCTTGGCAAGTGGCACTGACAGAGGTGGCCACTGTGGCCCAATCTCAGGGCTACCACAGCTGGAGTGATCTGAAAATATAACAGAGGATGCTGAGATTTCAAGAGGGCTGCAATGGGAAATGCACCATTATGTGATCTCTTGGAGCAGATGATGGTGATGTCCCTCAGGTACATGGAACACACATCCCTGAGGAGATCCCTGTATAGGGATATAGGACATTATTTTCAATAAGAAAATAAAATAAATCATATTTCACACGTATATAAGTCAATACAAACACAACCATACTGTGCTCAGTGCTCAGATTCTGCACTGAATAGGAGCATCCTCCTCCCCAATAGTAATAGCTTTTTTTGTTTTAACTTTAACACTGAGGACATTCTTTCATGAAAATGAAGTTATATATATATTTTTTTTATTTTCTTGCATCCCTTTGATTAGAAAATTGTTGCCAGAGAAAGGTTTATTCTAATAATTCACCCAATTTTCCTACTCAGAGCATGGTTGCATACAAACTGTTGTGGTTGTGGAACTTGAACATGATATTAATCTACTTACTTTTTTTCCCATTCTCTGAAGAAATCACTTTTAACAGTTTCCTATAAATATAGGAAAATTCAATTGTATTTGATAATTACAATTGTTTCTTCATATCATATACTTACTGCTCCTTCACACTTATTTTTATGACTATAGCTTGTGCTTGAGTGCCACAAGACAGCACCTCTGCCTGGCAACTGTATCAGCACAAAAATAGATAAGAGCTATTAGGTATTAGGCTAAAATCTTTACACTTCCACACCTGGTGGTCCTTGCCATTAACAAAAAAAAAATCAGAATACTGCAAGGATGCTAAAGGTGTTAAAGAATAACACAACACTAAAGAAGGACAAGATTCTCAATATAAGTGCAGTGAGAGGGGGTTTGTTCACATAGAATAATTTAGTGCATCAGGAAATTCCTTGGGTAATTCTGAAAATATCAATATTTGGGGAGCAGTGAGAGAGCAAAGCCAAGCTCTGCAGAGTTGTAGCTGCGAGTCAGGAACGTGTGCTGCAACTGATCACAGAGTGTTTGACACATCTCCCCTGGCTGACAAGCTCAGCACAGGCTGCAGCCATCTCCCACATCTTGCTTAATTAATTTCCATCCCTGTTGTGTGCTCCCACACCTGCAGATATCAAACAGCTGCCTATAATAAAAACATTTTAACCTGTGTTAGCAGATAGGATTCAATTTAGTTCATAATTGGATCGGTAAATGAAATCATTATAAAATAGCAGATAAAGGTTCTCTGGAATGAGTCAGAATGGTTTTTTAAAAGTGTGTAAATCTAGTGTTAAAGAGCTGATGAATAAAATTCACATCTAATGCAAAACCACATGTCCACAAGCACTTGCTTTTCTATTTGCATATCTATTATAGCTTACAGACATGTGCAAACTCATACACCCACACATTTTCCTTATGTTTTCCTTAAGTTCATCATTACTCCCCTTCATCTCTGATTCACAGCATTTCCCAGATAGAATCTTCTACAATAAAACGAACTGGAGATAAAATTTCCCCAGACAACAAATGCTTCTTTTGTAGGAGTTCTTAGTGAACTATTGCAATTAAGCAGTTTCATTTTTTACAGCTCCACTGTAATTCAAAGGAGGAGAAAACAGAGATTGATTTGATCAGGCGAATGCATGTTTTCTTAAGTGGTCTGTGTTTGCAGGGCTTCAAGGAAAAGGAGCTTTTTAAGCATGAAGAGCTTAAATCTGTAGATGCACAAACACAGACCTAAGGGCATGCTTTGCCATACCTATGGAAATAAATTCAGATGCTGTTACATTGCTCCATTCCATCTTATTAATTCTCTTCCCGAGTCTCCACCGACCATGCAATGTACATCAAAGACATCTTGAAGAGCCCCAGCAATATCCCTGGCAGCAACACCTGCTCCTTCCAACCTGCCAGCACCCATTCCCCAGCAGCTCAGTGTGCTTTAAACCTGCCCAGCAGACCCTGCACTCACCTCTCTTCCGCATTCTGCCACAAACATTACAAAAATCACGAGTGCCCCGTGCTCAATTCTGCAATGCAACATGTACCTTTATCTCTCCACAGTGATAGCAGATCTGGAAATCTCAGCTATGCTGGGCTTTCATTAGCATAGCTGGGATGGGAGAGGGGAAAAGCAGTATATGCCTTCCTGCATATCTGCAGTACATTTTTGAAATGCCTGGTTGAAAGGGGAGATGAAGAATTCTCTGGGCAGGCTGGTGGGTCAGTGTTAACCCAGACCTCTGTGGTCACTCTTAGTCCAAACCTTCAAACACCTTTGCTTGGCTTTGCTTTGATGCTGGTATAGATTTGAAGCAATTTCTCAGCAGAAAGAATTGTATTTAATGGCATTAAATAAACCAGGACAAACCCAGCCCTGAAACAAATTTCAAAAATAAACCTGCAGGAGTACATTATCCCACGACTCACGCTGCCTCCTTCCAGCTAAATAACCCTCCCAGTTTACAGATTTCTGTTTAATTTGGCCTCTGGCATGACAAAAAGGAATTTTTTTCCCATTTGCACAACTCTATGCTCCTCAGTCTGACTTGGAGGCATGCTCCAAAAACCAGCCAAGTGCTGTCCTTGCTCTGTCAGGTCTCCTGCCCAACCCAGCCACACTGTGGCCTGTAGCACACACATCCCTCTCCAAGACTTGATGTATCAGCAGCTATTATTGCTCTGAATCTTCAATCCTGGCTGTCTTTGCTGCTGTGAACTGCTCCAACATCAGCACCTTAAAATACTCTGTCTGTAAGCTGATTTAGGTTAGGTTTAAAAAACAGTTTTAAAAAAATACAGATTTTGCTGTTTAAGGAACATACCTCCACTGGTTTAAATAGATTTGTTTAATGTAGGGCAAGCAGGCTTTATCTCTGTTGATATGAAATTCCAAAATACAATAAAGAAATGAAGCAGAAATTTCTATACTAAAGCCCACTTAAAAATAAATCCAATTAAAGGGAATAAATAGGACAAGAGAACAACTAATTCCTTGTCTTTGCTTCTCTTCAAGGAATATTCATATAAATCCCTGGTCTGACATTTATGCTGTTTCATGTGACAGGGATCAGAATTCTCCATAGCACGATGTTTTTAAACCATTTACTGCAGCAGCACCTTTATAACGAATAATAGAAACCTCTCCACATGCACAGAACATTTTCTATAGGCTCACAAAGGGTTTAACCCTGCAAGCTTTTATCCATGTGAACAGTCAGCACTCTAAGTTGGAATAAAAGGAGTAATTTAATGAAAAGGGGGTGGTAGAATCAGGGATTTGGAGTGAGAATGTTCTGGGATGAACATCTCTCTTATCTCTGCTGGTGAAGTGGTTTGTAATCACAAGTATCACACGTTTGTTTTGTGGTGCAGTAATAATAATGACAAGGAAAATCTTGAGCTTGCTGCCTGAATTAAATAACTGCCCTGGAGCCTTCAGACTGCTTTATTTTAAAGAGAGGATTTCACACCTCATGGACCAAATCATAACCTTCTTTACCTGTTCCTGTGGGCAGAGGAGGTGGGAAGAGGTCAGAAGCATTTAGACCCCACCTTGATGTCACTTTTAGGGGGAGGGCATCAGGAGGGAGCCCAGCCATGCCTGAATGGCTCATGTAACATTTAAATGCAATGTTCCTGCCCAAATATCCAGGCAGGAAAGGGCAATGCCTGCATGTGCCAAGGGAGGACAGCCCAGAGAGATCCAGAGAGCAGAACTCCTGTGGGACACTTCACTGTGAATCTAGACTGAGATGTCACCACCAAAGCAAATGCAATTAAAAATGAAAACTTTAATAAGGACACTGCAGAGAAATTTCACTCGGTGAGGGTCAAAAGAGAGGGGAGGTGGAAGGCAGCAAAAAGTGCTTCTCAAATGGAGGAGATAAAGATGGCAGGAGATAAAAAGGTCAGACCAGGTGGTCTAAAGGTCCCTGTTAACCCTAAACTCAGTGACAGATACAGAAAAGCAAACACTTGATCCCAGAAAGATTTGCTCATGCAAAGAATGTCTTGGAAAACTCCCAGAAAAGAAGCAGCAATCAAAGCAGTGCTTGGACCCTGGCAGTGGGTAAATACGTGATGAAGCACACAAATATCCATGGCTGCTATGGGCACATCCCTCCCCACTGGGAACAGCAACTTGCACTCACATTCCTGAGATTCTCCTCAAAAAAACACTCTGCAATACCTCAACAGGAATATCAGGGGTTATTATTAAAATCTTGCAGGAATAAGCAACAGAAAAATAAACTACTGATGTGCTGTAGGATTGGTAACTCTAAGCTGACTTTAAAAAATAGATAATACATGCAAAGGTCACTAAAATATTTATATTAATGATGGAGCTGAACACTAAGCAGATATTGACTTCTGTTAAGGTGAACCTCAAGATTTATTGGCTTAAGAGGTAAACATTGACTGAGATAAATCCAAGGTCAATATTTACTACAAAGGACAATAAATCTTGGTGGCCCATGAAACATGAAATAAATAAATACATATGTATATATACATTCATAGACACAAGCATATCTTCAGGTATTTACACAAATGATCATCAGCTTCATCTTTTACAGCTTGTTCTCCTGATTATGCCAGAGAGAACCAATGAACAATTATGAAACAGTGCTAAGAGGCATCTATTTGTTTGCACTGGTGATATCTTAAGGTGACATTTCTGCTTCTCCAGGTGACTCCTTTGCCCACTGAGCCAGGTGAAAGCTTTCTCAGTCACAAAGGGAAGTCAAACTGGCTGCCCATTTCCATCTTAGCTTGAGAACCCTTGCTTGTAACTCGAGAAGCAGAGTTAAATGCAACAAAGCAGTCTGAATAATTATCAAGCTCTGGACTTAGAAGCAAGAAAGATTTCTGATGGAGCACTCCTGAATTCAATGTACCTCCACCTAAGGTCAAGTTTCTTCCCACACAGGACAAGCTCAGGAGGGGAACACGTGGATATTCTGGAAGTGTTTTAACAAGAGGCACTTTTACTGGAGTTGTGGTCAATTTTGTATAAGCTCAGAACAAAGATGTATCAATCAAACTGAGCAAAATAAATAAATAAGAGCATTGGATGACTTTCAGAGTTATAGGCTTTTTTCCTTGAACTAGAAAAGCAAATAAATTTAACAGGGGTGCTGACAAAAGTAGACCTTCCTCCTCCAAACATTATACAAGATCTAAGCCAAAAGGAAACAGATGACTTTGTGTGTTTGTAGGAAGTGATTAGAGAAGATAGAATTTAATTTATTAAGATGGGAGATGGTGATTCTTTTGTTGACTTTTCAGGTCAAGTGTTAAAACCTCCTGCAAATAAGGCAGTAGACACACTACAAGTGAGCCTTGGCAGGTCAGGGCATTGGGCTTTTTGATACTCAGGGCTTTTCTTGTTCTTTGAACAATTGTTTTGGAAAGCCAAGTGAGAGAAATCTGCAGTCCTTGCCTAGGCTTCCTGGTGGCCTCTTCTCTGCTTGGTCTGGACCAAGCTACACCTAAAGTGCCAGAGCTGGACACTGCCCAAAGCCAACAGCAACAACTTCCACACAACTTCTGAAGGGATGACAGAGCAGGCTAAAAAGGAAAAAAGGAAATAAAGGAGAAAAGAGAAAAAAAATTTTAAAAAAATTTAAAGGAAGAAAGAACAGAAGAAAGTGTTTGAAAATAAGTATTTCATTTATCTACCAGGCTGACAAGTCTCAGGGAGGAATGTGGTGCTGTGCAGGCAGTGCTGGCCACTGGATTTGCAGGAAGGAAGAGCAATTAGAAGTGCTGGGCAGGAAAAGGCCTGTTAGCACTCTTACCTTTAACTTAATCTTTAATCTCCTCCTATGCCTCCAACTTGTCACCACAGGCATTAATCACCTTGCAGGTCTTACAGCCAGCTCAGGCTCATTTATGTTATTTGCTTTAATGGCCTTTCTCATGCCATCAGTTGGGCAGTGAGTGGATGGCTCTGCCCCTATTTCCTGCTGCCTGCTTTGCTCCATCAAAGCTTTATTTTCACACAGGTTTCCTGAGGCTACAGCACAGCCACAGGTTTCAGTGATCACATCACAGCTGACCTCTGCAGACAGTACTCCAACATAACCCATGAAATATTATTGCTCTGAATATTTTAGAAGCCTCTGAACTCTCATTAATATGAACACTTTGTATTTGACTGAATTTTATTAATGTTCTTAGTAATTCAAGGAATGGCAGAACGACTGCACTCTTAAGAAGGATTTATTTCTTAGCTTGCAAAGAAAGGAAAAGCCATTTTCAACTATAGCAAAATGGGAACATGGAAAATAATAAACTGACAGGCAAAAGACAAAATGGCTTTATACTCTGTCTTCTAAATCCAGATGAGATCCGGGCTGAGTGTTCTCTCAACAGACAGAATCACTATATAAAACTTATAGCCAAGATTTTTAAAATTAGAAGCCAAAAATCCACATTTATGGGTTTTCAGAAGAACTGATAATTTCAGAATAGTCCTGTTGAGGAAAAATACGATGCCAAAATAGGCTCAATTAGTTAAGCACAACCTTGAAATGCTCAGCAAAACTACTCCTGTCTTGTTTGAGCAGAATCTGTGTCCAGAACAGGGAGAGATTTTGTTTCTTGCAAACTATTTACCCCTCTGAGGATTCTCTAAAAGGGGCTTTCAGTGATTTGTGATAAAAATTACAATATTCAGAATATTTACATTTCATGTCACTTTCTCTTTGAAGTGGTGCCAAAAAACTCCCTTAAAATTGAGTTCTAAAAGTTACTGTGAAGATCCAGCTAGGAATTCTTAATGTAATACCATATATTTTTATATGGTGAACTCATTTATATGCCAAAACATTTTATATGGTTATTATTTCTCAGCATACAAAATTATGAGGAAATAATGAGGAAAGTTTTGGAAGAGATTTTGAGAAAAGTAGTGACTCAGTGACCTGCTAGGGGAAAAAATGGAAAAGCATAAACCACTTTCAGTTTCATTTGTTTTAATTGGAAATAGAGATTTCTAAAAAATACTGTGTATTCCACTAGGATTTTGAGGGGGAGACAGCCTAATTGTTGATTTTCATGCAGTTGAAAACTAAATTTGTCAGACATCCCACAGTTTGAAATTCTCATAGTGAAAGGCTCAGGAAGGTATGTTTTATATTTTTCCTGATGTGAAATCAGGGCTGCAGCACAAATGTCTGACCTTTTTTTTTAATCAACTCAGAAAAGACTGCATTGAAAGGCACTTTGTTCATCACCTTTGATGTCTGTACATTGATGTCATCTCAAGGTAACCTGGGCAGCTGTAGATTCACCATCCAACCTCATGCAAAGTTTGAAGACAAATTTTCAAGTTAGGAATAATGAAAAGTCAGAGAGGTAATTGGAAAATGGAATATCTGCTTTCTCCCTTTATTTGATAATTGATATTCTACAGAAAAGAAATAAATCCATTCTTTAAGCAAGCAGGTTCAGTGTTAAGAGGCAAGCTGCTGGTTAAAATGGGAAAGTTGATTAGGAAGAAGAACTATAATGTGTTTAAGGCAATAATTTAAGGTAGATTAACAACAGTTGATATTGGAAGTGGAAGAACAAACCCAGAGGTCATTTTGTTAAGGATATTTCAAGGCCCAGTCCTGGCAGGTGGAGATGCTGTGTTCAGATGGATTGCACTGAGGATGCTTTTGATGACTGAAGTAAAAAAGTTGGAATGAAATTCAGTAATCTAACATGAAAGGCCATGCATGTTGGAGTTACAGTAACAATTTCTATTTCAATCTGAATTCATTAAACCACTGGGTAACTGCAAGCCACCCTTTTTACCCTTGGCTGGGAAGAAGGCAAACCCACCCTACATCAGTACAAACTGGGTCACTTTCAAGTGAGCAAGAAAGTGTTAATGCTGTTATAAAAAGCACCTCTGTAAATGATCCCTCTTCAGTACTGGGCACAATTCTCATCAACCACATGCAAAAGAAACAGAGAAACAAGATGCATTTGATTCAGAAAGATGCAGAAAAAGGTATTCTGGGGTGATAAGGGTAAAGAAGAGTCTATCTTTTATAAAAGAAGAAAAGAGAATGAATAATTTAGTACAGTAAAATAAGTAAAGAACAGATGTAATTTTAATTAAAACACAGAGGGATAAAAGGCTGAACACAGTTGAAAAGGAGATCTTTAACTGATGGACAATGAAACTATGAAAAATCAACACATATAAATATTTAGGCTGGAAGTGGGATGCTCTCTTGCCATGGGAGAAGTAGTGTGCAGCAGCTTTCCAACAACTGTAGCCCAATAAACGGGAGAAAACAAAAACATCTTCATTTAGGTTATATGAGGGATCATATGACTTTTTTTATAGAGTTATCAGATGGCTGAACTCAGTGACTCAAGAGAACCCTTTCAGACTGTATTTCCAAGGACAAGAAAAAGATGTTTCCTAGCAGGGCAACGAAGAGTAAAACAAGTGCAGGATCACAGTCGCAGAAAACTCACTGATTCCTGTCAGCCTCCTCTTGTAACCGAGACAAAATAGCTGGGAACCTCATCAGATTTGTTCCTCTCAACTTTTTAAAAGATGAGAGGCAGTGCCAAACACTCAAAACAATAAGGTCTTGCCTTTCTAAACAAGGTTTAGTATCAGTGGATATAAAGCAGAGCCTTGGCCATGTGCTGAGCCTGTTGGACTGGCACCAGCGCTCTCCCCTGGCTCGCACGGAAGGTGGCGGGGTCAGGAATGAGACATCTCCTTCTCCAAAAACAATCTCCCAATTCTGCCACTGCTGCCTTTCAGAGTCCACCTCCTGTGCAGCCTGTCTAAACCTGCCTTCTTGTGGAGTTTTTCAGGCATCCTCTAGATTCCAGTTAGAGGATTCGGCTGGGTGCATGTGCTGAGCAGAGTTAGGGACTCTCAGGGGTTTGTGGAGTTCAGGCTCTTGGCACAGCCATGGGTAATGCTCTGTGTCCTGGTACATACTGGGAACAGATTGTCTGAGTCTGCTGCAAGAATTGCATTGTTAAAGATGTAGCTTGGCACTGCCTTTCTTGCAGCTCCCCCAAACATCCTTCTTCAGCCTTTAATCTCTTAATAAATGCTATTTTTACACTGCTCTAGTCCTCTCTAAATTTTGCACATTCCCACCAGAGATACAGACAGCCTTTATCCAG
Source organism: Muscicapa striata striata (assembly GCA_030060385.1). Taxonomy (NCBI): domain Eukaryota; kingdom Metazoa; phylum Chordata; class Aves; order Passeriformes; family Muscicapidae; genus Muscicapa; species Muscicapa striata. Next base: position 5,944,364 of record JAREIS010000126.1, on the reverse strand, counting down.
ACAAACCTGCTGGACAGACAGGGGATGATTGGAAAAGATCAGCACCAATGGGACAGCAAGAAAAAAATGTGTCACCCCCAAATAATGCTATCATTCCTATAACTTCTGAATTTCCCCCTACTCTTCCACCCTTGCCAGGAGACAGCCCAGTGTGGCACAGCCCAGCATCATGCTGGATGAAATGCAGAACAAACCAGTGCCACTTGCCACAAAGTGTTTCTTCAGCTTCAGCTAATGGGATGATTAAACCAAAACAGATGAACACAGCAACTGGTAAAGGCACTGGGTGATTCAACCGAGCCCAGAGGGAAGGCAGATGTTTGGGTACTGGAATGAGCAGTGTGAGATCATTAACACCCAGCTGATGGATCACAAGGAAGGCAGAGGAAATCTCTGAGGTCTCCTGTTCCTTCCTTTCACCGGCAGGACAGAAATACGGGCATGTGTGAGGGAGTGTGAGCTATTTTAACAAAAACATTTCATCCATCCCTAAATATGGTCACAAGATTTTAGATACTTGGCTTACTCTTAAACAGTGAGATTCTGAATTATCTCCAACTGTGTAGGCTGTAAAAGAAAATGCATAAACCAGCAATCCTGCAAACTCCCTAGAAATGTATTCCCTGCCAGTTTTTTCTCTGTAGCTGTTATATTAATCAGTGTCTTAAGGAATTAGAATGGCCTGTGATTATATCTCTTTCAAACCTAATAAGCAATGCTTTGCAATTAACTTCAACTCACTCTCCTTAATGTCATTATCTATCATCTAGAGCTTTGAAACACACCAGAGAAAAATGCCAGAGTTATGGCTCCATTTGGGCTGCACTTTCCTTCCAGTGAGCAGCAAACATCAGTATTTCAGTGGCATCTTGGTTACTCTCTTAAGATTTCTAACCCAAATGGAAAAAATGTGAAAAGATCAGCTGTTCTCAAAAATATTGCCAGAAAAACATATTCAGGGGATTTTGCCTGAATCAGAACTCAAATAATTTTCCAGAATCTGGCCCTGAACCAAAACTTAAGGGATCAGATTTCAGGCTTCAGTTTTACATCTTACCAGATAATCACATACAAGTTCATCTTTCAAAGCAACTGAGATGCACAAGTGTGTGAGTGTGAACGTACACACAGCAAGTGTGACACTGGGGTGTAGTCAATGGGTTTTATTTCTGTACTTGTAAATTTATATAGTCTCACAGAAACACCTCTCCTCATCTGCCATATGAAAGTGTTATATATATGGCATGAATGGTGTAAGGTATTATCAACATAAATTTGGAATAGTCAAGTTATTTATAAACAGGCTTTGCAGTATCGGATTTTAATTGACGAATGTTGATAAAAATGGAATTTATATTTCCTTTCAAGACTCATGGCTAGAATTTTTTTTTTTCTCTGAAATTGAACAGATGCCAGAAATAAATCAGAAATTGCAAAGTGGAAGAGAGCTGTGAGGCAGCACGCCGAGGGCCGGGAGGAGAAGAAAAGTGGAAAATTACCAGAATGTAAACCCAATGGATTTAAGAGAAAAAGGCAGAGTAGCATCACTGTGAATTCCATGAGAATAGAGATGGGAAGAGAATAAAAGTTGACCAGAAATTATAATCAGTAGTGTGAGTCAGGAACTAAGAGCACTGTCTGAGTTAAACCCTGAGTTTTCAATAAAAATAACTGCAATATCCTACCAGCACCACGTCTCCAAGTGCAGTAGATGGATTTTTTTTCAAGCAACTCACAGAGCAAACACGGGTGAGTCTTGTCTGATCTCTCATTTGCATTTCAGAAAAGAAAACTGTTATAAAGTTGCTTTAATATATGATTTTTAATTATGCTGATTTTTCATGCCTCTGTGAGTGGAAAGCTGGGTCACTACCAAGAGACTGAATCTGGGAGCAATGAAGTAAAGAACACCAAGAAAACTAAAAGGAAAGATGGAAATTAAAAAAAAATTAGGAAAATTTCTGGGTTTAAAGTCATACACTTGCAATCTATGCAAGGTTGCATTGATGCAATATTATACTCCTGCATTTTAAACCAATAAAAATATGGAAAGGAAAAAGAAGACTCCAGTAATGGGGAAACATTAATTCAATCACATTAGAAATCTACTTGACTTCATGTGAAACTTCTAGTAACTGTGAAAGGCAGCCAAGTTTAAACAACTCCCAGAATTTGTAAAAACTAATTAGCAATTTTCTGATTTAGCTTCACAAAAGAGTTATCTAATAGCACAATTTAATTCTCTCCTACCAATATTTTCTGTTGTTTTGCTTCCAGTTGACAGCTCCTTTACTTTGGCCTCCAATTTAATATTGATTAATCCTCCTTCTGTAGCAGCTCCCACTGACGTCCACGGAGCTCCTCCAGTTTATAAAAGCTTGTTTGCAGAGATCAACTTTCAGGATCAAATACTCACTTTGTAATTTTATTCATCAGCCACAATAGCAAAGGATATCCAAAAAGTGTTCAACATAGATAATGGTTGCTTATCCTTCTTAATAAGAGGCCCAGAGCACAATAGGCAAAGAGCACCTTTTAAGAGCCAACTAATATTAAAATAAATACACTTCACAAAGCCTTCCATGGTTTGCTTTTTTGCTGCCATTCATCCTTTTTACTGCTCTGGCACATAGAGTTTCTATCAAGCTGCAGATCAGATGCTACAGCTGGATTCTGCTTTGCCCTGAGTGCTGACACAGTTAGGTGTCATTGGTAAGAATTTATTTACATCCATAAGGATCTTCTGCTTCTGCCTAAGTCCTCTATCTGACCCATTAGCAGCAATTAACTGTGGACTACCCATGTGCATCTGAGGGACTGCTGCAGTGCTTAGAGAAGTGCTTTAGAGAAGGGAGCACAGGGGTATCTGATTAATCTGAAAGTCAGATGAATCTGGAGCCCCAGCAGGCAGGGACAGAGCCAACCCTGCAGTGATGCTGTCCAGGAGGAGCAGTCTGTCCATCCCTGGCACCCCCAGCCCTCCTTCTGCCCCTCTCCCCAGTGAGACCCAGCACTGAACCTCCTGCTTTCTCACCCAAAGGGCTGCCATTCTCTCCCTTACTTCACATTCCACACATTTTCACACGTGTAAAGGGAAAGCAGCTGTGCTGTATTTTTAGCTTAACCAGTTGAAAGGAAAAGCAAAGGAAGCTAAAATCAGAAGTATTATTTTGCACTATTGAGCGTATTAATGACGCCTTTCCAACCTCATCAACATTCCCATCGAAACTAACATGTTAATTTATATTCTTCATATAGTACTAATTATGTGTACAGCAGCATGATAGCCTGTACGAGGAGCTATCTCACCATAAGAGATGAAAACATAATGTTCTGATCATCTGACCTCGTGGTGGGATACATAATTAATTACTCCAAAGAACGCTGATTATAATAGGACTAAAATGTGGTTCTGAGAGATGCTTTGAATATCATGTAACTACAGAAGATGCTAAGTAGTTTTATTTAGAGGTGGTGCCAGTGATGCAAAGTCCATTTGAAAAGGCACAGGAGCAAGGCAGTTCTGACTGAACAACCCTCCAGTATTGCAAGGAATGGATGTTTTCCACTTGCAAAGAGCTGTGAAGAAACTCTGCCATGAACACTACTACTGTTCTTTCCACCCTATTCTCCTTCAACTATACCTGTAACTGAAGTACTTCTTATCTAATCAAATGCACAGATGTGTCAACAAAAGCATTAAGAAAATTACACATATTATAAGGAAATTATACAGGAATTATTTTCTAGGAGGATTTTGAGCCCCTGGCACAGGTTGCCCAGAGAAGCTGTGGCTGCCCCATCCTTGCAAGTGTCCAAGCCAAGGTTGGATGGAGCTTGGAGCAACCTGGGATAGAGAAAGGTGTCCTTGCCCATGGCAGAGGGGTTGGAACAAAATTGTATTTAAGGCCCCTTCCAGGGTAAACCATTCTGTGATTCTATGATTCACTTCTCATTTAGCAAGGACAAAAAAAGGTTACAAAAACTGATTTACTGATTTTTCCTACTAAAGAACAGACTGAATTCCATGCAATGCCTTGCACAGTCCCATTGTCTAGAAGTTCCAGCAATATTTAGCTAAAAGAAAAAAAAGTGCACTCCACAGATGTGCATTAACCCCTTCAGCTCCAATGGTGGCCACCCACTGCAGGTACAGCAGTAGGAGTCCATTCTCTGGGTACCTTCAGGCCTTTAGAAAAGGATTTGTGAACAGAAGAGAGTGTAAAAAGGGTTTCTATGTCTTTCTGCTTTAGCTTAGACTTTCAGAGCACAGGGCAGCAATTTTGCAGCTGTGTTAGAGACAGCTCAGAGAGCACCAGGGATGCCCAGCTTTGGGCAGCTCACACACTGCAGTGCTGCTCTGACAAGAAATGGGCTTGCAAGTTGCATTTGCATCATCTGGGTTTTCCTCACAAGGCAGCACCTCCACAGAAAGATTTACATCCACACAACATCTGGGGGAGTTTTAACAAAAATACATATTTTGACAACTTTAAGCCTAGCCAGCTTGAAAATTCGGCCAAAGTGCTTTTAAGAAGTACTGCTGGTACATAATATATCATGGGAGCTTAGCTGAGACAAAGGTTTCATTAATAGCACACTTAAGAAATTCTGTAAGATGGGTGCAGATTTAAAATATCTATTAGACTCCCCTATAATCTCACATGTGTAAATAACAGGAACAGCCCCAGAGATTTTGAAGCAGCTCCAGGATTAAACCAGATCAGCATCAAGGCCACAGAAGATTTCTCAGCCACAAAACTACACATCTACAAGGACCTTCAAAGTCAGTTGTAACACACTGTAGGAACCAACAGGTAGAAGAGCTGAGACAAAATGTAATAAGAAAAAGTGTACAAGAGGCAACACTTTTCTTGCTTTGTACAAATCCTTGATCTGTTAAAGTAGACTTGTTTACACACTGATGCATAGGGCTTCATTTTCTCACACACAATAAAAATTTCAACTAATTTGTATACTTGTGGTAATCTCAATTTTAGCCTCCAGGGGTTAGGGTTGGGAAGTAGGTTTTGCACTGCTTCTATTTCCTTTGTTACTTCATACCTCTCCTTGTTAATAACCTTGATCACAGTGACCCCAGGTGGCAGAGACAACCACGGCTGCTCTCAGAAGCTGAGCCAGACCTTCATATTTCATCAGGGTGCTGAGAAGTCCCTGTGCCCCAGCCCAGAGTCCCCAGAACCAGCCCAGGACAGCTCAGATGCTGCCATGGCACTGCAGAGGGCTCATACAAGTCCCTGTGGGACAGAGCAGTCAAAGGTTTTCATCTCAGAACTCCCACTCTTCATTTATCCTTGCAGGTCTCCCTAATAAGTCTTTAACTTTGCCTGAGCCCAGCAGCACAAACTCCTGTATCTGGGATAATTCAGGTTGCTGAGAGGCTCAGTGAGGGACCAGGCAGTTGCTTTGTCCCAGCTCATAGTTCTGTATTTCCAGCTTGCTCCACAGACATGCACAGGGCTGCTTATCAAAACAAGACACAGACCTAGATATGACAAAAAACATTAAGTGTTTTCTAACATCTTGATTTTAATAGAACTTAGTCACCTTAATGCCTTTCTCCAAGCCTCATCTGCCTCACTTTGCTGCTCCAGCTGCCTCAACAGCTCACTGGTTTTTCTTTTCACTGCCTGGAAAAATGTCAGCTGTGGGAAGTCTGTATTTTGTGACCCATCATGTAAGACAGCACAAATAAAAGCATTACCAATGCAACACACAAAATTAACAGTGGACAGACAACTCCCAGTAGCTTTTCCATCTTTAAAAACCTGTGTTATTTCCCACTAGAAGGGATCAGTGAGTTTTCTCAGTTCTGGTGAGATTCACACCATAGCCAGAGCCTTGGTAAGGATTTGCCCAGAGCCTGCACTCCAGAAGAGAAGAATGTGCTTTAGAGTTGATGGAAACAAATTAATTTAAGAACAAAGGGAAATTTTTCAAACTGCTCACCAGAAGAAAAGTCCTACTCATCAGAGCAAAATGTCCAACACTATTTATTGCATGATACTTGAATTTTGTATCAATTAACCATCATGTACAAGGCTAACTTTAACTTTACATGTGTGAATTTTAATCTTGAGCCAAACCAACTCTGAGGGAAGGAAGGACAAGGCACACCAATGCCTTTCCCATGAGGTTGCTCAGTGATTGCTGCTGAAGAGCTCTCTAATGGCAATGGAACTGTCCTGCCATTGCCAGAGGGTGTCACTACGGCACTGGAACAAAGCAACCAAACAAATAAAACATAAACAAGAAATGTGGAGAAACCCATCAGGAATAAGCTCTATGTAACCTTCACATGAACTGTTCATCAGCTTGCCCATGGGCTTTTAGAACATGGTTCTGGAGTCTGAGTACAACATTACTCTGTATTTTCTCTTTTTCCTGTATCTCTGGTGCTCTAATCAGATTTTTAACACTAAGTCTTGGAAGGAAGAAAGGCACTACCCATTAGAATTGTTTGCAGAATCTCCATTGTTCCCACATAATTTCACCTTGTTTTCCATGAAAGCATCCTTTGAAAATGAAACTATTCTAAAAGCACATAATTCACAGACACAATAACTCTATAACTCTATTTGTAAGGTTTGCTGTTTTCACAGCAAATTGCTGTGAAGGAAATCTAAATCTTCTGACATAATGACACATAGCTCAGCTAATTAAAAAGAGCCAAACTGAGCATTTTAAAGTGATCTTGAGTGCTTGGTTAAAATCCTAAACCAGAAGAGGAAAGAAGTCAAGGGGCCAAAGAGCACAGTGAATGCCAGCACTCAGAAAGCTGTGAAAAAAAACCTGCAATACAAGGAAGATTCCAAGGTGCACCAAATTAGCAGGTTTATTGTCTTTGTAGCCTAAATGCAATCTACTTATTACTGGCAAATGGCAGGAGACACATGACCACGAGCCTGTGTTGATATGGGATTTGATGGCCAAGAAACCTGGTGGATGGTGGAATGTATGAACAGCTCAATCAGGACGTGTGTGCAGGGGATCAGGCATTGCAGATTTTTGGTAGCTGCTGCTCTGAATGTCACTGTCAGTGTCAGAGGGTGGGGTAGCTGTGAAAAACAGAGCTTTAAGTCCCAGATTACACAACACTCTGCTGGAGCAACTGAGCAGCTTTGTTTCAACTATATTTTGGTACCAGGGTAAAGTGACTGGTGCTGCTGAGGGTAGTTTTGATTAGGAAGGGCTGCTCCTGCAAAGTGTTCCAGAGTTCTTGTCAACCTGTCAAGGAATCAAACCTTGTGCTCTAAGAATAGAGCAATAATTTAATATTCTTGGAAATAAGTTCTAGTCAAAGCACAGGATTTAATAAATAAGAGAAGAAATATGACACATTTCATACCATTAAAGAACAGTAGGTAAACTTGGATCTGAAACACAGATTTTCACTATTTTAAACCAAGTTTCTAAAAGGAAAGGAAAATCTGCAGGAATGTTGTAACCACATTGCAGAAAGCAGCTGTATGAGGAACATGGGTCAACTGCAGTAATTAAACTGTCAGGACTTGAAATCAGGGCACTGCTACAATATTTTAATATAGCAAATCCAGTCTATCATGGTGAAGGTTCAGTTGGCTGTTCTGGGAATTATTAGGATGTCAAAAGGCCAAAATCTATTTCTGGATACTGAAAAGTAATTCCCATTCACCTCATATGATAATGATGTGCCTCTGTTAGGGAAAAGAAGAGCAAGCAATACAAAGGTAGCAGTGAGGTCTCCTTAAAAATTTTTTGCACAATTAATAATATAAGAAGAAATTAAATTCAGAATATATGCAAATCTGATGTTTTGTTTCTCTTCTTTCTCCCTGACTTTCACGACAAATAGGTCTCTCAGACTATCAGGCATGAAAAATACAAAGATGTGGAAAACAGAGCTGGAATTTGGCTCAATGACAGCAGACTTGGTCTTTCATTGCAAATGCAGAGAGGGATGTCAGGAGGTCTAGCCTTTATGTAGTAACTGTAAATATAGAACAAGATATCAGGACAGAAAAGTGTTTTCCTATTGATTAGAATTAAAGCTCTAGACTGAGCAGTTTATTCTGCTTACCTCAATTATCACATCTGGAATATTATTCATGTCTCAGCCTTTATTCTAGGACATTCACTCACATGGGCAAAGAACTTTCAAATCCTCTGGGGTCATGGTACAAATCTACTTTTTTTCACATGGTTATACCTACAAACAGAATAAACTAAGCTTGATCCTGCAAACAGTGATGATAATTGCCAATCTTTTAGTTATTCAGATGGTGCAGGATCAGGACTTAGGAGTGCAGGACACATGGAAATAGGTTAGATGTGATCAGGAAAGGAGTTTTTCTAAGAATATTGCTTAGGAAGAAGCTTGAGGCTGTTTGGGCAAGAAAACAGAGTGATCAGTGCTGGGACTCTTGTGTTCAGTGCTGAGCAGAGCTGCTCCCACTGGAGCTCTGGGTACCCCTCCCTGGGTGCTTCACCCTCTCCATCAGCAGCAGGAGCAGCCACACACAAGCTGTGCACAGCTTCCCTGGCACCATCTAACACCAGCTACAAAACCTCCTTTTTGGCCCCTAAATAAAACCCCACCCTTTGTAACTGAGCTGAAACAATAGCCTAAAAAGAGTCCCAGTATGTGCCTGTTTCAGACATCCAAAAATCAGTCAGGCTCCGAGTTGTAAGAGCTTGGCTTTCAGGAGGACCCATGTCATGATGGCTGCTGACTCTTCATTAAGTGAAATAAATTTTCATGTCATCACATTTTGCCATCTTTGAAAAAAAAAAAAAAAAACCCTCACAATATTCTGGAGCACTGCGAGGACCAGCAAGAGCACAGAGCCAAGTTTGATCTGAAGGTTTCAAGCAATGGAAAAATCTGCCACATCCCAAGCTAATTTAAATTATGGATCAGTTCCCTGATTGCTCTAAAAAGAAAAACTAAACTTTTCCAGTCTGAATGTGCCCAACTTCAGCCACCAGTTTTTTGATCTCACATGGATCTAACGTGTCTTTTAAAGAGATTGTTGCTATCACTTACCTTTCCCTCCCAGATAAGATAAATTCACCTTCATTCTGCTTCAATTAACTAAATACATCTCCACATACAAAACTGGGATGATGCTGAGTGCCTTAAAATAGCATCTGATGCTGTTTTCTGATGCACTATTATATTTTCATTTTAATGCACCACACAGAGACATTATACTTTTCTAATGCAAATTTCAGCTGTCAACAAGCACATCTTTGGATGATTTATAAACCAGAACTTGAATAAATGCAAAACAGACAAAATCCTTACAAAGAAAGTGATCATTTGGAGGATTTTGTTTTGTTTTTTAATTTCTGAAAGCAAAAAAGCAAATTGAAAAACCCAATTTCTTTTTCTGCTTAAAAAAAATAAATTAAAAAAGTGAGAGAAAAAAAAAATCTGGTAGTGCCAAAGGGTTAAAGTATCTCATTTCGGGCAGTCTGAATATCTGAATTTAGCAGCTGACAGTGCATGGTGTGTCAGTCTCTTACAGCTGTTCCAGTTGATTCAAAGACCATCTTTGTTTCTCAAAATCTTAGCAACTGTTACTTTTTTCCGAAGACAATGATAGACCAGCTGTTACCTCACAAGAAGCAATGTACTTCAGGTCAAAGTCTTTAGTAAGGAACTTGTAAAACAAGAACTAAATCATTGTTTGGGTTTGTCAGGGTTTTTTTTCATTAAAAGAGAGTTAGCAGCCTAACAGTCAAATAACTTACACTTGGTATTCCCATTAAGTGCACTGGAATGACAGAGAAATTTCATCTGGTTGTTGAGTTGAATTCTCTCTTTCTATACAGAAGAAAAATCCCACTACTAAATCTTGTAGTATTATAGGATTTTTTTTTTTTTTTTTTTGAAGGGCAGTTTCTGCCTTTCCAACACGGTGCTACTAGGCAGATGTCACCTCATCATGGAAATGCACAGGTCTAACCACTCACAAGGTAAGGTGGGGATTTTCAAGAGAACCTTGTAGGAGTTAAACATTCACTTCCCACTATATATCAGTGGGAACATCCAGTTCCTTCATCTCTTTGAACATCCTCCTCTAAATGCATAAGGAAACAACAGAACCAGAGTTTATCCTCCAGCACCAGTCACACCAGGCTTTCAAAGCCATGCAAATTTGCAGAATCAGTCCCACAGAAGACTCCTGAGAGAGGAGCAGCTGCTGACAGGTTACCTACAACCCTTCTGGGGGGTGGAAGAAAGGAAGCAGCTTTTTAAAGAGCTTCAGTTGAAATAAACCCCTGCCCCTTCTTGCACAAAGACAAATTACTGCTTCCAGCTGCTCAGATGCAGAAGACAAAGACTTGCTGAGAAGAGTGGATGTTCTTTTATTCAACCTTTGTGTTTAATTCTGGAAAGCCTTAGCATTGAGTAATGTATTTGCAGAGCCACTGCCAGCTAATTGTTGTGTAAAGAAGCACACAAAGGCACGGTCATACATACTGCAGTGGTAGAAAAATTTTACAAGGCCTGTTAAATTCAGCAGTAGTCATCATTTTTCTGTTTTATATATAGAGAGATAAGTTTAGACTCAAGATTGTTTCACGAGCATGCATGAATACTATTTGCCTCGGGCTGTTTTTTCTAGATCTAAAAAGGATTTATGTAAATAACTTCTCTGCTTTAAGTCTGTTTTTCAGAATGGGTGACATACTGCCCATATGTAAACCAGTGCTTTATGCAGAATTAAAAATAACCACCATTAGGCATGGCGCCTCCAGCATTTGTGATGAAGAATACAAACTGTCTAACAAAACACTGAGAGTGAATCACAACCCCTAAAAAGCTACTGACAGTATTTGTTTCTCGAGATAAAAATATCCATAAATAGCAAATGTGTGTGCTTTTAGCTTTGTTTAAGAGAGTAGCTTACCTACCAGGCCAAATACTGACATCACAAAAAGCAGAGTCTGCTGATGCTGTCAGGGGACTGATACCAAAGCTGATACCATCTCCTGACTGACTGCTGAGAGCACAGCTAGCATAACTAATTTAAAGACTGCTGCCTGCAGGCACCACAATGGTAATTAAAGACAATAATTCTTGGACAAATGAGAGGGATGTACTGGAAAATAAAGTCAGTGTTAAATTCACAGCTAATCCTTCAACGGAGAATTGGATCATTTATTTTCCAAACGGCTGGGCAACTCTACCTGGTTTCATTTCCATCTCTGCTGCCAGATGATTCTTGTCTCCAAAATCCGTAATTTTTTCTAGTTCAAGTAGTATTCCTCATTGGCAAGCTCCAGTTCAGCAAGACTGAATGTGCTTCCATTTAAATACATGAATAGTTCCTTTGACGTCCACAGCAAGTCAATGGAACAACTCACAGCTAACACACTTTTAAACACCATGAGGAATCAAGGCCATAAACAAGACACAAAAGGCACAAAGAAAAGCTGGATTGCCAAGCAGTTTACCTGGAAAATAGCTTGGTGTTACCCAAAGAAGAAAAGCTTTGTTTAGTGTGCCTTGGTAAATTTGAGTTTCCTCTTTTTGATTGTCTACAACTAGAATTCAGGACAGGCTAATCATCCAATACCACTGATGATCAGGAAAAAATCTCCCAAATCTCTGCCAAACCTGTTACATATGCATAATATAACTTGCATATTCCCACCTCCTCTGCCCCCAAGCCAGGCTCTCTGCTGACAATCCCCTGAAATTTCCAGCACAGGTGGGGCATTCACCCCTTCACAAATCCTCATCTGCACAACACTGGGATCATGCTGCACCTCCTCTCTTCTGCTGTCCCCAAAAAGGAGGGTGAAGGATCCCATCCAACTCTGGTCACCAAAAAAATATTAATGTAACTCAAGGAAGCCACATTATGGCTCAACAAAACCCTGCAGCCCCCACTGCCATCACTGTGCAATTTCTCCCTCCTCTCTTATTCTTTCTCTTAATCTCTCCTCTTCCCAGTGGTTTAGCCCAAGATCTTGGGCATTCTTGGCAAGGTTTATTAAAGAGGTATCCACACGTCTATTTCCATCCTCTGGCCTTGTCCAGTGATTAGTAAGGGAAATTAAGGTGCAGTTTTGCCACCACTTACTTTGATTTGAGCCCTGCTGCTGCCATAAGGGGAGATCCTGCCCTTCCCCTTGATCCCTGCTCCTTCCCTCCCATTGCCAGAGCCCAGGGGCAGGGTGGGAGGAAGGACCTGCTGCAGGAAGGACTGAAAATAACCCTGCAGGGAGCATCACTTTTCAAAGAGCTGCTCTGGCTCACCTGGCCATGAGAGCAGCAGGAACATGCAATCAAGATTTGCCACTCACTATTAATTCATCCTTTGGTACCAGCCCAGAATTCAGCTTAAATCAATGGTGAAACCATACCCTGAGTTTTCTAGCTAAGCTTCTTACACTGTTCTGCACACTGGAGGCATATATGAAGCACAGGCAGAAGCTAAATCTGTGTTTGTTTTTTAACAAAAGAGTTAAGTTACAAATGCAAGGAAAGCACAGGATGTGTAATGAATATGTCATAGCTGTGGCATCCTGTTTCTAAAATATCTTGCTCTTGAATGGTGCTGTCTAAGGTTTCTTCCACATAAATGAGGCTTTCCAGCTGGCCTGCAGCCAGGGCTTTAATAAAACATGGTATTATGCAGAAGTGAATAAAGCTTATGGCAATAATAATGTCCTTGAAATTTGCTAATCACCAGAAGTTTCAAGAAGAATTTCAATATGAGATCAACAGGACAACAACTAAAATTCACTTGTTAGCTATGGAAAGCCACTTTTCTCATGATAAATTATGCATGTGTTGAAAGAAACCCCAGGTCATTAGTGACTCAGATGAAAAGTGTGTTTTCTGAGTTTGAAGACAATACCTTGCTGCAAAGGAGCTGCAAGCACTTCAAAACACTTTATGATGTAAAATTATTACAAATTGAAGAAATAGTCTGAGAAAAAAAGATATACTTAAAGTAAAGCAATAACAGCTAAGAAGATTAGGGGAGGGGTGACCAACAGCATAAATACATGGTGAAGATTCATGGCCAAAGTAGCATTTTTGCAGGGAAGGAAACACTGGTTACAGTGGTCACATCCTAAATAGGACTCAAAAATATCCCATTGCTGTGAAAAATTTAAAGAAACAAGCAAGACACACTGGAGCTGGGGAGAGGTGACAAGAGCAAAATTGTAAGTAGGCTGAGGAACCTGGTCTGCACAGTGCCAATGTTCATCTTTACATCCTGGTCCCAACAAGCACAGATATTAACAACTGCTCTTTATCCTCCCACCTTTGCCATGCAGGGAACACAAGAGTAAATGCAACACTGTGTACTGCTGAAATAAATACAGAGTCTTCAAGTTCATTTCTTGGTACTTTTTTTCTGTTTTCATAAGAGCCCACTATTTTAGTAAAAGCATTAAATACCATTTTGTGCCTCTTGCTCTCAAAGTTGTTTCACACCATTATATACTGTTCAAAGAAACCAATTTATTAATAATGCAAGTAATAAAATACACAAGAGTGTATTTTGTATTTTCTAAAAGCTGATGCAAGCCTTACAGCTGCCTGTACATTAGTAATATATGCTTCCAAAAATTACATTAGCTAAACATTGATCTACTCTCTTTACTCCTTGATGAACAAGTTTGACATAGCATTTACACACAGATATGGTGAACACTTAACCTTTCCACTGTTTATGTGGTCAGGAGGCCACTGAGCTTCTGCACAGGGACTGTCAGATGTGGCTCATGACTCAGCAGAGCAGACTGGCACTGCTGACATCCTGCAAGCAGGAGTGACATTCCTGCTGCTCTCAGCCCTGCTCTCTCCCCTACTGGTTATTTCAGTTTGATTTCCTTCTCCTCCTTGGCAATCATCAGCTCTGGGTCCAGCCTCCATTCCCATAGCAGCTCACCTCTGAACTTCCTCACTGCCCCCCTCTCAGTGGCTGCCCCTGTCCAGCAGAGACACAACATCCTGTCAATGAAATGATGAAAAGTTGCTTCTTATTTTTATCCACAGAAGAAAAATGAATAATTTCTTCCTCTTGATTCCCTTTTCCTATTCAACATCTCGGCAGAGCCAAGTGGGTGTGCTTGTATTTCAGCATTACGTGATGAACAACGAAAAATCTTCATAGCTGCACTGCTGCGTTAGAAGAGATTAATCAGAAGAGGTTAGAAAAAGGTCACTCAGACTGGCCCCTTGTCACCAATTTTGACTTTATACACCATTTCACAACTAGGAGGCCTTGGAGGATGTTAATCTGCTGGATATCCAAGAGTGGGAGAGGAAATAGAAGCTGCCAAGGAATGGGTGTAATTCTATCTGTTTATAGACAGAAATCCATCCTTCAGTGGCTGCAGAGCCAGAGCAGCAGAGCATTGGCCTCACCCACGTGCAAAACTCCCAGGCAGCACTGACCAAAAAAAGGGAGAAGTTGATGCAAACTCTAAATCACCTTCAGAATCTTGAGATCACCTTAAAGGGATAAGATCAGCAAAGAAATTCCCCTCAAGACAAACCATACTTTCCCAGTTATTCACATCAGAACAGCAGCTCCTCACAGCTAAAACCACATTCCCACTCCAGGTAATGAGCATTTTGCCACTGGCTTTGGGAGAACCAGGACCTTACTCCAGAGTTTAACCAAGTCCCATGAGAAAACAGTGCACTGCCACATCACTTCTCAGAGCTGCACTGCTCTTTGCAATGTTAGCAACTCTTGAACATTTTGGCAAAAGTTGCTGATAACCAGCTCTGCTGCTTTTGGTACTGCTGCAGTTACATTTCCATTTTATTGCACTTTTCAGTATAATTTTACACCAGACTGTGTAGGATATAGATGGCAGCCTCATTTGAAGCATGGCACAGGGAAAGATTTGATATAAAATAAGACTTGAAGAAAAGTATTTCCAACACCAGTGCAGAAAGTGTTTACCCTAACTTCAGCTTGATTTTTCATGCAACAAACCCTTCACAGGGAATATCTGACACAGAGATGATATGCTACACTCTGCCTTTATAAATAAGGGGTTAAGTTTCTGACACAAGTCAGAGCAGGCTAACACAAATATCTTTTTGAAGAAAGAAAAAATGTAAGAGTCATTCATTGTAACTGAGAAATTGCTAGACCATCCTTCCCCCACCTGAACACCTCCTAC
Organism: Muscicapa striata striata; assembly: GCA_030060385.1. NCBI lineage: Eukaryota > Metazoa > Chordata > Aves > Passeriformes > Muscicapidae > Muscicapa > Muscicapa striata. Next base: position 5,929,193 of record JAREIS010000126.1, on the reverse strand, counting down.
ATTCTGGTCAAACATGAAATTAGATAAAACAATGATAATATCTTCAGTGTGGAAAGCCCTGAGGAAAACTAACACAAGCCAACAAACACCACCACTGCAGCACAGAAAATAACCTTACCCATCTTTCCACCATTCCAAGAGCCCAAATGAAGTCATTTACTACTTACTTTACTGAAGTACATATTTACATTAAGAAGATGCAGGAGTGATGGCAATGGTATGCTCTGACTTGCTGACTTCTCCACACTTGACAAATGCAACCAAACAAGTGTAAGAGCATGATGTCAATTTATTCCTTCATTTCAATCTTGTCTGCAGAGCAGAATATACATCTTTCTGTGCACTCCTTTTCTTTTCCCAGTGTCAGCAATAGCCTGCTGCTCATCATGAGGCTCAAATGAGGCCTCTGGACAAGCCCTGAGCAGGGGGATGGTTCTACACCTGACCATGCTCCAGTGCACAACCCAGGAGCTCCTGAATCTTTTGACAGCAGAGGCAGAACACACCTGGCCAAGCAAAGAGTCCACAGTGCACCTGCAGCACACACATGGGAGCCTGCAGGTCTCTTCACTCCTAACACATCTCCATGACAGGACAGAGGAAAATGGGACACAGGGAATGGATAGGAGAGACCATGGTCATGATGTGCAATCAGCAAAGTGCAAGAAAAAGCACTTATCCTTCAGATTTTGTCTCTCACCCTATTTTAATAGCATCTTACTGAAATGTCCTTTTTTCCAGCCCTCAAATCTATCCTTTCAGTCACATCAGCATGCTCACAGTATAATCAGGATTTACAGCAGCTCTGTACAAGGATTCTCCTCTTTGGGTGAAAAAGCTAGAAGAAACGTGCAAAGTTCATCCTCTTCTAATTACTCCAGAAATCTGCATGTTAACATGATATCATTAGGATTGCAAAGTAATTAAACTGTGTAAACATCTGCAAGAGGGAGCAAAATTTGCAATCCTGAAACGTGCTTTGACTGCAACCATTTGAGTAATCCCACTGAAGGACTGTGCTGTTGGTGTTCTGTGAACTAAAACCATCAGTGTAGAGAAAGTTTTTGTCTTTTCCAACTATGGAAGCACAGAAAAGTGGGGTTGGTGAGGAGCTCCTGACCTCACTGAGCCTTATCTGCTGCAAGGCAGGACTGAAGCTTGGCATTCCTGGCAGACCAGAGCCTCATCTGTCCTTAATGGCCTCAAGTGGTGGAGACTCCACAACCTACCCAAGCAACCAGAGACCTCTTTTTGGATCTGACTTGACTCTTTCCCACTGTGCTTTAAATTTGTTGTTCTTTACCCTCTGGCCCACAGAGCAGTTTATCACTCATACAGCATTATTCACATGCAATCATAAGCTATTATTGCATCCCTCTGCCCCAAGTTCTGTTCTGCAGGGTAAGCAATCCCATCCTTCCCTCAGAAGTGATGTTATCCAGGTCTGTGATCATTCCCACCACTCCTCCATGAATTTCCTCCAACTGTTTTTCCTTGAAGTGCAGTGCCCAAAGTGGACACTGTGCTCCAGCTGAAATCTTTCCAACACTGGGACATCTTGCATGTTCTGTTTAGTTACTCCAGCAAAACATTAGTATTTTCAAAAAAAAGCTTGACATTAGTGACTATTATTATGAGTCACAATAAGTTCCACATAGTTTTTCAAGGAACTACCAAAACTGCAAAACTGTCTTTTAGTCACAAAGGTGTTTTTCCTGCCTGAGGAATACTTCTCTGCACTTGGCTCAGTGTCAATCCTGCTTTTTCCAGAACATTCCTTCAACCTGTCAGCATAATTTTGAATGCTACCCTTGTCTCCCAGTGTTTTAGCAGCCCTTCCCATCTTCATGTCAGCTAAAAAATCAACACTCAGAGCCTGTCCCACCGAGGCTACTAATGACAATAATGGGAAAAGCAGAACAACCCCTTCAATGTGCCCTTCCATTGGAATGATGAACCAGTGGTACCTGCCATTTGGTATAATTCCATCAGTTTTGCACAGACTCCACACTGGTTTCACTCAAGACACACTTCCCCCCCTTTTTTTCTTTTTAAATGAAACCATCATAAACATTAATGTCAAAAACATTACTGGAAGTTGACCTGTTTGCCTCCTTTGTGCCTCCCCCAGCTGCACAACTTGCTATCAGTTCTGGAAAGACAATTTCAAGTCCTTAAAATTCACATTGGTTGTTATTGAACTCCTTGGTCTCCTTCAGGTGCATATAAATAATTCGTTTGTTCCAGTTTTTCCAAGAACAAAACAATTTACCTGTCACTCCCTGTTATCATTTTATAGACATTATGCCTTTTCTTTCCACTCATTCAGCACTTGACCTGTCTTCCCTGAGTTTCAGAAGAAATGACAAATGCTTCTGAGATTGCTTTATCTAATTAAGTAATCTAGAATAAAGTTTATCTATTTTATTTGTTCTAAAAATATTAAATATGTCAGAATACACTCTAACCTATTCTTATCCTTTTTTACTTTGTGATTTTACCCTCTGTCATAACACCATGAGCAGTTTGAGGGTGCATCTAGTGTGACTCCAATGCATCAGTGAGAGCAGTTCTGAACCCTGAGATGAAATTTAATCTAATTTCCTGTCCTTACACCAAGCTGTGGGTTCCCTTGAATCATAAAGCCCCTCCTACCTTCGTTCATTGTCATCAAGATGAGCAAAGAGCACGTTCTTGGAGATGGCCTTAGCCAGAGCAGTCATGGTTTTATAGTCCTTTGGAATAACCTGGAGAGAAAAGAATGAAAGGTAATTACACACCTGATTGTATTTCTTCACAAATCATGAAATCTACAGAAAATTCCACTCTTCAAGAAAATGGATGCAATTCGATTTCAGGCACTAAGATGGGATTAGGCTATCATATAAAGCCACTAAGAAAGTAATAAATTACAGTTTTGATAATGTGAGGATAGGAATTTTTGGTCTCAAAATGACACTCAGAAAGGAAATAAAAGATCAGGGATGACTGGGGAGAAGGATATCCATGAAATACTATAATTAGGAAGAGCTGTGTAGTCTCTTTTCAAATCTTTTGAATGTAGAAAAAGGTATTTTATATTCCTCTTTCCTCCAAAAAATATCAGAAGCAACCTACTTTAAAAACTGTGTAAATAGCAACATTTCTTTAGGAAAAAGGTAAAAATGTTTTGATTACATCATGTTTTTCAGTACTGGCTGTGTATAAGGAACCAAGCTCCTGACAGGTTCACTTGAGTCAAAACCCTCTGCCTTGGCTTCATGGCAAACAAGAAGAGTTTCCAATTGAGAATGAAGAGTTCTTTATCCCTTAACTGGAGAGATGTCAAAAGTCCTGTTGTGCATGACTTTGCTCAAATAAAAGTTGAAATTTCCACTTTGGAAAGCTAAGTTTTCCATTTTGGTAACCATTCAGGTAAGATACCAGTAGATAATGTGTGTCTCTATTTGCCAAGTATCTTGTTCTACCAGTCAGAGACTCCAAGGTTAAGAGAGACACAAGAAATTTATAACAAAATTATAACCTGTCAGAGATATTGTCTTTGATAATGTGCTTTTCCTTAATAGTTTAATTACAACAGGACAGAATCAAGCATAGCAGGAGTTTTAAGTGTTAAATAAACCTTACTCCAATCTGAAAATCAAAATCTGTTTGTAAGTCTCAATTACTGCACAATAAAGGTCTGATAAGGAGCATTTACATCTCACATTTTCTTTTGATAGAAATAGTGTATCTGTCTGTTGCAAGTTACTACCTGTGTTGATGTGCAGGTACTTTCCTTCCCCCATCCTGGAAAGGCAAGGAACTGCCCATCCAAGCAAAAGAAGGATGTCTCAAAAGGTAAAACTGATGTAGAACCAGTTTCCACAAAGAATTATGAAGATTTATTTCACAGGGAGATGCTGCACTCTGAAGATATAAAGTTAAACTGGCTTCAGACCTCTCTGCTGCAGTCATCAGATTACCCAAATTAAATCTAGAGAAGTATACATGTACAAACTGCCTGTTTGTATCAGAGTAAAACCTAATCTAATTGATATGAAAGTTTAAATTTCTCAGTGTTAAATTCAGCCAGTATCTTATTCTTGGTTTTTACCCTATCAGAGGAACACTGGATTGAATTGCAGGCCTGAACCCTTGCTCTGTTAGGAATACAGCAGCTGCTCAGCTTACTGCTGATGAGCCAAAGGGGTAAATAATCAGATCCCTGAGACATTCAACCCCAGCCTTTCTGTCTGATTATGAAATAGCACTGACTAGCCTTTCTCAGTGTAAATTTGCAGCAGTGAAAGCCACAAGGCTTTGTGGGTTTGTTGGGGCAGGGACACAGAAAGCACAGGAGAGATTCTCTAGGTGTAACCAGGTATCTGACCAAAACCAACTGCTGGTAAGAATTGCTTGGCCATTTCTTACTCTTCTAAATAATCACTGAATGTTCTCTTCAAGCTCATAACCCTCTTTAGAGCAAGATTCCTGTTCTGTTAGCTGTTAACTGTGTTATGTCAGATGTGTTGACAAATATTGCTTTCTCTAGTTCAAGGATGAACTAACCCTCCACAGAGATCTTCCCCAGAATGAAGCCATGCCATGTGCTTGCTCAAATCACAAAGCTAAATCTCTTTTGATTTTCTCTCCAGGGACATAACTCATTTCACTGCCTCTAGCAGTACTCATGCTACAGCTCACCCCTAAAGGGATCCTTCAAGCTGCCTTATGACCCAGATGTGTTTCTATCCAACACCTGAATTCAAGCCAGCAGCTCTTCCTGACTACTATCTAAAATTCCATCTGTTTGCAATAGTCTAACACAACCTTTGCCTTGCTTTTTACTCTTTTAAATTTGTTCCATAATTTGTCCTTTCAGTGTCTCCTTTTATTTCTGTTTTCTAGAAATGTGTCACAAGCACACATCCATGGGTTTCACCATGGGATTATTTGCTTGTGCCAGAAGACAAAGCACTGACACAAACCCTTCCAGTGCTAGTTCTGTCTTCTGTCTTCTGTCCAGCATCTGTAGCTGTACAAGAAACTATCCCCTAAATTATTATTATTTAAAATCAGTCAGTTCCTAGGAAATTAAAATCATAACAGGGTTAGTCACAGAACACACAGAATATGATCTGTATTGCTGCTTCTGGTTCTTGCCTACTCATGCTACTGTCAGGACTCACTGACATCACTGCTGAGAAATGAAGAAAACAAAGTTTACTTCAGGTTCCATTATAAATTTAAAAGAATTACTCAGGGGGGTGGGAAGGGGTGTTTCCTTTGATTTTCAGAAGAGTCAGATGGAACCCATAATAAACAGAAAGAAATGGGATCTCTCCACAGAAGTTTTTTAGGGGGATATTGCAAAATGCACAGAAAGGAAAGTGTTTTAAAGTGGCTTTTGAAGTATCACACAGTTTTTTAAGAGTGCAGGGCATTCATTAATAGCTAGACCACAGTGCTGTTAAAATTTACCACTCATTTACAAACATTATTTAACTGCCCCAAGAATACTCTTACACACTTGTTCTTAGGATGAATGGCTCTCCTAATTCTTTTTTTCCTTGGGACAGAAATCCCCAGAGCAGCCAGAGAACTTGTATCATAAGCAGATGACAAAAGCACATCTGACTGCAAAGGCAAAAAGCATTCTGCCAAAAAACAGTGACTGACAAAATGTATTCCCATAAAGAAAAAGCAAGCTCTTTGAGTTAAAGCTACTCCAGGCGTGCACAAAAGCACATTAGTAGCATCTGTCAACCTTATGAAATACATTTTCAGCCTGGCTCCCTAAACAAACATGACATATGCTATTGTAATGTCTCTCTTTTCATAATCTTTGAAAGTTTTAGCCACTGTCAAAAAAAAAAAAAAAAAAAAAAAGAAGCAGAGTTATTAAGAGATATTAAAGATTAGGTATTTTTGTGAAAAAGGGAGCTTAAAAGAGAAAAGCCCAAATTAGAGCTCCTAGTGAAGAAATTACCTAATTTGGGATTGGCATTTCTCCAAAGACAATGGTCACACAAAATCATCCAAGTTTGGTCAACAGACATCCAAAATTCAGTGGGTTAAGTGGTACCTAATCAACACAGGGAAATAAATACGTGCCTGAGTGGTCTAGGAAACCTAAATGACTTAGATTAAATAAAACTTGAGGCAGAACTGACTTCTGAGAACAAAAAACAAAAATCAAAATAACAGGAAATGCAGCAATAGAAAAGCTGTCCTCCAACAATGCGAGGGTCTGATCAAACTCAGAAGATGCTGCAGTCAGGGACTACCAAGAAAATGGCTGGGACTTACTGGCCCTGTTAAACAGGGAACAGAGGAGCTGCACATCTTGAGAAGGATGCTGAATGCTGAAATCCCCTTGATGGGGACAGCCCTTAGTCAAGGAGTGTGAGGATGGCCAGCCCTGCTCATGCCAGCATGAGGACACCATCCCCCAGGCTGGCCCAGGAGCCCAAATTAGGGACAAAACACGAGTCACTCGATGTCTTGCAGATGTCAGAGGCAGAGGGACAGTCCCATATTACCTTTCTGACATAGGACACAGCATCCTCCTCAGTGTACACCTCTGCACTGACCCCCCCCCGCCGGCGCCGCGCCTTCACCACCGGGTTGGGGGGCGGAGGGGAAATCTCATCGTCGTGAGAGTCTGACTGGGAGCTGGACTTCTGCCGGGCCAGGATTTGCTTGCATTCCTCCTGCAAGGCAAAAAGAGACAATAAAACACCTCTTACCCACGGGTAGAGTCAATTCACCCTTCCTTTATGACTATCAGCAACGCTTTTGCTTCTATGTTTGGGTGACTGTCAGTCTGCACTGCTGAAAGAAAACTACAAATTGTGTGTACAGGCATTTGACCTGTTCAACTCTTTCTTACACATCATGGCAACCAATGTATACAAAGTGCAGGCATTTCTCTGCAGCCACTCCTGGTTGAGAAAGCAAAACAAGCTTCTTTTGCTTACTCTCCAACATCACAGCTGTTATTTTCTCAGTTGGCTTGTACATGTCGCTGTCTCTTGTACAGACAACTTGTCAGAAGTCACACATTGATATATTAGATAGTTTTCTTCATCTTGCTCTGCTTTGCAAGCTTGCTGTCACCACAAACAACAAACATGCTCCCTACTCCAGAATTTCTGCCATATAACTGATTTATAATCAATGGGACTCCTTCCAAGCAAATAAGATCCAAGGTAGGCTCCAGAGGACTATGAAAGATGATGGCTGGCCTAGCACCAGCTGGCCAATAGGGAGGTTATTCTCCAAACTGCATGCTTGTGGAACAGAGAATAAAATAGGAAGGGGAATCCCTGAAGAGAGAGTAAGAAGAATAGAAAAGAGTACAGAAAACCTTCAAGAAAGGAGGTCAGAGTTGCAAGACTGTCAATTCATACACTGAATTTGACTTCCAAAGGATAGAGACAAACCAGATTACCCATAATTACAGTATTTTCCCAGAGCCCCATGTTCTATCCCTCAGCTTCCTCAGATTTGGGGGAAAGCATAAAGGAGTAAAATTCCCTTTGCATCATCCATGTCTGTCAGTCTAAGGAACAGGGGCCTCTGCTCAGACCCAGCCCTTCTCTGCCCTGGCACTGCTCAGCCACAGCACAGTGCCCTGCTGCTTCCCCATTCCAGCCTTCACTGATCCTGCCTAAAGGCAGGGAGAGCTGGAGATGGGGTGGAGCACATGTTCTGTTCCCTGGTGCAGGAAACCAGGGGGCAGGAGCAGGAGGGGCACAGAAGGCAAGCTGGCTGCTGCAGCAGTGGCCCAGTGTTCCATCTGCTGTCATCTCTGTGCAGGCAAACCCCCCAGCCTGGTACCCCAGGGCAATGTTGGGGGATGGACACGTAACCATCACCCACAACTCCCTGAACAACCCCATCATTTTTCAGACAACTCAGCTCAGCAGCATTGCAGGCTACCCAAAAGAAAACACAGCAAGGCTGAGCTCCTTGCACACCCCATAAAGCAACGTTTCTCCAACAGGGATGCCAGAACCTGGCTTTTGTCCTACAGGAAATTTCCAGAGAGACTTTCCATTCAGAGCTAGGACTGGAGGGAGTGGAGGAGGGAGCACCAGCACGAGTGGCAGATCACCAACATCACCAGCTGGTCTCACTGCCAGAGGAAGTGACTTATCCACAGCTCATCAGGTATGGCACAGAAAAGGGCAGCACACAAAACTGGCACAAGCTCACAACTTTCAAGCTTGCAAGAAAAATGGATGATTAATATATGTTTTGCCATTGATGTTTACATCAAATCCAGTCATGCCACCTGTTTTTCTGGTCTTACTCCAGTTAATTCCTGCACCATCACTGATACTGCCCTTCTCATTAACCTCTGACACCAGTCTTTGATGCACTAGTGCTGCTTGAAATAAATCACTGAACAGTATTTCCCATATTGCATGACTCAAAGGAACAAGTCACACATTCTGTTTTGAAGAAGGCATTACAGAAATATTTAGGGGACAATCTCAGACATAAAATGTAGAGGGCTCACTAAAGATCTGACTTTTCAAGATCTTGACCTTCCTCAAAAAGTGCCAAGTTCTTTCTGAGATCAGTTGGGGTTTAAATATGGCTTACAACCCCAAAAATCCCAGGCCACAATACAGTTAACCTTGATGCTGCAACTGAAAAAGTAGAATTTCAGATGTATTAAATCCTTACTGAAACTTTTTAATTTCACATTCAAACAGCAGCACTGGATATATAAAAAACAACTCAGCTAAATTTTCCTATAGTGTAAGAACTGCAAATTCTGTTTCAGCATTCACTTCAACTTCTTCCTTACTCTTCTCTGTCTCTAGATTCCTTAACTACAATCAAGCAACATATTTCAAATACAAATCTGTGCTGTATACTAAAATCATATTTAATATCTAGTGTTTAAAAATGAAAGCTATGACTGAAGAATTCTGCCTATCTCTGACAGTGTCAATGGTCTCTGATTTTATCAAACGAACACAACAAAATGCACCTTCTTCATGGGCTTAACTGAAAAGAAGTAAAGACCTTTCTGAAGAATAGCAGCAAAAATTTAACTGAAAGGCAAGTACAACAAGAGGGTAGTTGGGTAACTAATGGTGTGCAGCACTTACACAGTTCTTTTTATACACAATATATTTACTCAGAGAGAAGACTAGTAGCTTGCCACATTTAAATATAAAGAACACTCTTCTCTCTTCAGTACACATTGCATAAAAGCCACTTCCAAGGAATTAATAAATAATATCTCCCCTGCCCCAGCACAGATTTATATACAAAAGAAAGCTCAGTGAGATAAAATTAATACTACAAAGCATGCTCTTAAATTCAAATACTTTTAGAAGCCAAAAAGATTTTAAAGGATTATAAAAGTGAGTTACAGTGTGATTCATTTTGAAAGGAAGTCTCTTCACTACCACCTCCTTTCATACCAACAGCAGGCAGTTGACTGGCTGGCTTTTCCACACGCAGCTGTTTGCAGTCTGGGAAGGATCCCCATTCCTGAACTAGAGCGTGCCTTTTGGAAATAAAAGCCTTTGCTCTGTCCTGGGCTGAGCTTTCAGAGAGATGTCTTCCATATATCCTGGGGTAAAACTGCACAAATGCAGCAAAAGTTTAAAAGAAGTCTCAAGAAGAGTTCTTCCAGCACCGATCTTCAGATGCGGCTTGATGTGAATCCTTGTGCAGAACTCAGTTTCAAGTAAACACCTCATCATCTCTCGTTGTCATGACAACAAATGATCTGTCTCTCTCTCCCTCTCTTTGGATGGCACTGATAATTCATAATCATATTGCCCAATTATGTCCACCTTCAAATGAGAAAACACATGGAAGACCCAACTGCGAGACAGTGTCACTTCCTTTGATCATTGCCTCAAATTGAAAGAAGAACCAATAAACACAGTTGCAGTAACCAATTTATCTTTTGAATGTCCACTTTCAGCTACAAGAGGCTGAGGTATAAACCTCAGGAATTTAGCATATTGTCCTCAGCATCTTCTCCAGGTAATGCTTCCATGAATTTTTAATGACTTTAAGCACTGCAAGTGAAGTAACCACAATGCTGAGACAGTTTTGAGGTTTACCCTTCCTTCCAGACCACTGCTTAAGTGCACACACACTTCCTGACCCAGAAGCTTTCTTCCCTATCAGCAGGAGCATTTCTAAACAGAAATTCACTTCCTCTCCCAGTCTCTCCTTTCAGGCTTTGTCACTATCTGAAAACTCAGATGAGCTGGAGGAAGAAAAGCACCTAAGGAGTCTCCAAATCACTGTGCAACCTTATAACAACATCCCAAGAAGACTTCTAAAAGCAAGTCAGACATTTGATATCAAGGCTCAGTACCTCTGCTCTGCTTCCTACAATGTACACATTGCATTCAAAAACAATGCCACCAAATACACTCTAAATGATTTTTTTTTTCCCTAAGCACATTCATTAACTCTTCTGACTGACAGACCTGGATTATTCACAGTAAATGTGCAGGAAGGTTCTTGCACAGGTAACTAATCTCTCTCTGCACTGGAATTGACCCAGAGGAGATGCTCTCCATCTAGGAGGGTTTTTACCACCCCACACCACTCCTTGGGGCTGATGATTTATGGCAACCAATAAAGGCCAAAGGCAAAGCACTTCACTTTGCTGGAAGCATGGGACTGATGCCATCACTAAAAGCAGGAAAAATCTGGGAGATCTTAATGTTCTTTCCAGTTTTATCTTTGCCAGGACAGACAATCTTTGTGATCATTCTGCCTTGTTACTCACACAGTCCCAATTATTGTTCCACTGCCTTCCCCTTAGTACATGCCACCTTTTCTTTTACAGCACTTCTAAGAAATATCTTTGACATGCACTCCCTACTATCCTACCAACATACTTACCCACTCCATAGTTATCCTTCACTTTGATTATTATTTCTGCATCCTCCATGGCCTCTCTCCATTTCAGCTCATTCCCAGTTTCCAATCTAGGCAAAATTCTCCTGCCAAAAATCCACCTACTCTGATGACACTCCAGCTGCATGGCTGATCTTCCTCAGACCCTTTACTGCCATTGTTTTACCACCTGCAACTTGCTCACACCTCTTGCCTTCCCCCCCACCAGTGTCTTCAGCATCCCAACCCATCACCACCTCTTCCCTACTTTCTTACACACGCCTCACAGCAAAGTGAGAGGTTATGTTACAAAACACAGACCCTATTTTTGACACTTAAAAGCTTATATAATCAAAGAGAATCATAGCCAACACTTCTGAGTCTTAAAATCCAGCCAAATAACAATGTATGCATGCATAGCTTGTGTAAGAAGAGACAAGCCCACATAGAAGTGGATTAAGTAACCTGATGAATGTAAAACAGGAGAGCTTGAGATGTGAAACAAAGACATCTTCCAGGCAGAATTCCCTCTGTGTTCCATCACTGCACTCTGGTTTTGTTAGGTTTTGGCTTTGAGACTGGGAAAGCTACTCACACTTGTGGACACACAAAGTAAACAGGGAGCTCAGCTCTAATATGTTCCACACAGGCTCATTAAAGCATGGGTTTGCTTATAACTAATTTTATTTCTTAGGGAAAAAGCTTTTTTTCTCTTTCTGCTTTTATTCCCTTCATTCTCCATCTTTCACTGCATGTAGGAAAGTTTGCCTGAAGGGGTTTTAAAAATTCACCTCGTTTTCCTTTACCTCTTCCAAGAAAACTGTCACCTCTCACAACACTGCCTGGGGCTGACTCTGGCAATCACAGAGGTCCCACCTGAGCTGCTTTTCATCCAGCCCTTCCCAGCACTGATACCAGAGGAGAGGCAGCAGCAGAGGCTGCCCAAGCCTGCTCAGAAGTGCAGTCACACAGCCAGGGCACCTGGTGCTCCCACTGGTGTGCTTCTATCAGCATCTCAGGTATGTCCCTGCATGTTTTACCAACATTTCTGACCATCAAGGAGATGCCACCCAACTGCTTTGCAAGCTTTGAACAATATTATTATTATTATTATTATTATTATTATTATTATTATTATTATTAGGTTTTATTAAACTGCTTAGTTAATGCATTTTTTCTATAGTTTTTTCTCAGTGTGATTTTGCTTCAAATCTGTAACCTCTCCCCAGCTTATCTGAAAGCAGTGAGTTATACTTTGCATAATAATAACCCTTACTTTTAAGAATTATTCTGTCTGTTTAGACAGGTTCTGGTGGAAAATATTGACTGAAGAACTCATTTCTGTGATAAAATACAAATACTGGAGGAGAATACTGTTGCAGAAGAAGAGCCTTATGCTCAAATTTTGATGCTTGAGAACCTTTGGTTCTGAAACTCTCTGTGGTAAGTAAATAAAGTGTATTTTACTAACAGAGGGTGTGTCTGTGGTTTATTGCACCTTTTTTTGCCCAAAGCAGCTCCTGGCAGAGCCTGCCCATGTGCAGTTCCACCAGTGGGGATATTGGGATATTGAACTGCAGATTCCTCAGCTTGGGTTTTCCTAAAATTCCCCTTCTGGTGGCACTGTGAGACACCCAGCATCCACAAGAACACTGCCCACACACTGGCAGTCATTTCATTAGAGCAAAGCAGCATTTCCTGCATGTGCTGATGGCAACAGAAGGGGCTGGACAGAGCTCAGGTCCAGAAGGTACCAGCAAAGCCCAGCTCAGCCCTGCTCTGAAACACCCCCCACACACACAGCTTCAGCAAAGCCATTTTAAACACATCCTGCAGTTTCCTGCTGCTTCCTCTTTGGTGCCATTTTCTTCATTAGTTCTACTCTTTATTCTAATTCTTTGCTGGGAATAGTTTAGTTTATCTGGCAAGACAACCCCACCTTTGATCATATAATCCTGGCACTAAACAGCCTGACACTGTGAATTTTTTGCAGTCTCAATATGGCTAAAAATACAAAGTGTTGCCCCTAATTTCTCAGTAATTAACTTTTTCACATAAAGTAAGAACCAGAGATAAAATATGGGTTCTCTGTTTTTGGTTTGTTTTTTTTTTTTCTGCTATGCCTCCTTTAGTCCTCAAGTAAACAGGACTTAATTACAGCTGTTAAAATATTGCCACAGTCTCTTAGTTAACATCTATTCCTTCACTCCAAAAAAACCCAATTACAATCCCTAAGGGAAAGATTTTCTCACTCCATCCACCAAAATCTACACAGTCACTGGGAAACATAAAATAAATTGTTCAAAGGAAATATCACAGGTTTTAAAATATAAAGTATCTAAACTCTTTTCAACTATTTTCTGTGCTCAAGGGCATGTTTCAGATTTTTACAAAGTAACTGTTAATGTGATCAGAGTAGATGTCATCTTGAAGTCTATAGGTCACAGCATATAAAAGTGACTTGCAAACTTGAGAATATAGAAACATAGGCTGATTCCCAGCAATTACTGGCAACCTAAGCAGGTCCTGCCAGTATTAAGTGAACAGAAAAATGTGTATTAAAGTTTTCCCACAATTATTTTCAGACTTATGGTTTTTGATACTGTACTTGATAAAAAAAGCTGCAGTTAGAAAGGAGTTGGAGGAGGGGGTGCTCTTTCCAACATTGGCACACCTTCAGAATCCAACATCAAACATCAAACCCCAGTCTCCAGCACTTTATTCCTAAGTATTTATTCATGTTCTCCCTTTACAGCCCTCTCAGGCCATGTCCATGCTGTGAATAAAGAGTGGCCAGCCACAGAGCTGAACACTAGCCCAGGATATCCACATCCTTGGAGCATTACTTCACTCCCTGGCTCTGCTCTCAGCTGCTCCTACAAATCCTGCCAAAACAAACCTGCCCCTGCACGTGTTACAGCTGAGAATGATACTTGGGGCAGTGAGTGTGGTGGGATCAGGGGTTAGACCCCAACCCATTTTCATTTAGCAGCAGGCTGAAGGCAAAGGATCCAATTCTGATTCATCAGAAGGTGGAAAGCATTTATGATCCTCTCTGATCTTGCATATCATAATAAATCTTGCTTTTATTAGTTGTTTTTATGAGATGAAGAATTAGCAAAATTAAACACACTCTTCTTTTTTTTATTCACTTCTGAGGTAGCTCCAGTACACTTATGTGGATCAAGATCTACTGGTTTTCCACAAGCTCATTTTTTAACCAGTTGAAAAATATCCTACACTTCATCTCTAAACTTCCCACATGTGTTTTTGACAGATAAACTGTTCTTCTACTGCTCTCTTCAGTGGAATGTGTTGTTTATCTCAATGAGCTTGGAAAATAACACCAAAATACCACACCTAGGTGGAAAAATGAATTATTTTGTTCAGAAAATCATGCTTAAACCCAAAGAGTTTCACTCCTCTCCTGACACAGGACCAAAATTAAAGGAGCTGATAGCAAATGTGCCATGTCAGTATTGCACATTTACAAAAATCTAATGAACAATTGCTCAATTCAGAATTCCATTAGGAGTCTTCAAACTACCTGCATACAACAAGTGTATAAAAACAAGATAAAACTTATTGGAAGATTTCTCTATCATTAGAAGTCTTCCTTCAACTGTTCTCATGCAACCAACTAAGTCAAAATATTATTTTACTGTGAGAAATCCTTCACAGTGCCATTCATCCCAAGGCAACAAGAGAGTCAAACTGCTGTGGGAACAAGAATTACAGTGCTGGAAACCTCCAGAAGCAGTTTAAAGCCTCCAGGCTGCTCTAGAGAGGCAGTGCCAAGATTGTGTCCTCCCACAGCAAGCACAATATTCCCTGCAGTTGATGCCTTGATGAGTCTAAATCATCTTCCATTTTGAGACAAGTGATATCCATCAGCTCCTGTGCTGGCATCCTGATTGATGTCCTACAGAATTCTGCTGTTCTTTGGGAAATAATAGGAGATCACATGAAAGAAGATGTCATTTCTCAAGGGTAGGAGCTGGCCTCCTGTCTCAGGTCTGTGTGCTGTGTAAACATCAACAAAACCAAACTCCCCCAGTACAACTCCTCAAGAAATCCCTCTAACAATGGAGCATATTCCATAATGCCACAGTATCTTTTAATTTTTTTTTCAAGAACGGTGTTTATCCTTCTTTTCAAGAAATCCAAAATTCCACACGTTCACAACAAAGTAAAGGAAATTCAACAATTTTGATTCTCTCAAAATGGGTCTTGGCTGTCTGAAGTTTAGAATATACAAAATTAAGAGACTGGGTTTTTTCATAATAATCAAGTACAATTAAAAGCCATTTTGTACTTTCTACCCCTCTCTGATGTCTCAGGTTGCCACCAAAATGCAATGTTTGCAATTTTTTTAAAACTACACAAATTTGGCATATACTCACCTATAGAAAAATGTATCTGAAAAGCAGAAAGTGATATGTATTAAATGTTTTACATCACTGGTGATACACCAGCCTTATGTATTATTTAATCTTGAAGGAAGAAACTACCAAACCTTATCTCTCAAGCCTACAACAACACTTGCTCATACAACATGCTCCTCCTGCAAAGATACCCTTAGACTTTAGAAAAAAATTGTCTGGGAATGTTCTAAAATGTTTTCCCCCCTCTACACTGCTTTTGAAGACAGTCACAGTGAGGTCTTTCCTAAAGCATCCCCTGTCAGAGGATCCTGGGATAGACACTGCAGACAGGAAAGCAGTGAAATTAAATAGAAAAGTGTTCAATGATTTTTGAGAACTTGCTGGTTCCCTGATTTTGGTCAGTTTTAGGGGAAGGGAAAACCCCATCACCTGACTCTGAAATAAACAACATCTTCTGCACCACAAGCAAGTTCTGCCAAGAGATGAAAGTTCAGGATACCATGCCTCACAACCTATTTGGGTCATTTTTAACAAGTGCAGTTTGATGAGATATTATAATCCTGCTGTTATGCACAAAAAGTTCTAAACTATAGCCAATATTATAGTAGACATCCACAAATGAAAGGGTTGGGGCATTTTCTCTTAACAGTTTGCAGTTTCACAGTTGTGTGATCATTTAAAATTTGAAAGACAAAAAAAAATGTACCAAGACATTTGAAATCTTGAAACAATCTTTTTCATTTTATACATGGAAAATGTAAAATCACCTGAAAATCACTGACCTTTTCTAATTTTTCAAAGTGTTCTCTGAGGAACTTCATGGGTCGGTCTGGCTTTGCTATACAGAGGTTTACAATGCATTCTTTTAAAATCTGTTGGATGTTGTGTTTCTGAACATAGAGTTCACATCCCTTCAGGCTTTCATCTTCTTCCACATTGCAGGAAGCAGCAGCAGCCATCTTCAGGCTTGTAAACAGAAAACACAAGCTAGGTAAGAAAATGGTGCAAGAAAGAGAAAAAAGACAGTTTCCAAATCCTTTGTCAGAGAGATCTGAAGAGCAAAGACATTTTAATATTGCCTGTTGCCTATTGAGGATCTATTGAATGTTTTGATATTCTGGGGTTGTACGTGGAAATGCTGAACTGTGTCATCTCTGTATCATCAACATCCCACCAAGTACACAAAGAGGATTTTAACTCCTAGGTAATGATCAATCTTTGGAAAAAAAAAAAAAAAAACCCCAAAAAAACCCAGTGAAATTAACCCTACGAGGCAAGGAGTTTGAGACACTATTAAATGACGGCATAAAGCCTTGCTTTGCTGTCCCCGTGGGGACTCGCTCCTGTCACCAGAACCCCAGCTGTTTGCTACAGAGATCTTTGGGCAATTTTAGCATCTCTCCCTTTCTCAGCGACCCTTCGCGGTCCCGGGGAGGCTGGGGAGGAGCGGGCAGAGCCCCCCGAAGGGAAGCGAGTTCCCCAAAGGGAAGTTGGATGACCTGGGGGGAGAATAGCCCCAAACCCTCTTTATTTCCCCCAGCGAGGTTATGACCGCTCCGTTACGAGCCCAGAAGGCCAAGGCAGCTTTACCCTGGCCCCGGACTGTCTGCCCACATCGGGGGCTGTGCGGGGAGGCTCCGGGGAAGTGCCCCGGGCCCGGCCGGGCGGCACCCGCACCAGCGCATCCCTCGGGCCCGGCGGGCGGATCTGCCACCGCTGTCCCTTCCCCTCTCTGTCCCTGTCCCTGCCCCTCTCGGTCCCTGTCCCCGCTGTCCCGCGCCCGGCCGGGCCCGCGGAGCGGAGGGGCCGGTAAATCGGTCAATACCTGGTGTCCGGAGCCGGCGGAGCGGCGGCGCCTGCTCTGTCCTGGCCGGCGGTGGAGGCGGGGGAAGCGGCTCCGCTGCCGGTTCCGCACTGCAGCCGCCGCCGCCTCCGCTGCTGCCCGCCCGCCCGGGGCTGGGGAGCCGCGGGGACCCTGCTGCCGCTCCCGCACAAAGGCTCGGGCTGCTCCGCCGCCGCTCGCCCGCAGGAAGTGCCGCCGCCGTCACTCACCGGCGGGCGCGGCCTCCGCCGCCGCCTCCGCCGAGCGGCCGCACCGAACCTTGCGCTCCGAACCGAGCGGCACCGGCCCCTTCGCTCCGGGCGGCACCGGCTCCGAACAGCTCCGCACCGAGCCCTGCGCTCCCATCCGCTCCGGGCGGTAGGGACCCCCGGTTCGAACCGCACCGCACGGACCCGCTCTGCCCTGTATTGAACCGCTCTGCACCCCTCTGACCCGCATGGACCCGCTCTGCCCCGTACTGATCCGCACGGACCCGCTCTGCGTCTCTCTGACCCGTACTGACCCGCTTTGCCCCGCACTGAACCGCTCTGCACCTCTCTGACCCGCACGGACCCGCTCTGCCCCGCACTGAACCGCTCTGCACCTCTCTGACCCGCACGGACCCGCTCTGCTTCTCTCTGACCCGTACTGACCCGCTCTGCCCCGTACTGACCCGCTCTGCACCTCTCTGACCCGCACTGAGCCCTGCTCTGCCCCGTACTGACCCGCACGGACCTGCTCTGCACCTCTCTGCCCCGCACGCACCCTCTCTGCCCTGTACTGACCCGCTCTGACCTGCTCTGCACCTCCTTGCACCTCTCTGCCCCGTACTGACCCACTCTGCATCTCTCTGCCCCGTACTGACCCACTCTGCATCTCTCTGCCCTGTACTGACCCGCACCGACCAGCACGGACCCACAGGGGATGGCAGGACCTGGCCTGGCTGCTCCACACCACCAGCCTGAGGACAGGCTAGCAAAGGAAGACGAGCCTGGCCACAATGGACAGTGGTCTGGCTATTAAGAACAGTCACAAAGGACAGTCTGGAAGTTTGAAGTGGCCAGACCATGAAGGATGGGCATGGCCATGAAGGACAGTAGCCTGGCTGTGACACATGGCCCAGCCAGGAAGGACGGCTTGGGCACAGAGGACAAGCTGCCCATGAAACGTGTCCCGACCACGGCGGATGATGAGCTGGCCTTGCAGGACAGGCTGCTGAGCCAAGGCAGGCACACGGTGGCCACAGGGCTGTCTGTGGCACAGGAGCTGCCAGCCCTGCTGAGCACCCACAGCTTGGAAAGGGCTGGGAAGGGCAGCTCTGCCGTGGGTACTTAAAGCAAAGCCAACACATCCAGCAGCTCTGAGCAAGGCCACGAGGAGTGTGGCCACAGCTGGGATTCAGCCACGGGCCAGCACGTGCTGTCAGGAATTCTCCAATGCACGCTTGTATTCCTTCTGTTGCCAGGAAACTCACATTCATGGTTCCCATAGAATAAAGGGTAAAACAGCACTCCAAAAGATCACAGTCAAGCTAGGATAAGCACAACAAGAGAATAAACTCTGCTGGTAAACACAGGGTTATTTTAAAAGAATAATTTTAATTAGTTCTGTAGTTTATTGCACTTTAGTTTCGGTGTGATCACTCAAGAAAAGGACCCTGAGCATCCTTTTGGTTTGATGTCTGTTCTCTGCAGTCTCCAGAGAGAACACAAAACAAGAGGTTGTGTAAAGTACACATAAGTACAACATAAACACAATGTAGCAACATTAGCTAATACAAATTAAAAAGAATACAATGCTGTTACAGAAACTGACGGCTTCCTGCCCGTGCTGTTTGATCCCTCCAGAGAAGAAACAGCGGGGTCAGTGACACAAGTGAAAGTGGCCGGGCACGGAGCCCCTGCCGCTGTCTCCGTCCCGTTCCCCCCAGCCCTCGCACGCCCAGCTCGCTGCTCGTGTGACACAAAGCGGGTCCCTGCTGCCGGTACCGGCTCGGCCCGCTGGACCCCGCCGGCCTCCCCGTGCTCTGCCGAGGCCGCTGTCCCCTGTTCTGTCCCTGTCCCTCCGCTCTGACCCTGTCCCCTGTTCTAGCCCCGTCCCTCCGCTCTGTCCCTGTTTCCCCGCTCTGTACCTGTCCCTCTCACTCTCCGTCTCTGGCTCTGTCCCGCTCTCTGCGCTATCCTTGGCCCTGTCTCTATCCCTGTCCCGCTCTCTATCCCTGTCCCCCTCCCTGTCCCTGTCTCGCTCTCTGTGCTCTCTGTCCCGTTCCCTGTCCTGCTCTCTATCCCCATTCCCTGTCTCTATCCCATTCTCTGTCCCTGTCCCATTCCCTGTCCCGCCCTCTATCCCTGTCCCTGTCCATGTCCCTGTCCCTGTCCCTGTCCATGTCCCTGTCCCGCTCTCCCCGCTTTCCCCGCGCGTTGCCCGGCACGGCCGTAAAGCGCGCTCCCGCCGTCGCAAACGCCCCGCGCGTCCCTGGCGACGCGGCGGGCCGGCGGTGCCGGAACATGGCGGCGGCCGAGGCGGCGGCCGAGGCGGCGGCCGAGCTGTCGCAGGCGCTGGCCCGGCCCCTGAGCGTCCTCCAGCAGCCCGACTGCGGCCGGGCGGCGCGGCTGCGGGCGCTGGAGGACATCCGCGCCCAGCTGCAGGGCCGGCCTCTGGCGGGCGCGGTGCTGCAGGAGGTGTTCGCGGCGCGGCTGCTGCGGCCGCTGTCGCGCTGCCTGGCGGGGACGCGGCGGAGCGGTGCCGGGAGCTGGCGCTGGAGCTGCTCCGCCACGGGCTCAGCCACGGCGAGCGGCCCTGCGAGGCGCTGCCCGTGCTCCTGCCGGCCCTGGCCCAGCGGCTGTGCCCGCCGCAGGGCGCGGAGCCCAGCGAGGAGCTGCGGCTCGGCCTGGTGCAGCTGCTGGGCCTGCTGCTGCAGCGCTGCGGCTCCTCCATGGCCCCCTACCTCGGCGACATCGCCCGCGTCCTCCAGGCCACCCTCCTCGACCACTATGCCGAGGTCAGGCGGGAGAGCTGCAGCTGTGCCGCGGCCTGCGCCCGGGCCATGCCAGGTGGGGCTGAGGGATGGGCAGCGCTGGGATGCGGTGATGGGGCTGAGGATGCGGGGATGCAGGCAGGACGGAGATGGGAGGGCGCACACACCCTCACAGGTGTGCTTTGCAGGGTTTGGAGGATGAGCCATGCCAGGAGCGTAGGATGAGCTGTTAGGTGTGTGGAGTAGCAGGAGGAGGGGCTAGGGGAGGGTGAGTGGGCAGTGTTCAGCCCTGATACTGTATAAAGTTAAAGCTGCTTGCTACATAAGCACACATTAGCTACATTAGTCAGGCTGCTTTTCTTGGTGGTACAGAAATCATGTTGATCCAACTCTGTCACCCACATAGAGAAAGAAACAGAATTATGGAACAGTATTAAGCCCCCACAAATGCATTAGTCCATCCAAAATCATCCTGTACTGCTGAAAACTATGGGATGTCATGGACATATCCATGCTACATAGAATCAGAGAGTGATTTGGGTTTGAAGGGACCTTAAAGATCATCTGGTTCCAGCCCTCTACCATGGACAGGGATCCTGCCCATTATGGGAACTCACATGGTTGATGTTTCTCTTTCTGCCCTAACAGAGCACTTCCATATGCAGTCAGAGTCTCTGATAAAACCCCTGATGCAGACAATTTCCCACCAACACTACAGAGTTCGTGTTGATGTGATTCAGGCTACTGGAGCAGTGATACAGTTTGGGAATGGAAAGTCCGTGGATGATGTCCTGTCTCATCTGGCCCAGAGATTATTTGATGAAATTCCCAAGGTGTGCTTTTCTTCCTTCTTTTCTTTTAAATCTATTTTAAATCTGTTTAAAACCCATCCCCATGGGGTGGGTTTCTTGGTGTGTCTCTCCCTGCTTCCCCCGTTTTCAGCTGAGACCTGTAAATATGTCTGTTGTGGTTTAATCCCAGATGGAAATTAAGGACCACACAGCCCCTTGCTCACTCCCCACTCATGTCACCTATCCTGGCATTGCCCCCTCAGCTGTTTGTGCAGCTCCTCACTAGCAGAGCTTGAGACACCCAAAAGTCCTTGACTTAGGGTAAACTCTGCTTAGCAGCAAGTAATCATCACTGTGTTCTCAGCATTGTTCTCACACTAAATTCAAAAAATAGCACCATACCAGCTGCTAAGATGAATTCTGTCCCAGCTGAAACCAGGACAATGTTTCATTCAGGGCAGTGTCCCACCCAGCCTGTATCAGCTGTAATCTATCCCAAACCAATGCTGGTGACTGCTCTCCAGTTCAGCAGGGTGCTGAGGATTGTAGGCACCTTTTTGTTCTTATGTGTGCCTTCAATTCTGTCTTAAATTCTCTGTCACATTTCTCTGGGCCTTTCAGATGCTTTACAAGTATGGCATGGATCCCTGTATAAGATGCAACTGAAGCAGTAATTTTAAAATTAATTTTTCTTTTGTAGTGAGCGGAGAAAATTTTCTTCTGGAGATGTGCTGGGAAAGATACAAATTCCAGAGAAATGTACATTTCTTACATTGTCAGGAAGGAATTAACCATGAGAATTTAGTTTCCTGAGTTAGGTCTGTACCTTGTCTTCCTTTCAGAGCTGTGCTTTTGTGCAGCAAACAGTCTAAGCCAGATTAAGCCAGAGTAAAAATGAGAGTGTGATTCCTTGTGTGTTCCTTAAGATGCTTCCTGCAAGTGAGGAAAATGCTAGGTTCTCATAATTTCTTCTGAGAATATGATGTGCTCCACCATGTCTTATATACAGAAAGCAAATATTGTTTTTAATATTTTTCTGTAATTTTCCTGATATCCTTAAAATAGTTTTTTTGTCTCCCTGTAGGTACGACACGCTGTAACAGCTGTCATTGGAGAATGGTTGTTGCACCTACGAGACAGATACTCTTATTTTCACAAGTTGACCCTCTGTTACTTGGCAGCTTTACTGATGAAATTCCTGAAAATACGTAAGTGGAACATTTTGTCTTTTTTCCCCCCTTAAATAGATGTCAAAGAAGTGTTCCTAAGTTCACAGATGTCTTGCTTAGAGGACAAAATCCCTGCTTCTGTTAGTTTGTTTTCTTCTTAGACTGAAAATTTTAGCATTACCTTCAGTAATTTTGTAACACTGTCATTTTATGCTACATTCAATTAAATGTGAGAGAGACAAAGACAGGGGTGGACAGAAACAGAATTATCCCTTGGGAGAAGAGGCCTCTCTCCACTGAGTATAAAAGAAATATAAACTCTCCACTTAATGTGCCTAGTTTAAATGTCAGGAATGCTTTCCCATCCTTCCACCTGAATTCAAGTAGTCAGCTTTTCTAGAAGTCTCATTTTAAAGTGTTTTTATCTGGGGGCATGGTGGTATAAAACTCTTATTTTATATCTAGGAAACTGGCTCGGACCTACTGGGAAAAGATAGGCTTGCAGTGGGAGAAAGAGAATGAAGAAGATTTGAAGGATAAGATGGATTTTAGTGTTTCACCATCTCATTATCCCAAAGGAGGTAAATGATGCACTGAAAGTGGTTTTTGCTTTGTGAATAATCTCCAAGAGCTGCAGTGCAGTACTGACAACAGAGCAGGATGTGTAATATTCATTACAATATGTAATATTAATGTAGAGAGGCAGCACATATAAAATATATCTAAAATTATTTAAATTATTTCTATTAAATTTAAATTATTAAAAATGATTGTTCAGTAACCTCATTCTTTTTTCTTTTTTTTGTTAACCCAAAAATTCATTTTGAAGGAAATAAATAAGGCTGCCTATGCTGAAAAAAGGTAAAGCAGTGGTACAGAAACAGCAGTAAGTTCTACTTCAACCAGCAGCCAGGTGCACAGTGGGCACAGAAATGACTGGAAAGGAAAGCAGGAGACAAAAACCCATGAGCTAAGTCCTTGAATAACGAGTGCAGGTCACAGCATTAATGATCCACATGATTGGTTTGGAAGAAAAATTTGCAATGAAATTATTTCAGGCTTCTCTGTGAGACACTGGGGTGCTACCTAAAATCTGCCAGTGTACATGAAGAATGTGGGAACAGAGTAATTTCTTCTATTATACACACAACCCCCAAGATATGCAGAATGGGTAGTTTACTTTTTGGTACCATATGATTTATAGGTGGCTTTCAAACATTGTGTTTGCAGTAGCTTGAAGCTTGTTTCCTGTCTTGGGTTCACAAAGTTAATGTTTAAAAATATACATATGGGAGTTAGGGGAAGAGAGAGTTTAACTGGCTCATTTATTGATTTCTATACTCATATTTAACTGAACAAAAACTCTTTTGGTGTGAAAGAACAGGTTCATGCTTGACTTGTGCCTACATGACAATCACATCACAGAATACCCAGCAGCAAAATCCTTTCCATGACAGTGGGTTCCGGAGTTCTTTCTTCTTTGAAATTACACTTCTTCTTCTTTTTTTTTTCCTTTTTTTTTTTTTTTTTTTTCTTTAAAGTTGTTTTACTCAGTAATGCTTGAATGAAAGGGGAAGCACTTCATAATGGTGACTGGTTTGACAGAGCTGTTTAGCTTTGAAGGCAGGCAAGTTGATCTGTCATCCATCCCAATCTTTTTTCTTTCCTCCTTATTTTATATATAATTTTACCTCAGGGCTTTGGAAATGCTAAAGAATGCTTTTACTTCCACTAGTCATGGCAGAAATGTATTTCTTCTCCTGGCAGTCAGAGAATCTTTTAACAGACATAAACTGAGAAATTGAGTGTCTAAGCTCCAGTCACTTATTTTACAATGACTGTGATATAATGAAGGTCATAAAAGGTTTAATTTCATTGTACTTGGAACAGTGATTACCATTTGTACAGCTGATGGGCTTGCCTTGGTCACTTTTGTCTAGGTGTGTGTTTGGGTTGGAGTGTGTAAGCTGTTTTGGTGGGGCTTTTTAGAAAGTGACATCTACCAATTACTTCATAATTAAATTATATATGATCTCCCAGATAATCTTGGCACAATAAATATTGTTCATGAATTTGGGCAACATTCCAGCCCCACATTAAATTGAATTTTCATGGATTTTTCTTGGTAGAATGAAGCAGTTAAGGCTTGACTGTGACATATATGTGTGTATTTATATATATGTGCACATGTAACTAAAGAATGTTCTAAAGAAATGGCCTGATAACTTTGGGCTTGAGTCCCAAGTTAATGGTGACTTTTAGGTATCATTTCTTGCTGTTTATCTTTACTTTCAAGTTGTTTGTCTTACTAATAGTCAGTCTTGATGTGACAAACAGAAGAAAAATCAGAGGAAAGGAAGATTGGCTGTATATATCCTACCTGTGGTATCCTACCACAGACTGTATGGATGATTATTATTATATGTGTCCTTTGTGTTTGCTCTCCACAAACATTTGGTTGGTTTGTTTTTTTGGGAGGAGGGTTTGTGTAGGATTGATTTTTTTTTTTTTTTTTTTTTTTTTTAATGTGGTAATGATGTATTTTAGTAATTTGTTGCCATTTCTTGTGACTTTAATGTACTGGAACATTTTTTTCCAACTGTGAGTCTGTAGGACATTTTACTTCAGTAGCTTTGTCCAGGTGTCAGACTAATGGAGCTGCCATAGGAGCCCTGCTTTGATCTCCCAGTGACAGATCCTGCAGGTCAGAGGGGACCAGAGGGAGACCTGGTGTCATCCAGGCAACTGCACAGCTTACACTGAGCCCAGCACTCATTGCCTCAGGATACAGGTGCAGACAGTTTATAGCAGGGAAGTCTTTGACAGGAGTAGCTACAGGGATAAATGCCTGCATTTGAACATCTGAAATGAAGGAATTGCTGATAAAGAATGGTCCAAATTCTTCAAACAAAATTCTGCCTCGGGTTGAATAGGATGCCAGTATGTATTTGCTGTCTCAAGTTGATTTCTTTGTTTGACCTTTTGCTACTCATTGTCAGCTTTCATAATCCAGAATGTTTCCTCCATTGACAAAAGAAGCAGCAATTCATGTCCTGATGCTTGAATTTTATTTTTTTTCCATAGTTAGGTATTTCATAGGTATTTCTAAGCCATTTGTATCCTCAAACCATTTACTTTAGTCAGTTTTCCTTTTAGCATTTGTAGTTACACAGGCCAGTGCAGGAAAATATCCTGAGACAGCTCAGTCGTTTTCTTCCTGAGCATTTACAGGAGAACTCTGTATGAGAAATAAAAAATGCACTCACACATTCAGTGTATTTTGACACCTCATAATGAATGATGTCTATTTTTTAAAACAGCATGTGAACATTGTAAGTGGCAATTATGAAATCATGCTTTTCAAAAAACAACTTTTCAGATTTTGTTTGTGTATACATAGTCAGTGTTAAGAAAAGGAAATAGCCTGTAGAAAAAAAATCACTGAAAAAGTTTATTGCTGTTTTTTGGAAAGGGCTGTCACAGGTTTATCTGTAAAGTACAGAACAGGACATTTGTTAGATGTTTGTGATATTGGTCAAATTGTTCTTCTGAATCTCAGTGATCTATAAATTAACTAACAGGTAAATTTGATGATTACCAAAATAGTAGGAAAAGGTAAGTTTATCAGATCTCCAGAAATCTGCATCCTTTTTTGAGGCTGTGAATATATATTTGTAACACTTTTGGGTTCTGTTTGAAATCAAAAGATAACCACAAAAACTCACTTTCACAAAGTTATTACAAATTAAATTCAGTCTTAAGAAAAAAAAAAATATATATATATATCCCCCCAACTCCTGTATCATAATTTTAAATGTATTATTCAATTTTTGAAACATCGAAGAGGCACTTCAGTGAGCTGCTTTTTCTAGAAGAGCCTTAGGAAGGAGGTTATATAATAGCTGTGATTTTTAAAACACTATCAATTTGTTGGCCTGGTCTATTTCACAGCATCTGTACAAGCCATAGTTCTGTGCCCTTTCTGCCTTCAGTTTGCCAGATACACTTTTAACCTTTTCCTTTAGAGGGCACAATTGGCATTGTCTGTTTTACTGCAGCTCATGTCCTCTGTACTGTTTGTGCCTTCTACCTTCATTCCTCCTCCAAATGATATTTAACTCAGCATTTGCATGCAGAAGACTTTCTTCTGTTTATCTGTGTGTGTTTCAGTTTATTTTTCATGGGATTTGTGTTGCTATCAAAATTAAAAGGGAATGATTAAGCTGTGTTTTCCAAAGTGGTTAAAGACACATTCATTTCAATTCTCTTCCTCTTCTCCTTCTGTAAACATTTTAAAACGTGAAATCTGAATCACCATCCAGTAATAAATACATAAATATTCAAAGAGCTGGGTGGAGTTTTTATTCTGCAATATATATTAAAGAAATGCAACTTGCACAGGTAAATTCCTCAGCAGCACTTGGAATATTTTGTTCTATGCTGAAGCAGACACCCAGAGCTCTTACCTTGCAGCTTTTAAACTTTTCTGAGGATTGTTATGCATTGGCTTTTTTTTTATATTTCTTTTTGGGTTGTTTTTTTCTTCTAGAGACTCGACCAGGACTGGGTTGTCGGGAACTTGTGTCGAGAAATCTCTCCAAAATTCTGCCAGGTCTCTGTCACGATATAACAGACTGGGTTGAAAGCACAAGGATCAAAGCATCCCAGCTCCTGTACACATTATTGCTGCATGCAGAGGATCACATCACCCAACACATGGAGCTGCTGCTGAGAACTCTGTACCAAGCATGCTCAGATGAAGAAAGTGAAGTGGTTAAAAATGTAAGTTTGATCTGTTAAAGTAGCTGTTGTACACTGAATAAAGACATTATAGTCTTCAGTCTGTCTATGGTTGACTTTACCTTAGGTCACTGGAAATTGCCCATGACAGAAGGATCAGGCTCAGGTTTATATGGATGTTAAAAACATGTGCACATTATACTTCAATAATCTCTTAAAATAAATGTATTCCTCTATTATTGGTATGAAGACCAATAGTGAAGTAATTTAAATACTGTTTAGTTTGTATGCCAACCCCATGTAGCATTGATAATAATCTCTCGGAAAATTATAAGAAGTGGATTAAAGTGTAAAAGCCTTGGGGCAGAAAATTCAATGAAAAAAAATGTGCAGGTCATGCCCTTTCAAGTTAATTTCACTTACCTCCCTCTGCTCCATAATCCAGCCATATACTGAGGTATGTTTATTCCATGTGATGCCCATATTCAGTGTTTGAATCCTTGACTTAATGCTTGGAAAATGCAGAGAGGGGGTTGTGAGAAATAATTAGTTTCATTTTTACTAACAGTTGATTCTTTTAACACTTTGATCTACAAACCAATAAAACAGATGCAGTTGAAGACATAAGATAAATTTAGCAAAAGAAAGACAGGTGGTAGAAATGCTTTTACAATTTTAAGATAAAATCTTCTGTTCTTGTTTCTACTCAAGGAAGAGAACATATGTATAACAAAAATATATCCACGTAACTTACTCTGAAGTTACAAATTTTATTGCTTTGGGAAATGGAAGAATGTGTTCTGCTTACTAGATAAAGATAGTCCAACCCTAAATCAGGCCCCTCTTTAGGTTCCTGCCCTCAGCTGGGCTATAAGAAAACATAAATAGTTAGGACAATAAGGCCATGTAGCCCTGCTGTCCTGTGCAGTTTCCTATCAAGTGCTTATTGCTGTAAATCTAAATTCAGAACACATAATTCTATGTGTTCAAGCAGCACATAGCTGTCCCTTGCCTTTTATTGACCATACATGTCTCTTTCTTGGAATTCCACCACTAATCTTCTCACAGGTGCTTCCAAGAGATTTATTTCCAGTCAAGAGATGATTTCAGTATTTAATTCTACTTTTCTTTGTGCCAAGCATAAGATTCAGCAACTTTTTGTTTTGAATGCCTTTTATCTCTTAGTGATGCAGCTTCCCAGGGTGATGTGAGAACCTCCTCTAGTTTGTCACTGTAGGAACCCATTTCAGAGCAGCCACCAACTTGGAAAATGTCCATGTCTTTCTCAAGTCTAGTAATACCAAATATTAGTAATACCAAATGAAACTCTTTCCATTTTTCCCCTACTAATGTGAGTAAATTGATCCATGCAAATGTATCAAATCATATTTTTGAGCTCTTTAATTGTATTGTCCAGTTTTCAGAGCACTGTCTTTTTCTTTCTCTATGGCAAATATGGAGGAGAATGGAGTTCACATCTACACAGATGAACTCCTTTGAGTCCTATCTACAGCTCTATATAATGCAGATTTAAACTGTAGAACTCATGACTATGTGCTTTGTTGAGATTCAAAAATTTAGCATGATTCAAGTATTAATTAGGTGCAAAAAAAAGGTCATAGCTAAATCACTAGACTATAAATGAGAGAGAAAGGGAGATAAGCTTTCATCTCTGGGGAAATAAGCCAACCATTCAAACCATGAATTGGAAGAAGTGTTGCTGTTGCACAGGTAGTACTGCAGTAGTTGATTGTTTCTTTATTGATGCAGATGACTGTAAGCATTGGGCATCAGTCAGGCAGTGAGCCCTGGTGTGGTGGTACTTCATGTGGAATACAACATCCTGCTACGTCTGCAGGGCAGGAATGGGATCCATGGGGAATACACAGTCATTTAAGCCTTTGAGTTAAAGAAGTAAGATGGAAAGCAGTGGGCAGTTCCCCCATGGCATTGCTGCCACACTTAACTGGATCTGTAATGTCAGCTTCAAGGTAGAGTACAATAACAAAAAATTCCTCCTTCAGGATTTTATAGTTACAGCTTTTAATAAACAGAGGGTGATGCATTGAGGGCAAGCCTCAGAACAGCATGTGAGGGACAAAGTGCTAAACCACTAAATGTGCAACATCTGGTTAGTCTAAATTGGAAACTTTATTACAGTGAAGTTGTACACTTTGTTTCTGTGCACTGCTTTCTCAGGGAAGTTTGTCCGGTGTGGGGAAGGCTGCTTGCAATGCCTTGTGCTTACTGAACGTGTCAAGAAAATTTCTTCATGCATATAATCATTACTGAGCCAGTGGAAAAGGCCTACAAGGCAACTGCTGAAGCATTTAAAATAACAGCTGAAATCATAAAAAGAAAAGGTCCATGATACGTTGAGTGATCTTTGTTTTTCAGGAAAATCCTCAAGTTATTCCTGTTCTTTTTTCAGAGTGTGAAAGCAGCAGAATTGATTGGAACATTTGTCAGCCCTAAGGTGTCTTTGAAATTAATCACCCCAGCCTTTGAGCAGACACCCAAAGCATCCTGTGTGATGGTTCTGGCTGCAGTGATTCGAGGGAGCCCAAAAGGAATCTTACAGCCCCATGTGACCCAGCTTGGCAACACAGTGTCACAGGCTGGAGTCTGTCAGCGATCTGAAGAGGTAAGGAAAGCTGCAAAACACCCAGCAGGATACAGGCTTTGACCAAACTACTTTTTCACTTATTCTCCCTAAATGCTCCCATTCCCTTGCACACCTGTCTCAGGGTATAGTTGTGGACGTGTCTGAGACAAAACAGGAGCTTCCCCATTCTTCCTGGGCTTCCTGGGCAAATCTGCTGCTTTTAAAAACTTAGCAACAACAGTCCATCCTCTCAGCAGAGGTAGGTTCAGGTTTGAGAGGTGCTGTGAAAGACTTCATATAGTGGTAAGCAAATGAAGACACAAGGCAGGGAGAGAAGCAGCTCCATTAGTAAGTACTGTACTAAAAAGGACTACCCTGGCTGGTCCTGAGGCAGAGTTTAACCCATGTTTTAAAATTCCTTGTGTTCACAATCCAAACAAGATCATGCATTTCAATCCTCATCTGTAAAAATGACTGAAAATTTTTTATAGTCTATTGTAATTGGCATGTCAGGTTTCCCAAGATGCCCTCTTAATGTTATCTGATTTTTTTTTTGCATTCTTGTTTTCCATTTTAAATGGCAAGTACCAGTACTTTATGTGTATATTAGGAGCATGTTTTGTAAACTTTTGGGCTTGGTTACTTCTCTTTAAGTGAAAGTCTAGAAGGAAGACCGTTATCAATTAGAAATCTACTTCCAAGTGTATCCTTAGGTAATAGCTGAGCCCAAAGATCATTTTTATTTTAACATTTGAAGAATATCCATCAGTTGCTAAATAAGGAGATGAGAGATTCTCTTACACAGGGAATGGATATTTTTTAACCTGCAGGATTTTTTTTTCCTTCCCATGTTCAAATGCAGAAATAGATCTGTTAGAGATGCACAAGAGGAATCCCTGTAGTTTTCCCCACAAATGAAATCCTGGCTTTCATTCCACTAGAAGTTTGTTACATTCTGTTAAGATGACCAAAAAAGGACCAGTGCTGTGCCTTGAGGAACTCTGACTTCATGTCAAATAGGCTTCTCTTAAAACAGTTATTCATGTGTGCAGACTGAATCTGTCCTAATTATCTTTTTGAGCCAGTATAAGAAATACATTTCAAGTTCTTCCCTCATTAGGTTTCTTCCCTAATGGAATATGTACCAGTGATGCAGGAATTAACCTTAATCTCCATGAAGCCTGTGATGATTAGGAGCTCATAAAAGTGGAAGCACTATAACCTGATTGTTCAAATAGCAATTCCCTGAGGTATAGCTGCAAAATTGCTATGAGGTTTAAGCTTACCACTTCCATTTGGCATTAGCTCCAGGAGTCAGCTCCATCTGCAGCTGAAAGTTTGGCAGAATTGTTCCAGCCTTTAGTCTTGGAAAACAATCTCTCACTATTTTAGCCAGCAAATGCTGCACAGACACTGTTTAGCTAAGGATTGACCATGTCCATGAGATTAATAACACTTATGGCTAACCTATTCCTAGACTTGATTTATTTTTTGGGAGTAAATTTGTAACAATGGTCCCTTCTGTTCCCTGACAGCTTCATGGATATCTGATCCACTTTATCATAGAAGTCATGGCAAACTTGCTGAAAACAGTATTGACTTGAACTGGTATCAGTTGGATCAAGATAACATGAATTATATGGCATCAAATGAGATAAATTGGCTGAGATAAAAGCA
This sequence comes from Muscicapa striata striata, assembly GCA_030060385.1. Taxonomy (NCBI): domain Eukaryota; kingdom Metazoa; phylum Chordata; class Aves; order Passeriformes; family Muscicapidae; genus Muscicapa; species Muscicapa striata. The sequence continues at coordinate 5,898,155 of JAREIS010000126.1, read as the reverse complement.
AAGGCTCAGTTTTTTTGGTTTATGTATTTAGCTGTCATTGTTCATCCAAAACAGTCAAACATGGAATAATATTTCAAAGAGTTGTTACAAATATGTTATTAATTAACAAATTGCACTTCAGAAAGAGAAAGTACTATCAGCAAGCACTCCAAAATGCTTTGATGTTTTTATTCACCATTCACCAGTGGAACTATTGTGTGATTAAGAGCAGAGTCATTTAATTAGGTAACAGGACAAGGTAAACACAAACAGTATGGGAGGAAGATTATATTGTATTATATAAAAAGCAGAATACAGGTAATTAGATGAACTAACATGAAATTACCAATATGTTACCAATGTAAGGGATTATACAGTGCTCAGATTTTATTACTGTTATTTCCCATATCTCTCCTTTAAAGAAAACCTTATATTTGCTAAAAAAACATAATAAATATGTGCTTTTATTGATAAACAGGTCTTTTATATGGAGCAGCTGCTTTATTGTATACAAGCATTGATTGAAGTATGTCAGGAAGACTGCAAAGAAATTAGCTTGCAGCTAATGAAAGTTTTGGTGACCATAATGGCAATACCATCTTCTCAGGACCTTAAAGAAAAGGTAAACTATCAGATGGTTTAATATTTTGTTGTGTTCTTATCTTTTCCTATTGATAAGACACTTTGTGGAAATAGAGACATAATTATTTGTGGGGAGTATTTGTGGCTAGTCTGGGATTGATAATCTCTGACAGTACAGACTGTACATGGTTAGTCCCAGAATTAAGTGTGGAGCTGAGTTTACAGTTTGGGACAACAGAGCTTGGAGAATTATGTTTCTTCATAACTTTGATTAGAAGCTCATAGAGTTAAAATACATTTGAGTTCCAGAAAAGGCCCTGGAATTCAGTTTCATTTTGTGGTCTAAAGCATCTAGTATGGGTCTGTAGCTGCAGTTACAACTATAATTTTCTTTTTCTGTGAGTGTGTTTAGGTTAGGTTTCAGAATAGATGGCTTGAGATGCATTACTGGAGCATGGGACTCTTGGAGCTGGATGGGGACAGCCATGGGCCTAATAGAGCACTTTATTTGGATGGATATTAACCACCTGTCCACAGTTTCAGAACAAGAAGTATCCAAGATTTGATGTTTGCACTGGATTCAACAAAGCCTTGGGCATGCTGGTGGTGCTGGTTGAACTGTTGATGTTTACTTTTTATGGATATAAGTCACTGTGAATGTTTGGTTATACACAGAAAAATCCCAAAACTTATCTTCTGACTATTAACAATTTACTTAGAGGTCAAGAGTACTACTAACCTTAAAAATGGGATGCTTTCATAGTGATTTTTTCATCTTTAGCCAAATATCAGACTGATTTTACAGTAGTTGACCTTTTTACCTCCCCACAAGAAACAAAAGTTTAAATATCACAGGAATGCTTTAAAATCGAGGACAGCTGTACATGCCCAGATAATAGATGAGCTTTTTTGGCTCAGCATTATCTCACCCCCTTATTTTTCTCTTCCTCTTTCTTCCCTGAGCTAAATATCATATAAATCAAGGAGCCATCCTTATGCAGTACAATTATGACCTATCCCAGTTGTCTTTTTTCAAACACACACCTTAAGTGCAGTGGCTATTCTACTTCCTTTCCTCTTGCTCCCAGGCATGCTATTCCAGAGGCCTGTGTAGCATCAGTATTTATGGCCCCAGAGCTGACAGGGAGGCATTCACTCAGAAAGCTCTTCAGAAAGAAATAAAGTGGAACAAAGCTTGAAACAAGTACTGAAGAGACTTTGCAGGTCAAAGAGGAGTGGGATGATGATCTGTCTTATGGAGAGTGGGATTTGGGGGGGTTGGAGTTTTTGTTTGTTTGCTTGGGGTTTTTTTTTAGACAAAAAGTCAGTTTGGGTAAGCCTTAGATAGATGGATCTGGAATGTTTTGTGGTATCTTGCCTGTTTATCCCTGCAGTGGTCTATAAAGTCAGCAATGTCCATTTAAAACCTTACAACTTCATACTCCTACGAAGAAAGAGGTTTCATGGAGATAAATCCTGATTTTCATAAATGGAAAACTTAATCTCCTGGGATTACTAAAGGTTTAAGATGTTCCTGCAGTTCCAGATGATTTTTTAAGTTGACAGTACTTTGGATGTGAATCCTTTTTCTCATTAGCCTTTCTCTCAGCTAGATACATACAAAATCTGGCAGTGAGATTACATAATTCCAGTATTTCAAAATTGTCACAAAGACAAATATGGCTTGCATTTTTTTTTCTCCAGTTACTGATTATTCCAAAACTTCAAAGTGAGCTGTACAGCTTGGAGAAGGCAAGAAGTCCCTGTTAAAATAGCTTAGGAACATGGAGAACAAAAGTATCACAGCTGCTGTACAAGTATGAACTTTTTGTTCAGAAAAGAAATATGTATTCAGACTCAAAAGATTTTGGGTATAAACATAATTACTCAGAAATTTGCATTATAGAACTTGTGACCTGGTGGGGAGCACTCAGGTCTGGCCTGATTTTTGGCTTTGTGTCCATCATGTTTGTGGTTGCTTGGGCCTGAGGGAATGGACCACAACCACAGCTAAGCACAGCAGAGGCACAAGGAGGGTTGTTAAACTTGTTAGCTTTCAAATAGAGGAAAGAAAATCACCTTCACTATTTATTTTTATTTAACTGTGAGACACTGCTTAATGAGAAAATATGCATCAGTCTGCTGGCATATTTAACTTTATTTAACTTCTCTCTTTTTTTATTTTTAATTGCATTCTTAAAACCATGGAATTTACTTTAAATCATATGTGAACAATGTATTATTATGTGTGGAAAAAAAAAAAAATCTTCTGTGTTATGTGTTATGCTGGGGTTAATAATGAGGAATAGTTTCTGTGCTGACACATTCTGTAGAATGTTCTAATTAATTTACAAGTAACTTATATGTAAAATATTCATTTATCTGAGTTGTTTTGGCTGTCTGGCAGAATGCTTCCATAAAGGAGAAATCTACTGTGCTTAAGGCAGGCAAACCTGCTTTAAGAGTAACCTTTGTCCTTAGCAAATCCTAATTTATTTATTTTTTTTCTTAGAATTCTCATTTATTTTCTCCACATCTGGTACTTCCATAAAAACATCTTTGTCTGGCGAGTGATTAGTCTGGAAGAGTCTAAAGGTCCTAGACATGTTTGAGCTAACTTGTGTGGTTGAGTTCAGCTTAAAAATATTAAAAATATGAGTACAATTTGTAGTTCTACTGAAGCACTTGGAGTCAAATGATGTCACTCCCAGCACTGCACTCCATCTCTCCCTGCTGGAACTGGCCCTGCTGGCAGCACATGTTATTCCTTAGTGAGGTTCCTAACAGTGCCTTGCTCCCCATTCTTGATTCACAGTCTACTGAAATCACCAAAACTACAGATCCTGTTTCCAGCACACTTTTAATCTCTTCCTTGGAGAAGTTTTATACTTCTGGTAGGAGCCTTCAGGAACTGTAAAAGCAAATTTTCGTTTGCTTTGAAACACATCTGCTGCAAGTGATTAGGAAAATCTCTAGGCATCCTTGCCAAGCATGCTTATGTCTGGAATTCATTTAGTAGTTCTTTTTACATGTTTCATTTGTACATGTTTTATTTGCATGTCTCATGGAATAGTCTGAACTCTAAATATGAAGAAGATATTTCCAATGTAGCAGTGAGTGTTGGTACTTCTAAGCAACAGAAGTTGGGAATTTCAAAATGAGCCCTCCCAGCTACTACAAAAAGAGGGCATCTTTCATAATTAAAACTGGGGGGAGAAAGGGAAGAGGGGAAATACCATGGTTTTTTTTACCTGCAGCAGCAATAGTTTCTGGAAGCTGCTGTGGCTTGGGATTGTGAGAAATTCCCCCTATGTTTATGTTTTAAAGCAGTCTTAAATTAAGGAGAAAAATCACTACATCTTTAAAACCACTAAGAGCCTTTTTTATGATGTGGTTAGTTTTTGGATGGGTCTGCACATGGATTAGAGATGCTCTCATTTTGCTGTTAGGTTGCTGTGTTCCTTATGATTTCATTTTGAAATCAGGACAAATGTTTCACTTCAAATAAAAGCTAATGGATGTAGTATAGACAGATATTAAAGATCAGCCTTGATTGTTTAACAGGAACTATGAAAATCTTCCCTGTCTGTTCTTACAGAATGAGTTTTAAAGGTTTGGGTTTTTTTTAATGGTTTCAGTTAAGATTCCTGTCTCTGTTCTAACAGGTGGAGATAACAATGTCTTCATTAGCTGAAGTGCAGCAATTGGAAAGTTTTCATTGTCTCTACAAGCAGCACATAATGCAGCTGCTGGAGTGGGTTTCAGTGTCATGTGAAGGGTGGACTTGCTACTCCCCAGAAGTGTTGCAGTTCGAGGTCATCACAACACATTCAGGTACAACTTATTTAGTTCTAAAAAAATCCAGTCAGAATCTCCAGAGCCTGCAGACAGCTTGTGCTTTGTAATGAACAGTGTAATATTCAGAACCTTCACAGGAACATGATGGAAAGCGACAGAAATGTTGAAGCAGCTCATATTCCCAAAGATTCTGTGGCTGCAGGGAGAATGCTGAAAGTACTTAGGGAAAAGTGCACTTTCAGGTGAATGAAATAGGGGAGGATTAAGGGGAGACAAACTGATGTAGCTTATGTCCAAAAATCCATCTTTTTATTCCATCTATTCACTAGTCTTTCAGAGAACACCACCTCTCTCTAACAAGCACTTCCTCACTGTTGCTGTCCAGCACGTGGCTGTGCAGAGGTGAGTGGCACACTCTGGTGCACATCTCACACACCTTCAGTCCTGCACAGTGAGCACTCCTCTGCCACAGCTCCCCAGCTGGCATCTGCAACAAGGGACATGGTGACAGGCAATGCTTTTCACCTAGACACCCATTTTAAGATTATGAAAAGTCCTGGTCCTTTGTTTTATTCTTTCTGTTGGTTGTAAGGGGGATGGAGACATGAAGTGGATATCACTGTGGCTACTGCACATAGATGTGGACAGGCATATTTTAAAGGAATGTATCTTCTGCACTTAGTCTTTGAATCTCAAAAACATCCTTATCAAACCTATGTGAAGCAGCCAATTGTTGTTTTGTGCAGCAACCAGCATAAGTACTTTTTTTATATTCATCTGTGGAAAGAACAAGAAGTTACTTCAGTGCAAGATTTGAGAGGCCAACTTTTCTGTATATTTGTGCTCCCATTTCCATGACTGAGGGACTTCTAGACAGTTGTCTCTGTTTTCCTTAATGCTAAATAAATCATTGAATGTCTGGGCAAACATTTTGGCTTGCACCCAACACTGGTAATGTGCTATTGTCTGTGTTTTCTGTCTGACACAGCAGCTCCTAGAGGTTTTTTTTCTTTTCTTTCTTTTCATTCCCACATAATGTTGTTTTTAATCAATTTAATCAGCTTTAATCAATTAATATTTCTCAGTTTTTACTGTTTTTCAGGAGCATATGCTTAAGCTGAAATTTGCAGTGTAGTTTATTTTGTTTACTTTCCATCTGTTGAATTTGCTGTTATCAGTTTGATATAGTAGTAGTATCCTGTGAATGTCTCAGAATTCACATGAAGCAATGTATCTTGAATAAATGCTGTGAAAATAAAGACCTATTTGTTGGCACAGACATTTAGCAAACTACAGTTCAACACCCTGTATTGCTTCAGTCTAGACAGTGAAGATTTGGGGTTTTTCATTATTATTTTAAACATTAAATTTCCAGATATTATTAAATGCTATTGAGCTTGTTTTGGAATCTTGAATACTTCAATCTGTCCATTCTGTGTGTGAGGAATATTCCTGTCATCATAAATACCAGTGTTATGTCTCCTCTGGAAGGATTTTGAGTTAGTGGAGTTGAATGGAATGTGCATTTTAAGGATGCAAAGCTGAAGAAGTTCCTAAAGGAAAGTAGTTTATTGCAAAAGTAGAGCAGAAAGAGCATTCTACAGCAAGAAGCTTGCAGAATAAATTGTGTGTATGGTCTTAATGTACTCTTCCTCTTTAAAAGCAGGCAGATGTTAGTCATTATCAAGGAGAAAGGCACAAATTTCTTTCAGTTGTGGGAAAATAACTTCTTAAAATGCTGGGATAACAGCTTAGAGTTTTGTTTGTTTGTTTATTGTTAAAATTTATCATAGGATGTGAAAATATTAACAAACTAAAGAGTCAATTTATAAGATATTTTTATTTCAAATAGCTTCTAAAATACATAATATTTTAGATTGTCTCATAAGATGAAAGTAAGTATTATTTCAACATGAAGAAGGAATGCTGCTGCAGTAATTGTATTATCCAAGTTTTGAAGCTGATCCTTTCAAACAGGCCCTTTCCTATGCCTCTGGGAGTCATGAACATCTCAAATGCTGCATGTGGAAAAACTTGAAAGAAGAAGAAAGTGTAGTTAATGCTGCTGTGTCAGAGGTGTCAGGGTCATGCCAGATCCAGTGTAGTTTTTCATTAAGTTTAAGAAAACCAAAGCTTTGTGCATAGCCTCAGACTTGCAGAGTTACAAGGGAACAGCATTAATCCTCCAGCCAAAATGTTCTCTGGTACTGATGGTCCCAGCAACTCTAGGGTGTCATGGATAGATCCATTCCAGAGTCATGAAATGATAGAATGGCTTGGGTTGGAAGGAGCCATGGGCAGGAACACCTTCCACTATCCCAGGTTGCACCAAGCTCCATCCAGCCTGGCTTTGGACACTTCCAGGATGGGGCAGCCACAGCTTCTCTGGTTAAATGTGGTACTGCCATGCCAAGCTGACTAAAGGAGATGTGGGGAACTGATTTTCAGGCTGCCCTGGTCAAAACTGGGGATACCTGAGCCCGTGGGGAGTTAGCCTGGGGATTTGTGCACCACCTAATACCGTGTCACATGGATACCTCAACAGCTGCCATGCAAGAGTGGGAAGCTAAGGACTATTTTAACACTACTTATATTAGGAATGGTCATGCACCTACATATGAAACATCTAAATAGAGCTTACAGTATTCTGAAAAAAGCCTCCTGTGTTTGTGTGCTAGGTGCTGTCATAGGTGAAGCTCTGGATGACTTTATTCTCGTTCTGAGGACATGTCTCCAGCCAAGCAGAGATCCCCAGATGCGCTTAAAGCTTTTCACTGTTTTATCCCAGTTGTTGCAGAAAGCGAGTGAAACCATCAATTCTCAGGGGTAAGTGGAGCTCTGATTTCACACAGCTCTTTGAAAACTCCAGTGGCATCAAGAAGTAATGACCATGGGAGTTATTTAACCCCTATAACCTTCTCCATGTGAGCATGGCTGGAAGAAGAAAGACTTTCCCACCATCTTCTACAGCCTATTTTTCTTGCTGTAATTTTTAACGATGATTAGGACAGTAGAGTGTAATAATTAAAAAATACCTAAATACATGGAAGCCTTGACATCCTCCACTGTAGTCTTCCTACCTCTGCCATTACTGGGAATTAAAAGGAATGTCATACAGATCTGGATAGTTTTCAAAAAAAAAATTAAGAACTGTGGTTGAAAAGAATACTTGTTTGAAAGCTGAAAGGGAGATTCTTATGAAAAGACTTGGGAGTGAGAGTTTGGTTTGTTTGGTTTTTTTTCATTTTCTCACAGCCAGCTCCTAAGTCCCTAAACTTTGCCTCTAGTCATTGTAAGGAAATAGTTAAACACCCCAATAAATGGGCTTTTTAAAATGCCCAAAATATTTCATGATGTTCAAAAAGCATTAAACTAAATGTTTGATAAGGCATTATTGTGACTGAAGATGTAAGTCTCCTGTTGCTTGGCAGTATTTATGCATTACAAGTACAATCTAAGTATAACTGAGGTGCTTATAAAACTCCTCATCTATAACAATGCCAAAGGGGGCCTCTTTTACCATTATTAATTTAGCCTGACTAATAGTACAAACACTTGTGCAAAGTTTTCCTGAATATATAAACCACACCTGCTCTGCTGCATTTAGGATATAGATGTATTCTGATGCATTTTTTTTTTCATTTTTAACTCTTAAAAGGCCCTAAGTCAACCAAACAACCAAAGGAAAAAAAATAATCACAGGAAACATTCTTCTTAAAAGTACTTAGATAGAAATGGCCATTTGTTTATAGATATGTGTTTTCACAATTCTGATGAGCAAATTGGCACTCACTGGGCAGTTGGTATGTTAAACATTCATTCTGGATCCCTGAGGCCAAGTTAGTATGAATGTAGGTGTAGCTTTACCATTTTTAGATATATTTTATATATTTATGGCCTGCATCCTATAATGATGGCAGGAGGAGGAACTCTGGCATTCCCATTCAGTGGTAAGCTGAAGAATCTCTGCTGATGCAGCTCCTAATAGATTTTGAGCTAATGTGCTTATGGCAATAATGAAACTCTTCTTTATTGACTGAAGCTTTGGTGCAAAATGTGCTGTTACCTGTTTCCATATTCTCAGGATGCAGTGTTAAATTCCTAATCCATGTAAAAAATGTCTTTGTAGTCAGTGGTAATAGTGGTAATAGTTACTTGTTTAAATACTGTAAAAACTGTAGTCAGTTACTTGTTTAAATAATCGTGTAACTGAGTGATAGTTACAAGATTAATCTAGATATTCAACAATCTAGAAAGAAAGAAAAGCACTTTGAAAACTGTTTGAAGTGTTCCAGCATCTGACTATTTTTTTAAAACCAATTTGTATCATCTAACTGAGAATGCAAAGCCCTTGGAGCCAAGAAACCCAACTCGAAGAGTTGCCAGCTTCATTAGTATTCTCAGGAAAGGGAAATTATCAGTGTGCAAAAACCAGAGGAATGTTTCAAAGTAATTCAGTGAGTATGGCCACACAGCACCCAGCTCTGCACACAGCAGTGATGGAAGTTGTTTTGCTCAGGGCAGTGTGAGTGAAAGGCCTTTGTCAGAATGAGATACATCCAGGGAGGGTCACAGAGCTGTTTGTATGAAGGATGGTCCAGTCCAGCTCATAATGAGGCTCTGTCCTCTGACAACAAAAGCAAAGCCATGAATTTTACCAGTAGGTTTATCTTCAAGACTAAAAAGCAGTGTAAGCAGCTAAATGCCTCTTTGAAGTCTTGATCCTGCTTACCATGGACACAGCAAATGTTTTCATTTAGGAGGTAATGTAGGGCTTTTGTGTTTGAAGCGTTGTTTGCAAAACATTCTGGAGGTTTTGATTGGTAAAAGCCAATCAAATTTTGTTTCAAATTACCTGGGTTTAGGATGTTAAATTAAAAAAAAAAAAAAAAAAAGAAACAACAAAAACATAGACAGAAAACCCCAAGACACAACAATCCATAAACATATAAGGCAAAGTACATCAGTGTCATAAAAGCAGAAAAGGAACTAATGCAAAACCAAAATGTATAAAAAATAATTAACATGGAATTAAAGTATATGCAGGTTCATAAAACCTATTTTACTTCAAACCTGAGCTCTGCTTTGTACATCTGCATAAGAGCAGGGTATTAATGTCTCTGCAGATCACATTTTAGTTCTCTAGTATCCAGTTGAGAATGAAGTATCAACTCTCTCAACACAAACAGCACAGACAGGGTTTGTCCTTTCATGGAAATTACTGACTTTTAGAATTAAGTTACACACATTTACAACAATGAGATCTGAAAATGGAAAAAGGGAGAATTTAATTAAATCAGCAACAGCAAAAATAAAATGTTAATGGGAATGAGAGATAGTGTTGGGAAGTAGTAATAAGTTCCAGTTGCACTCTCACATTCACTTCTGTCAGTAATTTGTTTAGCTCTTTGAAATGTTCTAAGAGTTTAGATAGGAAGGTTTTTGGTTATTATGCTAAACACAGTTGTGTGGTCACCAAATTGTGTTTGAGTCGACATGACTGAGATAATTTCCAGATATTGCTTTACTGATTCTGTTTCAAGGCACTGGAAGAAACATTCTCACAAATAGCACAGCACCATGGTTAACATAATGCTGATGGAATTTACCTTTGTGTTTTGACAGATCATTTTCTCACTGCAGTTTAACAGAAGGTTTTATTAAAAACAGATGCAGCTACTGATCAGATAGCACAGACAGCACAGAGCTGCTTTTAGCTTTGGAGCCGAAGAGAGATTTGGAATGATGGTGATCATTAGTTTTATTTTTTTTCTGACAACTTTTTTAACAGGAAAGTATTAATGCTCAAAAATGTGTTTAAAATGCCACATCTAAAGGGTCTTACAGATTTAGATGTGTCTAATGGGATGTCAGATTTCTTGTTATTACTTAAGTGCCATCTGCTGACAAGAAGCAGCAGTGGATGGATCTCTGACTTCTTCAGAGCCCAAGGGCTCCCTTGCCAAGGGGAAGGAGCAGCCAAGTGTATCAATTTCCATCATGCTGCAGGTGTGTGTCAGCACATAACTGAGGCCTGGCAGTGTAGCTGCTTGTGATTTAGTCAGGTAATACCTGGATAACAGGGACTACCTGCAGCTTGCATTCCTTTTAAAGTACTCACTGGTAATTGTTAGTTGTTAACATGGACCTGTTATGTTCCTCCTGTGTCTTGGCACATCACTAAAGGAGCCACTCATTCACCCTGGCAGTGTAGGACTCTTAGAAAAGTCAACAAGAGCCTGTTGCCTTTGTACCAAGCAGCAGGGTGGGGATGTGCTCTTTGGCACTCAGGGAGCTGCAGTTTGAACAGAGCTCTGAACACAGTGGGACAGAGTCAGGGCAGGTTCAGTGTGTTTGCACACTGCCAGCTGCTCTGGGAGGCAGGGGCACAGTGGATAACCTGAGCCTCAGGTGCCAGCCACTAATGTCTCTTTGATGCAGCAAAGTATTAACTTTTAAGATCTATATTTTTTCCTCTTAATTTGAGATTGTTTGAACTGTAACTAATGAGGGAATCCTACCTATTGCCACAGCAACTTTTAGCATTATAACAACCCATTCAATGGAAGAGGAGGAAAAAGCATCAGCAAAAACATCACAAATTTATATGTTTGTAATAAAAAGCCCCAGTACTGGGACTGGCACCATCAGAAAATCCTACAGACCTCTCATCTTTGGGGAAGATAAGTTTCTGAGCCAAGAGAGAGCTGAAATATTCTGTGTAGACTCCCTGCTGTATCAGGAATTCTGGTGTCGTCAATAGCATTCATACTTTTCACATTATAAATACTTTTCACTGGCCAGTCTCAAAGGGCCTCACAGATATTAATGAATCCTCACAGCATTGCACAGGGTGTTATCTCCACTGCACAGACAGAGAAGGTGAGACACAGAGAAGGTGAGACCCAGAAAAGGTAAGTAGTTTACCAAGATAACACTGAGTCATGGTCATTGCCTGAAGTGGTAGAAAGCCTAGCCTCTCCTTCCTGTGAATGTTAGGTATTTGTTTAAATGTTATCTAGAAGAATTAGGTTGTGAAAAGCTTATCACATACATTGCAATCACATTGCCTTATGTTATTTATTTTTTACAGTCTTTTTTTCCCCCTTTTATGTCTATGTTTCTATGACAGAAAATTTTCTTTTACATCCTGTCAGTCTCTTTATCACTTTCTCATGAACCTTTATTTTGCTTTCTTATTTTTGGCTTCAGGCTGTTCCCTAGCTACCTTGAGACTGTGATAAAAGACATCCTGGCTCCTAATCTGCAGTGGCATGCTGGAAGAACAGCAGCTGCCATCCGTGCTACAGCTGTATTGTGCCTTTGGGCTCTCATCCACTGTGAAATGCTTTCACCAAAAGAGGTAAATTCTCTCTTTCTCATCCTTTGAAATCTTAGGTAGGAAAACAAAATAAATGCAAGGGGGGGGGAAATAATAAATCCCTAGGGTATGTAATAGTTTCAGAAGGACATACAGTTTTCATAATAAAATTCATTAATTGTAATTGAATGTTAATGACTGAAACAATCACTAGTGGAGAGATGATGACGTCTTGATAAGAGACCTGAGGCCAGCAAAATGCTGAGGTGTAAAACTGAGTAGCATCAAACTTTGCAGATATTTTTTTCTAACAGATCATCAGTTCTGTAGCACAAGGTACTGACCACTATGAACACAATAATTTGGGTGCTTGACATTATGAGGCCTGCAGGCAGAGCCTGTGCAGCAGCACTGGAGCCAGCCAGGACGTGCTGTGCTGTCATGTGGCAAAAACAAGTTGTCTGGTTGCCTTGGAGCCCACAGGTCCATTTGGGGAAAAAAATAACATCTAAAGATTCTAAGAAAGGACAAGAGGACTTGAAAAGGAACATGAAGAATATCTACAGAGGCTGGAGTGCTAGCAAGGAGTACACTTGAAGAGATGTTAACCACCCCTGATTAAGAATTAATTGATTCTGAAGGGGTTTGTGAAGCTTCTTTGCTAGCAAAATCAGCATTTGGAAATTATGCACTGGACATATGTTAAATACAAGGTCATTTTTAAAAATAAATTTAATTTGAATTTTATTAAATGTTTGGTCTCTAGTGTCTTTATAACAGACCTTAATTGAACAAAGTGCTTAAACACATATAACTGGTTGAGTTCAGATATACAGAAAGTTGATATCAGAAACTACTGTTCTAGCTGAACATTTTTTTCTGAACCGGTGCCTTAATGCCTATTTCGCGTTCCTGGATGATGCGAAGTACACGGAATAAAGCCGAGTTCCGAACCTCCCGGCACAGCCCAGCCCGGCGCTTCCTGCTGGAGTCGGGGGCCATCTGCTGGTACCTGTGCGAACCTCAGCTCCGCCTTGCTCCAAAGCTCCACAATTTGTTTTTTTTTTTTTTTTTAAAGGCGAGTAAGTTTTAAAGCTTTTACAAGCTTGAGCATACATATGAGTTACATAAAACTCATTTTCTTCTATACTGAGTGTTCATTGACTGGTGGATTTTCATTTTCCAAACTAAAAAAGAGGCAAAATTAGAACTCTGTAACTTCAGGCATTTTCAGGGTAACTTTTATAGCTGATTTTTTTGACTAAGCAAACAAATATCTGGCACAGCTAATGGTAAGTGCTGTAACACTAAGCATATTTTTTTTCTATGCTTCTCCTATTAACTGTAGATCTTAAAAGTGAAAGATGAGCTGATGCCCCAAGTTATTGCTTCCATGGATGAAGACTCTAAAATTACTCGACTGATGGCTTGTCGTATTGTTGATGTTTTTCTAAAAGTCTGTGGGAGGCAGTTCGATGTAGATAAATTTAAGAACACTTATACAGGTATGTGTAAAGGTTTAGTAGACTCAGGGCAAGAGTATTGTTGGTTTGTTTGTTTTAATCAAGATTACAATGTTGAAGAATTACATTTGCTTTTTTACCCATAATGCCACAGTTTGCTCGACTTTTAATGGTTTGGCAGAACCGAGCAGTATTCCCAATGTCATTATCCATCAGACCACTAGGTGGAACTTCATTCAATACTTTGGTGTGTGCAGGGCTTGCCAGCAGCTCATCTGCATTGCTTCAGAGTTTGGACTACGTGAAATAATGTGCTAAGTATAGTGAGAGCAGAACAGTACTGCAGTGTATAAATGGAAGTCACATTGTTCTCCGTGTTCTGTTTGAGAGCCAAGAGCAAACCATTCCAGTGTACCATAAATAGACCTGAATAGGTAGTGGGTTGGTTTTTTATCTTAAAAAAAAAAAAAAAAAAAAAGAAAATTCTAATCTAGAGTTTTGTATTCCCAATTAGAGCTAGGAGTTGTAATGCCTCTTAGGATGAAGTTGAAGAGCTAAACCATGAATCAGAAGTATAGACTGTGCTTAGTGCCAGGATTTATGTTCCTATGCATACAAATAAATTTGGCTTTCTCTAACTCAGCATCTTAACAACAGATACTTTTTCTTACATGGCACACTGGAAATCTAACTACAAACATGTTTATTTTGGAGAATAAAATACATGATCAGAGAATTCTCAAAGTACATATGTCTTTGCATCTTGCATATTCACGTAGGCTGCAGTGCAGCAATTCACTGAAACAGTAATATTTAATTTAATAATTTAAATAATTATTATTTTAAAATTTATATCTAATTAATAAAAATTCTGTGCTTTATAAAGCATAGAAATACTTAAACTCTAGTTCTGTAATGCATAAATAGACATTCATAGTTCCTTGTTAGAAGGAGTGCTAGATAATGTTCAATTAATTTAAATACTTCTTTTATTAATGTTTGGACAACATCATCCAATAACAATGGATGAGGAGCTTTTAGGAGCAGTGTGCTACATGTATTTATTATGCTCAAAAGACAAAAATATGTCAGAAATGCAACAATAATTTGAAGGTTGACAGAATACATTTGTTTTTTTCAAATGGAAAAGTCAGCTGCTCTGTTCACAGAGCATTGTGGTCATTGCTCCTTTTCAGAGGTTTTGAAGCGTCTGGATGATGCCTCGTGTGATGTCCGACTGGCAGCTGCTCACACCTTGGCTAATTGGTTTAAGTGCTTAAAGGACAGTGATGTGAAATCCTCAATGGAAGGTCATGTTGAGTTTCTGTACCAAGAACTGTTGGTACATCTTGATGACCCTGATGAAAATCTCCAAAAAGCAGTCCTAGGTAAGAATTTCAGTCATGTGTATTTTTAACAATGTTTTTTAAATCATCATTTTGAGCGATGATGGAAGCAGCACATACAGGTAGAGGATAACCCTGCCAGGCTGGGGCTTTCCTTTGGGTTTCAGTGGATGAGCTCTGACCTTTTACCTGTGTGCAGAATGAATGCTTTGCCCAGTGTTCCCCAGGGGAGGTAGCAGGGCAGCTGAACTTCCAGAGACTTTATAGATGATAAACAGGATATGGAGCACAGAGCCCAACCCCTGGGGGGTGTGACCATATCCCAGCCTGCTGGAGGGGCACTCTAGAATTTATTAGTGTAGCAGCCTGTGTTGGAGAACATAAATGTCAAAATACAGACCTCAGCAAATGGGGGAGAGAGGAATTGTGTTGTCATCACTGCATCACTTGTAGAACAATTTCCAGGTTTGCTTTCAGCTACCTTGAGGGAACTTGGGTAGAGAAACACAAAGCAGCTACTGATTTATAAAACATATTTTTGTCTTACAGAAGTTTTAAAGGAAGGAAGCATTTTATATCCAGATCTGCTGGTGAGAGAAATTGAAGGGGTTGTACATAAGCATCAAACACCTGTCTATTGTAATCAGCTGCTACATCACATTCAGTCAGCCAAGGAGTCAGCTTTATGAATCACTGCTGAGATTCTGTTCAGGAAACTGTATGGCCTGGATTATCTTGGTATTTTTGTTTGCTTAAGAAAGGCTGAGCTGGAAATAGATTGTTTTTTCTTTGTAAATTCACTGTTGGCTCATTTGAAAGTGAAATTGGCACAATTCTATGTCCTTTGCAGTTTGAACAGTTCTTTGTATTTCCTAGAAATAAAACAATGTTTTAATTCGCTTTGCATTGGTTTTTCAGATACAAGGTTTAAAGAAGGAATGTTTTTTCAGGAATTTAATTTTTAGATTATTTAACAATGTAATAATTTAATGTCAGAGTTACTAATGTAATACATCAAGGATTCAGTCTTTCAGGAAGCATTTCAAACTGAAATCACACTTCACAGAGTCAGGTATGTGAGGACGAGTTTTATTAGGAAAAAAAAGCAGCCAAACTTCTCTTTCATAATGCAACAAAGTATATAATATTTTGAATATTCATATTTATGCTGATACAATAGGGCCATAGTAGGTGGCACTAAAAGAATAGTTTTTATTTTTATTGTATTACATTTCATGACTGAGAGTAAAGCTGAATTTTTGAAATTAAGGTTTATACATGGGAAAAATGTGTTGTTTTGTCATTTAGATTAACAGTATTTATATTTTTGTACTAAATATATGGCATTTGCAGTTTTTATGTTTATACCGTTGTGCCTTGGGAAGCAAGCAACATTTGTTTGCATATTGCTTTGAAATTAAATTCTGTGACTTTGGGTTGAAGCTTGGTTTCTTTGGGGTTTTCTTCAATAGCTTTGTAGTGTGTAAGTTTTGGTGTCATCTTCTATTCTCAGCTGAGTAATAAAATAAGGGAGCTCCTAGATGCTTGTCTGCACCATTGTGGGGTAGAGTGCTGGGGTTTTTTTGCACACACAAATCATGGAAAAATCAGAATTCTGATGTGGGTTTTTAAAATTATCTGTATTACAGACAGAAAGTGCTCTTTGGCTTCTAATTCCCAAGTGCCTTGGCTTTGTGTCAAGTCTAAAAACAGACTCAGTGGGGGTTGTTCATGCTCCTTATGCTGTAGGAAGTGCTCATGTTTGTTTGTCCATCTGACCTAACTTTACCTTTTCAGGCCTGTGACATAATTGTTAACCAACCCATGATCTGTTTACAGCAACATCTACCTGCCTTCCCAAAGAAACATTTGAGACAGATTACACACACAAGACAAGTTTTATTCCTAGCTGAAAGGTAAAGTCAAACTTCTGGCCTCTTCTCCATAAAACACTGGGTTGCTTTGAAAATTCTCCAGAAAGGGACAATAATACTAATGATACAGAATAGTTGAGGAGTTTCTTATGGTTTCAAAAGCTATTGTACATTCCTGTAAAATAGGATACTCATTTTAGGTCCTTTGTGCTCTCTTTGAAGTTCAGCTTTCTTTTCATGAAAAGCTGAAGTACAGCTGTTCCTGTACTGAGCAGCATTTTAATTGACTAAAAACTATTAACTATTTAACTCACTGTAAGTGGAGGGGCAGCTAAAATTCTTATCTGGCACAATGTGAGAGAAGTAAAGAGCCCTAGAAAACATTAATCAGAGTGAAGAGGTTGTGGAGTCTCCAGCCTTTGATATATCCAAAATTCGACTTAATACAGCCCTGAGAAACCTGTTTTGCCTGAGCCTGTTGGGCAGGAGTGGCACTGCACACAGGATCTCCAGGGGCCTCTTCCAGCCTGGTTATTCTGTGGTTCCATGAAATTGTTTCCTTAGCCTAATCAATTATTAAAAAGCCAATTAAATTAGACAGGAAATAGATTCTATAACTATCCTAGCAGAGATCTTGTTCTCAAAATAGTCCTTCAAAGCACTGCAAAGCAGCAGGTTCCTGCAATACAACCCAAAGTTTCACTTCAGCAGCAAGAACCCAGTTCTTATGGTGAAATTCCCTTGAAAGTCCCCTAAATAAATCCTACTTAATGATTCTACTACAGGCATGATATTTTTAGCTTCTTATGTTGACAAAATTTAGATTCTTTACCACTGAATAACAGCCTCATGATAGCTGCAGTACAAATGTTGGTCAAGTGCTTTTAATTACTCTTGTGATCTAAAGCAGAGATGTTTGCAAACCCAACTTCAAATGTGGGATGAGAGAACATTCATGGTTGACGTGGAATGTAGTCAAAGTTTTTCAAGATGTTCTAAAGCTGGCACACAAATAGCAAGAGCTGAAGTATTCATCAAGCTTGATATCTTCAGCAGGCTGGGAAATTTTTTTCCTCCATATGTTGAATATTTTGTTATCTTTCAGAGCAGTCCACTGTGGGATGCCTCACAAAGAAAAATCTCCACATCATCCAACAAACCAGCTTTTTCTTCAGAGCCTGGAGAGCTTGTTAAAATGAATATTCTAATAGTTCTCCTAGAGACATGCTAAACACCAGCTTGATCTTGTTTGTGTGTGTGTGACAAACCAGGGATCTGTCACTACATCCTTTTATCAGGTCTTCTGGGTGTAGGCCTTGACAATGTGTTAACCTTGCTTTTAGTTTAGCATATTTCAACTTATATAACCCAAATTTCTTAAATCCCTTCACAAAAATTTACTGTTATTGAGTCTCCTGTAGATGGTTTATGAATCTGGATTTTAAAGTCATTTTCTTTGAGACTCAACTTTCGGGTTCAACCTTTTACTGGATAAGTAGGAACTCAAGTAAAATGCTTTGGGGTTTTTTTCCTGTTTGGCCAGATCAGCTCTTGTATTTTCTAGATTTAGTTAGTGCACCTTATAGAATGTCCCTAGCACCATATGCATTACGTCACTTTTAAGCAAGGCCAATTTTGGGGAGCACAGCTGTTATCTCAAACTTTCAGGCTTTCAGGCACTTTAGATAAGCAGCCTTTAGCCCTGCCCTTCCTGTGACAGCAGTTGTGCCTCTGTCTTGTCCTTGTAAGCCAGAAGACCTGTGGTGGAGGATCCTGGGACTTGGATTCTCAGCAAAACAAGTATTTTTAGGTAAGTGCATGTGATTGTCTAACTGAATATAGAATTTTTCATGTATTTGTTAACTACCTTAAATAGTTTAAATTAATTAGACGTTGAGAGGACACTGACAAATGAGATAACTAAACTGTGAGACAGGGTGTACATCAGAGAGCATTTCAGGAGAGGCTGGTGGCTAAGTGTGTTCCAGATCCATCCAATTCTCATTGCCTGTGTGGGTCCATCCAGGCAATGTGCAGATTTCCTCAGGAGTGCTCTGGCAGATTGCAGACACTCTGCAGGTGTCCAGCCCTGCAGGGTCATGTGAGCCCATGGGGAAGGTGGACTAATGCACCTCTCTGCTTGTGTCAGCAGTCTGCTCCAGCTGTAACTGCAAAGTTATTATAGGCTGTAATAACATATCACAGCTCTAATCTAATCTCATTTCTACACAGAAAAATTTAGCTATTAAGGTATAGTAAGTTAAAACCAGGAGTAACCAGGAAGAGTTAGTATAGTCCATAGTACTGTTTTACTACATAGTACTATGATAAAGCTGTCCAGTTATAGTACAGTATAACCATAACAGGTATTTATGCCATTATGGTAGAAGTTATTTTATTTATTTATTTATTTATTATAAATAAATTGTACTATAATAGTTCTATATAGAGAAGTTGGAGTTCTGATGCACAGGCTTTATCTTGCTGGGGGAAGCCCCTTGTTTGCACCACACAAGCATATCAGAGCACTGCCCCAAAAATAAAGTAACATCTTGGCTTTGGAAAGCCAACTGCTGGCTTGAGAGCAGCCAAGTTTCTGTTTCATTTGCAGAATCTGTGTTAGGATCCCTGCAAGGCAAAGTGAGCAACTGTTTGTTAGAAAGTGGATCAGAGCTGGTCCTGCTGGATACATCATGGATTGCTCTGTGTCTCAGCCCTCCATGTGAAACTCTAACCGTGTCTTAAAAAGAGAGAAAGAAAAATAAAGGAAAAATTCTTCATGATTAGGCATCTGAAGGATCAACAAAAATTACAGTTAACAAGCTTGTGTCCATTTACTGGGATCAATCCCCCAGAGAAGCAGGAGCTGAGCTGAAGCAGCAGATGAGAGCTGTGAGGAGAACGGCTGCTCTGCCGGCCTGCCTTGGCTGTAATCGGCTTTTCTTGTTAATGTCTGAAATCCCCTGTAAGTCAGGACCACGGAGAGCTAGTGGCAAAACTGATCTGAAGTGCTCTGCATCCCCCTTTACCTGCTAACCCAATTGCTCTGCATGCAGCATCCACTGCCTTTGGCTGAGAGCTGTGGGGAAAGGGCCCTGATGAGCTCAACCATAAAGGGATGCAGGTCGTGAGAAACCTTCTTTTTAATGAGTGAGAAATCAGATTTACAGATGATTTTCATACTACTACATATCTAGAATGATCTGCCCAGGCTTGGACACAAAGATCACCACTCCCATCCTGTGCAGCAGTGTGCCATGCCCAGTCCTACCAGCCAGAAACACCTTGCTGCTCTGGTTTCTGCCACATTCAGTTCATACCTTCAGTCACTGTGGGGATTCGCCCCTTTTGATAGCAAGGACCAGAAAGTGGAGCAGAACTGGTTTGCTGCAGGAGAGCACTGGGAATGGGAATCATAATGGGATGGGAGCAATAATGCAGGAAGAAGGGAAGGGAAGGGAAGGGAAGGGAAGGGAAGGGAAGGGAAGGGAAGGGAAGGGGGAAGGGAAGGGAAGGGGGAGGGGAGGGAAGGGAAGGGAAGGGAAGGGAAGGGAAGGGAAGGAAGGAAGGGAAGGGAAGGGAAGGGAAGGGAAGGGAAGGGAAGGGAAGGGAAGGAAGGGAAGGAAGGGAAGGGAAGGGAAGGGAAGGGAAGGGAAGGGAAGGAAGGGAGGGGAAGGGAAGGGAAGGGAAGGGAAGGGAAGGGAAGGGAAGGGAAGGGAAGGGACGACTAGAGAAATGTGGTCCTTGGATTGGTTTGGCCTTGTATTTCTGTTTCAATTGACCTGGTGTCAATTAAGAAAGCTTTTTTCCACTGAATTCTTAACTGCCCTCCACAATGTTAAAAATGGAAGATTTTTAATATGGTCAATTTTTATTCTTCCTAACCATTTTTCTCTATACACTTCAACTTAGCCAATAAAATTGTCATCCCATTTTACATTCAGAACTCGTTAGGTATTGAGAAATCTTGAAGGAATTCTTGTTTGCCTCAGAGCAGTTTCTTCTGAAATGTGGGAAAATTAACTCCCTGTGCACACCAGCTTGTTTTGACAAAACCAGGACGTCCAATCAAGTTCTTCTTAAAGCCTGGAAACTTAAAAAAAGCTCTATTGCCTCTCATAGCTGAGGAGTGGAGGGAAAATTGAGCTTGAGCCATCATCCTCCAGTGAGCCTCTTGGCCTGGTTGTGATGGAAAAACAATTGCTCAGGACAAGTCAGAGCAGCCTGGGAAGCTGGAGCAGCACCCTGGGAGAACAACATGCCTTGTCCTGCCAGAGCTGAGTGCTGCCTGCCCTGCCTGGGCTCCAGGGGAACAGGATGGGAAACAGCTCTGAGATGGCCTGGCCTCACATCACCAAGGAATTTCAAGGAGATTTAAACTAAGAGGTGATTTTGCCCTGAGTATCTTAAGCCTTTAAACATTATCTACTCTTAAGACAGGAAAACAGGTGTGGAGTAAGTACAGAAAGAGAAGGAGTGGCCAGAAAACTGATTCTGCAAAATACTCAGCCATATGCAGGGAGGAGGAGGCTGGTGCAGGGCTGCACATCTGACCAAACCAGACACTGGCTTCCAAGGTGTCACCGGGGTCAGCTCAACTTTGGCTGCAGCATCTTCAAACTGTCACGCAGCTGGAGCAAAGCACTTCTAAAAGAAACAGGAATTCCCCAAAATCAGTGCTACATCAATATCAGCCAATACCTTAAGTGAATGTGTTTATCTTGCATTTTCTGTTTCTTAAGGATTAGCTGCCTTCTCTCATTTTGTATCCAAACATTTGGATTATTTGATAATTACATATTTATCAGGCAGTTCTTTCACAGCAAGCTGAGTCATTTCTCTTGCACACACAAGTAAATAACAACTTATGGCCTGGTTAGCCTTTCCCAAGTGAAAAATTCCCTATTCTTTCTGTTCACTGACATTGCACCATCCCTGCCTGCAGCTGGGCCTGCAGGAGAACTGTGGCGAGACTGAAGGCTTAAAAAAATGTCACTCAGGCACAGGCTCCACATTGAATGTATTTGCATACATTCCCCAGTGTTTGAACAATGGGGCTTGTTTTTTCTCTGCCAAGAACCAGTCCCGTTCCTGGAAGTGCTCAAGGCCAGGTTGGACAGGGTTTGCAGGAACCAGGTGTCGTGGGAGGTGTCACTGTTCATTGCAGGGGAGTTGGAACTAGATACGCTTAAAGGTCAGCTCCAAGCAATACTTTTCTCTGATTTCTTTTCCGTGTGGCTGTCCGGAGGTTCCCATCCTGATGCTGGCTTTGGTGAATTTGGTGAATTTGGTTGGGCACCACACGGAGCCGAAGCGCTCCAGTCCCACCGAGCGGCCGGGTGCGCTGTGCCGAGCCAAAGTCTTAGCGGCGAATCAGAGGGAAGGAAAATCCCAAAAAAAGGCCGGGTAGGAAGGAAACAGCGGAAACACTGGGAGGGAAAGTCAGTGAGTCAAGCAGTAGAGGCCGGAGTGAAAATGTGAGTTAACTCTCCACTACTCCTTCCAGAGGCTCCCTCCCACAGCTCCATTTTGCGGAGGGGGAAGGCAAGGCGGGAGGGGAGAGCCCCGAGCGGGGCCCGAGGCGGAGCGGGCGGAGCGGGAGCCCCGCGCCCGCGTGTGAGGGGCCGTGAGGGGCCGCGCGGGGCGGGCGCTGAGGGGGCGCTGCCGGCACGCGCCGCGCGGGCGGGCGGGGGCTCCCGGCGGCCTCGGCAAAGCGGGCGGGGCCCGGGACAATCTCAGCCGCCGCCGCCGCTGGCTCTGCCGCCGGCTTTGCCTTTCTCTCGCTGCACCGGCACCAGGTAACCCCCGCCGCCGCTCTCCCCGTCGCGCAGGGCCGGGCCGCGCTTCCCTAGAGCGCGGGGCTCAGCCCGCCCCGGCCGTTGCCAACCGACCCCCGCCCGCGCTCACCCGTCCCCCGCCCGCCCCCGGCCCGCCCGCCCGCCGCCGCTTCCCGCCGGGCCGGGGCCGCGTGTGGCGGCCGCCCGCCCGCGTGGGAGCCCCCGGGGCGCGGTGTCGCGGGTCTGCGGCCTCCCCGAGCGGGGATCGGGGCTCTCCTGGCGCTCGGGCAGCGGCGCAGGGGAGGCAGCAGGGCGTGAGGCGCTGCGGGCTGGAGGCGCGGGGCGGGCGCTGACCCCTGGTTAGCCTGGAGTTCTGCCGGTCGGCGCTGTTCGCTGGGAGGAGGGAGAAAGCTCGGCTGCCCCGGTCCCTCTGGGCCTGGCATCTGGGGGTTTTCTTGTCAGAAGAAACTATAACCTGCAGCTTTCCGCCCTGATTGTGAAAGAGCTGATAAGTGCGCGGTGGTGCCGGCGCTGGCCGCAGCTGCCGAGCCTTGGTGCAAAGGTAACGTGCTGTGCTCTGCTCTGGGTAGCACACTACACAAACCTGCCTCGCTGTCCCCGCCTGTCACCTCAGGGCAGCTGCTTCTGTGGGAAAAGTGCTGTTCAACAGACGGGTTTTCTGTAGAAGAGTTTGTCATCGCTCGCCGAGTGAGTGACCGCTCGTGTTTTTACAGCAAAATGTGCTGGTTTAGTGCTGTGCTCGTTTTGAGGTGGTAGTGCTGAGTTCCTCATGCCATGGTCACGTTTGGCTGCTCTTCAGAGACCACAGGGGTGGAAGTGTCAGAAACACTGGAGACAGCACCTGTTTTTTGACAGTTCCTGTGAGTTTTATATCTGCTGAGAAGAAAAAGTATTTGGTTTGCCTTATTTTATGTTCCTTATTTAGCCTTATACTACATTACAGTAAAATAAATTTTAAAAATATATTGTTTATAATATGTTATAGGGAAGGAAAATATTAGCCAGCAAATTCCGGGTTTCTGCAGCACTTGCAGGCCCTCCCACCATCTGGCTTTCAGTTTAAAGTTATGCAAAAAGGAAGTTAAATATTTGCTAATTTTTTTTAATGTTTCAATGCTTTACAACTGACTATTCCAGGCTAATGCCTCTGTTGAATTTGCCAGTGAACCCTAATGTCTAATTCTTGTTTTTACCTATGGGGGTGAATTACTAGTTGCTGATTTTCATACCAGTGTTATGGAAGTGAGTTGCAGGGTGTTCTTGGACGGAGGGTTTATGGACAAGCTTAGCAGGCTTTTCACATTGATCTATTAGTAAATGTGATGCTGTACAGATATCATTAAATCTGCGGTGCGTGACTGGCTTGTAATTTGGTGATTGTAAGGTGTGGACGTTTAGGTGTCGCTTATAAAGAGTAAGATGTCGGGGTTTAATTTGATGGGGTGTTTTATCGGGCAGGTGAAGCGTTTCAGGGCGAGGTAGGAGCCGCCTTTTGTTGTGAGGCGGCGGAGAGGCGCGGAGCCGCAGGGGTTAAGGCGGTGGGGTCGGCCCGGCCGCCGCCTCCAGTGAATTCAAACCGGGCGAGTGACGGGAGCGCGGGGGCCGGGCCGGGCTTTGTTGGGGCCGGGAGCCATTTTGGGCTCGATGGCCCGGCGTGTGCCGGCCGGGGCCGAGCGCGGCCTGAGCCCGGGCCCGGCGGGTGGCGGCGAGCGGAGCTCGGGCTGGCGGCCCGGCCAGGCCCCGGCGGCGGCTGGAGCGGGCCCGGGCTCGGGGTGTGCTGCCAGCGTGTAAACAATGAGCGGGCATGCTGACTGCCGCACCGCCGCTGCTGATTGTCAGTCCCCCCCTTTAAAAAGCGTTTCCAGAGGTACAGAATGTGACTGTGCACTGTCGCTGCTTTGTGATGAACATGGGGTTTGTTGGTAGTGCTGTAGTTTGACACCTGTGTTTGGGGATTTCAATGGTAACACCTAGTGTAAAATATTAATTTTATTACTTGTGTTTTGTTTGTTTTTTTAATGTGTGTGGTTTTTTTCGTTTGTTTGTTTCTTTGTTTTTGGGTTTTTTTGCGGGGGGGGTTCGCTCTTTTAAAGGAATAATAATGTTTCATGAATATGTGTTTTAATAAAATGTTGATTTAGCTTGGAGCTCTTTGCTCTTCAGCCTGTTTAAACTAACACTTGCTATGGTGAAGCATCCTTTGTGGAGTATATTTATTTAGGAATTTGCGTTCTTTAACCAAATATGAAATCGCTATTTTGTTGGTTATTCTGAATAATAGAAGAAAATAAAAATTGAAATTACAAGTAAAATATGGCTTGCTCTCAGGAACTGATGGAGTTTGCCTGTTCCAGTTTCATTGTTATTAATAGTTTGCCTAAATCTGTTTAGCATTGGTGGCATTAAATGTGTTAAGTCATAGTGACTTAAACTTAACTCGGCTTTAAAATGTGAGGATAGTAAAAGTTCTATTTGAAGTAGTACTACCAATATCCAAGACTTTATTGTATAATTTTTTTTATCATTTGTATTATAAAAAATTAAGACATGCAGTCTTGGGAATTTTCTCCTTCTCTAACAGACCTTGGTAAATGTTTCTACTCTGCCAGGGTCCCTTTTGTGAAATGGCAATTTACCACTTCCTTTGTTACAAAGGGTGTTCATGAGGAACTGCCTGGACAGTATTTCTGTAATAGTCTGTGTGCCCCAAAAGCCATCAGTGAGGGTTTGTGTCTGTCCCTGTGATGTGTTTGTAGTGCATGGTCAGTGTTTGGTGCTGCTGCCCCTGCCTTGTGATGCTTCTGTGCATAAAGGCCACTTGTGGAGTCAGGAAGCTTGCTGCCATGGTGCTAGGATTTTGTTGAGGCTGGCTAATTGTGAAAGTTATAGTCAGATAGAAAAGTTTGTTTTGATTTGGTTTGGTTTTTTTATTGAGCTAGTAGTGCAGCCCCATGTCACTCAGAAGGTTCCAAGTCCTTTGGAGACAGCCAAGAGCCTTGTGTGAAGGTAAATTCTGCTGCCCTGATTACAGGAGTCCCTGAGCTTCCTTGTGTTCTGACAGTCACAATCTGTCTTCTCCTGCCCTTCTCCTGTGCAGATTTATTGTGACACAGATTCAGTTTAATTACAAGGGAGAGATAATGCTTGGGATGACTGTTGTCTCTGCTTCCCAAAAAAAGGCAAATAATCTAGCTGTCTCCTCTGCAGGAGCATGGAAGCTGGCATGTAAGCTCAGGCCCTCATAGTGTCTGCCTGAATTCCAGCACAGCTGTGTGCTTCCCTTTAACTGACTGTGGGGTATCTTATCAAAGTGTTCTTATTACTTGGACGTTTTATACAGCTTGCACTGTACATCCCTTAGTATTAGAAACAGATGTTTATGGGCTTCTACAAAAGGGAAAAGGGCTATTTTGGAGTTTGGGACTCATAATCTTGCAAAAAAGCTGAGACTAAAAGGCTATGTGAAACTGAGTCCAGACAGAACTTTGATGCCTAAAGCAGAAAGGTGTTGGGCACCCAGAAGTGTTCAAACTGGAACTAAGTACAGTGCCTACCTCTCAGGTTCTCTGCCAAGTTTATGATTTAAAATTTTCAAAATATTTTATTAGCATGTCTCTTTCTGTTCCAGTTGTATATGAAAATTTCATAAGCAAGAAGAATGATAATACACAAAAAGTAGAGTGCTGTTAAATATGAGTGAGTCAATGTCCACCGCCCACCCTGTGTCTGTTTTGTAAGAAGGATGTAGAATATTTATAAATAAATTAGGTTGATAATTCGTTTGGAAGAGGTAGAAAGCTAAGATTAAGCTGTTGAACTAAAAGTCAGGCTTAAAAATAATCCAGTTTCATAGTAAATTCTAGGTGCCCATTTTTGCAAATGGTGGTGGTCATATCTGAAGATAATTTTCAAATTCTGTTTAAGTCAGTTAAGCCTGTTTTGTTGCTTTGAAAAATTGAGCAGTTTTCTCCTCTTGAGTCAGAATTAATTTTAGAGCATCAGACAAGCAGTGAATCAAACCAAGCCCCTAAATCTTCTAAGAGTGATTTCTAAGTGTGGTGTTTAGATGGCAAACCTGATATCCTCACTGGAGAGCTGGTGCTATGAAACCCAGCTATTAATAGACCTACGCCTAAGTACCTTGGAGGCTTTGCAGTTAGCACTGCCTTTGTCAAGCACACATTTTATCTGTAATAACTTAATGATACAATTAAAACCTTATCAAGTAAGAAATATTGTTTATGTTCTAGCGTTTGATTTATTCAGAAATCAAGTAAAGAGAGAACTGGTGGTGAAGGGGAAAAGAACAGGGAAGAAACTGAGCCAATGTGTTGTTTTTCAAACTCAGCTGTTGCCCTGCCCATATGGGCAGTGGAGACAGGGAGGAGCTGGGGAGCTGCTCAAAGCTCACTGGCATAGCTGAACTTTCCATGTGGGAAAATATTGCTGGGTGTCAGAAGGATTAGCTACTGAGTTGCCAGTTAAAAAACAGGTTTTATGATGAAATGATGCGTGCTAAGCACACACGTCAACTCCAGTGGAAACTAAACAAGGTTTACCTACCTTGGAGGTTAAAAATCTTTATTGGGATTGACCAATTCAAGCAGATCAACCTTAATAGTTTCCAATTTCAGTAGGCATATGTCTGAAAAACCTGTTTTGCTATTCTTTAATACAAATGCTCTCTGATGTTATCAGCATCCCTCATCTTGAAAAATCACTGTATTTCCACTTTCATCCCTGGGGAGCCATTGCTCTCTGGTCCCCATTTCCTGTGTGCTAAATTGAGCTCCTGTTTGTTGATAAAGTAAGGCAGCAGTTGTTACATATTCAAACTGAATTTACTGCTTATTCTAGCAAAAGAATGAGCCTGCTTTTCTAATACTTCTGCACTACTGATTTAAGCTTCCTGTAAACAAACAACAAATTTATATACAAGTTAGTGACAGCATTATGGCTCTGGGGCAAATGAAGTGAATGTAGAGGATCACTTAATGGAAATGTGTTCTTTATAATACGAAAAAAAAAAAGTAAGTGGCAAGAGACCTTATTTTTTCATTAACCCCACTTGGCATGGGAGGTGCTTGGATTCAGGAAGCTACAGTGCTTAGGCCCAGAATTTTTAATTTTTTTAAGTCTCCAGTAGTAATGGAAATATCCTTCTGCCTTACTGACCTCAGGATTGGGAGGCTACAGGTAGACTGACTAAGAGCATTTTAATGTTACGTGTACAGATTTCTTTTGAGCTGCTTTTGCCTGTACCTGCTTTTTGTCTCTATTTCTTATGTATGTGTAGCTATACAAAATGAAAACACTTATTGCAGCATGGGAAAGTGTCTCCAAAATGAGATGCTTGTTGATGTTATGATTATGAAAATTAGCTGGGGATATTTTTTATCCTGGTTTAGGTAGGTCATCACAGATGTGTGGAATATCTTTTACTGCTGTTGAAAGAAGAGCCATAGATAATCTGAAAGTAGCCAGGATTCTGCCTTGCTAACCATGCAAATCCAGAATAGCCAAATCCCTATTTGTTAACTACAAATAACCTATCATCCAAGAATCCTTTCTACAAAATTAAAAATTTTCTTTGGCTAATGAAACTGAGAAGGGCTGAAAGTTTTTTGCCAATACTTTGAAATTTTAAGTCAAATTGTTCATAGTACCATAAGCAGTCATCCATGCAGCTCTGTGATGAGCTTCTTGATATGACAACATCAGTTTTTATTTTCTTCCAAAAGCTATAATACTTTTCAAAGACCTCCATGGAAAGTTTTACAAATGTTGCTTGGGTGGTTTTGATTTGGTAGTTTTGGCTTTGGGTTTATTGTTTTTTTGGAAGTGGATGGCACTCTGGAAAATGTGCCTAATTCTACCCTATGAGTCACTTTGCACTTGGCTCTTTTGCTAGGGTGTGTATTCAGTGGTTTTAATGACAGGAATAAATTATGTGAGATGAAGGGTACTCCCTCGCTGCTTAGTGGATGGTATTCAAAAGTGCTAGAATAAAGTCATTTGACTATATGTAAAAACTTTCTCAAGTTTCATCTGCATTATCCTTAGTTGGTGCACAGAGCAGCCTGTGCTTTGCTCAGAGGACACTCAAAGCAAAACATGTTTTGAAGAGATCTCTCTGAAGCACGGCTGCTTCATGCTTCTAGTTCTTTAGATTTTTATACTTAGCTTCTTTAGGGGATACCAGCATGATGTAGTTCCTGTGGAAGTGTTGTAATTTGGTTGTGATAAGAGTTTGGCTCATAACTGTCATGTTCCAGAGAACTTGGAAATAGCTGAAAATAGAGTATCATAAGGAAGGTCACAGTCAGAAATACCCTGAGCTTCCTGTAGTAATGATAAGGGATATCTGGCACTAGGAGCAATACTACTCCACTACTGAGAGCTCCATGTTTCTGGTAACAAATCTTTTATTTCAATGCTTAATAACACAGGCTGAACAGTGCAAGGGCTCCTAGATTGACTTGACACAATTTTAAGTCATTGCATTACTTTATTTTCACCTTTTACAGTATGATTTGAAACTGTCAACATGGACTTTTCACGTCTACACACGTACACCCCTCCCCAATGTCTGCCAGAGAACACTGGCTATACATATGCACTCAGGTGAGAACCCTTTTCTTCTTGTAGACAAACTGTCTTTTCTCTCAGTGTTGCTAATCCTGGAGAGTTGAGCTTTCATGGTAAGTAGCTGACTTCTTTGAAGAAGTGGGCTTTTTCTAGTCTGGTTTGAAAACAAGTGCTGTGTCCTAACTGGAGGAAAGAAAATGTTAAACTAACAGGACAATGACTAAGATAATGACTCAGTGTTTATTAGTTGCTATGAATAACTTGTGTCCGCCTAGTTACAACTGCTGTTGGATTTCTATAAATATGTCCTCAAAATTCTTCGATGTTTTGTGTCTTGTAACTTTGGTGTGTGCTTTCTTTTGTGACTTGGGACCATTTTCACTTTTAAACACTGATTTTTGTGCGTTTATTGCCACTAATGTGGGACTTGGCTGGAAATTACATATTGATTACTTCCTTTAGCAAAGCTGCTTGTTGGGTGAATGTAAAATCTGTGTTCTAATGAACTTGCTTTTTTGAATCTTTTTTTTTTGTATCTTCTGATGATCTTGTTTTTTCTTGTGTCTTTGTTTTTCTTAAATCACTTCTGTTTTCTAAAAACTAACTAGTGTTTGGTAGTTTTTGTATTATGTATTCAGAGCAAGTGTTGTGATGCCTATTTTGAGTTTTTTTAGTATTAATATAGCAGATTGTTGCTGTTTTAATCTATTGAGCTTTTCCTGCTGTTGAGATATATACTTCAAAATATATCAGTGAACGTGAGTTATTGGTTTAACTAAGTTTAAATTTAAAAAATGATTGTTCGTTAGGATGCAGTATGAGATTTGTTTTTCTGTTCCCTCTGTTTATCATTATTGTGTATTGTTATTAATACCGGGTATAAAGATTGGAGAATACTTGGCTACTTGCCAATAAAACAGAAGTTGGCAAAACTGTAGCATTAAGAGATTACTAAGTTTATACTCTTCTTTTGTGTGCTCCAAAACTGTATGTTTCCATTTTCTACTGGGGAGCATGGTGGGTTTTTTGTTGTTTCGTTTTTTATTAGCTATAGCCTAGTGTCAGTTGTATTGCCAAATGTGACGTGTTTTATGTTGCATTAATTGAATTGCGATTTTTCCTGAATTTTATGAAAAACTGTTGGTAAAATGTTGGTTAAATACAAGTGGGTTTTCCAATTTCAAGAAAAGTGTGCTGGCAGTGAAAGTGATTGCTGTGCCTTGTATCCAGCCGCAGTTTCACTTCTGTATTACTCAGTGGGTTTAGTTACCTTTGAGTTGCAAATGTACCTTAGAGATTGGCTGAAATGTTGTAACTCCTGACTGGTTAAACTCCTTCAGTATTCTAGTCCAAAATTCTCATCCATTGAAACAGTGGGCAAGTAGAAAGGAAGATGCAGAGTGATAAATCCTATTTGACATCTGGAGGATATTTCATTATGACTTTGATGGGGTTTATGTAGGGGACAACCCAGTGTTTGTCTTGCTACATAAATGAAGACTGCTCTGCAAAACTGAGAAGTTGTGAAGAAGTTGTATGTCCTGAAACTTTCCAGCTTGCCATTTCACTTTGTTAAACTATTAGGCATAGGTATTTAGAAATGGATAGAGCTGGGTAAGATGAAATTTAATAACTGAGTTAATGAAGGCCAGTGTAGTTAGACTAGGTTGAAGTTAATTCATGGTAATTCTTCCTTATGTAGAAAAGAAGGGCTGGCAAGCTCTTTCTTTAAAATTATGTGAAGCCCCAGATGTTAAAATAATGGGGGACAACTCCTTGGTACACTGATGTGACACTGCTCTCAGAGTGTCAAGAGAATAAACTACAGTCCTTTGTGCAGACTCTTGCCGTGCCTCTGCTTGCTGTGTATGTGCAGAATGGCAGCTATTATTGTAGCTCTTCCTCCTCTGGGTCAAACAATATTTAAAGACTCTGAGGAAAGGGAGAATTGCTAATCAGAAATATTTTCATGTTGAAATTTGTTCTTCTTACCCCTCACCTTGTGTTTGTTTTGCTTATATTCAAATCTGGTTTATTCTGCCTTTGACAATTCAATCTTTAGTGAATCTTTTCTTTAAAGAAATTGGCTTGGGATGTAACCCTGCAGAAAGCAGTACAGTGAAGTTTGATACCACAAAGCTATTAGTAGAGTAGAGCCATGACTTATTAATAGAACTTCTATTAATACTCACTGGAATAACTCTGTGTTCATAGCCGTAGTGCTTCTACTTTGTGCTTCTACTCCTCCAGCCCAAATCACAAAAACATTTAACTGATATACCTAAATAATCTTTATCCTCCTCCAAATGCAAGTCAAACTTGTGAATCTCACCCACCTGTCAACATGTAATTTACACCCCACTCTTATGACTGATCTTTCTTTTTAGTCACCATCGTCTTTTGAATTGTGCTGTCAGTTTGGGTGCCTTTAACACTTCTTTACGAATATGGATTAAATCAATAAGTATTTGGTTCGATTTTCTTTTTCTATGTCAGAGCATTCAATTGGGGTGTAATTTTCTGCACAGTAATTGTACAAAATCCTTTGAGGTTTTTAGCTGTGTTTTGGGACTGACTGAGGAAATAACTGAACAATTCAAGGTAGTGTCCTCAGTCACTTAATGTAAGTAATGCCCCCTGGTTAGAAAGCCTGTCAGTGTTTTTGTGCTGGTTATGTGTCTGTCCACGTTGGAAGATGTCTGTTCAGTTGTACTTTTCTAGGTGTATTGCATGTGCCTATTATCCTGAATAGTCATGAATATCATTGCCTATTTCATTCCAAGGAGTATTTAAAAATAAATTACACTTAAGGTCCTTCAGACAAGCTGTAACCATGATAAAATTGGCAGACCTCATTCCACTTACTTGAAAAATAACCCACTGAAGTCTGGGACATTCTTGTTCTGTAGCAGCTCATATGAAGGAGATATCAGGAAGCTGCAAATGTAAGACTAGATTCAGTCACCAGCTCTGCCAGCAGCCATGGGAGCTATTTGCTGGGGGAAGGAACCAGTCCTCATTGTTTCAGAGGTTATCCAGGAGTGTTGGCTAATTGCATTCCACCTTTAGGTGTTTCTTGGTTAGCTGTACATATTGCATAGGAGGACATCAATGTACAGGTTCATTTCTGACCCTTAAAACAAAAGCCAGTGTTTTTTTTTTAATTTGCTGTAGTCTTTTCTGTAGAAGAAAAAAGGCTGCATTCCAAAAGATGGAAAGTGAGATGGCACGTTAGGAGATTTCTAGGTACTGTCCTGCTGCCAGAGGACTGATAATGTGAAGAGAATTATTACCCTGCATGAGAGACAAGCCCCTTTTGTTGAAGAGGAGAAGATTCTATGATGATTTGTTGGGTTTTTTTAGATAGTGGAGCCCAACTTCAAGCTATTTATTCAACTTACATTGATATAAATGCTCATTGAGATACTTGGTAACAGCAAGTGTTCATAAACAGAAACAAATTGAGGCTGGTCACAGCTGTCAGCTTGTTCTGTGTACTTTGTGTTCTTGTGAATTGAGTGTCTGTAAGAAACGTGGGGTGAAGATGAGGAAAAGCAAATGCATAGTGCCAAATGTAAATAGCAAAACTGAGTTCTGAAACAACTGTTTAGGGAGGGACTCAATAGAAAACTGTTGTGGCTCTGACCCTTTCAGAATAACAGCAAGAGGAGCCACATTTAACCCATATTCTCACTTCACATCTGTCAGAGTATGAGTCATCTATGCTTAGCATTTTTGAAAAATTAAACTCTTTAGTCTACAACTGGTTAAGTATATGAGAAAATGTTTATTTTTTTCTCCCTCTTCCAGCCAAATGAAGGTGAGGATTAACAAGCCTAATGTATTTAGTAATTTATGCTGGGTTTGTTAAGTTGTGGGGCTCCTGCCTTGCACAGGGTTGCACTGCACGTGCCAGCAATTATCAGGGCAGGCCAGTGAGATCCAGCACATGGAACCAAAGCCTTGCATTCAAATCTGTGCTCCTCTGGGCAATAGAAGCAGCTACTTTGGACAGACTCTGGTCTGGCCTTATGGGCTGAATGCCCAGCTGGTGCTGGAGCCATGAGCTGTTTTCAGACAGGCTGTTGTCTGGGTTAGTTTTTTAGCCAAAAGAAATGCAGTTGATGTGCTCTGACAGCCCCATCTTACATACTTTACTTTGCATTGAGGAGCGATGAAGAAACTGACTTCAAAAGCACCACGTTGTCAGGATCACGTCATTGCTGTAAGTGTAGCTTCAAGGCCTTCTGGTGTTAACTTCATTATATGCCAAAGCAATACAATACTCACCATATTATTACTTTGTGATGATCTGTGTGAGAAAAACTATTGTGTGAGAAAACTATTTCTATTAAATCATTTTACACAAATACATTTTATAGTAGCTGTTTGTGTGTATTTTTTAAAGGGAAAGCTTCCATTTCAAATACAGGTTGCACAGTAGAATCTACTCATTCAGATCTAATTTGCTTGTTTGTTTTTGGAGGAGCTGCTGTTGTAAACAATTCTTTGCTTATCTCTTCTTTTAAAAAACAAAATGAAACCCCCAGGAGTACTGAAGTGCTGTTATGTCTCTGTATATCCCTGTGGCCCAAGAAGGGACAGAGTCTTTCTGAAAGCTGGCCTAGAGCACTTAGCATTTGGATGCTGTGGGTCACAGGGCTGAGCAGTTCTAGAACCTTACCTGCTGTGCAGTGCCCTGTGCCAGCAGCCACTGCTCACTTACATAACTGAATGTTTCCTTTGGTTTTAAGTATGAGAATTTTGCTTTAGGCTAAACTTCTGCTTTGGTAAATGTGTTTCTTACAGACTCCTCAGCTTAATCTGTTTGTGTTTGCCTTGTGTTGCTGCTTTGTCTTCACTGTAAGTTTTCAGGAAGGCTTTGAGACAATGACATGTCGAAATGTGGAGTTCCTGGGGTAGCAATGTGAAGGTTATCTATGTGTAAACTTGCCTTGGAGGAGAAAAACAGATTGAAGTCTCTAAACATTTTTTGTTAGTTTGGAGTTAAATATTTCTAATGGTTTGCATTAAATTAAGAAATGTTTTTAAAGCACTTTAAAAAAAAAATGGGTAGCTAAACTGAAATAGCTGAAGTAGGGAAGTCTTTAAGTGTCTTAAAGGGAGGAAGTTCCTACTTGTTAAGAGATGGAAATTCAGGGTAATGTGGCATATGGATCTTAAATTCTCGAAACAAGGACTTGTCAAAAAGAAAATTGACAAAAATAGACTGAAAATTAATCTTTGCCTTGCAACTTGGAGTGTGTCATTTTTAATTTGCTGTTATGCGTGGTTAAGAAACTGTCGTGAATGGCCTCCACTCTCAAATTGGTCCCAAAAGAATGAGTGTTTGCTCTGGCTAAACTTTGCTTGTGGTTTCCATGGTGATTGTTTCTTTTTGTGATTTACTTTCATTTGTAGAACTCGTAATATGAATTGCTTAGGAGAACCTTGAATAATATCTACATATATCTAGATTATTTGGGTTATTTGGTATATCTTGTGGGGATTGTACCATAACCCCAAATAAACTGCATTTAACAGAAACTTGGACCAGCTTAAAGAACATGTTACCAGGTTGAAAATTCTCCCAGTAACTTTGCTGTTCTTATTTTACTGCAGTTCGAGTTATTCTTCATCTGCTTTGGATTTTGAGACTGAGAACAAAATAGATCCAGTGTTTGATTCACCCAGAATGTCACGGCGTAGTTTACGGTTGGCTGCTGGAGGGTACAGTAAAGCAGATGATGGACAGAGTGATTCCCTTCATGACAGCTCTTATGCTGGAAACCTGTCTTTCAGAGATCAGTCTAAGTAAGCATTTTTAGTCATCTCAAGTAAATCCTGAGTCTTACTGTTTGAGCAAATAATGCAAAATGGTTACCTACAGGTCTTATATTTTGTTCTTGGTATTTACTGCCATACTCTGAAATTTACATTCAGTATGTGGTTTGCAATGACAATTTTTTACAAAAATCTTTGGCAAATTAAGGTTCTTGAAGACGAGGACTTCTTTTAAACCTTCTTTGCTCTGTTTGTTTAGTCACATCAATGTTGAAATAACTGTTTATTCATTTTATTAATAAAGTGAGACAGTAACAGAAATTTGTGTCTTTAGTGTTATGTCTTACTTGCCTTTGTTTCCTAGAGTGGTAAAGCAGCGCAGAAGTATGAACAAACAGTCTGGCAGTGGAAGACATGTGCCAAGGAAAAATCTGTCCAGCTCATCTATTTTTAGCCAGAGCAGTTTCAATAGCCATGCCAGTGATGCATCAATGATATCTACTATATTGGATGAGTCTCTGATTCGGGAACAGACAGAAGTTGATCATTTCTGGGGTAGGCAATAATTGCTATTGCTTGTATCAAACACTGCAAACTGTTTGGTTTGGTGTGTGTATAAATGTATGATCTTTGCCCCACCTCTTGTCCATCCTATCCCCAAATGTGTGTGCATTTGCACTTCTGCTTTAAGGGGTCTACTTGCTAAGATGACCACTAGAAATTTATGGTCCAGCATGTAAATTGGATTTACTGGCATGGTTAATGTCAGGCCATTGCAAGTCAAGTTAATATGCCAGCAAACGTAAACACTTTTGTGATGCAATGCCATAATTATCTCCTATCATTGCTTTCTTCAAAATGTACATTGTGTTCTGTATTTAAAGAATGGTAAACATGTAACATGTTTTTGAAAAGTCAAAGGAATAGCATTTTCTTAGTTGTTTATAGGCAGGAATGTGTTTTGCCTTAACATACCTTAATGTGAAAGTTTGAAATTTGTGGCATTTCAGGATTTCCCAAAAGGGATTTTATGTGTCATTGGCTGGTTTGGCTTTTTAACTGTGTAAAAATGTATTTTCCTGGAATCTTCTTTCTTCAATGACAAGAAAATGTGAGAGTGGTCTACATAAAATATTGTCTATGAGAAGTATTGTGTAGAACCAGGCCAGCAATTTGTTATATCTCCCAATTCAGACTCTTTGTTTCTAGTCAGAATAATTGTGACCTTCCCAGAGTCCTAATGAGAAGAATTGTGTCTATCTTGGTAGAACCTATTCTAAATTTTAGATAACTTTGCTCTTAAAACAGAATTTTAAATACAGTAGTATCAAAGTAGTTACCAAGCAGCAGAAGCATTGTAAGCTTGTAATTAGCTGCATTAATATCTGGTGGGAACTAAGTCAAGGTGCAGTTGGCATTCTTACTTTGTCTACACCCTCTGTCTTGGGATGATTGTCACAAGTATTATCCTACTACAGTAAGGTCTGGATAGATGTTTCTCTAATGGGCTGAAAAATGTTAAATGCTAATTGTAAAGAGACTTTCTTTGAAGTCTTAAAATTAGTGAGACTTCTAACTTGAGTTTGTCAGATATTATCGTTCAGGTCTTTCTTTGGAACCAATTTACTTATTTATTTATTTTGTTTGCAGGCCTTGATGAAGAAGGTGACCCCAAAGGTAAACTACACTCAGCTTTTCCTTCCTCATCATTTCTGTGTGGCAGGCACAGTGCTGGCAGTGCTGACTGGGTGTGCTGGGTGTTGTGCTCTGTGTTTGCAGGCAGTGACTCCTCGCTGCTGCTGGGGAACGGGGGCATAGCAGCAGCAGCAGAGCTGCAGCCCCCGCTGAACGGCTACACGTGCAGTGACTGCAGCATGCTGTCAGAGAGGAAGGAGGTCCTCACTGCCTACTCAGCTTCCCACGTGCCATCCTCCAGGATCTACACTAGGGACAGGAGCCAGAAACATGCATCTAGTAAGTTTCTTTCTCTTCATTTCTACATAGTGTTATTTAAGCACCTGGCCTATTGTGATGAACTTGCCAGTAACTGAATTCTAGAGATCAGCTTATATGAAATACCTTTTTCTGTATCAGTTGAAATTTTATGTACTTGTTGATTCTGATATATAATAATCTGCTGATTTTCAGTGCTGCTATAGGAATCAAACTATTACAAAATTAAAATGCTCTGGTATCTTAAGTTATAAAATTATTTGGCCAGCCTGCACTGATTGTAAGTCTCCTAATCTAACATCAAATATGTGTGGCCCTGCCTATGAAATATTTGGTCATGATTTTCAGATACAAACTTTCTGTCCTTTTTTGTTTATAATTTTTTTATCCTTTACATGATTTGAACTTTCAAGACTGACTAAAATTGTTGCTTTGCAGTGCTTATGCTATCAAGAGAATCTCTGAGAGGGCTTTCTACTTCCTGCTTCCTTTTTTTCTCCTCTTTTAACCTTGCAGCTTTTATAGTGTTTCTAAAACCTAAACCTCAACTGCATGAAAAATTGATCTCCAAAGGGAAAAAGTGATTCCAAATAGTCACTCTAGTGACTACATTCCAAGAGCTTGAAAAATTGAGTCTGTATAAATAAGGTTCTGCCATTCCAAGACAATCTCCATTCAGTGCATTGTTTTCCTCATTGTCTTGTCTGAGTCTGCCTGCCTCTTGCACCTGGAGTTTCTTGATTACTGGTTGTCCTCAGTAACCACAAAGGATTTGTTTATTTAATGACCTTGAATTAGAAAGGAGCCAGTTCTGGAATTCTCTTGATTTGTTAGTCTTGAATGAAGTTTGTTTTCAGTACAAGAGAAAGAAACTTTTAGTTTGTTTGAGCTATATGATGTGACTTCAAATATTTGAGTTTAAGTATTTCTTTTTAGTTAGTGTGTAGCACAGGGTGGAATTCTTTTTGACTTGGAACAGTCACCTAAAGTGGCACTGCATGAAAACTCTTTCCATACTCCTGAGTTTGTATTCACACAAGAGAATTTTCCTCATCTTTGTACATTCCTTTGAGCTTTAATCTAGAGGTTTGAGTCAAACTTTGGGGGTGAGTGGGGTAAGGCATACATGATCATGGCAGGTTTTTGGGATGTGGCTGAGTCTAGGACAGTGGCAGTGGTGGATTTTGGCTTTCTTCCTGTGGCTCTGGAGAAAGGTGTGTCTCTAGCACTTCAGGCAGACCACTGTAGGAACTTCCTCTGATGTAACAGCAGGGAGGGTGTTGAATGGTCCTCACTCCTTCAAATCCAGAATAACACTGTAGTGTCTCTTTGGAACTGTGACCCCAAAATCAGGATCAGCAGTTCACATCAGGAAGGAATCCTGGATTAAGCAAGGAATTCATTGCTCTTTAGAGTTCTGCATTCTCACTAAGCAAAGCTGTTCTTGCTGGAGTTACACATTTTCACTTGAAGTCATTATCCAGATTGTGTAGTTGTTACAAAAGCTTTGATGCAGTATCTAACGTGCACGGACTTTTCATACCATACTTTCTGAAGTTGCACACTCTTGGCTAAACAAAGGCTCTCCCTGTTTTGTCCTCACTCGTACACAAGCTAATGGTGACCAGCAAACAGAAGTACATATTTCTATGGATGAATAATTTGTATTCACACTGTTTTTTTCAATAGGAGGAACGTATTTCTACATGAGTAAGATTCTACGATTGGTCAAAAATACTGCAGCATCTTTTGCATCACTATTAGTGCAACTATTTCAAATGGTTTTGCTGAAGCTGGGTTATGAATATAAAGGTACCTTTTCAGTTGTCTTCCTTAGTCTGCAAACAGAGAGTATGTGTATTGGGTTTTTTTCTTCTGGACTTCATCTTTGGCACTATGATGTTGTTCTTCTATGGTCTTTTGACTGGCTCCTGTCTTTCTCAGTTTTTATTATTACCTCACTTTTCATCCCTTTCCTCTCTTTTGAAAGTATCAAGATGCCTTTATATGAGATCCACATGTTGATTTTACTAGAAAGTTTTAGAGAGTAATTTTTGAATGGAGAAACTTGATTTTTATAAACTGTGGTGATAGTGTCATATTCTAATTTTTCAGTGTCTTTAGGTCTCTTATCACCCTTAAACCTGCTGTGCACTTAAAGCTTTTTTAGATCTGTCTTGCAAAACTTCTCTCATCACTCTGCACTACTTTAGAGCACATCTTGTTTCCCCTGAGAACATTCATTTCTTCTTTGGTGCTTTCTCTTCTATAATACCTGCTCTACAAGTGAAGTTAAATTGCCACAGGCAGAAGGTAACTGGTTTTTGTATGTGAGTAGAGCCTTGCTCTCTTCCTCCTCTCTGCTCAGAGCCTTAAAATTGCTAATGCTTTCTTCTTCTTGTAACACGTTTGTTAAAATCTACATACATATATAATGAATGGCTGACCCATTTGATGGAATGTTGGGAACAGGGGCTTATTTGATGAGGGTTGGTTGGTTGTTTTGTTGTTTTTATTTTTTTTTTTACAAACTTTGCTATCTGAAAAGAAGCAGAGGATTTTTTTGGACTAAGAGGCCCATTGATACTTAAAGAAGAAAGAACAAGATTGCACAGAGTAGGCTTCTTCAATCATTTTCCAGGTTTCATTTGAGTAACCTGACTTTATTAGTGAACCAAGCCAATTTAGCTAAAATCTGTGTATATGAAAGGCTTTGAACTTGAGAATTAGAGTCCATGTGTGCTTTTTGGATGTGTTGCAGCTCACTCAGACTACTGTGGAAGCATGAATGTAAAGGAGTTCTACAGAGAAGATCGTCATCTGGGTGTGAATGAGGAATCAATATGTAAGTATAATGATTGATGTAGTCTCAGTCCTGGGCTCTGCACCTGGTTGTTGCTGTAGTATCAGACAGCCCCTGACACTGTAGAAGCTACAAAGTAAATATTTGGTTTGCAGCTTAAATGTGGGGGGGGATGGTGATTCTCCTGGTCTACTGTAGTATATTCCCCAGCAAGTTTCCTTCCCCTCAAGTTTGCTTAGCAGTTTTTGGGTTGATAACTGATGATGTGAGATAACTTGAACAAGTCTATCTTGTAACAGTCTTGACTTGATCCTGGCTTTATCCCATTAATCCACTGTTACCACAACCAACAGGTGATGACTGTAAAGGGAAGAAACATCTTGAAATACACACCACAGACCACATGCAGTCCTCATGGGCTAAAAGGGTAGCAAGGACCATTTGGCACACCTTTTCTTCTGCAGGTTGACTTGGACAATTTTTTTTGCTTTTATTTTGCATCGCAATCTCACAATGTTAATCACACGCTTTGTGTTTGGGGTTTTTTCCTTTCCTTCATCTATCAAAGTAGGGTAACAATGTAAAGTGCCTCAACAACTAACTTCCTTAACACCTCTTCTGTCTGAATTCTTGCTCTGACTTTGGCTTTTGTACAAGCTTGGCAGGCTGCTTACCTATTAGTGAAAACAAGTTGTAGGGTAATGTGCACCTCGCATGTTAGAAGGAACAAGTCAGATTGTTGGTTTATTGCACTTTGGGGAGATCTATATGCTTGCTAGGTTGAAAAGCTGACTTTAAATGAAAGCAAGGTGTGAGATACTGGTATACAGATTATTTGAATAAAGGGGTTTTAACATTTTATTTTTGTTCTAGTGATAGTCGATTTTTACAGGAATCTTATATAGTGATAGAATCTACCCTGTGAGATGAGCGTTCCCTAGCTTGAATGGCAGAGGCATCAAGGATGTGTTGAGTGCCCTTTATTCAGCAAAGGAAAATGATTTGAGACACTTCAGTCACCTAAATGATTTGCAGAACATTGGGTTGGTATATCAATAATCCCTCAGATTAACCCAGACATATCTGCTAATCTAAAAATGTAGGATTATTTTCTAAACATACACAGTGTAGTTTGTTCTGTAGAAAGATTGGTCCTAGTCTTGGACATAGTAATTGTTGGCTTCAGCAGGCTTTAAGTTACAGCATTTTACTACAGTGCATTGGATGGGGGTGGTGTTGGTGGTGGTAGTTTTGTTCTCTTTAAGAGATACAAAACTGTCCTACTGAACATCATTGGGAACACTCAGCTTAATGAACTTTTAGCTGGGAATACTTTCTATTATTTATCAATATTTCTTAGACATCACTGGAATTTCAAATTTTTAATTGTTCTCGCTTCTGCACAGTAACCCAGATAATGAACTTGATGTATAATTTTGAACAAATGAGATGCTTTTAAAGTAATGATGTGCTTAAAGCTTGTTTTTGTGGTAGCACTCTTGCTATTCTCTGCTATACTTTGCATGGCATTGTTAGATAAACATGTTTCAAAATGTAAACTTTGATTTTGGAAAAGCCATATTCTAACAGCACAGGTAGTGTTCAATCTGTTTATCTCTGTCCATGAGGATTCAGTTTCTAAAATGTCTTGATTTTACTTGACTTCATATTTATTAGTGGCTTGCTTTGCTTTAAAGCAGTGAAGAGCCAAGTTTGAGATTACTGAAAGGTTTGATTAAAATGCTGCAGAAGATGTAATGGGCAGGGGACAGAGTCTGTTTCACTGCATGTGTTGAAGAGAACCTTCAGCTCCTTTGTGTCTGTTACCAATATGGAGTTAATTTGTTATAATCCAGGTTACTTTATGCTTCACGTGTTGCGAACAGTGGGAGCAACCGGATGGCTTGTGTCACAGAAGGTGTTGTCTCTACTTTGGCTGGCCATTCTCTCTCCAGGTTACTATTCTAATCTGTGTGTGTGTGTGCACTGCCTATTCCTTTTGGCAAGCAAGGGCACTGCAGGGGCTTACACTAATTCAGCTGTGCTTGTGCTGTAGCTTCTGTGTCTTGAAATGCATGTGCTACTTTATTGACCAGAATGTTCTTAATGAGAGAGTGTGTTTCTGTTCACAGGCATTAGGAGACTAACCAGACTCTTTCATGAGGGAACAAGTGTGTGAATAGCACTGAATATGGGGTGTCAAGAGTAATGGGGTGTGTTTGGTTTGGCAGTTACTTGCTATATTGGTATTCCTCTTACCAAAAACTGCTGCTGCTAATCTGTGTGTTTCCTGGAGCATATTGAGGTCTCCAGTGTGTGGTAACTTATGTTCAGGCATTAATACTGAATTTCCAGCAAGGTAGCATTGTCATGACAAATGAGCACTTCATCTTCTTGCATGGCTGTTGACCTTGTTGAGTAGCTGATGTTACAATGCTGTCATACTTGTGATATCTAGGTGCCAATGAGCTGCATGCACTGCCTTATTCATGCATTTCTCCACTCTGCAAAAGTATTGTTGGCCACAGCTGCATGTCCCTCTGCTTGGTTTCTTTGAACATGTGCTGCAGTAATTGCATTTCACACTCCTACCTTTTGTCTTCTAGGGAGGGCAGCTTCTGGCATGTTCAGGTTGCTTAAAACTGGATGGTATCAACTTGTTACTCTGATGTCTTTGCTCAAGGTGTTTCTTGTAAGAAGGTAAGAAATAATTGTTTTGTGAATAAATTATTTACCCAGTTATAATATAAAACAATTAATTATGGTAAATGTGTTCTTTCTTGTAAACTTTCCTGTCTTTCTCTAGATGCCTTCCAAGGAACTACAGGTGGTTACTGTTTCTTATCCCACTCCTGTTTCTACTGGGTATGTCAATTGTTCACTTACAATACAAATCAGCATGTTTACCACAGCTGCTCCAAAAATGCATTTTGGGTTGATTGATGAAGAAGATGCAGAACTGAAAAGGAGAAAGTTTGTTAACAGGGCAGTAGTTCAAGCTTCCAGGGAACTGATAAGTCAGCAAGCTTTCCCCTTGTCATTAAAGCAATATCCTTGATTTAATTGCATAGAGCTTTTTGGAAGGAGTGGCTGAGTAAGTAAATGCACTAAAGTCCTTTTCTTCTTTACCTTCCTTCATTGGAGTAGCAATGAAAGAGTAGGCTGGGTACTGATTGCTTTGTCAGTCTCCATAGAAGTGTGGTTAAGTTTTTACCAACTCATCCAAAGTCTTTCCTTTGCTCCTAGAGCATGTTTTACTTGCTTAAGATACTGCTGACTTTAGTAGACTGTGTTCCAGGCCAGCTGTCAACTTTGAAATGAAACAAATTAAAGTATTTCCCAGAAGTGCTGGGCCATTTCTGAAAAACAGTTTCATGCCTTTGTGAGTCTTAAAAACTTGCAGTTATTTTGTGGAGAAGGTGAAGCTTCTTGGAACCTTACAGTGGGGACTCAAAGTTCTGTGTGTAAGGGTGAACAGGGAAAGAATTTACTCTCTGCAGAAAATGCTGATACATCCCACTAAGATATTGCAAAAATAAGTGTAATCTTGTGAAATGCTCTTTTATTTCCACAGAGGCCTAAGTTACTTCCAACTTTTATTAGCTGTTATGCAATGTGATATCTAGTAAGTGTATAATGCACAATATTTTCCATGGAGATAAAAAGCAGCATTTACATCTGCCTTCAGAAAACCTGGCCTATCTTAATCAGCAAATGTGACCAAGGTGCCAGGGAAGCAGTAGCATGAGTTTAGGCTTGTACCATGATTTATGTAAGTGCAAGTTGCCTGCCTCAAAACTGTGTGAGTGGGACTGATAGCTGTTCCCTAATACTCTTGAGTGCTTGATTTAAAAATTTTGAAGTTGACTCATGGTGATTTTTGTTTAGACTGGAGCAGTGTCCATTGTGTGGCACCTGCCTTGCAAACTGAAGGTAGCTGTGTCCTCAAAGAGTCCATTTGTAGACATAAGCATTCAAAAGGGAGAATTCTTTTGAACACATGTTGCTTTTTGTTTATTCTAGGTTTGTGGTTCTGGGGGCTTAATGGCTTCATTTCATTAATACCTCCATTGAACTGGACAAGAATTGACACAATACAGAGAAGAGATGATTCTGTTCATGTTCCTGAACCACAAGATGATTCTTTTCATTCTGTGCAACCTCCAAAGGTAAGGGAGAACAATCTAGGGAAGAGCTTGCATCTATTTTCAGACCTCTTAACTCATATGTCTTCAATATTTTGTAATAACTACTTGCTGCACAAGAGTAATGTAAATAAGTGTATTTTTATGTATTAAAACATTGTCTTTATACTTTAGGATACCATAAATGTCTTTGACTTTGGTCGCCTAAGTGAGCTGGAAAAGCAAATGGCCTTCGTGTCTGACAGATGCCATGACCGAAACAAAGAATACAACAAAGTGATGAGCCTACTCCAGAACCTTCAAGATCAGGTTGCCACAATGAGTGACAGAAGTGAAACATTGAATTTAATAAAAAACGT
This sequence comes from Muscicapa striata striata, assembly GCA_030060385.1. Classification (NCBI taxonomy): domain Eukaryota; kingdom Metazoa; phylum Chordata; class Aves; order Passeriformes; family Muscicapidae; genus Muscicapa; species Muscicapa striata. The sequence continues at coordinate 5,854,362 of JAREIS010000126.1, read as the reverse complement.
GATAAGTCAACATCTTAAAGATATTAAATTGGAGGAAAAGGTAAGACAGTCAGTTATTGTTGTTTCCTGATATTGGTTGAAGTGTTCTGTTTTACTAATGCAGGTTGTGAGCAATTTGATTGGAGGATTCTTTTTAACCAATAGAAATAACCAATAAGGAGTAGTTGTGGGCATTTGTTCCTCCTTTGTTATTGCTGACAAAGGATTAATTCCAGATAGGTGGCCTAAAGCAGATTCCTACATTGCTGAAAAGCTGCTGGATTTATCTCATTTCCATGCAGATAAAGAAAACCATAGGAAGGACTAGTGACAAAGCAGGGATTTTGTGGTAAATTTCCCTGTATATAACACCAACCACAGCTAAATCAGACTTCTGTATTTATTACAGATTCTATAATTTCTCACACTACCTGCAGGAAAAATTACTTAAATATTCACAGAATGGAATGAAAATTATGCTTTGCAGAAAATATCAGTTATGGTATTTGTGCTCCAAAAGAAAATACACCCCCTTTCTCTTCCCTGTTTTTTAAGACCGACTTCCTGGCTTTACATAATGAACATGAGTTGCGCATCCAGACACTGGAAGACCTTCTTAGAAAACTCTCTGCTGAATCCAAGGTATTGACAGTGAGCTTTGCTGACTTGTTCTAATTGTAACCTGTTGGTAAAATAGTCTTGAGTTTTATTTACTGTCCCAGACAGCAGTTTCCTTTACTCTATTACAGTTCCCTACATCTCAAAACTTACTTGTGTTTTTGCTCCCCCCTTCTTGGAGAGGGTTTCATTCCAAAGTTTAAAAGTTATTCCCTTGACCATTGAGGCAGGTTCTATTTGGAATGAAACCTTGTTATATGGAGGCATAAACATAATTGTGAGCATAGTCCCATGAAAGTAGTGCTAAAATTTATTTTCTTATAACATTATTTATCCTCTTTATGTCACTCGAGTTTCTTTGTATATGTTAAAACTTAACTTTTGTATTTTTTAGGACATCCAGAAGGAGTTTGACCTAGCCAAATCAAAATCAGTGAGGTATAAGCACTTTTGAAATATATTTTGCTTTTTTATTTCTGATGCCAGCTAACAGTGATCCTTACCTTCTGTCAGTTAACTGACCCTAAGAGATTCTATTGGATTTCAACTGTGATGCTGAACATCAGCATAGGACCCTCTTCTAGTGTGGGGGCAACCCTACAACTACACTTTCATTAGAGAAAATTATTTATATAGTGGACCAGAATGAGGGACTTCTCATCCTCTTATAAATGTACTAGTTTTCCTTCAGATCACTTAGTGAAACATACAGTAACTGCTTTTGATGGGCTTTATATTTAAATTCTTGAACTGTATCGATTCTAATTTTTGTCACTTGTTTTTTGGCTTACTTCCTGAATTTCCATTTAAATTGGAATTAAATGTAAAATGGCTTTAGAATGATGGTTGAGACCTTTTTCCATAGCATTCACTGGACACTGATCTATATTAGTCATATATGAGCTGCTGTTTGTAACTCAGCACTGCCTCTGGGGTTACTCTGGATTGGGTGAGGTAGCCTGAGACTCACTCTAACCAGAGGCAAACTCACACAAAGTTTGACTGATTTGCCAGAAGCCCTTAAATTCCCCAAAACCTGTATAAGTTTGAGTTACTAACTTGTCAGCCTGCTGATAATCTGAAGTCAACACTTCTGGATTTTTCCATTACTTCAAAATGCTTTGCTTTGAATTTATTAATTCTAAGTATGCCTAAAGTAACAGCATGTTACAACTGCAAGTTCACTGTGTGCATTGTGGTGAACAGTTCAACTAGGAGAGCACTTTGTATTAGACAAGTATATTCTCACACCTTTGGAATTTGATGGAATGATTCCAACTACTCTTTTCCTAATGATTGGCTCCTTGTTTTTGTCAGAGATGATGATCAATACAGTCTACTTGTGTCCAAAATTAAAAAGCTAGAACTGGAGCTGGCTTCTATGAAATCAGAGCTGTTGTCTGGGGAAAATGTGAAGACGAGTTGTGAGAAAATGGATGTAATTCAGGAAAAAGTAGGTTCTGCAACTTCTCTAACTGTCCCAGTAAAATTTGATATTACTTGGTTTTGTTCACTTTCTTGAAATACACTGCAGTCAGTAACATGGGGGAAGCATTAATCTTAAAGAATGACAGTGTTGTATTCAGGGTTGCTGTGAATTTTTCCATTAGTGCATAACACTTTACTAGAGAGGAATTTATTGCTTGTTTTCTACAATGGCAGGGATTTGCTTTTAAGTTATGACATAGTAGCAGTTCTCTATACAGTACTGTGTTGATGTATTTTGCTAACCCATGGAAATATGGAAAAGAAACTCATGTAAAAGTAAGTTAGGTTTATTATCTGAGTTGTTTCTAAAAATCCTGCCAAAGTTGTTTTGAAGCCTTTGAAAGGTCTGACTGGAATGTAGCCAACAAAATACTGCAATATTGATATGGGATTATCAACTTTTTTTATGACTTGTGATAACAGTCTAGCTATGTCCCTGTTGTGTATTTATATATATATATATTTATAAAAACTAATAGTTATCTTTATTAATGGCTTCTACTAGGTAGATGCTCAGGTCAAAGAATCTGTCAAGCAAATGTTTTTTGGTGATCAACAAGAAGACTTTCCTGAATCACTTCTCCAGTGGCTTACCTCCAATTTTGTGAGCAAAAGTGATCTACAGACTTTGCTGCGGGATCTTGAGTTGCAGATCCTCAAGAATATTACTCTCCATATGTCTGTAACAAACCAAAAAGTAACATCTGAAGTAGTTACAAATGCTGTGACTAATGCAGGGATTTCTGGAATCACAGAAGCGGTGAGTGAGTTTTAAGGCTTCAAAAGTTCAGCTAAAACTGGAAAGAGTTGTTTCATGGGCCTTTTGTGAAGGACTGTCAACATAAGTGTTAATGATTTTAGGAGATGTCAGGAACATCAGTTGAAATGAGAAGAACTGCAGAAAATGCTTTATTGAGTGTGTTCTCACAGCATTGTTTGTTGCCTGTTGTGAACGCTTGTATTTTTTCAAAGTGTGCTGTCTAGGAAATTGAATTCCCAAGAAACAAGTATACCAAAAAAATGCAGTTCAGGTCTTGGGAAGAAGGAATGCAGATTTAAAAAAAAAAAAAAAAAAAAAAAAAAAAAAAAAACCAAAAAACCAGCAGTCAAGATGCAGTATGAACTTGTATTTTAAGACAGACAGCCATGCATTAAAAGTTGCCTCTGTCTTGACAGAGACTTTTGAAGACTTGTGATGAAGTGTAGCATCTCAGAAAGATGCTTGCAACTTCACAGATATGTAAATACCAATTTTTTTATCACTTGATCTTACTAAAATATTTTTCCTTCCACTCTCTTGTATGTGTACATCTCTAGCAAGCACAGATTATTGTAAATAATGCACTGAAACTCTACTCTCAAGACAAGACCGGGATGGTGGATTTCGCCTTGGAATCTGGAGGTAAATAGTAGAGGAAACACCATTTTTACTATTCATGCTTTTAGTAGTATTTACTAGAAATATTAAAATGAAGAGTAAGGGTTAGTAGAGCATTTTTGTGTGTTGCCTGATCATCAGATCAGTGGAATCTGTGATGGTGTTTACAGGGCTGTACACAGACTAGGTGTGCATGGACAGGAATAGAATAGTTGTCAACATGTCTACAACTGGGTAAGAAAGAAATGGAAAACCTTTAACCCATTCTTAAAATAACATTGTATGTGATAGAAGCATTGTATCCATTATTAGAAAATTATTAGATCTTGACAATATCTTTAATCTGGTATTCAGCAAGCTTTTATATAATCTGTCTTAATTACTCATTCCTTCTTGAAGACTTTTATTTCTGCTAACCTGATATGTCTTTTTTGAGGTGGCAGCATTCTGAGTACTCGCTGTTCTGAAACCTATGAGACCAAGACAGCATTAATTAGCCTCTTTGGAATTCCTCTGTGGTACTTCTCTCAGTCTCCCAGAGTGGTGATTCAGGTAATTAAAGGCCAAGTAAACAAATGCAGCAATGTTATTTTGTGTTGAGTGGTTTGGATGGCTCCTTGGGTGCTGGGCGTATCTCTAACATATTGGAGGCACAGGTACTTTGAGCTGTGTTCCCAAGAGGGGGATTCTTCTGGCAGTCCCTGGATGCAGCTTAAGTCCTATTCTAGGAAAACTGAGACTCACAGGAAGTTTGGGTGGTGCACTGGGCTTGTGCGAAGTGTGAGGGCTGGGAGGGTTCCTGTTGAGAGCTAATCTCAAGGTAGGTCTTCAAAACACCACTAGTAGCTCAGGTGGGTATGGTGTCTTCCTCCAGAGTTTCACCAAGGAGATTATTTCATTCTCTTACTGTTTAAGACTGTCCCTGAAAACTCAGAATTCATTACAGCTCTGTTACAAAAAAAATAAATTAGAAAACAGTGTAGCACTGTTTTGGCTGTTGTGTCCCATCTTGTTCTCTCCACCTTTCTTCTGTGCAGCCTGACATGTATCCAGGAAACTGCTGGGCTTTCAAAGGATCACAGGGCTACCTTGTGGTGAGACTGTCCATGAAGATCTATCCAACTGCCTTCACACTGGAACACATACCAAAAACTCTGTCACCAACAGGAAATATCACCAGTGCTCCTAGGAATTTTTCAGTATATGTAAGTCTGTCTCTGAATTTAAGTTGATGTTTATACACAGAATATTTGTGTTCCATACCTTGGAAAATAGTAACTTGAGGGAGAAACAGCTAAGAAGGTCATAATCTTTTTCATTCGCTGCTCTTAAAAATTGCTGTTATTTATGAGCTTTGATATTATGAATAAGAAGTGTTGCAACTAATTTTAGGTTCTTTACTCTTGCTCTGTACAGTAGTAAACACTTTTGGAGGGAAATAATTATTATTCAAAACAATCAATGATTAATTAATCAATTTATCTCATTCTTTCATACAGTTTGTTTCATCCTCCCTCCCGTTCTTCCTCTCCCTACCCACTATCCCTCCCATTTTGTTTCTGCTCCTTATCTGTGATGTGCCTTAAATAACTTTTTGAATTCATTTTACCTGGCACCACAGTTGTGTTGGCAGGGTTTGGGAACAGAACAGACCACAGAGTATATCAGAGAGCAGTTATGGTGTTTGAGAACTTTGTCAGGCTTTTCTACATGCTGAAACAGTCACCTGCAAGCATCTGAATCTTGACTCCAACCTTGATGTTTGCCTCACTGTTTGTCCTGAGCAGTTTATATTGTACACTGTGATACAGGTTTGGCCATGAAAATTAAAGACTTTGACCATGAAAACACATAAACAGCACAACTATTTACAGGCAAGAAACTGGATTACAGAGCTGTGCTTGAACTTGAAATTACATGGGAAACATTCTGATCCTGGCTTGATAGACCTTCAAGTGCTGTCTCTTGATACTCTGTGTAGGCATGCTTCTAGTTTGGGTTTGATTGGAAATTTGATGGAAGCAAAAATCTTTATCCTATTGCTACAGGGTCTGGATGATGAATATCAAGAAGAAGGCAAGCTTCTAGGAGAGTATGTCTACGATCAAGATGGAGAGCCACTGCAGATGTTTCCAGTGATGGTAAGTCTGGATTGTAAGACTTAGTGTCAGGAGAAAGTTACTTTTATTTTCTACACTTGTGTGCAATGAGCAGTGAAGGGAAAAGACCTTGTTCTCATCAAGGCACTGTAGAGGCTGAGGCAGAAAGTATCTACCTACCTCTGCCTCAAAACCTATGGCCTAAATAGATGAGAGGGAAGGAAGATTTGTTGCTGTGTGGACACAAATGATGGGAAGTTGCTAAACATGGGAAGAGTCTGTTCCATGCTGCTTCAGACTCACAAATAATTGTAAGGCAAGGAGGGTTCTGTTCAAAGGAACAGAAAATTCCCAAGGCATAACTTAGGTTCCTATAAGTATCAACAGTCATTAACAACTGAGAAAGCTGCAGCTGAATGCCAGAACCCTAACACTTGGTTTGTGTGTTTGCTTTTTTCTTCTCCAGGAGAAAAATGAAGATGCATTCCAAATAGTGGAGCTGAGGATTTTCTCTAACTGGGGCCATGCAGAGTACACCTGCCTTTATCGGTTCAGAGTGCACGGGAAACCGGCCGAGTAACTCACACTACAGCTGGGGGTGGCTGCTTTGTACATTTTGTTCCTAATCTGTATATACTGGGAAGCCTACAACACTGGAATCTGTAAAGGACGAGGATGCAAGGTGCACACTGCAGAACTATTGATCCTCTGGTAAAGGCAGAAGACTGTCAGCAGAAATGTATAAACCCCAATTTTTATTTGCTCTAAGGCTCAGCTTGTAATTGCCAGTTCGCTTCGTATTTCTGTGTCCATGCTGAGAGAAATAATGCATGCAAACAGCTCTGGTTCATAAAGCCCAGTTGGCAAACAGGTGACATATTTTATTACAAATGAATGTATAGGTTTTTTAAAAAGAATAAACCACACTTTCTGCAACTAGGAATCTGTTCTTTTTTAATCCAGGACTTAAATACATACTTTTGCTAGCTTGGCACCATAAGCCAAAAACTGTGGTACATTTTGAACACTGACTGTGGCTAAAGGTGTCCTTCAGTTCACAATTGGTTTTGACCTTTTTGGTGGATCCAAAAGGGCTTCTTTGCTACATGTTGATATAATAAATACTACTGTCAGGGAAAGCTAACACAACCAAAACCAGTTTAAACACCAGCGACTGAGAATGCTTTACTGTAATTTGTGGCCACGAATTGCTCTAAAAGTCAGGGATAACTTTAAGCAACTGAAGTTATTTTAAGGGTTTTTACCATGGCAACTTGGCCAGTTTGTTCTTTTTTTAGTGTCAATCCTAAATCGACCTTGATGTACTGACTGACTGGCTCAGAGCTGATAAGCCTGCTGAATTGTTCAGTAAACACTGCTATACCGCAGTTGCACTACCTTAGTTTGTCAAAAGTGATCTCTTTGGGACAAGATCTCCTTAGACTGGTTGATTGTTATACTCCATAAATGTACTGTGAGAATTTGGTGTGTGGAAAATAAACCTGAAGTAATTCTCGCTGCGTCACATTTACACGAGGGACTCGAGCTCAGCGCTGCTGTGTGCAAACACGGGCATTCCTGATCCTCCCCACAAGCCTTAGCCAGGTACCAGAGGAGTACAGTTGCTCTTGGAAACAACATTTCCACGTAGAACGAGATGAAACTGCTTATTGCCCCCCTTAGCCTTGCTGCTTTGAAAATCCTTTTTGGAAAAGATTCCTGAAATTCACTTGTATGCAGAATTTTTATCTTGCTGTTCTAGTGCATTTTGTAGTTACACAGAACTGTTACCACATGGACCTGCTGACTGGTTTTCTGAATTGAGTTACGTATGTTGCACAACAGTCCTCGAATGTTTGAAATACAAAAAAAAAGTCTCCATGTGAAGAACTTTTTCACTCGACCTAGAGACAGAACCTATGGCCTACGCAGAGTGGTAGATGAACACATGTACAGGTGTTTTCATATTACAGGTTACATATTTAAAATTAGAATTATCCTGTATAAATTGAAGTTAGGTAGCTGGGGGGGAATATTTTGAATAACACTAACTTATTTTTAAAAAAGCAAGATAGGACTTTGTGCAATGTATTTTTGTAAATGCTTTTCAAAATGTCTGTTATTCTTTGCTGCCTCCAAACTGACAAGATGCTATTGAGATGTTTAAATAAAGAGTTTTAATTTTTGAAAGTGCATGTAATACTTGAAACAAGAAATAAAGCCTCTTTTCTGTAATTTTTTTTTTTTTTGTTACTAGCTGCTTAAGTAAGTGAGGAAAGACTATGATTTTAAAATTGCCCCAAGCTGGGGCAGGGGTGGGGGGGATTTCACTCAGGCTTTTACAAGGGCTTTACAGGGAGCAGTGTAAACATCCGAGGTGGAGATTTGGTTTTTGGGAGGTGTCTGACTTTCAGCTGTGTGAAGGGTGGGGGGGGTTGGCTTAACTCCTGATCCCCGAGCCAGAGCCGTCCTCAGCCAGTCTGATTACCTGCGCTCCACCCACCGTTCCTCGATTTTTATCAACTTTTAAACAATTCTGCAGTTTCCTGTGCTGCTGTGCGCCCCAGGGCCGGTCCTGCCCCGGCTCGAGTCCCGCGGTTCCTCTCACGCCGTTTGCAGCCCCCGCGCCGCCGTTACCGCTCGGGACGCCGCGCGCAGCCGCGCGGGCTGAGCCTCGCGGGCCGCCGTCCGAACGGGCGGAAGCCGGGCAGCGGGGCGCCGGGGCTGCGCGCGCATGCGCCCGGCCCCCACCTCCCCTCCCCTCCTCCGCGCTGATGGCGGCGGCGATCATGGCGGCGGAGCAGGAAGCCGCGAAAGGCGGCGGCGGCAGGAACCGCGGCGGCGTGCAGCGCGTGGAGGGCAAGCTGCGCGCCAGCGTCGAGAAGGGCGACTACTACGAGGCGCACCAGATGTACCGGACGCTCTTCTTCAGGTAGGGCCGCGCTGGCCCCGCCGCGCCGCCCCTCCCCCGCCCGGCCTTCCAGAGCCTTCCCACGCAGTCTCCCCCGCTGCCGCCCGCCGCGCCCACGGCCGCTCCCCATTGGCTGCCGCGCCTGTCCATCTCCGCGCCCCGCTCCCTGATTGGTCCGCGGAGGGGCGGGGTGGGGCGGGGGCGCGGCGCCGGCCCAAGCGGGGCCCGGGCCGGGCCGGACAGCAGCGGACCCTGGCCCGGCCCGGCCCGGCTCAGCCGCGTCACCTCCCTCGGCGCCGCCGGCTCAGCCAGCGGCTCGGGGCGGCGGGGGAGCCGCTGCTCGCCGGCCTTTGGAGGTCAACCCCGAGCCCGGGTTGGTCGGTGTCCCGCCGGCCCGGCACTGACCAGTGACGCGCGGGGGGTGTTGCGTCACACTGCCCGGAGGTCACGGGCAGAGCGGAGTTTGGGCCCCGCGTCCCCCAGCGCTTCTCGATGGCCCCACGTTCCGGGGAGGCCGAGCGAGGCCCCCGGCCAGCGAGATGGGCTCGTGGTGTCTCCCCAGGCGTCCCCTGGCGCTCGGGTCGGGGCTCGCCCGGTGTCTGGGGCCATCCTGGAGCTGAGCCCTGCACAGCCGCTGCTCCGCCAGCGCCGTGTAAATGTCAGGTGGCTGCGCAGGGGCGGTTTCAGGGTTTGAAGGTTGATTGTTGCTCTGCTGGGACATGCGGCTACTTTGTCACCCTGGTGCCGCGCTCAGGATGGCCAGAATCCCCTGCACGGAGGAGCTTTTTGGGATAAATTCCACTTGGTATAGTATTTTGTGTACGTGACAGTGACTAAGTAGAGCAGGCCTGGCATTTATTCAGAAATGTTACTACTGCCTCTTTTGTCATAAGGAAATTGTTTTTACTGCAAAGCGTTTTTAGTCTTTTTTCACATTTGCTGAAACTTGCAGGGGTCACCCTTTCTCTCGTCAAATTTGAACATGTAGACCTTTGCTTGCAGGGTTACAGAAGGAGGTGTTTGTTCTAGGGGCTTCCTGAGTTGGTCCCAGCTTTGTTTACTTGTGATTCTGCTGAGGGAGGACAGGATGGAAACTTGGCTTCACAGAATCAGTTAGGCTGGAAAAGAACTCTGAGGTCATCAGGTCCAGCTTTTGGCTTTCATCACCTGTCAGCTGGACAGTGGAGTTCCACATCTGGTTGTTTCTTGAACCCTTCTAGGCAGTGTGACTCCACCACCTCCCTGGGCTGCTGGGCCCAGTTCCAGTGTTTGACCACCCCTTCTGTGAAGAAGTCTCTCCCAGTGTCAGACATGAACCTGCTGCTAAAGCCGTTTTCTGTCACCCTGTCACAGCTGCCTGAGAGAAGAGCACCTGGCTCCAACCTTCTTTCAGATGTTCTAGAGAGAAAGGTCCCCCTGAGCCTCCTTTTGTCCAAGCTGAGTCCCCCAGCTGCTCCTTGTCACACTCAGCTCTATTGCCCTTCTCTGGACACATTCCATCCTCTCAGTGTCTTTCTTGAAGTGAGAGGTCACAAACTGGACACCACCCTCCCTGTCCTGTATCTTGTTAGGATGAGAACAGGCCTAGGAGTAAGCACAGGAAAATGGCAGTCATGGAAACAAGTGGGGAAGAAAGTCCTTGGTGCATAATCCTCCTGGTGTGCTTCAGCCAGCCTGCCCTGCCCTGCCCTGAGTACCAGCACCATCACTTTAAATCAGTTTGTTCTTCCATAACCCCTCTGATGGGATCAGCGAGGCACCATCCCAGCCTTAAGACTTAAATTGTATTTGAGAATAAATCTAAATTTAAGACAAAGCCTGGCCTATTTTATAGTAGGGATTATGTGATGTGGTGTGAGAAGTGTTGGCTTAGGAGGTCACTTCTCCAGTGTTCTGGATGTATTAACTCACATACTCAGGCCTCCCTGAATTAATTTGGACTCAATGGTCCCACCTTTTCTATTTTAAATACAAGTGAAAGGATGTATTCAGTTAAATGAAAAGGTGACACTTGCATGGCTGGGTAGTCTTGTCAATCCTCTGTAAAATGTGATCGAAATCAGCATTTTTTCAGGCACATTAACACTTATTGAGATGACCTGAGCTCTGGAACTACGACTGGATTAGCTAGTGCTTTTAAACACATGGGCCTGTAAAACATTTGTCTCATCTCTCAGAAGGTAAACTTGAAATCCTGACTCAGTTTTATGCACTGAGATGTATTTTAGGGTGGAGGAGGGGAAGAAGTGGAGGAGGAAAGATTACCATAAGCCTGCCTCCTGCAGACTTATTATCCCTCCATGATCCACAGAGCAGGTGGAAAATTGCTGTTCCTGCCTAACCCTGAGCTCCCTTGGACACACCTGAGCTGGTGGTGTGTGTTATTTCCCAGGCTGGCTGGGTGAACTCTTCTGTCTTCATGATTTGTTAACTGAGTCACTCTTCAAAGTGAAGTATTTACATCTATTACTATTTCCCTGATACTTGTAGGTCATTTTTCTGGTATAAATAATGTGTTCCAGGATTTCTCTTGTTTTAAATACCATTTAGAGCAATGTCATCAATATTTATTTTTATTAAACAACTTTTCTGATAGAAGTTCTTTGAAAAACCCCGGCTCTTTAAAATGTACTTTATATCGTAAAATGTTTTAACATCTTTTATTATCTTCTGTAATAATTCTCAGATTAGGAGCTTCCATGTAGCATTGTGAATCTACTGGAAGTAGAATTTGTAGAAGTGGGTCCATGCTGAGTCCAACTCCTAGGAGCAAACCTGGATGGGAGCCCAGCTATAAAAACATTGGAGCTACGAATTCATTTGACTCACATTTACCATGGTGATTGCAAATCTGAGTTGTTGAGGATTATTCCAAAACACTCTTGTCGTGCCTCCCATTATTTCAGTTATGTTTGGGATAAAAGACCTTGGGGTTTCTCAGAATTGATGAGCAGGGTGGGAGGAGTGTCTCCTCCCTTGTTGTCTGTGTGATGTTACCAGTAGGGCCTGTGACAGGAATCTGGGGCACAGAACAAGAGGTTTGGGATGCTCTGGTTGTCCCTTTGGTTGATGTTACCCCTCATGGCCACACTGTCCTCCTGTCCTGCTTCACCCCCTGACTGCTTCACCCCCAGAACCCCTCTCTTACCCTGTGAGCACTCTTGGACTTTGGAACAGCCTTCAGGAGCAGAGGGGCTGCCCTGAGCCCCAGGAACAGAAAGGGGTGACACTGGCACAGACCAGCCAGGTGTGTCACAGAGGACAAACCAAACTGCAGGGTAGAGCTGACTCTTACCTCTGCTGATATGAGCAAGTCAGCTATTGAGAACACAGACTTTTTGAGCAGCAGTTAAGAGAAATGGAATTTGGAAACTCTGCCACACCTAAGCTGCTTTTATGGGAAATGTTGTCTTTATAAGCTAGAGCTGTGACTCTCCAAGAGCTGTAGTTGCTGACAGTGATGATGTGCAGGAGGCTGCAATCACAGCTCTGTGCTAAGAGGTCCTGAGGTAACCACTGGGAGCAAATTCTTTAATTCCTTATTTCTTTGTTAACTCTTAAGTGAGAGAGAAGGATGGAAGGTGTGTTTTGAAGCATTATATTTTGTTTCTTTTAAAGTGTTGCATGGTGAATCTTGCTGGCTGTGCTTATCTCACTCAAACCTGTGAGAGATGAGCTCCTTGGTTTAGCAGGGGACTTGGACAGGCTGATGTCCCCTGGCAGAGTTGTAGTGGTCAGAGAGACTTAGACCAGTGAAAAGGTCAGCAAGCTCTCCAGGAGGTATTCCAAAAGTTGTTTCATTGGGATGGCTTTGGTAGAGGCTCTTTTGGCATCTTTTGCTCAGTTGAAGGCTTGGGTTCATTCCCTTTTCTTGTTCCAGCCCCAAACATATTTGTAACTCTCTCCATTTTCATCCTTATATTCTTTGTTTTGTTCCATCAGGTCTGGAGCAGAAAACTGATGGCAACTTGCAGCTCAAGCTACATCATTATTGAAACGAACCTGAATTAAAAATAAATCCCTTGTCATCATTTAAAATTTTAGCAATCTTTTAATCCTTTAAATATAAGTAACTTTAAGCATATACAACTAACTTAGTGGTAATTTTTATACTGGCTTTGGTATTTTTTTCAGGTATATGTCACAAGGAAAACATGCAGAAGCAAGAGAACTAATGTATTCAGGGGCTTTACTGTTCTTCAGTCATAACCAGGTAAGTCACTGGTGTTGTGTGTGGGGCTTCAGGACAGGGGGTTGTTACTCCCGAGATTTTGAGAGATGAATGGTGAGTTCTCAGTGGTAAATGTTTGGGATAATGGCTTTGTAATCTTTTGTTTTATCTCTTTGTTGAGCCTTTCTCCACAAAGAAGGGTTATGCCAAGCTGGAACATGCAGCAGTAGTGTTTGTGAGCATCCAAACAATGCCTGTGTTCTGCTTTCCTGGAGACTTCTTTGATGCCATCAAATTACTATAATTTTTTTATCAGGAAGGCTGAGACTTGATACTGTGCCCTAGCTGTAGATGTTGATAAAAGCATTAAACCTGCTGCTGCCAGAATTCTGGTTGATGTTTCTTTTTATGCCCTGATACATTCATCACTGCCAGTATGTGTCTGTTTTGTAGCAAAACAGTGCTGCTGATCTGTCCATGCTGGTTTTGGAGTCTTTGGAGAAGTCGGATGCAAAAGTAGCAGAAGACCTTTTAGGTGAGGTGACCTCTGCTCTTGGTTTAGTGCCATTTAGTTGTGCTTTCCCTTCACAGTGACTTGTTAATAGTCCTGAAAGCTGCAATCCTTTTGGATGCATTCCCAACATGGCAAAGGGTCACCTTCCCCATAGGGATGGACTGGGGGAAACTTTGTTAGAGGATTATGGGTTCCTGATGGCTTTGTGGGCATGTTTGGAACTAAAGATGGATCCTAGAGATGTAATAGAAGGGGCAGATCATCTTATTTTTCTTAATGCTAAATGTTTTTCAATCTTATTACTTCTAGAAAACTTGGCTAAATTGTTTAGTTTAATGGATCCAAATTCTCCTGAAAGAGTGGCTTTTGTATCCAGAGCACTAAAATGGTCCAGTGGGGGATCAGGAAAACTTGGACATCCAAAACTACACCAGTTACTAGCTATTACCCTGTGGAAAGGTAAGAAAAATCAACTGGGTTTTCTGTGTTTTCCTTAGATGTTGAAAGCAAGGTGTGCTTGGGAATAATCTAAGAAAGCTGAGATGGAAATTACTGATTGAATTCTGCTATTATCTCATTTTTTGCATTAATATCTTCTTAATATTACAGGAGAAAAAAATGGGTTTGTCGCTCTGTATTAGTGCAAATTCCAAAACACAGCTGCTGTGAGGCTCTCTGTAAAAGGCAGGTTGATCCCTTAGACATTGAGGTAGTTTGATTGTGTCATTAGGAGGAAAATTGCTGAGGAGCAAAGATGTTCTGTTGGCAAGTTTTTTTTGTTTTTAAATCCTGGGTAAACATGACAAAGATTGAAATACATCACCTGGCATCCAAAACAGTCTTTGGACTATAATTAAGTAGTTTCTGAGAAGTTGGCCAGCAAGGCTTATTTCAAAATGAATGCTGTTGCCTTTGATTTATGAGCCATTTTATCACTTGTGATGGGATGCAAGAGAAACACAAAATGCTCTAAATAATTATTTTACTTGTGGATGATAGCCAGTATTTACAGTCTTGTGTTCAAAACATAACAAAGGTGATTGAGAACAGTTGAATACGTGCAATTTTTTTCTGTGGTTTCTCGTGGATAACTGTGCAAGATGATTGTTTATTTTACATTTTTCAGTAGCTGCCAAGTGATGACAGTGGTTTCATGCAACAATCCTGACCCAATAACGGTCAATGCTGCTGCCTCTCTGTGTGCCATAGGCAATTCCCTAGCTGCTCTCCTGGGATTTATGCTAGTCTAATGGCTGCTGCCAGCCAGAAAGGGAGGATTTTTCTCACAGCATTCAAGGTAGAGGCTGCTACAATTAGGATAAGAAACAGTTGCATTCTGAAAGTAAAAGTCCCCATTTTGTAGCCGCCTGCTCACTGTTCTCTTTAAGAGCAAGATGCTCACATTTTCTTAGTCTCTAGCTTTTTGAGTTCCATCACAAAAGGCTCAGATTTTTAAAACAAGGCTTTCAAATTCAAAAGATTAGCAGCTATCCAGTTTTGTCATTACAGTGATTTTGCACTATCCTTTGCTTCAGGTTCTAACATATCATTGCCATTTCTTACACTGTTTGTCCTGTATAATTGCTGTTCTGTTCAGCATATGGGAGTGATTTTAGGTTTGGTAGCAAGAGTGGGCTAAGCTAAAAATAGGAAATGAAAGAAGGATGCTGAAGGTGCTGTCTGGCTTCTTGGTGCACATGGTCTAATAAGGAATTTCGTGATTCCTGTCCTGAACACTGGTGATAGCACATCAAGTGTCAGCATTCACTTCGATAGAACAATATGATTAAAGTTCAAGCCTGCAGTAGCTGTAATTGAGTGGACTGTACTTAACAGCAGTTCTTCAATTGTACTTAGGGTAAAATTTATTATTATCTCCCTTTATAAATTGTCTGTAACTTACAGACTTTTTACTACCTGTCTTGTTTATGTACCGCACCCATAACTCCTATTTTTTTACCAGCTAATAAAGTACAAGCCTGATAAATTTGGTTTTATGCTCAGGTACACTGAACTGATTTCTTAAAAGCCTTTTCCTTTTTCTTTTTCTAGAGCAAAACTATAGTGAATCTCGGTATCACTTCTTGCACTCAACAGATGGTGAGGGCTGTGCAAATATGCTGGTGGAATACTCCTCATCCCGTGGATACCGCAGTGAGGTGGACATGTTTGTAGCTCAGGCAGTACTACAGTAGGTGTTAAACTTCTTTTGGAGCATTTTGCTGAGATGACATTATGTGTGGGACCACATACTAGTCTAATTTAACCACACAGCCTTTGCAAAAGAAACTGTGAAACTAGCCAGAGCAGCAACAGGAGAAAACTGGCTGAAAACCCATGTGTTAAATTCGTCAGACTGGGGAGAAAACAAGTAAAATAATGTATTAAGGTCAAAACCTGAATTTATGTTAATTGCCTGAAGAATGAAGGTAATCTGTTTAACCCTGAAAGCACAATTCTTGGCTTTATTAACACCACTTTATGTCTAGTTAGGGCTTATCTCTATGTTCTTACAAATACTGGATTCAAGCATGCCCTGCATTTAGCACAGGACCTGCTCTCACTCTGGTCCTAAGAGGCAACTTGTCCTGGTCAGCCTGCTTTGTGAGCAGCAGCTTGGTGGCTCTTGCCTTGACAGAATTGCTGCTGGCTCTCATTTTAGGCATTTATTTTGTAGGAGGTGGGAATGCAAGCTATTGTGTGCTTTTGCAGAGCTCATGTAGAATGAAGGTTGACAAAGCCAATTTTACTGTGTTTAATCAGCTGATGGCTTTCTTCAGGCAGGGAAAGCAGCTCATGGAGGAGTCTGAGGAGGAGGTGGAGACAGGACTGTGTGGCAGGGAGTCAGGGAGAGAGTAGGTGTTGGGGGAGAGGGAGGAGGTGAGAGCAAGTTTGTCTCTCTTTTGGCAGCAGTGAGCTGTCATGTCAGATTTGTCCTGCTTTCCATAGCTGGTTGCTATAGATTGCTGTGATTTTGAGCAATAGCAAATCCTTTATAGAAATCCAATATGTGCAGGACTCAATTTTATGGGGAAGAATTCTGTGAAGAAGTTAAAAGATTATTTATTCAGTGTTTATACAGCATTTCTACTGTATCCTTTACTGGCCTATATATCAAATACTGTGTAAGATCCTCTTACATGGTAGTTTATTCTCTAATGAAAGTAATTGCAGTTCCTTGCTAGCAGTGAGGCAAAACAGCCCCAAGCCCTTGCACATGTGAGGGTGCAGAATTAGAGGCCAGCCTGCCATCAAAAATGAGATGGCTTGTGGCAGCCTTCCTAGTGCTTGCTGACAGCATTTGTCCCAGATAAAGGCCTGTTATGCCAATGGGACTTGCAGAGATTGCCAGTTAAATTAACTGGACCTGAACAAGGATTTGATCTGTTTGGGGGATTGATCTGTTGGGGACAAATGGCTTGGGAGCTCAAAGTACAGCTTTATTATGAGACTTTTAGGCATGTGTTTCAAGCTGTTAGTGTTCCTGATGCCACGTTATGTTGAGGTGAAATAGAATGACAGAGTCAACAAACACTGACAAATACATACTAAAAGGAGATGTGTTTGGGGATGAATGGGTCTTTAATTGTTTTTAACTCAGCTTAGTAAATCCTGGATCTGTAGATGCAATATCATGTTAATGTGAATTGCAGGGTAGCCAGTCATTCCACATTTTGAAAATTGATGTTCTCTTTCAGTAACCATCCTGCACAATCTGCTTAGATCTTGGTTAAACTCATTCTATTAATGTCTGTTTTCCCTCCCAACGTGCCTATTGCACAGTGTGTTCTAGTAGTGATTTTCCCCTTCCTCAGCTGATGGCCAAACCATCCCCAAAGATGTCCATCTCTACCAATCATGTTTTGCCATCAGTTCAAGCCTGAGATGGCCTCTATGCACAAGTGAAGTAGATTTTGGCTTCCCTTTTTCTGTGGTGAAACCATTTCTCTGCCCTTTGTTTTTAACTTGCCCTGTTCTCTTTCCTTTTTCAGATTTCTCTGCTTAAAAAATAAGACCAGCGCATCAGTTGTTTTTACGACATACACACAGAAACATCCTTCGATAGAGAAGGGCCCACCCTTTGTGCAACCACTGCTAAACTTCATCTGGTTTCTGTTGTTGGCAGTTGATGGGTACAGTCTGATTTCTGTCATGTCGTTCTTGGTTTCCTTTTCAGTTGTTAACTGAGATTACATTTTTGGTTGTTTCCTTTCTAGAGGAAAATTAACAGTATTTACAGTATTGTGTGAACAGTATCAACCTTCGCTGAAAAGAGACCCCATGTATAATGAGGTGAGTTATTCATAAACAAGATTTTTTTCTCACTGAATTAGTGAAATAATGGCTCATTGTCTCCAGCTTCGTAGATAAGAGCTGGTGATTTACCTTGTGCCCATATTATTTCTACCTGTAAATGAAATAAATGACTTTTTTTTCCACCTTGTGTCCCTACAGTACCTAGATAGAATAGGACAGCTTTTCTTCGGAGTTCCGCCCAAGCAGACCTCGTCCTACGGGGGATTGCTAGGTAAGCTCTGCCTGGAGGTACCTCCAGGCTTTGATCAGTGACCTGGATAAAACACCTGTGCTGGAAACAGATAATCTGTTCTAAGGCATTTACAATTCTTTTCATAGCCTGTAGGAACAGCCCCTGCTGTAGAATGCAAGATGAATGGGTTGCATGTGAAAGTAGTTTTGGGGAGCTTGGAGACTTTTCATCACTGAGAAGGGGAGAAATACTAAAAAGACTCATAGACTTAATTTCTGACTTTATGGTATAGCTTCCTAATGTAAAGAAGCACCTTACTGGGGTTAAAGCTTAGTTAGCTCAGAGTTCAGTGACTGGGTTTTCTTAAACTAAGTGTAGGGCTTTGGTAGAGATCTAATCAGTGCTGATGCAACTTGAATGTGTCCAAAGAGGAAGTTCTGAAATTAATACTGCCCTTCTACAAGGATTGAAATGGAATAGAGAAATTCAGCCCTCATTTTCTGGCTCTTGAATAAAATGTGAATAAAATTTATGTTTTCCCTGAGAACTAAGCTTCTTTGTGAAGTGACTTGAAGCTTTACCTACAAACGTCAATTCACTGATACTCAAAGTTTGATGAAAAACATGAATATCATGTTTTTACCATCTCTAATTTGCTTTTCAGCAATTCAGGCACCTTTAAATTGATGCCTATGAGTTTCAGACAATTTTTTTTACAGCATGATGCAGACTGTGGCTGCTTTTTGAGAATTTCATTGCTGGAGGTGTTTTTTTCCTTTATTGGTTGGGTTTTTTTCCCTCTGAGGGTGCAACTGTAGCACATAAATATGTGACTTTGGGTTTTTCCAGTGTATTCTTAGAGAAGGAACAGTATCAGTGTACAGCTAAGCATGTACAGCTTCCCAAATCAATATTCATAATGGAAAACAGTGTGGGATTACTGATGTCTTGGTGAGACTCTTCCACTCCAAAACTCTTGGGGTTTTTTTGTTAGAGAAATCTGTACTGTAGCAGGATGGAAGATTAGTTAAAAGTTTTTGAGATGAGAATGTAAAACTAATGATTTTGACTGTCGTGTATTTTATTCTAGGAAATCTTTTAAACAGTCTGATGGGAACTGGGGAAGATGATGACACAGAAGATGGTCAGGAAGACAGCAGTCCCATCGAGCTCGACTGAATGTTGTTGTCATTGGGTGCCGTGTAAATCTGATGATTCGATGACTCCAAAGACACTTTTGGAATTTGAATCCTGCAGTTGTTTCTTGGCTCCTAAAAGGGCTCCTCTGGTCTTTTAGAAATGGTTGCTGAAATGTTTATACTGTCGGTCTATATTATTTATGTAAAAAAAAAAAAAAAAAAGAAAGAAACCAACAAAAAGTAGCCAAACGAACCAATGGGAGCGGTTGTTAGCGGGTTTCCCATCCGGCGGCTGGGCACTGATTAAACGTAGTCTGCGGTTTCTGATGCAGTATTCCCTTTTGCACAGTCTTTCAATAAAGCATAAACATGGGGCTTGTCCTTCACGGCCTACCCAACACCGTCTCTGTTCTGAGAAAGCCTCCTTGCCCTCTGCCCTCTTCCAAGGAAGATCTCCAAAGGCAGGGGGAGCAATTGAATAATTGATTTGTGAGGCTGGTGCCAAAAGTACTGCGAGACGAGCCAAGCAGCATAATTTGAGATGCACATCCAAGAGACATTGATACAATAACTTGCTTCCACTGCCATGAGTAACATGCCCACCCTTCATACTGCCTGCCCCTCTCCCCAGGGCCAGGCTCTGGCTGAGCCTGTGCGTGTGTTTAGCTGATACTTCCTGAAAAGCACAAGGTTGAATAGCTCTTGAGTAAAAGCCCAGCAGTGGAACGCAGGTAATTGGCTTCCAGGTGGATCTCTCTTGCCTAGGTATAAAAATTTGGCATCTAAAATAGCTCCTGTGGCTTGTGGCTCTACTTTGGAAGAGATTTTGCCAGTGTAAGTTCCCAGCTGTACGTGGAGGTGGCGGCGTTGCTGCGAGCGGAGCGGTTTGCCATGGGCAGAGCATGTGTTTGAACTGGGCTGGATGGCAAGAAAAGGGATACTGCAGAGCTTCTGGTTCTTTATGATATATTTATTTTTCTTGGGTGATTGATTCATTTAACACTTTCTGTTTAAAAAAAAAGAATAAATCAATAAATAATGGAGTAACTTCACCCCCAGCAGTAGGCATAGCCATTCTCCATCTCCTCTGTAATGCAGCACAGTCTGGTACAGGGAACAGGTGAAAGGGTGGGGAAACACTTTATTTTTTCACGATGAAAATAAAAAGGCTTAGATTAATAAACAGCAATCATGCATGGGGGAGGGATTAATACAAATTTATTGACTGTATGGGAAAAAAAAAAGGCATTGACAGGAAGACTTTGTGCTAATTGTGAAGTCTCAAATAAACACTTTATACCAGGATCTGCGATACTGCTGCTTTTTAAGAGTTTCTCAAGCAGAGCTTTACATTCCTTGCTATTTTTTTCACTCTGCATTTGACTGTGGGTCATTTAGCCCTCAGTGCTGCAGCTTCACTTCTGTGCAGTAAAGGTGTAATTCTCTTGGGGTATTGGAATATCTGGAGCAGACAGGGATTGCTTTGCCGTGCAGAGGTTAAGGGAAGAGCTCCCTCTCTGGGATGATGCTGTAGGCATTTAATAAATGATCTGGGATGGCAGTAGAGGTTCAGGATCACATTTCATTGCTTCTGGCTGCCAGGAATGTGCCTCTCAGGTGTGAGGTTGTTGCCTCAGCTCTGTCTGCAGCCTCCAGCAGCCCCCACTGTGAGCCCTGCATGTGCCCTGACCCCAAAACCCCAGCCCTGACAGGAGGGCAGTGCTCCAGGCCTGGGGCACCCACAGGTGAATATAAAAATGTATAGTCAGTAATTACAACAGTATATACAGAACATATGTGTGTGTATAAAATACACTCAGGAATTTAAAATAAAATTTAAAAAAATTTAAAATTTAAAATGTATATACACACACATTTAAACAGCCTTTTGTATAGATAATAATTATATACTTGTATGACATATCATTTATAATATTATTCTTAATGATACATGTACATAAAACACTTTTTACAGCTACCTATAAACACAAACAAGGAGCTCAGTTTGTCCTCTCCCTCCTGATGTGCCTGGGTTGGTGAGTGACAGTGTGTAGGTACATACACTTGTAAATACTTTAAATATAAGTTAAATATATAATTATAGTTATGCATACACATGTACATGCATATATATATATATATATGTTTATATGCAATATAGTCACCTTAAATTTATAAATATGTTTATAAATTATATGTATATAAAGCATGCACATGTGTGTATAATATATAATTACATATTAGAAAACGAAGTATAAAAGTCTCTATACATATACAGGTGTGTGAAATACATTTAGCTTATATATCTGTAAATTGAGTATGTCTGAGTGCTACATCTATACATGAATGTGTGCATATGAACACCTCATACATACACACACTTGTTATATATTACACTCTATCCCCTCTGCAGTTTAGAGTTGTCTGTGAATAGCCAACAACCCCTTCATAAAGCTTATTTCTCTGTGCCCAAGAACCAGCTATCCTTTGTGTATGTGTGAATATATAAAGAAAAATTATAGTGAAAATCCACAGAATATGCACTGCAACACACACATATATACAAATAATGTACCAAACAATACCCATTGTGTGCCAGGGTGGGCCAGATGGTTTTGAGGGTGTCCCACACCCCCAGGGCTCTGCCAGCATCTCCATTTGCTGCTTTTTAACCCCACCTCCCTCCCCTGCCCCAGCACCACACGGCCACGGCTCTGACATAATAATAATTTATTGGTTCCAATGACATTTAGTACCACAGTTGTCTTACCAGTGACAGAACGAATGCACACAGCCGATGAGATGCTCTCAGATACACAACCAACCGAAGAAATGGGTCACACAGGTCCGTGGCTGGGGCTGGGCCTTCAGGCCGTGCCAGAAATCTCATTTTTGGGTAAAAATCCAGCACCTGGTGTGCAGGTCCCAGCCCGCCCGCCCCGACTGCAGGAATTACAGTGCTCAACACCGCGCTGAAACGTCACTTCAAGCAGCTTTTTCTTTTTTTTTTTTTTTTTTTTTTTTTTCTTTTTTCTTGGTAGGAAAAAAAAAAATCAACTAAAAATATTTGAATCATTGGGGGAAAAAGTCAACCACCAAGTCTGGAGAAGGGATGTGCCTGCTGGGAGTGAGCTGGGACAGGCTTTGATTGTGCCTGTCAGCAAAACTGCAAAGCTCAACCCCCCAGATCCATACTGGGCTCCCCAAATGGGGCAAAGCCCCCAGACCATGGAATAGGGATGACCCAGGGAGCCAAACACAGGCCTGGCCCCCAAAGCTCTGCTCCCCCAGCATCACCTCATGGGTTGGTATCTCCCTTGCAGCCCCCTCCTCCCTGCCCTTCATTAACCTAATGAGGCTGATGATGCCCATCTCCTCAATTTCTAAATCCTATTTGACCCTCTACAGGTACAGCCTCACCACCAGTCCCCAGGGAGGTAATTTACTTATAATTTACCCCAGCACCATGGCAGGCTCAGCTGTTCTGCACAGCACATTTCGTGTTTGCAGGCTGTTTCCCATCCCACAGGGATGTCAGCCCTTGGGGACTTGCAGCCCCCCTGGAAAGGGCTGGCAGCCATCTGGAAGTGCAGGGAGACTCAGCTCCAGCACCCAGGGACCTGAGCATGGGGAAAAGTCCCATCTGCCCCTGGGATGTGCCACCAACAGTCTCTGCCATCCTGGTGAATCTGGGTGGGACACCCCTTCCAGCAGGAGTGGGGTGATGGGGTGGCAGGACCATCTGTCCCATCCCACAGAGCAGCCACAGAGCTGAAGTTCAAGTTGGATCAGGATCTTCTCCGACGTTCCACTGCTGCCCTTCCAACATGATCAAGTGAATGATGAGGGGAAAGGGAAGTATTATTATTGTTATTAATATTACTGTTATTATGAATTATTTTTAACATTTCAAATAAAACCACGTTGTGTTGTAAACAGAAGCTCACTCCTCAGGTCTGCCCAGCCAGTCCCAGCTAAGGTTTATGTTTGAAATGGGCTTCCACTGAAATGAAAAAACACAGAGAAAATAAAGTTAAAGCAGGACAAGCACTGGCAGATGGTGACAGCCTGGTACAAGCCTACCCTGACAGTGATCCTTGCTGATGCTTCTTGGCTTCAGTCACCCCCATAACCACATGACTGATGCTTACAGCAGCACGGACATCACACCAGAGGCAATGAAAAGGGCAGGATCCCATCCTCCTTCTCCATCCTCCTCCTCCTCCCAGGGCGAGCACAGAGCAGGACTGGTGTCCTGCATCCCAGCCCTGCCCAGCACACACACCTGCATATTCCTGAGGCAGCATGGGCCGGCTGATGACTTTCTGGAAGGTGTTGATCCACTCCAGCTGGTCGTCCTCTGTCTCGCAGGCAAAGAGGAATTTGCGGTCGGGGGTGACGATGGTGATCCCGTGCTGCCAGTGGTTCCCCTGCGTGGATGGTGGGAGCCCTTCCAGCACCTTGTAGCTGTTCTCCTTGCTCCCAATAAAAACCTCCCCTCTAGCAAAGGCATCCTAGGATGAGAGAGCAGCAGAGCAGTCAGGCAGGGCTGAGTGTGAAAGGAGCTCTGCACCCAGGGCAGCCAGCACAGCTCATCCTGCAGCAGCCAAACCCCAACAGCACAGCCACCCCCACAGCCCTGCTCCTCACCCAGGGGCACCCACAACACAGCACCTACACCAGGGAGCCAGGATCCAGATGCAGAATATCTGGTGGACAAGGCTTTTAAAGGGGTTTTGGTACCTATGCTCAGAGTTACTGCACACTGGACACCAGGCAGAGCCATCAAGCAGTGACAACCTTGTGCCCTCTTGGCTCTCCCACCAGCCTGCACTTCACTGCAGATCATTACTGTAATTATTACTGATATTACTGCTACTGCAGGTAATTCCCAACAGGCAGCCCAGGCCCCTTCATCTTACCAGGGGATCTTTGAAATACATGAGCCGTCGGTCATCCATGGTGAACCATCGCTTCTTGAATCCCTCTGTTTGCTGCAGAGACAAAAAATGCCAAGTCACATGCTGGAACAGCACAGCTTCTCTCTAACCAAGCATGGCCCAGGAGCCTCAAAGCACTTGGAGGAGCCTGATGGGCTGGGGGAGTTGGGAACAGGAGGCTTCTGAGCCACCACAGCCAGGGTCTGGGCCAGCTGCACCAGGAAGGGGCATTGGGTTTGTGATGTAGATTTGGATTTGTTTAATGTTTACTCCCAGGTGAGGAAAGTGCATTTAACTTTCCCAGGGTTACAGCTTTGCCTCTCTGGCAAGGGTTGGTTATCCCACCAGCAACCTCTTCCAGGGGACATCTAGAGCAATATTGATGTTTGGAGGGACTGAAACATGCTTCATATCCTACCTTTGGCCCTGTTTTCTCCATGTATCCTTCCTTCAGGTAGTTTCTAGAAAGCTTTGGCACCAGCTGGAGGAACCAGGACAGAAAAGAGCAGTGTCAGATGGGGGGACTGAGCATCAAAGGAAGGAAAAGTCACCCTGAGCTGGCCCCAGCCCTGAGCCCAGCTCTGCCTGAGAGCTGCAGCCCTGCTCCTCCTCAGAAGAGGAGGGTACAACCATGAAACACCTCGGAGCAGCTCCCCAGCACAGCCAGCAGCCTCCAGGAGAACCTCCCAAACTCCTCAGGATGCAGGGCAGCCAGGACAGAGCCACCCTGCAGAACCAACCACGGCTGGACCCCTCCCAGATAATTGGTAGGAGGCAGGAAATGCAATTAGATTTCAAAATCTACAGCCAAGGAGGTAGCAGGGAGTAATGAACAAGCACCACCACAGCGATGTTACATCCCAAGAGCAGCACACAGCCCTGGCTGACAGCAGTCAGAGCCTCTGGAATTGCATTAGCCCAGGGTAACACAATTAGCAGCTCCAGCACCCGGAAAACACAGGCATTTATAAGCCAGGCTGCACTGACCTGCAGAGAAGAGCTCGGGCAGGGCACTGACATCCCTCTGCCCTCACCTTCCCTGCCTTGCAGCCTTTGTTTTGGCTTTTGTTGTTGCAGAACACCCTCTGAGCCAGAGGCTGAGGGCTGCTGCAGGCGTGGCAGGGCTGGAGTTCCTGCCACAGCCCCTGTGTGTGCCCGGGGCCGAGGCTGGGTGCTGGGAGCAGCTGGGCTCAGCATCCCAGCACAACCATCCCAGCCCAGGAATTGCAGAACCCTCCGAAGGATGGAGCACTCCCCCAAGCCTTCCAGCTCGTTAACAGGATGCTCAAAATGAGCGAGAGTGGGAGAAAACCCCACCCAGGCAATGCTGCAGAACACTCACATCAGAGTCACTGGCTCCAGGGAATGCCACTTGTAAGTAATGGAAACGTGCTGCCCGGATGGCATTGAACCAATCCACGATCTCCTAATAATGAGGAAGAAAAGCAGAGTGAGGAATGCAGCCTGCACACAAAATAACCTGATCCCGCTGTGCTCTGTCACTCTGGCCCCAGTGACAGAGCACAGTGCAGCAGCAATCCTAAAAAACACAGAACACAGCAAAAAGGTGAAGGATGTGGAACATTCAGCTGCTTTTCCAAGCTGCCAGACATGTGCAGAGCTTCCAGTGAGCAGCAGAGGGGAGGATTTAAACATCTCTGAACTGGCAAAACCAGCCCCAAAAGAGCATTTGAAATACTGAGCTGACCCTATCAACAGGGCTGGGCTGGTGCAACCTGCATCCCACCCAAATTCCAGCATCATACTCCAATGTTCTGCTAAAAGAGTAGTTAACCCTCTCCTTATCTTGTATCCCAGTCTGTCAGCTGTGTCTGTGAGTCCTTTAGGGACAGCCACAGGGATACTGAAGTCCAAGAAGCTCTGGCACTTCTCCCTTCCCTTGGCAAAAATCTCTTCCCATTCCTTTCTTCCTACAAAATAATCACTTTATAATTTCTTTGATTTTAAACTCACGTATTCATTTATCTCTGGTAAGACCCAACAGCTTGTGCTGTATGTCTCTGAAGGTTCAGCTCAGAAATGCCACATTAATTTTGAGTGTTCCACACAGGAAGCACTCAAACACTGCCTTGTGCTCTGAGACTGTGGGAAAGGAGATCAAGAGCTGCCCTGCCTGGGATGCTGAGCTGTCCTGCTGCCATTAATGCACATGAAGCTTCACACATCAGATCAGGACATGTTCAATGAGCCAGACTTAATCCCAAAATAAATACTGTCAGCCCTTTCAGGTGAGGTCGCTGTAGTACAGGAAAGACCATATCAAAGGAGAAGTTGGCCTTCTCTAAGATTTAAAAATTTTTATGCTTTAGAAATTTATCTGGGAAAGGAGAAAAGGCTCACATGAAATTTTGAAATCTCAGTTTTAAGGAGTTGAATCTCAGAAATGGTCTAATGTGGTAAATAACCATTCCCAAAAATTAAAAACCTTTAAATAGCTTAACAAACCAAAGCAAAGTTGAAAAAAGCCCAAAATATAATAGGACACAGACAAGCAATGCTTTGGAAAACTCTGACCTACTTGTCTGAGGTTTTACTCACCACTTGCTTTCCTACCCTAAGCAGCTAAGGACACCCCACATAGCACCACAAAGAGGATCAGCAAGAAGAGTTCACTCCTGAAGTTAATGATGACCAAACCAGGCTGGAGCCAATGAACAATAAGCTGTAATATTAAAATTTTGATATCTTATCCAGCTACCAATTGGGTACTTATATACTTATTTATTTATTTACCTGTGGGTCTTCTCTGTGATCATGATGTGAGGTAGGGTTTCATCCTGCAGAAAAGCAGAAGCTGAAACCCTCACTGACTTCCAGCAGTAAATTGCTTTCTGGAATAATCCATTGACACAAATGAGGTTTGACCAAATTCTTCCCTGTGAGGGTGCTGAGGCCCTGGCACAGGGAAGCTGTGGCTGCCCCTGGATCCCTGGAAGTGCCCAAAGCCAGGCTGGACAGGGCTTGGAGCATCTGGGATAGTGGAAGGTGTCCCTGCCCAGGGCAGGGTGAAATGAGATGATCTTTGAGGTCCTTTCCAACCCAAACCATTCTGTGATTGTATGAAATGTGACAAGGAGCCTGAATGAGCTCCAGCACTTCAGACCAGGGAGAGGCAGCTCGGGGGTCCAGGAGGACACACTGGGGCTGCTGGGGGCAGCAAGAGGCAGCAAAGGGCAGCAGGAGACCACAGGTGAGTCCCAGGGCAGGAGTTTACTCCAGGGCATTCATCCCCTTGCAGCCCTTGTGCAGCCAAGGAGACAGACCAAATTCAGGGAAGTTGAAAGGAATTCAGCTGGGTCATTGTCAGATTTCATCAGAGCACATCCTGCTCCTGCATGGGACCAGCCCCAGCAGAAACCTCAGAGCTGAAACACAAACCCCAGAGGCAGCACAGCCCTGACTGCATTCCTCAAAGCTGGGCTGAGCAAACCACAGACACTGACACAACACTGGGATGCAACTTTCCCACAAAAGAGCTGCTGCTGCTTATCATTCTGGTTTAAATTGCAACAGGGGGGACCTGAGAGCAGCTTGAGTGACTAAAGGTGGTACAGAAGCACCTGCTGACAAGCACTTGGCATGGAGGGAAGTTTGGGAGCTGTGCTGGAGCAGCTCCCTGGGACCCATAAACAGCCACCCCAGACTCACTGGCCTTCTCCTTTACTCCTCCCTTCAGAGACATCTGAGCAAGGGGATTTACTTAAATACAAACATGAATATCTGCACTTTATGAAGTATGAGACAGGCAGAGGCACAACAGTTCCCTGCTTCTCCCACATTCCAGTTTGCTCCCCTTTTGCAAGTGTTTGGGCTGAGTCCCCTCATCTTCCAACGCTCCATCCACCCCATCTCCTCTGGGCACCAAGGAGCCTGCCCTGAACAATCCTCTACTCCAAGCTGCAAAAAACTTCCAATTCCTTCCATTTGCATCTGTTTACTCAGAACACAGTTGGCCACTTTTGTGCTTGGAAGAACACAACAAACTCTCTCAAAGCTGGCTGTGCATCCTGTACCCCTTCCACCCTCCAAGTGATTCCAGCTGGGTCAGAGCCTGCTGTGCCACAACCCAAACTTCATCACCTCCACAGCCTCACCTTGCCATCTTCATGATAGACAAAGATGTTCCTTGTGCTGTTGTCCTTCAAGTAAGTGATCTGCAGCCCGTGGGGGTTCCCAATTTTGGCAGGCTGGAAAGTCGCGTTGAGGTGTTCAATCTTCATAATTGCTTTGGGTTCTTTTGCCTGCAAGGCACAAAACACCTGAAAAGTGGCTTTCAAACCAGAAAGCAGTTCACTTCCTGCTTTCAGGACAAAAGCCAGTTTGAGGCCATTAGCTAAAAACACCCAGTGCACAAAACTACCCAGTGATAAGATATCCAAGACTCTGCTCAGGTGTCATCCTGGCAGCCTGGAAAAATGCTCTGTTCTGCAAAATTCAGCAGGGGTACAAAAAAAGGCAGACTGCTAACTAACAGGCCAGGATGCTTTGAGACTCTCCAGCACTCACAGACAGCTCATCCTTGTCCCAAAAGATACATGATTATCCCCTTTGCCAACAACAGACCTGGCTGCTCGGCTGGGGACAAGTCCATGTCCATGTCCCACCCTCCCACATGAGCCACTGGCTGCTGACTCTGCTCCTCCCCTTGCCTTCTGAACCAGGAATTTTCTTTTCAGAGGGACAAATACAATCCTTACAGCCCACATCTAGGGTGGGTTAGCCTGGGAGGGCTCCCAGCCCCACCTGCACCCTCAGTGGCAGCACCATAGCCTTGTTCATCCTCCTACAAAGTGTCTCTAGAAGTTGACCACCCCTCTGGGACTGCAATGTGAAAAAAACATCCCAACAAATAGAGATCAGCCCCTTGGTGACACCAGTTTTGGAGCAGGGCCAGCAGAAGGTGTGGGGTGGTGCCATGGTCCCAGCAGTGTGCAGAGGTGTCAGTGCTGCTTTGGGGATTTGCTGTGGACACACAGCCCTGGTGGGCAAATCCCAGCAGAGAGGATGTCTAGACA
This sequence comes from Muscicapa striata striata, assembly GCA_030060385.1. NCBI lineage: Eukaryota > Metazoa > Chordata > Aves > Passeriformes > Muscicapidae > Muscicapa > Muscicapa striata. The sequence goes on along the minus strand of JAREIS010000126.1, from coordinate 5,825,600 downwards.
GCACCATTCCCTCCACAGCTGAGGTCAACAGTGAGGCAAAGCAGCTTTAAACTATCAGAGCAGTCAAGAGTGACTGAATGGAACTGGTGGGACTTTCACTTCTCCCTCTGCAAGGACTGGCTCTCCATGAGATGCAACTGCACCATAACAATCCAAGCTGAAGGGGAAGATGGTGCTATCAAAGCCATGGAGAAGTGAGGATGGATGTTCCCAGGCTCTGGTTCATCAGGATACCACAACTGCACCAACTGCTTGGGAAAACTGGCTGGTGGCTCAGCCTGGGCTGCTCTCAGCTGTGATGGGCAGGGGAGACTCAAAGGTCAGAAGAAACATCTTGGCTTTGTCCAGTACATGGTGCTGAACAGTGGAGTGTCCACCCATTCATCACAAATGTGATTTTCATGGTAAGAGCTCCATTTCTCAAAATAATGAAACATGCTCTAGGGAAAAAGACAAATACTTCCACACTGCTTGACACTGGAACAGAAAACCAGAGAGCTTTCCCTCTGGATTGCATGCAAAGGAGAACTCAGGCCCCAGTGACCACTGCAAGGTGGTGACACCTTCACCACCAGCAGTCATCAATATGAAACCCATTAGCTGGATGATGCAGAGCCAGAGCTGAGAAAAACTCCTTTGCTGGTGGTTTGAGAAAAGCCCTGTGGACTTCAAAGGGCACCAGAGCAGGAATGTGTGAATGGGCCTGTGGGGCATCTCTGCATGACTGTGCTGGAGGAGCAAGGGGCAAACCCCACTAAAGGGAGGGTGAGCTGAGCCTGGTGCTCCTTCCTGGAGCAGCTGGGGACTCAGTGCTTATGGAAATGGTATCAATACACTGGTGCCCTGGGAATTACATGTTCCAGGGTGCTGCAATCCCATCTGCACACAGCAACCCCAGGTACTCACATCGTTTTTGTTGAAGTACTTCAGAGCACCTTCCCTCTCTGATAACACGAATTTTCGGCTCAAGAACTGCCCATTGTCACGTCCTCTCTTCCACAGAAATCCTTCTCTGTACCCTGCAGCAGAAAGGAATGACTGAGAACCAGGGATAAAGTGCTGTGTTTGTGGAGAGAGTTGAGATAAAGAAAAGAACTCAGACTTCAGAACTAAAAAGCAAGTGTGTGGCTGCTCTGCTGAGGACATGAATGAGTTGGGCCTTCTCCTTCAGATCTGCCCCTCTCACTCTGCTCTCATTCTTTTCCAACAGCTCCTGCCTCAGACATCTCCACTCTGACACCCAAGGAGTGGCTGCCTGCAGAGTCCCTGGTGCATTATTACAGCTCAGTCCTGGGCTGAGCCAGCACAGGCAGAGGGTGCCCCCTGTCCCCTCTGTCCCCATTCCCACAAACCCACCCTGTCACTGCCTGCAGGTGCAGATGGGATGCCCCAAACCCTCGTTTATGCCACAGCCAGCCAGCACTGGGGGGTGACATTGGACATTTCATCATTTTGATGTTCTCTTTCCAACTTCTTGTGCCAAAACACAGGATCCAAATTCCACTGCAAGGAAGAATTACAAAAACCCAACACAACCAAGTGTTGTCCCATTCTGTGGCTCACATGTTGCCTCTTCCCAGGCCAACAGCTTCAGCAAAAGAGTTCCTGGCTGCTCTGATAAAGCCAGCTGCTGATTTCAGTGCACTTTGTACAGATTTTTGCTTGCTTCTTTTCTTTTTCTTTTTTTCTTCCCTTCAGGGCTGCATCCTCAGGAGCTGCTCCTCTGCTCTGCCCAAACCTGAACCCCTGTCAACACCCATCAGTGCAAACCACTGTGAACAGCACTTGAACCCAACATGAACCCACACAGGCTCCCCTGGCAAACTCTGTGTCAGCAAGAAGTGTCCTCAAAGCCTGATCTAAGGGGTTGTGAAAACAGCCAGGGAAGGTGCTGAGAACCAAAACTGCAGGAGGATGAACAGGGAACAGATCTCACACTGCAGGGCACTGGAGACAGCAAATAAACCCTCTCTTGTCTCATGTGCTGCACTGTTTTAGCAACAGCTTTGCATTTAGAGGCACCTGGGCACATTCAGATCCTCAGGGGTGATCTCTGTGATCATGATGTGAGGTAGGGTTTCATCCTGCAGAAAAGCAGAAGCTGAAACCCTCACTGACTTCCAGCAGTAAATTGCTTTCTGGAATATTGATAAACCATTGACACAAATGAGGTTTGACCAAATTCTTCCCTGTGAGGGTGCTGAGGCCCTGGCACAGGGAAGCTGTGGCTGCCCCTGGATCCCTGGAAGTGCCCAAAGCCAGGCTGGACAGGGCTTGGAGCAATCTGGGATAGTGGAAGGTGTCCCTGCCCATGGCTGGGTGAAATGAGATGATCTTTAAGGTCCTTTTCAACCCAAACCATTCTGTGAGGCTGTTCTGCTCAGATGGAAGCTGAACAACCACAAGTCCCACAGCACCTCTGACTGCTGGTGTTGGACCACACAGCATCGTGTCCCCAGTGTGTTTGCTTCTCTCCTGAGGCACAGGAGGAGGGATGCACCCACCTGCCACCATCCCAGTGATCACCAAAAGCACCACCTGGGGAAGCCCTGCTGGAAAACCACCACTAACACTGCAAACACTGCTGCTGTCACACTGTCACATCTCCTGCATCACTTCTGCCACCTGCCAAGGAGCAAAATCAATGGCTTTCTTCTGCAGGCTGCCCTGGCACAAACCTGTGACACCAGGCAGTTGTGTCCAAGCCAGCCAGCAAATGGCAGCTGATAGAACCCCACAGCCCAGATGGGCATTTCTGACCTGTTATGTGGCTTCCAAGGTAAAATGAGGAACTGCCACTTCCACACCCACAGCTAAAACTCTGGTGGCAAGGAAAACAGGGGCACCAGGTGGGTTGACTGAAAAGAAGATCATGCATGGCCTTGTGCCTGCAGCTCCTCCAGGCACTAAAACCTGCAGCACCCACTGGGTGCCCACTGCAGCCCAGCCTCCCCCTGCCTGAGGCTGCAGAGGAAGCAAGGGACAGGCTTTTTTATCAAGAACATCTGTTGTAGCCACCATCTTTCCATCTGACTTCTACCAGCATTTGGTTCAAGTTCCCCATTTTAAAGAAGAGGGATATTGCTACTTCCCCACCTCAGAAATTAATTAATGATGGGGGGGGCTGGTCTCTGAGAATGCTGATTACAGGAAGCACCCAAAATTCCTTGTTCAGTTTTACCCTTTGTTCTTACAGAAGAAAAATCCCCTCTGCAAGAAGAACAATCAGATCCACTGGCTTGGACCAGTGCATGGATCTCTCCTTCTGTCATCCTAAGTCAGGCATTAAAAACTGGGAATTAAACCCACATCTAAACCTTGGTTTCTTTGGCTCCTTGTGTCACAGTTTCACCTGGGAAGGGGCAACAGAACTGCTTGTTCCCATGATGTTTCTAGGGCTGTGGTAAAACCAGGTCTGGTCCCAGGCTTTTAGAATAAACCTGAGTGCATCCAACACCACACAAATGCATCACTGTGGTTTCTTGCCTTCCAGTCTCACTGCCAGACAAAGCATGGGGGGGCTGAATAAGATAAAAAAATGTACCTGAGCATGAAATCCAAGAGAATCAAATCTTCCTGGAGCTCAGGCAGGGCACCTCCTCCTACAGAAGCCATTCTTCCTTCCTCTCAGCAGTTAAAGTGCATTGACCCCAATTCAGAGCTTTGGAGAAGGTTCAAACCCAACTCCCTCACTTTGGTGCTAGAATTGCAGGGTGTACATCAGCACTCCTCTGTGTGTGTATGCTGAGCATCCTGCTCATTAGCACTGTAAGGTGTTAATTAAGGCAGGGCAAGGGATGGGCACCCACTGGACATGGTGTGCCCACCTTTTCTGAGAGGTTAAAGAACTGCAAAGTTACCTGGAGCAGTTGAGTGAGGAATCCCTGACATCACACACCACCTCTGGTGTTACAGCACTTGGTTTTTTAAACAAAGAGTCTGAAGGTTAGTCTTTGTTACTCTGTTGTAACATTGCTTCCTGCAGCACTCAGCCACCATCCAACAAGAAACTGCAATTACTTCAATACTTTAAGAATTTGCATCCCAATAAAAGTCATAAACCAAGGAATACTAAGTTAGCTCATGGAATGAAAACATCACTCTTTGCTCAGATCCTCCAGAAGCAAGCAGGATGCAGGTCCTCAAATCCTCAGAGCTTGCACCCTGCTCCCCTGCACAGCACCAGCAGATTGCTTTTTTTGCCTGAATTTTGTTTGTTTGTTTGTTGGTTTTTTTTGTTTTGGTTTTGTTTTGTTTTGTTGGGTTTTTTTGCGGGGTTTTTTTTTTTTTTTGTTTTGGTTTATTTTTGGATGGTTTTTTTTTTTGTTTTTTTGCTTGTTTGCAGCTGTGCTGAGTTCAGAACTTCCCTGCAATAATTCTGCAGCCATCTCTGGGTACCACATTTCCTGCTGGTCCCACACTGAGCAGTGCAGACACAGCCATGCTGGAGGTGTCTCAGCATCCCCATGGCAGGTTTGATGATGGGATGGGAATCCTTCCCCTGGGATCCTCCTGCACTGACCAGCTGAGGAATCACCAGGAGCTGCTACTGCCCCTGCACAGCTCAGCTCTTTGGAAATTACAGCCTCAGCCAGCAGCAAGTGCTGTGTTCAGGGATCCCCCAGCACACCTGGAGCCCAGTGCTTGGTGCACCCAAGGCAAGAAGGGAATGATCTCCCTCCACCTCCCTGAAGACAACTTTTTCTCCCCATTTAGGACACCACATCCTCTTCACATCTCATCCAGCCAGGCCAAAGAGCCCAAGAAGTCCCAAGTGCAGCACCCTGACACCCACACCATTTTCTCGTGTTTAGAAGAGCAAAATTTCCCGGCTCCGAATCAATCTGTCCTCCCTTAACGAGCACTTAGCATCCAAATTACCTTTCCTAAAGGCCATTTTGCAGAGAAGGGTTTCCTGTTGTCATCCAGTCTGCCTCTGCTGCCTTCCAGGAGCTCATAAAACAATTATTGTCCCTCTGCATTGTCGCCCAGCTATGGATGCAAGCAGCTGATGAGATTGATTGCTTCCACAATACCCAATTAACCCACTCACTCTGCAAACGATTGACTTAATCAAAGGCAATTAGCGCCTGAATGGCTACAGCAGACAGAAAGCCAGGATTTAGTGGATGATTCAGATAACAACGTGCAGACATCTCCTCAGCATTCTAAGGGAAAACATCTTCACTAATGTCCAGCTCAGAGCTGGGAGCAGGTGAAACCTCAGGTCGGTGGTGTGAGGTGGCACAGAAAACACAAGGGAGTAGAACACACACTTCCCTTTACTGACAAAAGGGGAACTTGCAATGGCTGATGTTCTTTTTTTCCTTCTTTTTCTGCTCATGCAGGGCCCGGAGCACCAAGCATTTGACCAGACCTCAGTGACCAACAAGGTCCTGAAATGGCAACTTGCCTCTATAGTCAGATCCAGTCCTCTTCTGTTTTACAAAACCACCTTCCACATCAACTTCTTCCACAGCATCTTCTCCCACAGTACCAAAACCCCAAACAAAGAAACAAATCACCAAGAAAACCACCCCAAAAGACTCAGTTTGGAGGCAGGACCAGTCTCTGTAGAAATACAGGTGTCAGTGTCCTCTGGGACTGTTTTTCCTCTACACAAATCACTCCAAACTGGCACAGCAGAGACCAGACAAAGCCCCACCATGGGAAGGTCAAGAACAGCCCATGACACCTAAAGCAGAGGACAGAGATCATTTTAGATCGTGTGAGGAACAACTTCAGGGCTGAAGCCAAGCATGAAAAACCAGCTCTCCAGATCACTGTGAAAAGATATTTCCATCTTGCTTCATCTTGATTTTTTTAATGGCAAAGCTGCTCAGATCAGTACGGAAAATGGAGCCAAATGCTCCATCTCTGTGGAAGGATCACGGGGTTGAACTTAACTGCACATGGAGATCCTGAGGCTGACAGAAAGAAGACCAGGTCTGTCCCCCTCCCCAGGCATGTGGCATTTAAATGCAAGGCCCATCCTTGGGTTTCCAGTCCCACTTAATCATGAATACACTTGCACTGGTGGCTCACAGCTGAAAATCCAAATTGCTTCTAAGCAAAGCCCCAATAATAAAGCTAAAATCCATTAAGCCTGTGATGTTTGCCACTATTTAAATCTGATTAAAATTGTACATGACACCACTAAGCCGAACAGTCAGAAAACACTCCTGTCAAGTCTGATGTTTCTCCATGTAATCCAGACCCCCCTTCTTTCACCGGGTTGTCAGCTAAAAGGAGCCATAATAAGAGATCATGTACCTAATCCAGCTCCCTAAGCTGTTTTTAACTGGTTTCTTTAATCACATGTTATGATTCCCTGCGGAGCAGCTCTCAGGTGACAAAGACATTAGCACAGTCATTCATTCACACTCCAGAGGGATCCCAGATGGGATCACCCTGCCCCTTGTGCCAACACACAGGTGCCTCTGCAGAGCTTGGGAAGCCACAGTGGGATAAAAAATGGGAAACCAGAGCAGCAGGGGGCAAGCAACTGCAGGGTGAGGTGGTGCAAAGGACACTCATCAGAGAAGAAACTTCTTTTGTCAGAGTGATATTGATCTCCCTGTGAGCACTCACCTCCTCTGAAATGCTGCTGGGAACACGTACCAGGAGAAAACACCAAATTATACAATTCCCAAGTCTTCACCTGACTGCTGCAGGCATATCAGGTTTGATAAAGCAGACAGCCACATCCTCCCTTTATCACTTTATCGTATCACTGACCATACAGTACAACTTCCGTGGTAACTTAATTATTGAGCAAGTGTTTACATATTAAAGATAAGGCCACAGCTGGCTGCAGCAAGCACAATTTGATTGTATCTGCTGGGAGATGTCACAACTCCTTGCTACAGAAAATGTCTTTACTGGAAGCCTTGCACTTACATCGCTGAGAATTGGATGTGGAATCTAATTTTACTTGGAAATCAAATGCCTCCTCTTCGAGTGGCATCCCTGCAACACTCACCTGGGAGCCTTTGGCTGCTTGGAGAAAAAAATCCTATTACAGGTAAATAACCTTCAGGTTTTGATCTTTTGAAGCCAGTCTTCCATAATAGAAGGCAGATGAAGGCTGGGAGGCTCCCAGTGTGATGCTCATCCCATTTACCAGCACTGAGTGCACTCAAAGCCTGACTTAGCTGGAAAGGCAGAAAACGTGAGGGCAGGCACGTGGTACTAACCCACAAGAACATCCTGCAGCAGCTCACTTGAGGAGCTGAATTCTGAGAGCCAAACCACTCCCAAGCCACAGGGCAAGACATAAACACCCCAAAAAACCCTGGCTGCAGCCACTGTGAGTTGCTGCACAGGAAGGTGTCCTGCAGCCTTCCCTCCCTGCCCAGGAGGAGCCACTGCCACCATCCCACAGCATCACCAGCCCTGCCCAGGGATGCTCACACTGAGCTGGTCCTGCCTCTGCAAGGCAAGGCAGAGCCCACCTGCAGCCCCACACCACCTGCAGTGGCTCAGGCAGACAGCAAAGAGGTGAGGCACAGAGGACAAGGAGCCTTGGCACCCTCCCCCTGCACCACAGAGGGATCCACCAACCTACAGCTGCAGCCCAACACACCTCCAAAGCACCTGAACCACCTCAAGGGCTGGGTTTTACACAGGCATCTTCAAACCACACCCAGGGGATCAGGATAAAATAATCTCCAAGCCTGAAGAGCTTTTGATGGATCTCCTCCCCACACCAATAAATAAAACCTCAGCCTAGGCAGCTGCTCACACAGATCAACCCAAGCAAGGATGGGATGAATTTAAACCCCCAACAGAGCTGCAGAGAAGTCAGCAGAGAAGTTCAGCACAGATTTTAGATGAGTTTTTGACTCTCTGTTCCAGGGCATCCTGGAATAAAGCATTCCCCCACACAGGCAGCATTTCCAAACAGTCACAAATCATGGAAAGCCATTCTCACATGCACACAGCACTCGCTTGTTCTGCTTTGAAGAGGAATCCAAATGGCTTTGAGCAGATCTGCTGTGGTGCTGCTATTGGCTCCTGAGTGCCTTTTATTGAGTGTTCAATGCATTTACAATGAAAACTTCATACAGGAAGGGAGAATTTTTAAATTTAGGACTCATTTCTGCCCTGGCTGCTGGTGTTCCAGCTGTCCCAGAAATCAGCTGGTACAGGATGCTCTGGCAGCTGTGCTGTCAAGGGAGGAGCATTTGGCAGCTGCAACCCCCAGGTTGCACAAGGACATTTGCACACCTTGATTTTTCTAGAACTATCACCTCCTATTCCCTGGAGCAGCATAATCCCACTTAATGAACTCCTGGAATTACATAAACCAAGGCTAAATTCTGTCCAAATAAATCACTGACTAAAATTCCCACTGACTCGGTTAGGCTAAAATTTTCTTCCACCCTCTGCAATGCATGAAAGTTTGAAATGCACTCCTGCTGAGCAGCCTCGTTGTGTTTGAGGTATTTTGGGGATATGCTGTTTGTTACTGCCATGCCACATACCTGTGTCCCTCAGGGGCTGCCCTGGTTATGAAACTGGAGGTGGCTGCTGTGTCTGCACCTCAACAGCAGGACATTTGTAAAATCAATCCCATTTAGCCAGCTGGGGAGGCACCTCCCTGTCCCATTTCAGTACAAGCACCCCAGAAGAGGGATGTGGACAACTCCTCTACTGCAGCTTCCCCTGCTGCACCAGAGATTTCAAGGTGAAAATTCAGATGAGCTCACTATAGGGTGAAAATGCAGGTGGATGTGGGCTGGGGCTGGCAAGAAAGAAGCATCAGCAAATGCTCTGGTTCAGAGTTGAGGCTGATCTAACTCAGCTACATCTCTGGCAAACTCCAGAAAAAGACATGACCTCACCCTGGAGAATGTTCTTTATCTGGTGAGAGACAGAAACCACCCGACCCTGTGCAGGTCTCCAAAGTAAAACGGATCTTTCTTCAGTGGAAATTTAATTAAGCTACCATGAGTTGCCATGAAAACAGCCTTTTCCATCTTCTTTGTTATCCTACTGCTTCCTAGTCACTCCCTTCTCATTAGTGGAAGAAAGATGCCCCAGCTTTTTGGTCCTGTGTCATTACTCAGGGAATGGGAATGTGCACAGTATAAAATCACTGAGAAACACCAGACCTGGAGCACCAAGAACTACCCTCATAAAAGACAGAAAATACAAATTTCTAGGGATGGTTCTCCTATTCTTTCCTTCAATGTTTATCATCCAAGACATGGAGAACAAAGCCTTGTACTTCTCTTCAGCTGTCTCCAACTGGTACAGGTCCATTTATTGACTGAAAAACTCAAGGTTACAGGAACAGGCAGCTCTGAGCAATATCAAAATACACTAATTCAAGTTGGTTGACCTAAAACAGAGAAAGCTCAAGGACAGGAGTGAGTCATGATAATTATAGTTGGGGTGTTTCACACACTGATTGATCTTACAGTCTATCCTCATCAGCTGGACAGACTCTCCTGGGAACAACTCAGGGCATCCCCAGGGAGCATCCAGAGCACACCCCAAAAACAGGCAGCACATTCAGCTGCCACAGGCTGCAGGGGCTCTGACCACCTCACCCAGGAGAAACTGCACTACTTCAGCAAATTCAACCAACCTCAAACTGACCACAAATTCAATGCTTTTGATTTGAGTTGATAAATGTAAACATTTCTGTTAAAGGATGACACAAAATGAAACAACACTTCTTAGGTGTGCTTTTTTTGAGGGGGACCCTAATGAAATATTTTGCAAAAAAATCCTTAGATGGAGAACAAAAAAAAAACAAAAGACCAACCCTCAACTACTTAAAATTTCATGGGGCAGCCCTTACCCCTTTCAGCAAGGCTCACACCCACACTGCTCTGTTTGGAGCATCACTGCTGCCTTGCTGCTCCTGGGCTAATTATAGAAGCTTGGATCAGAGCTATGCTGAAGGCAGCTTGACAGAACCAGCTGTTAAAATGACAGCTGGATCCTAAACTAGCTGGGAGCATCCAGCTTTAGCTTGCAGTGGTGCTACCCCCTTCCCAATGCCTCACCTGGCTGGCTGCTTCTCCTCCCCTAAGTTCAGACCCACAGGTTCTCACCTGCAAATTTTGGCTGCCTAAATGCTTTTCTGCTTTAGGGGAGTTGAAGACATGAGAGCATTTCTCTTTGCTAGATGTTTTTCCTCCTACAGCAGCTATCTGTAAGATCCATCACCACCCCATCACTTTGTCACTGCAATGCTCATGGATTTCCTGGAAAGCATAACAGCAGTCACTGGCCTCTTGCCACAGCTCAGAGAGATAGAAAAATTAAAAAGCACCACATTTAACTCTAAAAGACAAGCTTTTGCATTTGGAGCCCTCTCCTCTGCCTTTTGTGCAGTGTCTCCTTATCCAGGCTGGGAAGTGGTGCAGCATCTCCCCTGGATTCCCACAGAGCCCCAGGAGGCAGCAGTACTCTTTCAGAGGGGTTTGTACCACACTGAATCAGCACTTCCAAACAGCTCCTGAAAGGCACTGAAAGGCTCCTCCAGCTCCTGGTCATATGATGCTGGTCCTGTGGAAATGTCAGCCCATCCTGGCACGGCAGCACTGCCACGTGCATGTCCCTGTCCCAGCCCTGCTCCCCTCACACAAGAAAAAGATCACAGTCAGACAAACCATGCTGTGATCTCCCCCTGCACCCTCCTCCTGAGTTTAGTTTGCTAAACAGCCCTTTGATGTGCCTTGTCTTTACTGCAGCAAAGTCCTGTTTACACCATTTACACTGACAGGGAGCAAGGCTGGCACCCAGCACAGGCAGCTCTCCAGGAGAGCCCTTCCCTCCTCAGCCCTGCCCAAACCCACTGAGGATGTCAGTCTGGCTGGGGCTTAGATCTGCTGCAGGTCTCTTGAGTGGATTTTTTCAAATGGATCCATTTCCTTCCAAGGCAATTTGGTTCAATATTGGTTCACTCACTGTTGGAGATTTTGCTTTGCTCTGAGTGAGGCTGCAGAGAGCAGGAGTGACCTGCAAAGCATCTCCCCCCATCCACTTCCCATGCTAGCAGTGCCAGGGCACACCAAGGCACAAGAAGAAGCAGTCATTTGTTTTAAAGCAATAACTGCATTTCCCTCAAACCTCCAAGGAGAGGATGGGGAAAGGTTTCTTGGAGCAAGTCCTGATATGGAGCTGTGTAATGTTAAATGCATAAAGGATTATACTGGGAAGACATGAAAAGGAGATGAGCATCAGCAGTGGGGTCCCATCTGCTTCAGCTACTTTTCTGTAGACTTTCCTCCTTCAACCATTTCAATTTTCTCCAGAGCCTTTCATCTTAAACTCTTCCTCCCTATTAGACAAAAGGTTTTTGGGGAAAAAGAAAAAATAAATAAAAATCAGGCCTTAATTCCCCTTTTTTGTACCCAAAATCCACAGCACAAGGGCCAAGGCACAGATGCCAGAGTTCACACACCCCCACTGGGTCACAGGCTGCTCCTGGGGCTGCAAACGTCACACCTGGCACAGGGCAGGTGCTGCACAGGTGAGGGGGGAGCAGGAGGGCTCAGACCCACTGAGAGGGGCTGCACCTTCATGGGAGGGTGTGGAGGGGGGAGCAGCTCCCCCCAGGCTGGCTCCCAGCGTGACTCACGTCCTGGCCAGTGGCTGATGTCAGTGCTGGGGAACAGAAGCCTCTCTGTGGCTCAGCAGCATGAGAAGGAGGATCCTGTGCCAGGCAAGGTTGCTCCCTGGAGGGATGCTCGTGCTTTAACCCACTCCTGACAACAGCACACCAGCCTGCAGTGACCTTGGTGCTGGGCTGGGAGAACTGCAGGGTTTGCCATTCCCATCAGGCACTCCCACCCCCAGTTCTGATGGAAACCTCTGGGCAGGGGCTGCTTCTCGGGGGCAGCTGTACAGCACTCAGAGCACTGATGCAACAAAATGCTCTTGAGAACTCCTGAAATGCTAAAATGCTCCTTTGAAAAGCCAACAGTGGAAGCTGCATCCTTTCTGGAGAGGGCTAGAGCCCTGCTGCCCCTCAGCCTGACATCCTGCATCTCTCCCTGCCACGCTCCCCACTGCTCCAAAACCACAGAGAGATGCATCAGCAGAACCTGCACAGCACCAAGCTCATGGCAGGCTGCAAAACTCAGCAAGATTCCAAATTGCCTGATACAAAGATTGCAAATTCCAAGAATCCAAACTGCCTGACACAACCCCTGCCTGGCTGTGATGCCAAATCTCATCCTCTGGGACACTGAGACAGGGCAGAGGTCCATGCCAAGGAAGAGCAGCATCCCCATGCCCTGGGCTCCTCATCCAGGCACAAATCCAGCCTGTGCAGAGATCAGCCCCACCTCAGCTGCCCTGGGGACAGCCACACGCTGCCTGGGTCCCCAGGGCCAAGGGAACTGCTCCTGGTGCCAGCCCTAGGAGTGAAAATGCAGCCAGACCTCGGGACCCTGCAGGGAACCCTCAGACACAAGGGCAGGACTGAGCACAGAGATTTGTAACATGGTCTTGCTGAAATCCAGAGAGAACCAAACCTGGTGCTTTGGCTCAACAAACACCAGAATGGGTTGCTGGGAATTTACCAGAAATGGTGATTTAACACAGGCAGCACTGATGCAATCCTAGCGTGCACACCAAGCACAGAACTGATGCCATGACTTCCTCCCACAAACCATCTCCCCCTCCATGCCCAAATCTCTGCTGTGCAAAAGCCAAGATGAATTCTTAACAAAATGCCAGGCTATCCTGATTTTTGCTGCTTTTTAACCACACTGCTATTACTTTTTTTTAAATTTCCATCTCTAGATCTACAAGGAATCCTCTTACAGGGATTGGAAAGAGAGGCTAAGGCAGCACAAAAAAGCATCCCACAGTGAGGGATGCTCCACAGATCCTGTGACAGCCACATCTTCCTGCTGCCCTGAATCACAAAAACAAGAGCTTCCCATCAGCGAGGGGCAGAGCAGAAAATTATGGAGCTTCTCTCAAAGCCCTGCTCTAATACTTGAGCCTTTCAAGCATCAGAAGAGAATTTAATCCATTTACAACTAGCATCAGATAACAGTGACATTAAAAAGCAGTTGGAGCCAAGCAGCAACTTCTTTTTGAGGTTATTAAGTAGAAATAAATTAACTTATTTCCTTTTATAGAAAATTCCTCTCTATGGACTAAGATCAAGGCTGGCTAAAGCTTTTGACAGCTGTTTGCCCATCAGCCACATCTGCATTGAGGTTAAATAGAGATTTACACTCACAGAAACTTCTGAAAAACTCAGACCTTTGGATCAAGATGCAGCCAGTATTTTCAGAAGTTCAACTCACAAAATGTTAGAAGAGCCAATTATAATTAGGCTTTTTCTACATTTCTATATATGGTGTAAATCAGGCAGCAAGTCACTGGCATTACAGGAAACATGCCAGCAAAAAAGCAGAATGAGGGGAAAATAAAGTCTTTATTTGCATGATACCATTGACTTTACAGACACGTAACACAGCCAGGGCTTTAAAGGCCATTTATAAATTTGCACTATAAATTATGTGGCACTAAAGCTTTTACTGTGGCATTCAGAGTCTAACATGACCTGGTGTTTATTCAGTGACATTTCAAAGCTCACTGCCCTCAGCTGAAACAGCTCCATGGCCATGGCTGGGTTTGGGCACAGGAACATCACAGCTGCTCTGCAGAGACCCCACCACAAGCAGTCAGGAACTGACTGTGTTTAACAGAACAAAACATTCAACATTTACAAACACCCCGAGCTGCCACTGGAAAACAGAGACAGGAACAGGGGGATCTGCTCTGCCTCAGACACTGGGACAGTCAGACACTGGGACACCTGGACACGGGGACACCTGGACACGGGGACACCCGGACACGGGGACACCTGGACACGGGGACACCCGGACACTGGGACACCCAGACACTGGCAGGGCTGCCCCAGGCTGGAGCCACAGCCCCTCGAACAAAGGCTGGGCAGAGCCACGGCTTCACTCCCACACCAAAAGCTAATTTTAGCACGAGGAGATGTTGTAAGCTCATAAGGAACTGGGAAAAGGTTAAAGAAAAAAACCCAACAAATGCATGCTGAAGTGTTTCTGTACCTTGTCAGGGCAGAGGAGGGAGGCACAAGCCCTGCCCCATGGCCAGGTACAGTCGCCCTTGCCCCAGCAGCCAGAGCATGGAAATGATGGAGGATTATTTCATACACACACCAAACCCAAACCAGGCAATGCCACCATCCCCTGAAAAGCAGTGGGATGCTCCTGCACACCTCAGGGCACCCAGGCAGGTGACCTTGCTCTGCACCACTGTGCCTGGACAAACCCCAGCGAGATGCTGCTGATAACCCTCGACATGGCTGCTTTTATCTCCTGGTTTTTCTCTTATTGCTCCTGTGAGCTCTGTTTCCTAAGGAACCAAGGCTTCTGTGAGCATTGCTCATCTATCTCTCCCTCTGGCTTCTCAGCATCCTGGATAATTTCAGCCAGATGTGGCTCCCTGTAGCTGCTGAACACTCCTCTCCCTTTCTTGCTTATAAAGCAATGGGGTAATTTACACACTTAAAAAATCATCCTCAGCCCTGTGTTTTGCAGAACCACCCTTGTGCCCTTCCCTGCTCTCACCTTACCCCCAACCATAGCCCACCCTGCTCTGTGTTTCACAGTGCTTAGCACAGCATCACCCTGACCCTGCTCAGACCTTCACCTGGGAACAGCCAGGAGAGCTGCCCTGGAGTTGCTGGAAATATAAAGAGGAACATCAGCCAAGGATGTGGGCTGCACTAGGGGAAAAAACAACAGTGAACTAAATCTTCCTGCTGGTCTGCAGCAGGGAAGCTGAGATGGCAGCTGGCTACCATCCTGACCACACACATGAGCTGGCTCAAATCCTTCCAGTGCTAAAAGCAGCTCTTGATTTAGCTGACAACACCTCAGCAATAGAGATTTGGTTTAACTCTTTTAAGAAGCAGGTCTGGTGTCTTATCAGCAGTGACAGGATGCTACAGGAAGGACCCAGGGCACTTCTGCCCACTTTCAAGGAGCTGTTTCACACAAGAGCTGTGCCTCACCCTTATCAAGCCACTCCCACAGGGTTTCTCCCTATCCCCAGGGGTGATGCTCTGACCATGGAGCAGGTCCAGTGGGATGGAGCAGTGCTCCACATTAAGACTTTCAGACAGCATAAACCAGCACAAGAAATTGGGAAAAACCCCCAACAGCCCACCTTTGCCTCTCTTGCACCTCTCATGGGAGCCCAAATCTGGGAACACTCTGTTACCACAACCCTCATACTGCTACAGTGCCCTGAACAGGGTCTTTGCTCTTTCTTTAAACCTTCTCACCAGCACCCTTTTCTCTTCTGGTTCAGCTGTCCTTCCCTGCAGCCAAGCCTGGGCAGGGCAGTGATTTCCTGGCACAGGTAAAGCTGTGTGTACAACAGGAAAACACCTCTCTGGAGCAGCACACCTCCACCACCACTTCACCCCCAACAGTGCAGCCCTAAAATCTTGCAGCCTGTTCCTCTGGGCCTGCAGGCCCTCTCCACTCTCACCCACAGATCAGAAGCCCCTGCCTGTCCCCTGCCACCCACCGTGTCACCTCCTGTCCCCAGCCCACCTCCACGCTGGGCTCTGCTGCAGGAGCTTGCAGAGCAAAGGGAGGGGATGGTTCTGCTGTGGCTTCACACCCCCTTCTGCACAAACATCTCCTTAAAGACCACGAGTGTTCAGGGCTCAGCAAAGGCCACCAGGAGCCCTCAAGCTGATGCTTTATTTCTTTGCTCAGTGCTTTGGGCTGCCTGATGTGCAGAAAACCCCGTGCCCTCTGAGGCTGCCATTAGCACTGGTTTGCTCCCTGGGTGCTGCTCAGCTCTGTAATTTGCTTCTGGGGCTGTGAAAAAGCCCACAGCAGAGCTGGTGTCACTCTGACACCCACAGCTCCTCACTAGCTGGAGGAAATGGGGTAAGAGACAGCAGAGGATCAGGTCTGTCAGTTAAAATAATTGGATTTTAACTGCAACACTGCTCAGTGTTTTGTCTGATGAGGCCCAAAATAAACGGCATTACATCACTGCAGGTCACACTGAGCTAATAAGGGTGCCTTCCTCACAGTGAGAAAGGATGTTTTTGTGTCCCCTGTGTTTTCTCCAGTGCTCTGCAATCAGAGCTCCTTCCAACTGTGTGAGTGCAGGGGAAAATTAATTCAAACTGCTGCCCAAATTATGCAAGAGCCTCATGGAATGGAAAGTGCATATTAACAGATTTTACTATTTTAGGGTGTTCTTTTATGTCTCATAATTTATTTTGCCATCATATTTGCAGACAAATAGGAAACAACACATAAACCAAGTAATCCTTAGGGTGCTGACAGAAGACAGTACAAGCAAACAGGCACCTTCAGAGAAATGCTGCCTGAATAAACCACAGCTCACCTGAATAGTGACAATATGATCCAATCCACAGCACTATAAACACAGGAATACAATCCAACAGAGCCAAAAGCCCTGACCATCACTGACTGAAGAGCAAACTTGGCTCTCTCTTGGCCATTCTCTCATCTGTAGCCTGAGATGCATCAGAGCACTGCACCTTGACCAGTTGATATCATCACAGTGCTCCAGCCCTGCAAATACTACTCCCTTCTGCTTCCCCCACCTCTCCTTTGGTTAAAATAAATCCCTTTGATTAAGAGGAATCAAGAGCACCCAACTGAACTAACTTTCAGCAGGTCCTCTGGGAAGCACTGCCATAACTTCCATCTATCAACAGCAGTGGAAAACAACCAAGCTTTTAAAAACTGATCAAAATATATTTAAAGTTTATTAAACCTTGCAATTTTCTTGAGATACAGATCCAGACTTTCATGGCAATTACAACTGTCCCCTGCTTCTAGGAGAATTCAGCACACATGCCCCACTAAACTCCTTTAGGAAGGACAATTAGCTGGAGACTGACAGTAATTTTGCCAGTTCATTTACCAGAAGGGATAAAGCCAACCTGGAACATGTTAATGTGAGAGTCTCAAGCCTGGTATCATCCTGTGCTGCTGTACAAGAAATGTACTGCTGGAGAAAGGGATGTGGCCATGGTGTTAATTAGGATTGCTGGGTGTAAATAATGTTTTGTTTCATCAGGTCTGGCTAGGGCAGGCAAATTATTTAGCTCATGCTACAGCTGAATGAAGAGTTCAAATGTATGAGAGGGTGTCCCTGGGAATCAATAGTGGATCACCACAACATTTAATCACAGTTTCACAGATCTCACTGCACCATCTGAACTCAGACTGACTCCTCACTCTCAAATCAATGGTGCTGGTACACTCATTAACAACAGAACCACCACTCTGAAACACTGGTGGAGGCAGAGGAGCTGAAACCTGGGAACAGCACAGGGGCTTTATCCAAGGCTCCCCAGGGGAGCAGGGAACTCTAAATCTCCCTTAGAGGAGCTTCCACTGTGATCTCCAGGGAGGGGAAGTGGCTGTGATTGCACAAGAGGGGATATGTCATTCAGGGACTGGAGCAAGCCCAGGGACCCACAGCCAGGGCTCTGCCAGGCTCAGGAGCTGGGTCAGGGCTCAGTGCTGCCCACTCTGGGATTTCTGCACGTGGGAAGTGTCTCCCAGCTCTGACCCAGCACCTGGCATCACTCTCATCTCATCAGGCAGATGTTTCCCAGCAGTTTGGGAGATGTGCAACACCTTTGCATCCCACATTGCTTTTTATTTCTCCCCCTCCCCAGCAGCTGAAGTTTGCTGCATCCTCCTCCCCTGCACAACTCTCTCAGCCCTGACCTGCACATCTGACACTCCTGTCCCCAGGCTCATTCCTCCCAAGTCTGGCAGTTCAGCTGTGATAGCTTCTGCTTGGCATCTACAGGCTCCAGACAGTCTCTCCCCAAAGGATATTCTGAAAGACACTGAATTTCTGACCAGGATTTCATCAGGCCGCCTGGAAAATTACATTGCTCAAAACTATTCCAATATAGCATTTTTCTTATTTTTGATGCAATTATTGAACAAATATCAGAATGTAAAATAGCCCCTGGGATTGGAAAATGGAATTAAATCTTCCAGCAAACATGAGAAAATGGATACTGACATTTCTATTAGCAACAAAATGTTTCATGCTTAGAAACTGGTAACCTGACACTGCTCCAGGGAATTCAGGGGAGTGAGGAAAAATGGTCTGAGACAGCATTAGGAAGAAACAGAGATACAGGTACACTGCAGTGAGACACAGCTGGATGTGGGGTGGGCAGGAGGGCACCCTGGTGTCGGTGGCACCTCAGTTTGTTCAGGTCAAAAGAGGAAAAAAGCAACAGCCCAGAGCCTCTGCCATCCCCAGCTGGGCTGAGCCTGGCAGGAGCAGGCACAGGAGGTGCAGCCCAGGGACAAAACTGCCCCATGTCACTGCAATGGCACAAGAACTGTCCAACACACCCAGGAACATTCCTGCTGGGACATGGTGAGTTAATGTCTGGATTCAATGATCTCAAGGGTTTTTTACAGCCTCAGTGACTGTGTGAGGGTCAGTGTGCTGCTTTCCTGCAGGACACAGGGTTTTCCCTGGGCTCCCTTCTCAGGACACAACCCCAGGAAATCAAACTCCCAGCCTAACAGAGAGCTGAGAACTGCATCATCAGCTGGCTGGCAGGACAGGCTGGGAGAGGAGCACTTTTTGGCACAGGTGAAGGACAGGTGGGCAGCTACACCTGGGGGCTGTGATGGGGAAAGCTGGCACTGGGAGTTTGGTGTGTGCATCCCCAGCTTTGCTTTGCTGTAGCATCAACCTGGTGCCCCCAAAGACCCCTCAGAATTTACTGTCCAAAAGAATCAACAAATGACATCCCAGATGCACAGGTCACCTGCATGGCTCCTGTGCTGGATTTTGGAGATTGTGCCACTCTCAAAGACAATTCACAACCTAAAATCTCTTACACCCAGCCCAGCAGCCTGCTTCTCCTCCCCTCCTCCTCCCCAGAGCACTGCTCACTGAAAATGGCTCACCCTCTTCTCTTCTATTCTCTATTTAATGGCTTTTGAACTTCAAAGAGAGGTGAGAAAACCTTATCACTTCAGCATGCAGTTAAATATTATGCAGCCACATTACTGAAGAACACCTACAAAATACACTGCTAAAATAAACTCCCCTTTGAATTCTTCCTACAATATCCTCCAGAGAGCTCAGAACACGCTGCCCTTCTTCCCACACAACACTGAAGCACCTACTTCACTTTAACCAGGTACACACTCTTCTCAGAGTCAAAAGGACTCATCATGTGCTTAAAATTATGCATTTTCCTCAAGTACTTGGTTGAATCCCAGCTTTTATATCCAGAAGTTGCATGGCAGAAATTGTAAATGTTATTCTTGGATGGGTATTATACATACATTGGCAGATCCATTCCAAAATTATCTAAGAAATCAAACTATTTATTGTTAATAGAACATGTCTGACTCCAGCAGACAACTTCTATAAAAATCTAAAATAAAAATGTGCCTAATGTACTCTCCATGAATATGGATACTCCCCACACTGTGTTCCTCATGTACACAATACAGCAGAGCTGAAATGCTCAAAACATAAATTGAGAATATATGAGATCAGAATTTAATTGTGGTTTTCATAACAGCAAACTGCTGGGGCTACCTGCATATGATTAGTCTTGAAAAGCATCATGAAAATAATATTTTAACCTTTAATCTGTAACATGGTCTTTGCTAATAAAATTATCCCAGAGTCATCCAAGCAGATAGCTGGTGTCAACTACTTAATATGCAGAATAAATTAAATGCCACTTACATAGAGCAAAGAAATACCCAGCTAATTTAATGCACTTTCATGCTGGTGCAGCCACACAACAAACCCAGTGGAGCTCTGTGTCTTCTCTTCAAATCCTGCCCTTGTGCAAGGAAATCATCCAACCTCCCATCCCCCTGCAAGGCCACTGCCACCCTGCTGGAATGGGCTCTGAGAGGAGCTCTGTCACACCTGTGCATCCCAGGGAGAGGGGATGCACACACCCAGCACCACCCCAGCCAGCCAGCAGTGCTGCCTCATCTCCCCAAGGACACAAACACCCTGGAGCTCCAGTCCAGCTTCACATCTCCTGCTCAGAAACAAACCCAGTGGTGCTTGGTCTGCCTTGCTCCTGCTGAACAGCCAGGCAACAGAAACTTGAGAACTCATTTGTTACCATCAGGTATCCAGATTCCCAATATTCCAAATTAAACACAGGGAATGCCAGGAGGGATCTCAAGCAAAAGACCACTTACTTCTGCTTAATGACACGCAGGCAATAATCAACATAAAGTACATATAAACACAGAGGGAGAAAATGGAAGGTGCTGGACATCAAAAAACTTCTCTGCCAAAAGTGAGTTTCACTACCTGCAGAATAAGGCTCCTGCTTCTCACTGTGGATGAACTCTTTTCGTTCGTATTTGGCTCGGATCCACTGCTCCCGCAGTAGTCTGGAAAAAAAAAACACAGAGAAAAGGAAACATGGTCCAAGATACACTAAGAAAGAAGCCAGAACCATAATTCTTCAATCAAAGCACAAGTGTGATTTAGAAGTCTTCCCAAAAAATTGCATTGTACAGTTTGGAGCTAAGGGTTTCTTCTGCTTAATGTTGGACAACAATAAATCATTTCCTTGTACATTCAATTTTATTGGAAATTTATTATTTTAAAATGCACAGATTTAACAGAACCTGTTCCCACCCACCCAATCAGCCTCTGTCAAAAATTCCCTCAGTATGTGAACCATTTTAGACCTAATTTCTTCTGGCTACATTCTTCAGTGAACAGGGTCAGTAAATTAAAACACCCAACTACATACAAAAGAGATTACTGCCCTGAAGATATCACTACAGAAGCAGAAGGTGCTGAAAACCCATCTGGCCAAGCCCTTGCAAACTCACAGCCCATACTGCCAAATTTATGAAAGTAATCTATGATGCATGGCAGCAAACATGATCAAAAATGATCCTTTACTTTTAATACTGAAATGATACCAATGATTTATACACCAAGACCTCAATTTCCAAAAAGGAAAAAAATACTCCAAAGGTTATAATTTTTTTTTCACAATTTTATTTCAGCATGAGTGCTTAAACCAATAAAATAACTTTGATCTAGAATATGCTGGAAGTTGCTTCAAACCATTTTTAACTGAACTTATTTCTTAATTGCCCTAGAACCCTAAATAGCCCAAGCAGGCAGATCACAGTCAGAAATAAAGGCATGTGTTATCCCAGCTTCACAGCAGACATTTTGGAGCAGCCTACACTGAAGACAGTAAAAGATCCCCAGCACTGGGTATGCTTTGTAAAACCATCACATTTCAACACACCAACTTCTCTGCCAATGAAAACTGTTCATATGCTTAATCACCTTTTCTTTTTTGCTGATTATGGTATCCTTCCAGCAGACACATCCCAGAAATGCTCAAAGAATATAAACATACCAACAGTGCAGCAGGATGCCTTTTCTGGATCTGATATCCACAAACACAGAAGCCTGATGGCCCAAAATGTGGCACTCAAATGCCTGTTCTACAATGCTGTCACTAATCAGCAGAGCTACCAAAATTTAATAATAAAACAAACACAAATACTTGAATTTACTACCCTTCTTGCAATTTTTCCTGGCCAGCTGCTGCAGACAGCTTGTTATCACTGAAGCCAAACTCAGACCTTTCCAACAGGATGATTAGGGATCAAACTGGGAGCAAGAAAATTCACACCACCCTCGGCTCCAGCTGACGTCAGTGGATTCAGCAGGAGCTGCAGCTGCTCTGAGAATCAGTCTTTAAATACAGTATAAATTAAGATTCATGTGCAGCAGTGGGAAACACTCCTGCTGCAGGATGCAGATCACCCAGCAGACACTCTGCAGGGCTCATCCCTGGGGGAACACTGCCCTGCCAGCAACCAGAACTGCCCCAGCACTTGTGCAAGAGGACACCCCAGCAGCACCACACCCAAAGGGGAACCCTGAGAAGCTGCAAAATGCTCCCAGTGCCTCTCAGCATCCTGCCCTGGACACATGGCTCAGATGGAAACACCCAGAGCACATGGGAACCCAGCTGTGCCACCTTCCCAGCAGCTCACACATCCTTCCCCTTCCCTTATCATCACAAACCCAAACTCTTTCAGCAGTAATTTCCCAAAACCCAGGACACACCAAGAGCAGACCACAGTTTGGACAGCTCAGAGCAAGGCCATCAGCTGCAGCTTCTGCTCCAGTGGTTATTTATAGAAAGCAGAACAACTCCAGTAAAAGAAACCAAAACAAAAACCCAACTAGGACAGCGAGGAGTTCACCATCTCCCATCACTGCAAGAGAGAAGCTTAGCAGGGATTTGACCCCATTCACTCTTCTGGACTAGATGCAATCCTGCCACAGAAAGCTGCTGGTGCTAAACCCCAGTTTCACTAGCACAGCTCTGAAAAATTCATACAGCAGCAGGAATATGTCCTGGGATCTATAAGATCTATAGGATCTGAGAGCAACTGGAACATCCAGAAGACCCCCAAACCATGTAGGGATTGTATGGAAACAGCCACCACTTTCAGTAGATTGTTGACCTGATCTTAATTTAATTATATGTACAGATTGAATTCATATGTATGTTTATTTAATTATATGTATGCATATTTAATTATATGTATTTAGAAATATCTCTTGCTGTGTTTTAGCTGAAATGTACTTTTCCAGGCATGAATATGTGTGCACATAACCCAGGGCAGACATCACATACCCAACACAGGAGCCTCCATCCAAATCCACCTTTGACTCCAACAGGAGTGCTGTGACCAGAAAGGACTGCAGTAACAGCCCCCTGGTATTTTACTGCATGTCTAGTGATGGGATAATGTAGCAAATAAGCAAATACATTATTTGTGTTCGTTAGGAAAATATAAGTGCATCATTCCTAAACTGTGGAGATGCAGAACTTTCAGGATCAACTCCAAAAGCTTTAACAGCCCACCTAAAGTCTGTCAGGCTGCTGGTTACAGGAACATGGCATTTTTTGGCAATTAGAACAGAAATGTGCTTGTACTCATCAAAATCCTAGAGGCAAATCATAAAACCCCACCTTAGAAAACAAAACACTAAGGAAATCCACATTTCCAACAGAATAAGGGAAAATTCATCCCCCAAATGGGAAAGGACTGAGCTTCACTGAGGAGGCAGCAGGTCCAGAGGCTGACAAAGCACTGCCAGCACCACTGGAGGGACTTGTTTGCTTTCCTGCCCACCCACACAAAAACAAGGGCTCTGCCCAGGGGCAGCGAGGAAGGTTCCAGAAAAGCCACTGGAGCATTTTACATCTCCCACCTACTCACAGCTCACAGCAAAAAGCACCACAGGAAAAGCTGCTCAAGCAGTTTAATATCAAACTGTGGCTGCATGGCTTCAGTGTGCTGTGTGGAGGAGGTGCTGGCCAGCCAAATTCAGAGAATCCAGTTTATTTTTTCTCAGCTGAGCTGGCTGGTGCACTCCAGAGCACACCCACAGATGCTGCACGGCCACTGTGGCTTTTTTGGAGACAGGAAACCCCAGCCAGAGGTGAAAGTGGCCCAAAAGACAACCACACACCACCACTGCCCAACTCCATCCTTGTCAGGCACCATCAAGCCCAAGAAAGACAAAAGAAATGAATGTCATCCAGAAACACCATGCCCAGAAGCCAAATCTGCAGCTTCTGGAATTTGTCAGAGGTTTTTCCAGCAAAAGCCAACATGCTTTCCACAGGCAGCTTGGTGGATGCAGCTATGCCAGGTTTCTGTCAAACAACTGCTTTAATGAAATTTTAAGTCCCAGTCCAAATTCTTTGCTCAGACTGCAAGGAGAGCCACTGCAGCACAGACTAAAAGCCTCTCTAGCTTCACACTCTTTTCCTATCTAGTAAGCTCTTGCTGTGAGGACTTGCTTTTAAACAGCTTTGTGGAGGCAGGAGACAGCTGGGGGGCTCCTTCCAGGCTCTCTGTGCATCACCTCAGCTTGCAGAGCCTGAGCATTGATGTGCCATCCCCCTACCAAGACCAGCAGGCTGCCAGAGGAGAGCAAAAAGACAGGGGTTTGGCTCTCAAGGCACAAAACCCTTGCATTTTGGATTTGGAGAAGTTAAAACTGATTCTGAGTTTGCAAAATCACAACATTCTCAGTTAAAATGCTAACTGGTTCCTTTTTTGTTTGATTGCTTTACATGCACAGTCCAGTTCACCCCAACAGTATTTTTCAGAATGGTTAAACACCAATTAAAAACATGTAGGAAACAGCCTCTGTCAGTACTACCTTAACCTTGTAGCAATTTCCTTTGGAAATTAAAAGAATCAATATGAATTAACAGGTTTACAAGCTAACAGCAAAGAAAACAGAAGAGAAAGAAAGTGAAAACAATTAGAGAAAACCCTGGGGCTGGTTAGGATTGAAGGACTGGGCAATCTCAGCAGATCTGGGCAGATTTCTTTGGGTGACTCAAAGAATCCCCAAGGCTGAGTGCCCAATTTGAGCCACCACAGGAGGCTCCACCACTTGGGGATGAACTGATGAGCAGCCACTCCAAGTGACCACACTGCAGCACCTCAAGCCTTACACCCAAGACATCAGGCACTTTCAAAAGCTGTGAATGTAAAATCTGAAAACGCTTATTAATAACTAGGAGCCTGAGCAAAACTCAATTGCACCCCTCTGGACATTATGCAATAAAGCTTTTGTATCTATAAAGATTTTATTATCTAAAAAGTACTGGCAAAAGGAGGTGACAGAGGAAGTGGTGAGAAGTTTGCAGCCCTGACTGCCACTGTCCCCCATGCCTGGGAGAGGAGGGGCCAGGCTGACCTCACCACACTGAGGTGATGGGCTTGGCAGCCCCTCTACCCAATGTACCAAACTTCAAATGATTAAAAAAAAAAAAAAAATCCAGAGATCTACCAGGTAATTTTCCCTCTGCACATCTTAATCAACACAAAAAGCCACTTCAGCTAATAACTGTTGTTCTTTAGGTGAGTACATGGATGACTCCTCAAGATGGGCACCATTTTCTGACTGATGTCTCATCTTGTTCCAGACACAAGCACCCAGCACAACTCATGCCATCTCATTCTGCCCCATTTTGCTGTGCTGACAGTCAGTACCTTGAACTGCTCTGCATGAGGAGCAGATGTAGCTCCCACTTATCCAAGCACAGAGAGAGGAGCAGAGCAAAGCACTGCAGCTCATTTGCAATTCCAAGCAATAGAAAATGATGGCAAGTATTGGGCAGGGACAGGGATGTACTTCCAGCTCTGCAACAGCCCAGTAAGGGATTATCTCACTTTCTTCTATCAGTTTTCAGCCAACTAAAAGACTGAACAAAGGCGTTTTCCTTTCTTTTACTTAAGAGTGAGTACCTGCTGCTGAGTGGTGACTCAAAATTTGGCCATGTGCTTGCAATGTATCTAAATCTGATTCACAGCTCTCTCTCTCTCTGCTGCTGTGGTGTACCAAGCTGGGCCATGGCCACTTGTGACCATCCAGAGAGGTTTTGTGGTTTAAATCCCACACCCAAAGCCCTTGGGGCCAACATGGCAGTGGTGTAGGAACATCCCAGAGCCTGGGACTCATTTCACTGTTAGGGACTCCCCAGGAGCTGGCTGCTCTGGTCACTGTCCCTGGGGCATGGGTCAGTGCTGGCAGACTGAGAAGGTGAGAGGAAAGGACAGAAGGGGATTGTCTTTTCTTGTCTGATAATATTTTTGTCTATGAACAGCTGGTAAACTTTCCCTGGGCAATTCCAGAGCATCCCTCCAACTTCTCTAACCTTTGCCAAATATCATGCAGAACCAGGGAGCCACAATGGGGCTTCTGAAGGATACAGAAGCCAAATGCAGCAGGCAAACACCACGAATTTCCCAAAGAGCCAATCACAACACTGCAGGCAAGATGAAAAAAGGACAAGCTGCCACTGCAGCACTTCTTCCCTCTTGCCCTGAACTTCACAATTCTTCATGCAAGCAAAGCAGAGAGATTCCAGAAACAGCATTATAAAAATGAACAAACAGCTGCCCAGGCACTGCAGCTGTCCAGCATGTGCTGCTGTTGGAATCAGAAGCACCAAAAAACCTCTCAATGCTGCAGAACGTGGCTGGAATGGTTGCCAGTGCTGGATGGAGTGTCACCCATGGCAATGCTCCCCAGGGCTGGGAGCTGGGGACAGCTCATGCTGTTGCAGTGACTGGACTGCAGCGAGGCGGGGAAGAGCTAAATATACATTCCTGGGAAAAGCAGCACTCCCCTCCCCTGTACTTGTTTAGCATGTTTCTGTTGAGAGGCACAGAGAGCCCTGAACTAGAGAAAGAAAAATACAACCTGGCACAGCATCCTTGAGACACTGCCAGGCTGTGATGTGCCCACAGCTGCTGATCCTGCAGCAGTGTCAGGAGAGTGCTCCTGTGAGAGGTCACATCCATCCCACTGCATCCTGCTCTTATGGCAGGGACCCAGCAGTGCTGGTCCAGAGAGCCCCTACAGGAGCAGAGCCCCAGGCTGAGCACAGAAACCAGGCCAGGCAGGCTGGTAACTGTCCCAGTGCAGAATGGGCACAAGCTGGGACCAGAGAAGGGTCAGAAATTGGTCTTCCACCTGCTCCCTGCCTTATCCTCCCAATGAATCAGGAAATAACCAAAAAGAAACAACAACAAAAAATCCTTTCAACCCCTGCTCCAGCTCCTCACAGGTTCCCAGCCCAGCATGATGCCACCCCATCAGTCCTGGCAGGGCTGTGGATGCAGTGGCTGCCCCAGCAGAGTCCCTGGGAGCTCAGACAGGGCTGTGGATGCAGTGGCTGCCCCAGCAGAGTCCCTGGGAGCTCAGACAGGGCTGTGGATGCAGTGGATGCCCCAGCAGGGTCCCTGGGAGCTCAGACAGGGCTGTGGATGGGGTGGCTGCCCCAGCAGAGTCCCTGGGAGCTCAGACAGGGCTGTGGATGGGGTGGCTGCCCCAGCAGAGTCCCTGGGAGCTCAGACAGGGCTGTGGATGCAGTGGCTGCCCCAGCAGAGTCCCTGGGAGCTCAGACAGCCCAGGCAGGGCTGTGGATGCAGTGGCTGCCCCAGCAGAGTCCCTGGGAGCTCAGACAGGGCTGTGGATGGGGTGGCTGCCCCAGCAGGGTCCCTGGGAGCTCAGACAGGGCTGTGGATGGGGTGGCTGCCCCAGCAGGGTCCCTGGGAGCTCAGACAGGGCTGTGGATGCAGTGGCTGCCCCAGCAGGGTCCCTGGGAGCTCAGACAGGGCTGTGGATGGGGTGGCTGCCCCAGCAGGGTCTCTGGGAGCTCAGACAGGGCTGTGGATGCAGTGGCTGCCCCAGCAGAGTCCCTGGGAGCTCAGACACCTCTGGCAGGGCTGTGGATGCAGTGGCTGCTCCAGTAGGGTCCCTGGGAGCTCAGACAGGGCTGTGGATGGGGTGGCTGCCCCAGCAGAGTCCCTGGGAGCTCAGACAGGGCTGTGGATGGGGTGGCTGCCCCAGCAGAGTCCCTGGGAGCTGCAGGGCTGTGGATGGGGTGGCCAGCAGAGTCCCTGGGAGCTCAGAGAGTCCCTGGGAGCTCAGGGGCTGTGGATGCAGTGGATGCCCCAGCAGAGTCCCTGGGAGCTCAGACAGGGCTGTGGATGCAGGATGCCCCAGCAGGGTCCCTGGGAGCTCAGACAGGGCTGTGGATGCAGTGGCTGCCCCAGCAGGGTCCCTGGGAGCTCAGACAGGGCTGTGGATGCAGTGGCTGCCCCAGCAGGGTCCCTGGGAGCTCAGACAGGGCTGTGGATGCAGTGGCTGCCCCAGTAGGGTCCCTGGGAGCTCAGACAGGGCTGTGGATGGGGTGGCTGCCCCAGCAGAGTCCCTGGGAGCTCAGACAGGGCTGTGGATGGGGTGGCTGCCCCAGCAGAGTCCCTGGGAGCTCAGACAGGGCTGTGGATGCAGTGGCTGCCCCAGCAGGGTCCCTGGGAGCTCAGACAGGGCTGTGGATGGGGTGGCTGCTCCAGCAGAGTCCCTGGGAGCTCAGGCAGGGCTGTGGATGGGGTGGCTGCTCCAGCAGAGTCCCTGGGAGCTCAGACAGGGCTGTGGATGCAGTGGCTGCCCCAGCAGGGTCCCTGGGAGCTCAGACAGGGCTGTGGATGCAGTGGCTGCCCCAGCAGGGTCCCTGGGAGCTCAGACAGCTCCAAGCCCAACATGACAAGCACACACAAGTCTCAAAATGGCACAGCCAAACTGCTGGGATTCTGGAGCTCAGAACATTGCATAAATGCATGCTCTTTTCTTGTCAGGCCAGGGAGCTCCACTCACACAAAAATGAAAAAACACCTTGGTACACCTTGCACTGGACTCTAAAACCAAATTCAGTTCATCCCCTTGCACCCTGGATGGTACAGCATGTTCTGGCTGCTCAGCTTCTTGCTCCACAAAGTCCACCCCAGCTTACTTACACTGTATGGGAAACACTTTTAGCTGCCTTCACAGAGGAGATTATTTGTCATCTAGGTAAAAAAACAAAAAACCAAAACAACACAAAACACCCAAGTATTTTTGCATCACAAATAACCCAGCATCTCACACAGCAGAACAGCAAGTTCTGCTTTGATGCAGAAGGGGGATGAAAAGACAGAGGAAATCAATGTGTAGAAATTGGCACTCCTGAAGCTTTAGAAACTTGGAAGAGTCTGGGGAACAGACAAACTATCGACTCCCCTGCATCATCTCAACTGTACTTATTAAATAAGATCCCACGCCTAGCATCAACTCTACCATATGCATGCAGAAGGAAAAACATTTTCAGAACCTTTTATAAATGAAACCTCCATTGTGGCTGAAAAAAAAAAAAAAAAAAAGTATTATGCTAAAACTAAACTATTACAGAGGCTGCAGCTGCACAAATAAATGCTGTTTACCAGAGGAGGTATTTACTTACTGGCAGTCAAGATACGTTGGTTTATAATAAAATGGTGGCATTTTAGATTCATATTTTGCTTTTGCTACATTGTTTCCATTCGAGGCCATAAACTGTAAAAAGAGAAAAAAATCAGAAATAACTTTAAAAAATGTTAATAGTATTTTCCTTTATTACCTTTTACTTCTACAGAGCAATAAAATTATTGGGATGGGGGACCTGTCCTCATACTCAGAGGTTTGCCCAGGAGTGTGCACAGAAGGGCTGCTGTAGAAACTGCCTGCAAACCAGGGCTCAGAAATAAATACTGGTTATTATTGCTAGGGATCCTACAGCTCAAAATGATGCTGAGGACATCCCAGTCCCACCTGCACAATCCCCACAGGAGCAGGAGGCAGCACACAGTGGCATTTCCCCCTCACAGGCATGGGAATCAGATGGGATCCAACATGGGGATTAGGTAACCAGAGGGCAAAACCTCACACAGCTCCAGCAGGGTGACAGCCTCTGACAACACATCCTGTGCTTCAGATCACATCACTTGTGCCAAAAGGATGATTTTGTTTCTGCAAAGTCATTGCAGCTACCCCAGGAAGGAGCTTGAAGTGATAGACAATTAAATAAATAAACAAACAAATAAATATATAAAAGTTCTATCTGCCTTGACAGCCCTCCTTTCCAATAAATAAACATATAATGTCTCTATCTCCCCTGACAGCCCTCCTTTTCTTCTGACACACAAATGGCCAGTTGAGAACTCAGCAAAGAAAACTACTTATTTCCTTATTCATATATTTTATTTATTGAAATTCACTTTATAAGTGTAAAAAACCCATTCTTTTCCAGGCAGCCATGCTGAATACCTTTTGTTTTGTGTCAAATGCCAAGCATACAAATGTAAAAGCAGCTAAGCTTTTTTTTTTTTTTTATTACTGTCATGGTTTTGAATGTCTCACATTTACCTATTCAATCTATTCCCCCAAAAATATCTGGGAAGGAAATATCCATGCAACACTAAGGCCTATTCTCATAAAACACACAACTCCATGAGGTGCACCTTTCAGAAAAACCTCAGCTCTACACAGAGAAGAGACAGAATTCAATGACTGGTAGAGTTCTTCACGCCTTTGAAGACACCAGCAGTGAAAGCAGAAAGGTTTCCTGAGTGCCTTTACCAGCACCACACAAACCTAGGCAGGTGTGGGGTGTAAATAGAATTTATATTGTGAGAGTTTGGTTTTCAAGCTGTAAATTTAAGAGAAACAAAGCCAGAAATAGCTGAGCTGGGCAGGGGTGTTAAACCAGAGGTCTAGTCTAGACTAGAGATATTGTAAGAAACAAGAGAATAAAATTAATTTAAAATCAGCAATTTCTACATGCTATTTTTACAGGGCTGGGGGAAACCCTCACAAACTCTCCACGAGATGGGTGCTCTATCTCAACCAGCCCTCATTCCCACATTCATAAGCTAGACATGCTTTCTGAAATGCCATTCATTGTGGCACGTTCAGCCAGGGGAGGAGCCCCAGGTGCACACACATACCTCCACCTGGGCATCATCCCAGTCGTCCAGGCGCACCGACTTCACCTTGCTCACCTGCGGGATGTTGCGGTGGATGCCTGAGCAGTTCAGGCAGATAAAGATCCCCAGGCTGTGGGATGCCCAGTCCGGGTCTGGAAGCAAGAAGGAAAAGAGGGAATTGCACTTGACTGATCTTTTTTGGATTCAGGGCAGCAGGAGGTAGAGAGAGGGCAGGGCAGAGGAGTTCAGGAGTGACCAGGTGTGATGGGCCTGATTCTAAAGGCATCAGAGAAATAGAAATAGAAGAAATAGAAATAATAGAAATAAAAGAAATAGAAATAATAGAAATAGAAATAATAGAAATAGAAATAATAGAAATAATAGAAATAGAAATAGAAATAGAAATAGAAATAGAAATAGAAATAGAAATAGAAATAGAAATAGAAATAGAAATAGAAATAGAAATGTTTATATTGATAAGAATAAGAATTAAACTAACAATTAACAGATCTGCAATTCCCAATGCTGCTGTTATTCCCCAAACCCCAACATGCAGACAACTGCAAGGCCTCTGTAACTCGCTCCATGCTCACAGGAAGAGAAGAGGGGAATGAGGAAATTCCGCCCAAACACAGCACGGAACAGAAACTACATCAGCTCAGGGAAGTCACTATGCTGCTCCCTTTTTATTCATTTATTACATGTGCTCCACACAGAGACTTTCCTCCCAGCAGCCCAGCCCTCCACACCAGGAGCTTTCCAGCCCTTTCCATTTCCCATGGAAAAACGCTGCCAGTGCAGCTCTGTACTTTCTCTGAGCAAAACCACGCTCTGTTTACAGCCCTGGGCTGACACCTCACACAAAGCAATGCAAACATGAGTCCCTTGCCTCCAAATTCCTCCCTGGGAGAGGCACAGCCCCAAGCAGAGACCAGAGGAGGGCAGGGGCCAGGAGCAGGACACGTCCAGCAGTGTCCCTGGCACTGCCAGCAAAGCCAATACAGGGATCTTTGTTTGAACTCCAAGGCAAATGTCAGCAGAGCCAGCTGTGCCCCAGCAGAAAGAGCTGCACTGCAGGTCAGCCAGCCAGACACTGAATGCTCCATCCTCCCCAAACCCACAGGGCTGGGAGTTCCTCAGCCAAGCCATGGCACCAGGCTGGCAGGGACAAGGATGTTCCCTTCTTGTCATCTGTTTATTCCCCCACTGTAATTAAACCACAGCCTCACTCCCCACAGCACAGCAATTATTTATTAAAGGCAAGGGAATGTGCTTTCTCCTCCTTATGCATATTTAATGCTCTGTTTGTGTCTGTATGACTGGCATGGGGCAGCTCAGCTCCTGAGGGGTAACCAAGGGCTGCCACCAGCCTCACCCAAGGAACCAATTCAGTTCTCCAGAGGTGGCTCTGCTCAGATGTAAACCCCAGCACTAAATGAGGATTCTCATCAGACACAGCTGAGTGCCCACACGGGAGAGGGAGCAAATTCCCAAGCTGATCCACCAGCAGACACAAAGGTGGGTTTTTTCTGTTTCATGTAGTCTCCTATCCTCATCTGAGACCCCAGTGACTACAACTAAAGCCTGGCAAGTATAAAACCAGTCAGGTTGATCTAAGGGTGCTGCCCACCCTGCTCCTTCCACAAGCACTGGGTGACTCAGCCTCACCCCACCCCACATCATGCACCCCACTCATTCTGACCTCAAAAATTGTGGCCAGTTATTGGGCTGAAGGTTGGCAGCAAGCATCAAGAGTTTTGCAAGCTCGGGCACTTTCTGTGCTCTAACTCATCATGTTGTCCTCTCCCATATCCAAACACGTTTCTAATCAATGTCTGGGGCCCTCCAAACCTCCTGCCACAGAAACATCCCCAGGTTCAGCACAAAGGGTGCAAGTCAGGCAAGGTGAAAGCACCAGGGTGCTGTGTTCAAACAGCCTTCACTGACCTCAGTGCAGAGGATCAGATAATGGAATGTGGGAGGGTCAGAGGACAGAGCTGTGGCTGTGGTGAGGAAGCTGTGGCAGCAAAGTTTGGAGTTGGGTCCCTGGACTCAGCACAGCCACTCCAGGAAAACAGAGCTCCAATCCCTCCCAGAGTAATGAGAGCTGATCAAAGCACTGCCCAACCCAGGGAAACAGGTTTCAAAGCATGCACTGGCCAATAAAATATGTTTTATTGGCAGTCCCAATGCCTCTTCAATGTTCCCAGATTTATCTCAGGCATGAGGGTGGAATTCTTCATGTTGTCTGCAGCTTCATGGAGCCAGGCTTCCAAAGTCCCCCCCAAGAGGTAACCCCTCCCCTGGCTGCACTGCTGTGTGTGCCAGGACCAGAGGCTGCACACCTTCCTGCAGCCTGGCAGGGGACACACCCTGGTGCAGGAACATCCTGCAAGAAGATCCTGGAGGAGATTCCAGCTCCAGTGGCCACCAAGTCAGCTCATATCCAAGCTGTCTCTTCTTGGCATGGGCAAACAGCACCTCAAGCAACAGTTTCAGCATTCTTCTCACACCAACAGGATCTTCTCCAGACCAGACTCAAACACTTCTCCCTGCCCCACACCTTGGCAAGCCTTGTCTAATTAAGAAAACAAAAGCTGGATTATATTACAGGGTACATACACACACCCATATCACATCAAACACACAGGGCCACCCAGAAGGTGACAGTCCTAAAGATGAGCAGAGACAAGTGGGTCAGTGGTGACCCAGCCTTGGCAGGGATGCTCTCAGCTTGTTCAAAAACCACAGCCAGTAGCTATCTCCTCCTGGTCACCCTCCCTTCAGCATTTCTCCTCCTGCCTAGACCCAAATCCGTGTCCATCCAACACCACCAGTGTCCCACACAGCAAATTTCAAGGAGCTCCATGGCAGAGATGCCCTGCCAGACCTGACCCCACCATTCCCATCTCTGCCAGGTATTAATAGCACTTCCTCCTTGCTGCTCTTCTGGTTTTAGAAATATGTCTTTTGTGGCAAGGGTGGGTGTAAGAACTGGGGATGCTCAGCTGGTTGTGTGCTGCTCTCCTGTCACAGACCAAAACAACACACATTTGGCAGCTGGGTTTTGTCCCAAAGGAAACACCAGGCAGGAGGAGAGTTCAAAGGCCTCAGGTACTGACTTAGCCCCATCCAGAAAACTCCTGGATAGTGAAAACTCCCAGAACAAACTGATCTGCCAGGGCAAGTCTCTCTGAAATATCACTGTTACCATAATTTGGGATTTCTCATGGTTCTTGCTCTCCTGGCTGAGAACATCTAACAGCAAGCAAGGCAGCCCAAACCTTTCCCAGGCTTTAGTAGAAAGCCAAAAGGAATTTCTCAGCATCATCTGAACAAACCATAGGATTACAGAGGCATGTGCTGCCCTGTGACCTCCCCGTGTCACAGCTCTGCCTGTGCACAGGAAGCAGGGGGTGGAGAATTGCCCAGCTCCAGCTCCTGGAGGCTCTGCCAGCCCTGCTTCCCCTTCTCTCCACTGCCTGCACTCGTGACACCGTTTCTGAAGAAACCCAGCAAGGAGCCCATCACACCCACACGTCTGCTGCAGGGACTGGGGACAGAGCCCAGCCCTGCCATCCAGGGCAGCACCCAGGGCTGCTCCTCCAAAGCCTTTTAAGGGTTTGGGGCTCCCCAAACACATCATGGTCCCTCTCTCTCTCTATGCTCTCCACACAAATTCTCAGCTCAGGGACACGCCAGTGATCCCCAGCCTTGGTTTATCACAGACTTCAACCCTTCGAGCGACTGCACCAGAGATAAGACAACATCTTATCAAACATTGAACTAAATTTTCATAAGTGTCTTCACACAAAACAGTGAGTTTTGGGGCAGCACCATCAGTTTAGTGACCCCAGGCTGCATGGCTGGCAAGCTGAGGTCTCTATAGATAGGTGAAGTCCACCTTGCTGCTGGACACTTCAACAGCTGGGACACTTCTCCATGCTGGGCATTACTAAGAGATCAGTAATTTTATTATTCTGTCTGGGCATTGCCAAAGAAGTGCACTGAAATGGCAATATGTCATAATCTGGGCTTTTTGGGCATTGCTCAAAAAAGATGATTTTTTTCCTAAGCCTCCAGAAATTTGAGCAAACAGCAGTGAAGCCTAATGAAAACGCTCCAGCATGCCTGAGTTCCACACAAATTACTTTATTCCATTATTTCAAGCCAAAAGGAATAAAAATGAATGAGGAACAACGGGAACATTAAACCAAATACACTGTTGTAAGTGCAGAAAGACTCTTATCCTGAATGACCAATTCCAGCTCTAAAAGGCTTTCACTGCCCAGTGTGGTAGAGATTCCTGGTAACCTATAAACAGATTATAATGCCTTTCAAAATAAAGACATGAGTCAGCTTCATTTTAAAAATTAAAGAAACCAAGAAAGCTAAACTAAACTCAGGAGGAGGGCACTGGGCTGGTGTTTTCCCATCTCATTCATCTGAAAGCAAAGGCAGAGATTAGAGAAGCAAAAACTAAAACAAAACACTCGGGCAACACAGAAACTCAGAAAATTAACTCAGAAATTAACTTCTTCACCCAGCCCTTTTTACAACCACAAGCCTCAGGAAAACCCAGCACAGTGAACCATGAATGCAGCTTCAACCCAGCAACCCTGAACTAAGGAAAAAGAATAAAATGAAGGCTAGAAAGAGAAAATATTATGGAAATAAAACCAACATAAGACCCAGGACAACTTGTAGAAACCAAAGAGATTGGAAGCTGGATGATAATGGATTTTTTTAAAAATGAATAATCAGTATTTCCTGTATCCAGAATATAAACATGAGGTTCCAGTTTGAAAATATCTAGGTGCCATCAATCCAAGTAAAATCCCACGAAGCAGAGCAGCAACAGGCTCAAAGCAGACAAGAGCAAGAACTCAGAGTCCCAAAATTTGGATGCTCCTGCTCCACCTTTTGCCTTGAGCTACATTTATCACTACTTATAGCACAATATTGATGACCAATGCAAACATCTGATGCACAGCAACACATCCTCAACATACTCACATTAAGGCCTGACCCTTAATGATGACTTGACCCTAAATGATGGCCTGACCCTTAATAAAGAGACCTCTCCAGGCAGGCAGAACCTTTTTTACACTGCACAAGAAAACTGATACAGGGTAGAAACCACAGGGATTTTAGTGTGATCCACACAAGCACAAAGCCTTTCCTTCTTGCTGCTGATTTTTCCATGTCCAAGACAGGGAACCTCATGTTCAGCACTGAAGTTCTGTAGCTATTTGCTCTAGGGAAGGATTAGGAGGCCAATAAACAGCCCCTGGTCATGCATGTTGAAAAATAACAATAAAAAGAGTTAACACTGAAGTCAAACCACCTCCTACCAACACTCCTCTCTAAGTAGGAAAATTTTTCAGTGAAGGCACTAAACTTGCCAAGGTCTTTTAATTCAGCTGGCAGGTCCCAGCAGCCCACGACTGTGCTGCAGCCCAGGCACCAGGACTGGACAAAAATCACCATCACATTAAACCTCCTTTGTTTCAAAAAGCCCTTTTTCCTGCAGAAAATGGCACTGACCTAAACACAACTGCTGTGGGATTTTTAAATTTTTTTTTTCCTTCTTACCCCTCTGCTTACAGCCAGGGAGAAGAGCTGGCCAGCTCCCAGAAACCCAAAAAATAAAAAAAAAAAAAAAAAAAAAAAAAAAAAAAAAAAGGAAAAAGCTCAGTATTTAAGTGTGAGGACAATGGAGGTGAGGGAACAAGTTTCCACTTGGAGCTGGAGGATGAAAATCCTGTTTCACACCATTGGAGCAGCAGAGCTCTGGAACAGCTTTCCAGTGGGAGGCAGTGGGGGAAGAGCTGTGAGCCCCATCCTCCCAGGGGATGGGCAGAGGGGCTGCAGGTGGCAGCACCTGGCAGGACCCAAGGACTCCATCACCTTCCCCATCTGGGATTTTAGGAGCAGCAGCTGGAGGGAGGAAGGAGAGGGCTGAGATCAAATCAGTGAATGATTGATCTTAATCCTGAGCAAATCAAGCAATCCCCAGCACTCAGGTGTTTCCCTCTAACCACCACCCTCACTTGGTGACATCCAGGGAATGGAAAAGCTTCACCTGAGAAGAATTGAGAAGGAAAAGGTGTTTACAAGCACTCAGGCACCCTGAGGCTTTCAGATGTGCTGTTACACCAGAACACTGGATCTGCTGGGCTCTGCAGCACAAAGCTCCAATTCCAGACTCCCCTCCAGCACCAGCCTTCTGTTCTTCCTCCATCCTTCACCCCCTCTGGGCCCCAGGCACAGAGGCCAATGTTAGCCAGGATCCACGTGCCAATAATCCATCCCAAATAAGAAAGATAAAATGATAACAAGCCATGTAAACTGCTGCTGGAGGGTTTAAACTGCAGGATTGCTTTGATGGGATTTCCATTTCTGTCTTCAGAGCCTCTCTGTCCTCCTACAATGTAAAATAATTCTCACTCCATGGAAACACGAGCCTAAGTCATAGAAAAATAAAGAGAGAAATACTCAAGGTCTTGTTATGCCCTGAGATAACCATCCGTCTTATGATGTGAGGAAAGATTGCCTGAGACAAAGAATCATTTAGGAAAAAAAAAAAAAAAGCTGAACTGCCACATTAGTCTTGAAGAAAGAAAGATTATTCTAATGCACAGAGAGCCATTACACACCAGCAATTCAGTAACATTGCTCAGTTTGTGCTTAAGACTGCATTTACCATGCTGTGTTCACTGAGAAAGCACAGATTTAAACCCACAAAAAACACAACACCCAGGACACAGGAGTGTGTAATGACACAGAACCCAAAGCCCCATCTAATAATTTTATTAGTGGCTTCTACCCAACAATTCAGTCCTGAAGATGTAACCAAAGCAGTCTCATTATGCATTACAAATCAATGACACTTTTTACAACTGAAATATCTTTTATTCAAAACCTTTCTTTGCGATTTAAGGTTTCACAAAAATGCAATTAATAAAAACTAACTAGAAACCTAAAAAAAAAAAAAAAAAAAAAAAAAAATTACAAACACAACCTGCAATTGAGAAATGTAATCCCTCAGTTATTTTGGACTCTGATTTTCTACTTTAGCATCCTTTCTGCATTCCCAGCTGTCATGGCCAGGGCCCCTGCAAGACTGTTCTCTCCACCTGAGACATCCCTCCAAACCTGTGCACAGACCAGGGAAACACACCTTGAACAGGGCAGCCTTACAGGGCTTGGCCACTTCCACCATCCTCAGTCATGATTAAGTGGCAAATTCAGGGCCAGCCCCAGGCTGTGCCCAGATCTCCCCAAGGAGATGGGATGATCCTGCAGGGGATGAAATTATTTACCCACCCCTGGAGCAAAAACCTCCCCTGATGCCCCAGGCCTGACCCCAACTTTGACTTTTGCATGGTCACAGCTCAGCCCAGCGATGCCAAGCTGAGAGCTCCATTGCACCAGGGGTTTGTGACAGAACACAGAATACCTGGGACAAGCTGTGGCTTCAGGGCTCTGGCTACTGAGCCTCTCCCAAATGCCAAAGCAGCACCAAAACAAAATATCCCTTTTTGACAGCAGGGAAGGAAAAAAACAAACAAACTTTCACTGACTGGCTGATTTCTCAAACAAATTATTTCCAAAAGAAAAATAAAACCCATCTGGCTTCCAAATACACAAATTAAAGTGACTAACAGAGAATTTTTCCCTTACTATTTCCAACCCATCCTATTCTTTGTTATGAGCATCCCTGAGCTAAATGGCTACCTCTTATCATGGATCCTGTACTAACAGGGTATTTCAGGGAAAGGCACTCACCCACCTGAGAAACAGCAATAACAAATCCTGATCTTTGGCTTCCCCCCAGCTGTACCAGATCAGCCCTACTGATACTCACATGTGGGAAAGAACAAGTCTGCCCTGCCTCCCTCATTTTCTGTCTATTCCCCACCCTCCCTCTTCTTTCCTTCTCACTTCATTTTCTCTGCTTTGGTACTTTTCCAGAGTCAGTTGCCCACCTGGTTCCAGCTGTTACCTTTATCCTTGTGTGGATCCCACTTCTCAGCAAAGAACATTCTTGCACTCCTTTCTGGAGGCTCTCTGGATACTTATCCTTCCTCTCCTGCATTACCTCATCCCCAGAAAGAGCTGGCCTGCCACACCTGCCCAGGATGAGTAACTGAATTCAGGCTGAATGTTTTCTATACTACCTACAGACACAAGTTATTATCTTTTGTTAAGTAGCCCAGGGCATCTCAAGTTTATTGTCCCTCACAGGCACACGAGCACATTACAGCACCATGAATAGCTCTCATTTGCCAAAGAAACTGAAGCAAAGTCACTAAAGAAACTGGGTTGATGAACAGGGAGGTGGTCCTGAGGAAGTAATGCCATGAGAGTTCAGAAGAGGCTGAATGATATTAATATAGCACATCTTGACTTACAATAGACACTGGCCCAAATTCTCCTCTCTGACTTTCAGATTCACTAAGACAGCTCTGTATGCAAATGTCACCAAAACCAAAGTATGGTTTTGTTGTTTTACAGGCCCTTCTAGTGCTTTTAACAACAACCTTCTTATCTTGATATGAGCTATTTTATTGACCTACAGCTCCATCTCCACCCTGGTGATGCTGAGAAACTTCCCAATTTGCCTGGGGGCTTTATGTTCTATACCCACAAGGTGAGGGAGAATCACCCTGCGGGTCTGAATGGCCCAGGTTTGTAAAGTTTTCTCCAGGAAGGAACAATTTAGGCAGACACCTACTCGGGGAGCCCAAGCTGTGCTCAGCAAGACACCTCCGAGGCGGGCTGGTACAGTCAGACAGAGCAGCAGATGGGTGGGAGCAGGCAGAGCAGCGCGGCGCTGCAAAGCCGTTCACGCTGTGCCCAAAGTTCTTTGTCCTTTCCAGCCGGGCACCGGAGGACACAACGCATCTGAAAGTGAACTGCAGTGTCCTGGGATGCAGACTAGGGATATAAAAGCACTGGGAATGGTACGAGCTGGATAGCGGTATCCAATAGATCTTGACATCCTAAACAAATCAATAGCTGGGAAAATAGGGCTCA
This sequence comes from Muscicapa striata striata, assembly GCA_030060385.1. Lineage (NCBI taxonomy): Eukaryota > Metazoa > Chordata > Aves > Passeriformes > Muscicapidae > Muscicapa > Muscicapa striata. The sequence goes on along the minus strand of JAREIS010000126.1, from coordinate 5,786,154 downwards.
GCTGAAGCGTTGGGTTTTTCTTTAACCTATAGAATGACAGAGGCTGAGAAGGACATCCTCCTCAGAGCCACCCTGCTCAAGCTAATACAAATTGAGGTTTTTCTGTATGATGATTTTTTTTTTTCTTTAAAAATTGCTCTGCAATTTTTCTAAGATTGTTCTCAAAGACAGATCCCACCACCCCACGCAGACTCTGCTCAGCAACAGCATCACAGCCCGACCCCAAAAAATTCACCATCCAAAAGGCGAAGAAGACATTCCCAGCCCAGATTTTCTCCCCTCCGCACACGAAGACGCCTACAGACATTCCACCCCGCTCCCTGCGCAGCTCAGGCACCCATCGATGGCAGCTGGGCAAAGGTTGCAGGGCAGGATGTCCGCAGCGCTGCCCCGTGTGTTTGCTCACTGACAAGGCAGGAGCAGACGAGGGGACACGGGGGACACGCGGCCCCCGCAGCGCAGGGCAGAGCCCGCACCGCCCGGTTCCCGGTTCCCGGCTCCCGGTTCCCGGCTCCCGGTTCCCAGCCCGGCTGCGCTGCAGCCCGCGGGGACCCGCCGGGATGACATCAGCGCTCACCGAGAGCCGGCCCGGCCCGGGGGGAACGGGGAAACCGCGGCCGGGGCTGCTCCGCGGGGACCGCGGCAGCGCAGCGCATCCCTCCAGCAGCCCCGGAGCATCCCCGCTGCATCCCCCCGCGGTGGGGAGGGGGCTCGGGCACACCCTCGGCGGGGCACACCGCCCGGACAGCGCAGAGCCCCCCCGCCCCGTGGCTGTGCCGTGCCGTGCCGAGCCGTGCCGTGCCGTGTTGTATAGTGCCGTGCCGTGCCGAGCCATGCCGTGCCGTGCGGACAGGTGCAGGTGCAGCCGCCGCCCGCGCCCCCCACCTCCCCTGCCCTTCTTACCCGGGGCGGCGCAGTCGGCGCACGCCGCGTTGCCCGGCCGCTGGAGCAGCTCCACCAGCGCCTTCCTGCTCCTCTCCTTCGCCATGGGGGCGGCTCGGCGGGGCTGCGCTCGGTCCTGGCGCTACGGCAGCCTCATGGCGCGGGCGGGGGGCGCTGGCGAGGCGGGCGGCGCCCGGGCGGCTCCATTCGGCCCCGCTCGCCCCGCGCACGCCGAGCGCGCTCCGGCCGCCGGGAGCGCCGCGCCGGGGCGGTGCTGCCGTGCCGTGCCGTGCCGTGCCCTGCCCTGCCCTGCCCGCCCGGGGCCGGGAGCCGGAGCCGCCCGCCGCCGCCGCTCCGCTCGCTGCGGGCGCTGCCGCCTCCCCGCGCCGCTCGCCCGCGACCTCCAGCGGCAGCGCCCGCCCGGGCGGCTCCTGCCCCCGCGGTGCTCCGCGACCTTCAGGGCATCCCACCCGTCCTGCTGCCTCTCCTGGTTTAACTCCGGTGGGAGCCGGGGGTCTTCACCTGTGGGAGGGAGAGGCTGGCAGCAAGACCAGCTCTCGCCCTGGCAGGTTCATAGCAGCATGTTTGGGATGGCCCCCTAAATCAGCAGCTTTTGGGGGTGCTTGTGGAGGTTTCACTACTAGCCCCATGCACTCCAAAACACTCCTCCCTCACTGCTGTCCTTCACATCACCACCAGCTTCCATGTCTGCCTTAGCAGGACTGTCCTCCAAGCATCTTCCCACGTTTTTCACACCTCCCTGGTGTCAAGGGAGTACTGGGGGGAAAACATCCCTGTGTCCTTTTGGCTGAACATCTCGTGCCGCCTATGGGGCAAGACTCCTTGTTTAGCCAGGCAAAGACTAAAGTGTCACTCGGGGGCAGGATGTGGGAAGCTTTTGGCCAAGGAAGAGTTCAGAGCTATGCCTCCTTAACCCCTGCTGAGACCTTCTTCTCACTATGGGTCACTTGTGATGCTGCTATGGACTGTTTGTGGTTCACACATCTCTGCTTATGGAAACAAACTTGCAAAGCAAGTCCCCATTTAAACCATCCAACTCTGCTTCCTCCAACAAAGCAGTGCCCTCCTGCAAGCTCAGCTCATGCCATTCATGCTGCCCATGAGATTCAGGATGTGCACAAGCATCTGCAAGAGGAGGTTTCCAGCAGCTCCTGGAAAACTTTCAAAACCAAACCACCATCTTGATCCTGCAAACATGAGGATGTGAGCAGGTTCCTGAGAATATTTTGTGGGAGAAAATAGCACCTTAAATACAGGCAGAGTCATGGCCTGGTACATTTACAATGCTCCCTTTGCCTGGAATGCCTTTTCCTAACTGACTTTTGCATTTGTGCTGCCAGACAGGTGACTGCATCCAGGTTTATTTCTAGCTGTTTTAAACTGATGCTGGACTCTTCTGTGCTGACTCAACCCAGTGTCATGCATCATGCTAGGCTTGCTGCTTTTACACACATAGCTTGATAATGTCTGGAAACTCACTCCCATCCTAACCAAGGGCATAATCCTCCTAACAGACCGTTTGTGGGGAAACTGAGCTGCTGCATCCAGACCCTCACCTTCTCCAGCCTGAGTCACTGACACTCACCTGGAACACTAGCACTGGCTCTAACACCCTCAGAGTGAAACCAGCTCAGCAGAGTACCTTAACCCTCCACACCTGTGCTGTGTTCAAGCTAGACAGTGTAAATGTTACAGGATCAGAGCCTTACCTAAGCCCAGGTTAGGCCAGCTTTTCATTTGCACTTTGGCTTTTCCAGAAGAGGCATTTGCTGAACGCTTCATGTAGTAGCCAGGATGCCACACATCATTATGAACTAACCACGGGCCAGCACTGGGAGCAGTGAGGGGGTTTGGTTTGAAAGTCTCTGTTTAGCTTTCCATTAAGACTTATTGATTCTCTTAATTTTTTGTTCTCCTGGTTGCTAGGCAATTCCTCTCTCTCTTCCGCGTGCTGGAAGCCAGGGCTGCAGACAGAAATTTATATCTTGTAATAAAATCAAATAAAACAGAGCCTGTTGTCAATGATGAGAGGGGAGAATTTCATAAAGGACAGGTGGAGCAGGAGAGCAGGGCCAGCAAGGGTCGATCAGCAGCATCCTCAGCATTTAAGTCTCATCACAATTACTCCAGACTTCACATGGAAACAAACAGCCCACGTGGGTGGAGGGGATGTGGAGAGACAGGGAGAAAAGTTGGAACTAAATGAGCCAGAAATGAAGATAAACTTTTGTTCAATGGAAAATCAAAGGCTTGAGCCAACCTCACAAGCGTATCTCAGTGAATTTACTCCTGGCTTATACAAGGTTAAGAGGTTGGGTATTGCCCCAGTGTTGGTTGGCATAATGTTGATCCAGGGTAGGCACTGAGGTTCTTCTGATTGACTCCTGAGGATTGTGATTCCTGGTGTAGACCAGGGACTGCATCTGAGTTTACATCTCACACTGGGTAAAGAGCAAAGGTTGCCCCTGCAGGGCTGGTGGAGGCTGATGGGCATCACTGCTCAGGCCTGTCTGTGTCAGACTGTTCCCTCCTCTGAGCTTGGCCCCACACTTTTCCTGTGGATAGCACTTTTCAGGGAATGTCTACATGAATTTGCTCCTACTTCTTGCAAAATCTCTGACCAAAATCTCTGACCAAACTCTGGAGGTGGGCTGTCGCTGTCAATACATCACCCTCATTCAGATGCTTCCTGTCTCTCCACTGCTAAGTGACTTGGAGGTCTGACATAAATTCATATCCATATGTATGTAAATACTTACATATTTATGTGTAAAGATGTGTTTGTTTGTAAACAACACACACTTTTAACTCAGTCTTTTCTAAATCACAAGGTTGTTGCCTTAGAAACGGACGTTATTAATGCGATCTCCCGAGGTGCTGAGCACGGTGGCAGCAAGGGCAGCCTCTGGAAATGCCAGAGACTGAGGTCAGGGCAAAGAACACTCAGAAATTCCTGGAAACCTTTCCATCATCTTTGTGGTGACGCCCTGAAAATGCACAGACATCTGTATACCTTCTCCTCACCCTTCCATATCAGCTCCTTGCACCCCGAGCCTGCCTTTTGTTAGGAAAGAGCTGTTTACTCTGGGGTTTAGTTAATTTAGCAGCCCTACCCCTGAAAAGGCTAAATCAATGTCACAGCCATGCAAGTAAAAGGGTGTTAAACACAACCCTTGATGTGACCCAGGAGCACATTCCCAGCACAGTGTGGGGAAGCATTACAAATTCCTGCGTGAACAGCAAACCTGAACAGAAATATCAATAATTCATGCCACGGCAACTGCATTCAAGCAAAACTCTGGAGGAGCAGATACACCAGGCAGGATTCCATAGGCTTCCTCAGCACCACAGGGGAGGCAGCTCTTGCAGCTGAACAAGCTGCAGCACTGGCACCCACACCTATGTTAAAGCAGCTCATTTCCGTTGCAGTATTGGTTTCCTGTTCAAAAGAAAAAGAAAAAAAAAAGGAAGAAACCAATCCTAGAGGTTTTTCTTTAAAAAAAAAAAAAAAAAAGAAAAAAAAAAAAAGAGTTTTCTGGGTTATCCAGTTAAATCAAGAGTGGTATAGCTGGGAGGGAGGAATGCCACAGAGCAGAGAGCTCAGATCAGGGCAGTTAAAAACTCTTGAACCAAAAATCCAATAATGATGCCAGCTTTCTCTTATTTTGAGCAAATTGCTGTATGGAGCCTGTGAGATTGTTTTTGTGTGGAACAGGGAAAAGCACATGTGGTTAGGATGTGTGGATTGAGTTGAAGAGGATGATGCAGGAGAAAAGGATGTGAAGGTGGGAAAAGAACTGTGATGTCCTGTGTCTGCAGAGCTGCTCTGCACCTGCAGCAGCCCTCAAAGAACACAAAGTGTTGTGCAGCTTTATAAGTGTCTCAATGCAGAGTGATCTGCAGATCAGGGTTTCTTTCTATTTGCATAGTGGTTAATTCTATTGCAGCCCAGTGTTACCAGTGTGAAAAAAGGGGAGCCCTTTGCTCCCATGATTTAACAGTCAGGCAGTTTCCACCATGCAAACCAGACCACAGAGATCCTCTGTAGGGAAGCAGAACTGGAGAGAATGAGGACAAGGGGGTGTTCAGACCAAAACCTCTTTTTTTAGATTTCTGCAGCACTCTAGAGCTGATCACTGCTCTCTCACAGCCATGCTGCCACAAAACTTCTCTAACCACCAGCCTGTCATGTGCTCTGGACACCCTTTCAGTTTCTTTTCCACCTGCCTCTGGCCAGCAATGGGCTGGTTTGGGGGTCAGTACATGGCTGCAGGGGCTGTTTAGCTGTTCAGACAGCATGGTTGAGAGCCAAAATATGTCTGAGAGAGAGAGAGAGGGAGAGAGAGGATGTAATTGATGGCTTGAAGATGTTGGATATTTGTATGTCTGCTCCACAGCACCTGGGGAAATCTCAATGTAAGATAAACAGCTCTGCAACAGTCCTGTTGTTGCACCAAACTCATTTCCTATGATGTAAAATATGACATGGAGGGGGCAGCTGAGGGAATTGGCTCCATGGCAGCTGCAGTGAACCAGCTGAAGCTATGCTGATTTCCACTGTCCAATGACAGACTCTTTTCTGTGCACAGAGGAGATGAAATTAGTCCAAGGAAGTCAACAGTTCACCTACGTCAGTGGTAGACCACTGCTTTTAGCATTATTCCTGATTTATCCTAATTGAGAGACTTAGGCCTGTGGAATCTCTGTATGGAGAAAGCCAACATGTGTGTGATGACATTCATACATCAGGGGATCAGCTCCTCCAAAAAAAAGTCAAAGTGATCATTCAGAGCAGGACGTCATCAATTCAGTCTGAGTCAGAGACACAGCAGGACAGGTTCAGCGTGCAAACAGCAGGGCAGCACTTATCATGGAAATTGCTTTTGCTCAATTCCAGTAATTTAATTTCTTCCTGGCTCAAATGGCTCATCCTTCCAGGTACAGCTTGGAGACATTCAGGCAGGAGGCTGAGCTGTGTGATGTCACGTTCCAGGGTGGACACTGAAGTCACCCACCCACCTGCTGCCAGCTCTGGGTGCTGGGAACCAGGGGCTGCTCCCACCAGGGACACAGAGCAGAGAGGATGATGGAGGTGCAGGCAGGACCACAGGACGGAGGGGCTGAAGTCCAGAACTTCACTTCTGGTCTGGAAGTCTCTGCAGCAGAGCCTGAGTCCCTCAGAAGAAAATTCTAAAAGGGCATTTTAAAAGGGCACAGAAGAAGAGAGAAAACAGTGCAGTTACTGGCCCCAGTGGTCAGTCTCATGTCACAGACTGCTGCCTTCAGCTGCTGGTCCAGCTCAGGCAGCTGAGAGCACATCCCCTTCTGTAGCACTGCTCAGCTGTGATTTAAATGAAGCAGTAGATGGAAAAAAAAATGTGGTTTTTCTCTAGAAAGAGATTAAAAATGGTGGCCTGAAGAGAGCTGCCAAACAGCTGGAGATGGTAATTCAGCCTCCCCCCAATTAACTTTGTCCACAGAAAGTTGAGGGCCGTGTCCTACCCTTCCTCTGGCTGCTGATAAGATTGTTTAGATGTCACTGTATGCCTCCTAAAAGCTCCCACAACACTGAGATACAGAGCATGCTGCTCATTTATCTGTTTATTTCAGTATGCTTTGCCAAAGAAAAATCAGCAAAGAATTAATTAACAGCAATTATTTCCAGCAACAACAGAGCAGCCCTGCTCCAGAAGCCATGAAAACAACATCATGAGACCCCTGTGGCCAAAAGCCTTTCTAAACAGGTGCAAAAATAAACAATTTTATAGCAGGGTATAAAAAGAGCCCAAGCCAGGTTGGGGAATGGCAGGAGAGCAGCCATTTCCATGGCTGAGTCAGAGCAATCACCCAGGTGAGTTTTGTGAAGGAGCCTCAATAAATGAACCAGAGCAGAAGCACCGACCTGAGTCGGGAAGAAGGAGCAGGACCAGGTTATTGCTGCCACAGAGGGTTTACTACACCCATCACCCTGTGTTAATAGTGCTGCTGAGGTGATTTACTGTCCCAGTCAGTCCAGCCGATTAGAGCAGTGATCTAAAGTACAGCCAGCTCCAGTTTCAGTGATAAACATCACCCCCCTGCCTATTACTTGCTAAAATAAGCTGAAATAAAGCCATCAATCCAGACATCTCTGTGCTCAAATGAGTCCTTTTAGCTGGCACCACACCACCTGCAAGTCTCCTGCCATGCCTGCTAAAAGGATGGAGGTAGATGTTCCAGACATGCTCTCATTTTTCACCTACCTGGTTCTTATTCAGCAGCCAGTGCACTCAGCATCTCTGTCCCTTTGACCAGAGCATGCACCTCCTGTCAGCACAGCCCTGCAGTGCCCCAGTTCCTGTAACATCTCTGTGCTGCCCATGCACAGCCTGAGCATCTCCCCTCACACAAGGTCAGGATGCACCTCCTGCCAGAGATGTTCCCCTCCATGCTGCCCCCCTCAACCCTAGCTGTTGGCAGAGGACAGTCCCTCTTTTCCACCAGACTCTGCAGCACAGTTTGGGGTTGGGGGAAACTAAACTAAACCCCACACTCCACCCACCTGTACCACTCCCACGGATGTCTGTGCACACAGACTGATCACACCTGGTCCGTGGCACTGCTCTGCTCCCCCATGCAGATCCTGCTCTGGGATTGCATGGACACAGCACACCTACACCTCTGGATCAGACAGAAATTGGAAAGCACAGAGAAGGGGGGCAGGTTTGTGCTGCCTTAGCAACCACTCTGAGCATGCACATGAACATGGGGGATGTGCCAAACAACAGGCACACCCCAAAGCCTGTGCTCTCTGCAAGGCTGAAGACAACCTGCTTAATCCAGGGGTGAAGTCAGCACAACTTAACTCCCACCCCCATGCTAAAGAGCAAAAACCAAAGGAGGCAACCTCAGCCCCCAGCAAGGAGCCAGCCTCATTACACCCCTGGGATTTCCTATGTGGTGCTTGCTCAGGGGGCTGTGAAGGCTCATTTATCACTGGGGGTTTGCTCCTGCCTGGTTCAGCATCCTGGTTACCAGCAATTTTCTCAGCATTGATCTGATCCGCAGCTTCTCTGCAATCCTGAGTGGCAGAAGGAATTTTTTTTTCCCCATCTGGGTCTGCCTGCCCAAAAACTGACTTCCTCAGTGTGGTGAAATGCTTTTCCATCCAGCCAGCCCTGCTGTCTGGGGCTGTCAGTGCAACCCAGAGGGGAAGAGCCCTTGGCAGATTGGCAGCAGATGGCTACAGCACACAGCATCACCTCAAACCCTCAGGGACGTCCTGGTGTCCCAGATTCAGGGGTGCCATCATTCTTCTGCCTTGCCCACTGAGGAGAGATGCTTCCACACCCTGCCAAAAACCAGAGCATGGTTTAATAACAGAGAATGTAAATTGAGCAGACACAAGGGGGCCTGACTGCCTCACAGAGCACCCCTCCCATGCTGCTGTCTTCCCACGTGCTCCCTGTGCTCAGCAGCTCTGCAAGCAGGATCAGAACTGGGTGTGTGAGCAGGTTCTTGCTGAGCAGGGCTTGCTAGAAGCAAGAAAACTAGAAATCCTCCAGAACTCAGAGCTGTCATCTCCCCTAAGGTTACTAAAATAGGCAAAGGACTCAGCTGCCCAAAGAGACTGCAGAAACACTCCCACCACCTGATTTTTAAACCCATCGAGGTGAAGTGAAAAGCCTGGGTCATTCTGTCTCCTTGCTTTCTTCACCCCCCTACTGTTTCTTTGCCAGGCTGCTTTCCATCACTGCTCCTATCCAAGTTTACCATAATTCATAAGGACCTGGGCAGAAAAGCATCCACAGTACAAGGTGGTTTATGGGCTGCTCATTGCCAGGCAGCAGGACACGTGGGGAGATGGACCCCAGTATCCCTCCCACAGCACTGGGAACCAACCTCACCCTGTGTGGGAAGGGCTGCTTGTGCAGGCATCCCCCTGGAGGTGGGGAAATGTGGGACACCAAGGGCTGCATTCAGCTCACCAGATTTGATCAGCTGGACTGTTTTACCTCACAGACACTTTTTTGGGCTGTATGGTGAATGCCAGCTTGTCATTCAGCCAAGCCCAGCAGGAGTCAGCAAGCCTAAGACTGATGCACCTGCTAATACAAATCCCAAAATCTCCTGGATAATGAGAGAGAGCACAAGCATCAGAACCTCTAGGGAGAGCCATAAAAATCTGTCCCTGTATCATCATCAGTTCCAGGAAACAAAAAAATGGATCAAGGTCTATCGAGTCCCCTGCATACACTCATTGGACTTCTAGGTGACTTTCTATGAAGCTCCTATTTTGAGCAGTGATCAATTATGCATTTCAAGCCATATGGCACCTTCATTCCAGAAGGAAGGCATTTTATCTTGAAATCTGTAAACTAGAAAATCTGCTGCATCCTGACAAAAAATGCAACATTGCTAGTTACTCACAGAGGCAGAATCATTAAGAAAAAGAAAATAAAACCAGGATAAGTTTAATCAGATGTCCAGTTTTCATTGAAATACCCTTGAAAAGGAAATATATCCTTGTATTTGCACTTCCAGTCTTTTTTTAAATTAATGTGAGTCAGAACTTTGATTTTTGTGGGAAACTTGATGTAATAGACAACATTCCCCATTTAGCAGAAGGATCTCTTCCAGGCACAAAAGCACTGAAGTCCTCTGGATAGATATGCTACCAGACACGACAGCAGTCCTGCACACTAACAGAAGTATCATTCCCATCCCAGGAATTATGGATGAGAAATGTAGAAAAATACTGCTCTCCAGTGGAGCCAGAACATCCAAGGCACTTCTCAGAGCAGCAACAAGTGATGCTCCAGACACTGACATATTTTATATGGCAGCAGGCTGTTCCTTCTCTCACAGCCTCCTACAACCCAGGTTTCATCCCAGAGATCAGTGAAAATGATGCTGCCTCTCAGTTCTCTGCTTGGAGTGAGACAACAATGAGGTGAAATTTAAGAGGTGCTTTAACTCGTTGTCCCTCGCCTGGTTCAGCCAAAACCAAAGGCAGCAATAAATGAAAGCTGTTTTGATTGCTGCCCCAACGGACAAATAATCACCAGCAACAATGTGTTCTCCCAAGGAAACCAAGCTGGTGACCACTGACCATAAGTGCAATACTCAGCCACAAGGAATTCCTCGGGCCTGAAGCCAGCAGGACAAACTGGGGAGAATGCTTTGGGGAATGACCAAGCGTGAAGGTCAGCAGCCACACCCACTGCCTGCTCTGCCTGCTCACAGCCCCAAACATTGACCCCACAGGTGCTGCCAGCTGTGACCCTCCTGCTATGCCAGCTATGTCCTTGCAGGTGGCAGATGCAGCAACAATCCCTCCTCAGCACTGAGGCACGGCCTCGTTGTGCTCCTACAAAGGACTTTGGACCATGGCCCATTTCCAGAGGCTCTCTTTGCATAGGCTCTCCTGTGAAAGCACACCCAGAGCTCTGGAAATGTTTATTAAACCCTTTCTTCCTGGTTCTGCAGGTCACTGGAGTTGTTTGGAGAGATACACCTAGAGCTCAAGGTCTCCCAGGAAGATGTAAGGATGGTTAACTTGCAGCAATGTTCTCTCTGTAAATAACTGCTGTGATCAAGGTTAAGCTCTTTGTGGTTGAGTGGATTTTAATCTGAGCAAAGAATGTTTGGGCAAAGCTCTGCTGATCCAGAGCCCTCCGGGGACTCCCTGGGACCGATCCCAAGCAGCTGGGTGCCTCATTAGGGTGTGAACGAGGCTTTGCCGCAGAAAAGCTACAGAAAAGACAATTGCAACTCCCTGGCTTATTGATTTCTATTGTGATGGTAACAGCTCACATAGATCTTCACTCCAACAGTCACCACTTCCTCCTGCCTCGGGCTATCCCTTCCACACCTGTGCAATTCCATGCAGGCTGGCAGTGTGCACGTCAGTCCCAGCTGATTCCCAGAGGTTTGCCTGTCTCCAGGATCTGTCGGCAGGTGGAGCCTCACGGCAGCTGGCACGGGCAGCACCTGGCAGGCTCCTGGCAGGAAGATTGATGCACTCCCACAGCACAGCAGCTCATCAGCTCCAAACAGCTCCACCAAGAAATCAGTGCCCCTGACAAACTGCCTCCCCCGGAGCACACACACCTCAGCCCAGCGTTTCCAGAATATAGATTTTTCCCAATGTGGTGATAGGCTGCTGGAGAGGTTCCTCCTCAGCCTGGGCACAGAAAAGCTGGCTATGAATCTACTGCTTTCATTTGGCTTATACCCCACTGCCAGTTTAAAGGAGCAGCAACCTGGATACCACCAGCAATACTAAAATACAGAGGTGGAAAGATTTTAATTAATGATTTCTATGTTGGCAGGAATTAATTGAAGAACATTCTGGGAACTCTCCCAGATGACTCTAGTGTTTCAGGGACTTGTCCCCTTGAGCGCAGGTCTGGCACTAATGGCTTTTTTTCCCCCACCATTTGTCATCTGCATCAGATCTCAATTGTCTGATATCCATCCCCCAGCAGCTCTGAGCTTCCCTTAAAGCTCCACCAAAGATATTTTTTTCTGCAGCCAATGCTTACAGCCAGCACAGATGTGCCTCTGCCCATTCCCTGAATTTTCAGCTCTCTTCTTGTCCTGGCACGAGGGGACAGCAGCTGACTCACTGTGCTGGAGCAGGATGAGACGAGCCCGTGGATCTGGACAGGATAAGGATGTGATCTTAGGGCTGGTGGAAGGTGCAAACCTCTCACCCCCGCAGTCCTGTTAGGGTGGCAGTCACTCAACACCTCACAAACTTTGTAACAACTCGGAGGACAGAGCTGGCATCAATGTCTCAGGAAAACACACCCAAACTGCTGAAGGAACTGCTTGGCCAAAACCACAGGCAGAGTACCAACCAAAAAATGAAGCCACCACTGATAACAGCCCAGATTACTCCCCCACCACTGGTGGGTTCTTTCAGACCTACCAGGAATTCACTTTGTCTTTCAATATTCAGGGAGCAGAGAAGCATGAAATTTGATTTCTTTCTTCTGAAGATGCTGGAGATTATTTTAATTCTAACTTGGTATTGCTAAAAGAAAGCTCTTATTCAGTGGTTTAATATAATGTCTTTTAGTATCTGTTGCAGCAATACAGTGTCTGCTTTCTTTCCTATAAATGTACTAATCTCACCAAAGGATATAATTTGAACAGCAGAATGAAGTGGAATAAAAATATGCAGCAGCAGGGAAATGTCCTTTTCAAACAGGAACCTGCTCTGAGCTATATGCACTCTGTTCCATCAGATTAGACAAAGAAACAATTTAAATCTCAGCCCCAATGATCTGTATGAAGAGCAGAAAATGTTCTTTCACCCTTCCCTAGAACTCAGTGTGAGCAGATGCACAGTGGAGAGAGGCAGAAGCAAAAGCAGACAGCAGGGGAAGTGAGATGTATCAGAGAGGGGACACCAAATACCCAGGGAAGCATGAGAGAACTGCCTTGGCAGAGACAGCCAGATACACAGAGAAATGATTCACTGGGTGAAAACCAAAAACAAAGCAGCAGGGATAACAGGGCAGAACATACAGTGGGAAACACATCAGAAGATTTATAAATGTATTGCTTGTTTGAAACACATTTCTAGGGGCTAACAGGCTAAATTATTTCTGCTTGAACTCAACACTGATTAAGAAAGACTTCAGCTACATTAGAACATGCAAGAGAAATACCACTCTTCTCAGTTAAATGATGAAAAAATTAGATGAACACTGCTGGCACAGTAAATGAAAGCAGAATCACTCCCTGACAGGTGCCTGGAACTAGAAATACTCTCCTAACAATGATGGAAGATGAAATGACTGAAAAAGCACCAAACCCCAAGTACCCCCACAGGATCCAAAGTCTTCCACAGCAGGGTGGGACCACCCCAGGGACAGGGACTAATGCCAGTATTTAATAAAAAGCAATGTTAAAGTATGACAGCTTTATTTCCACCTGGCAAGTAACTGCTGTGAGCATTATCAGTACTGCTCACAGAAAATTAATCAGTAGTTCAAGACCTACACAATAAAGGACTGTTTGGTTTGGGTTTTGTCCTCTTAAAATAAGACTTCACTGTTCTTACAGAGACATGGAGAACACTTTGGGCTGTAATTGTTTTGCCTCTAGAGAAATTAAAAGAAAGAAGTTAAGAAATACTAGAGCAAAGCAGACAAAGGCAGTACATTTGCTCATTTAAAGAAAAATCCTATTTTAGGAAACTTAAACTTTGGGAAGAAAGGTTCTTTCAGCAAACACTTCCTGTTGCAATATGAACAGAATGTACAATATGTACTACATTCAAAGTTATGCTTTCCCCTCACAAGGTGCAAAGCTGTCTGTCTTCATCATGACTTTTCAGGTTTTTCTTCTGATTTCTCATTTATCAGGTCTTTAAATCCCAATTTTTCCAGTGGTTCATTAGCCATAAGTTGCCTAAGTAAAAAAGAAGAAAAAAAATACAAAAAACATTTTAGAGAATACAGCCTACAACCAAGAGAACAGCAGCATTTCCTATTTCATTTACTATTATTTACCCTAAACAGATCCAAGACATCTACAGAGAGTGACTGCTGTTTGACAAGACCTCAGAAAATTCACTTGAAGGAAAGCAACATTCAGTGATTTATTTTTTTCCCCCATAACAGTGGTTTTCCAATTAAATTTGTTATTTACCCATTTTAGGTATTGAGTAAGAGTTTTGTCAGAAACCAACCTGACTCCTGGTTATCTTTAATTAACACACTGCATAAGAGCTTCCTAAAATTCTACCAATGCCATCTACATTTTCAAGTGAATCTGGTTTAGAACAGCCTTTGTGGTGCCACGGGACTTTGCTGTAGTGATTTTCACACTGGTTTTTGATTTGCAGTGTACTTTCCCTAGATACAGGAAAATCTGTGCATTTTCCAAAGTTCCCTGACTCACCCTTGCACAGGAACCATTGCAAAGCAATGGATGAATGGAAACATCCTGGAAAACCAATCACCAACACTTTCTTCACTTGAACTGAGATACAAAAACTTTTAACTTGCCTGCTTGAAACATATTTCTAAGGGGCTAGCAGGCCAAATTATTTCCACCTGAACTCAGCATTAATTAAGACTCAATTGCGTAAGTGTATGCAAGAAAAATACCACTGGCTCTGATAATTCATTATGTTATACTCAACACTTGTAGGCGTCTTGAGGGCAGGCAGTGCTTATTGAGAAGGCCATGAAAAAGGTGAGCAAAGTATAGGCTATAAGTTAAAAGTTTAACTTATAACCACAGTTGAAAAGAGAAAAAAAGCTTCACGCTGGCTGCTATGCAGGGTGGAAGCTGCCCGGGTCTCACTTCCATCCCACCGTACGGGCGGGACAACATGGAAACCACAAGGCAGGTAGCCTGCAGCTGCCACACGGAGCATCTATTTCCTCCAGGGACAAAAATCCCTGCGTGACAGCGGGCTCCCTTCCCCTCCGGCCCCGCAGAGGGCTCCCCGCTCTCCCCGGGGCCCGGCGGGGCCACTCGCCTGTCCATGCGGCACTCCAGGTAGGCCATGGCGCTCTGCCGGCAGGCCGCGCTCTCGTAGCCGCTGTGGCGGAGACACTCCATGAACCGCTCCTTGAAGGCGCTGCACTCCCCTGCAACACACAGCGAGGGCCGCGCTAGCGCCGCGCTCGGGGGCGGCCCCGGCCCGGCGGGGCCCGGCGGAGCGGGGGAGGCCTGGCGCTAGGCCGCGGTACCGTACCGAAATGATCCAACGGGAACGCGCCCTTGTCCGGCGGCCGCGGCGTGAAGCTCTTGCTGCTGAAGTTCATGGCGGTGGACATGTCGCTGCCGGGGGTGTGGGCACGGACGGCCCGGTGACTCTGTGGTCACTCTGTGGTCACTCTGGTCACTCCCGGTCACGCTCCCGCCGCCGGGGGGAGCCGCGCGCCGCGCGCCCCGAACTGGGATCACGTGACTGCCGCAACGTAAGAGGGCGGGGTCGCGCAGGCGCGGAAACGACGTGGACGTTGCTATAGCAACTGGAGCGTTGTGCGCGTCGCCATGGAGACGGCGCTGCCGCCATGTTGGGCCGGCCCCGGAGCCGGGGATCGCTCCCGTCCCCGCGCCCAGGAACCGATTCCTCCTCACTGTGATAATCGATAAATTATTCGTGTTAATCATAAAAGTATGGGGGTTTGTATAAACCAGAATACTTAAGTCTGAAATGAAGCATGACACTAAAGAAATGAAAATATATTATTAAATCATTCTGTTTTAAATCCCCCTGTTATGAATATTATGTTTTCTAAATAAATTGTATCTACTGACAGCTTGCAAAACAAGGCTTTCACACAGCCCAACAGATTCTGCAAAATCAGGTTTCCTGCGTTTGTGTAATCAATTGCAGCCTATCCCTAAGACCAGGAATTCCTGACTTCTCCCATTTCTTATCTACCAAGACCAGATGGTTATCTATGGGACTTGACAAATTGTCTAGAGACTCACATCGTCCAGCGATCCACTGCTTACCTGGCAAAATTATGACAACAAAACAATAACAATTATTGATGTCTACAAAGAAACCATGCTATAAATGGGAGCTGCAAAGCAAAGTTTGGTGGAGCATGGAGTGGGCAGTGGCCCCCATGTATCCCCAGTGTGATAATTGATAAATGATTCGTGTTAATCATAGAAGTTTTGGAGTTTGTATAAACCAGAATACTTAAGAAAAGAACATGGACCTAGATAAAGGGAAATATATGATTAAACCCAGTTTGTTTAAATCCCCCTGTTATGAATTTTGTATATTGAATATTGTATACCAGTTTGTAAAAGAAAAAAAAAGGGGTTTTCCACAGTTTGAAAGATTTTTTTGCAGAATCAGATTTCCTGCCTTTGTGTGATCAATCACAAACTATCTGCTAAAGATCAGGCTTTCTACTTCTCCTGTTTTTATCCACCAAGACCAAATGGTTACATGACCAATTGTCCCAAGAGCTGTCCCATGGGAGTTTGGGAGTTTCTCTGACCACCACTGCTTACCTTGCAGAATCACTACAACAAAACAATAACAATTATTGATTACTACAAGGAAAACCATCCTATAAAAAGGGAGCTGCAAACCAAGTTGGGTGGAAGCGTGGAGTGGGCAGTGACCCCTCACGTTTTCCCCAGCACTGCTTGCTCTGGCTATATAAAATAAACCAATCTAAATTGTGCTGAATATCAAGACTTTCTTTCTCCTTTATTACACTGGGAATGGCACTGGCAGGAAGGCAGGATCAGATTCCTTAGACACCCAGCGGGATTTTGGGCGGGCTGTCCCCATTCCACTCATCACGATGTGGCTGCTCATCTCTCACTAACCCTCATGGTTTAAGTTGTGCACAAATCCAGCCAGCACTGAGTTATTTTGTACCTCCTACCAGCACTGGGAGAGCATGTGGGTTCCCATCATGAGGCATAAATGCTGGTGATACCAATAAAACCAAGGGGGTGTTGGCAGAAGCTTGAGAAATGGTGAACTTCCAGACCCTCGAGATGTACAACAAAGAAAATCAGCTTTTCTGCCTGCAGGTTTACAGCACAAACTCTGCAGATTCACAGTCTTCTGAAAGGAAGATGAGAAATAGCTTTAATTTAACTCTCCAAGTGTTAACTGTGCATTGTGCTGGCATTTCTTCTTCTTTGCCCATAGCTGCAATTGGTTTAAGACAGTATTTTATCTTTCTTAAGTTGATTTTCTTTTAATTAAATGACTGAGCTAAGCAGAAAGAATTTGAGGCTCGGGAAAAAAAAAAAGAAATGAAATAGCTTCAATTTTTAAGGATAGCCATTATGGAAATATTAACTGCAGCTCCATTTAAAGTGTCTTTTGTTTATGCTTTGATTGCTTTCTTATTACAGTATTGAAATTGTAAATGGAAAATTACACCATGTTCTATTACATAAGCAACTGGTTTGCACAGCTTGAAATATAAGGTTTTATTACTAGTTTTTCAGGGATATGAACAATAGATGAGTTTTATTATACAGTAAATAGCACTTTTCCACTTGAGTTCATTATAACACTTAATGGTAAAAGGGAGATACTCCTCTTTCATAAATGCAGAAAACTGGCTCCTAGATTTCAGATGACCAAACAGCAGGGAAGTAACTTTGGTTTATCTGGACAAGTTCAACTGATGTGTCAAAGCACTTGATTTTAGCAAACTGCACAAATTACATTCCTTACTTTCTGTCACAGTGGTCCACTTGCTGATTTCCCATGCAATGAAGGAAGAAGCCAAAGGAGAAAGATGTGCAGAGATCCCACAGTGGAATTATTCCCAGGCAGGCAGCACCAACCCTTTCCAGTTCTGTTTAACATCTTTACCAATGATCTGGGTGATGGGGGCTGGCTGCACCCTCAGTAAATTTGTAGATAACACCCAACTGGGCATGGCTGTGGATATCAGGAAAATTCACTTCCCCAAGCATTGCCACAGGCTGCCCAGGGCAGTGGTGGAGCCCCCATCCCTGAGGTACTTAAAAGCCACACAGATGTGGCATTTGGGGACATGATTTTAGTGGTGGCCTTAGCAGCACTGGGGGAACAGTTAGGCTCAATGATCTTAGAGGTCTTTTTCCAACCTAAATCATTCTATGATTCTCTGCAAAGGCTACATATTCTTTTTTTTTTTTTTTTTTTTTAACCCATTTAACTCAGGGTCTTTCTTTGGATTTTTAAATGTTGTAGTTACTCAAATTCAGGTCAGGTATAGTAGCAGGTGTTTGGTTATGATTACTTAATGTTTTTATTGCAAATGCCAGTTGTACCTCCTAGAATTTCCTTTAAAGGTACAGGTTGTCATACAATCTAATACACGTGCTTTAGCAATTTAGGATATATTTTTCCCAAGGAGATCAAATTAAACCCCCATTAGATAACCACTCTGAAGGAAAAAAACTAATTTGTGGATTAAACCAACCAGTTCCAAAAGAACTCAACAAAAACAGAGCCACAAAGAGCAGTGCCACAAACAGAGATTTAAATGTTTTTCACATATTATCTTTCAAAGAAATAAGAGACTTTGAGAGCATCAGGGAAATCTGAAATAGCTGCTTCAGCAAAAGGGTGCCCATTGTACAAGAGAGATGAGATAATTCGTAGTGTTTCCCAGTATCTCTAGTCTGGAGCCAAAAATTAGAATGCTCAAATTAGAAGACTTCCCAAACTAGGGAAAATCTTGTCTCTTCCCCTTTCAAGTTACACGGCTTTATAGTCTAAAAAAGAAATAAAAATCCTGTGCTTGAATCAGAGCTTTTCATCATTATTAAGTAATATTTAAAACTGTTCTTTCCAATCTTGTCAGATAGTGCTGAAAACTTATTCCACTACTGATGTTTATCCATCAGCTGGACAAACATCTCCTCAGAAGGAGTTATTATATACTCACTTTTTGGAAGCACCAAATTGAATAATACTTCAGAGAAGAACCTTTATTCTGTTCTACAGGCAGGGAAACGTTCATGACTTCCATTATTTTCTCTCTCATCATGCTGCCTCCTTTTAGAGCCTGCAGACTCAAATTATCAGGTAGTTAATTGGAAAATAATTTATTGACAAGCCATGAAAGGCTCGGAGTAAAGCACTAGGGGATTGCATAGCTTGACTTGGGATAGCTGTAGGAAATTAAGGAGTTGAACAAGACCAAGCACATTCAGAAGCTGGAATTTGTGCCCTTGAGACTACTGTTCCCAGCCCAGGCACAGGCACACCTCAGAGAAACATCCTTCCAGCATCACTCATTCCTGCACCTCCCCTTCGCCAGGCAAGCTCACCGCCAGCTCTTACATAAAGCCTCTTGCTCCATCACTGCCACAGGCTGTTGTAAACCATTTTTCTCCCTTTTAATCCAGGTTCCTAGACAAGCAAAAATGCAGAATATTGCCAGAACAATCTGGGGAATGGGGATTTCTGTTGTGGATGATTAATGAAATATTATTGTTTTGCGCTTACAGGGAAATTGCAGTTTCATGCCAATAAGGTCAGGGCCTTAGTGTGTTATGTGCTCTATAAAGATGTACAGATAGTTTATTTTCTGTTATTACTGAGCCAAAGCCTCATCAGTTTTGAGAGGACTTTGTAGAAATAGCCCCATTGTACTGAGAGGTGAAATAAACCTTCATCTTAAATTGCTCATTGCAATTCTGGTACATCTAAATCTACATCTCCACCTGCATCAAGATGGGCCCAGAAGGTGCTGGGACCCTTCTGCTGCAGATACCAACTAATCACCCTTCATGAAATGCCTCTAATTTCTCTTGGATTAATACAATTTCTGCAATATGTTGTTGAGAAAGACAGAAGCCAGAGATCAAGACCAAAAAATCCTTGGAGCTGTGTTGAGGAATTTGATTTATCAGCTGTATTTTGAAAATCATCTCTTTATAACCCAACCTACTCGATACTCACCTCCCAGGTCAGGCTGCCTTGACTGTAAATGTAGATCTGGAAGATCATGGTTCTAGCTACAGTTACAAGAGATTTTACTGCAAATCTTTTTGTAGATATGCATATTTAAAAGTGCATTACCAGCACCTAAGCCAAGGATCTCCCATGTGTTTTCTCACTGAGTGAGACTCATGAAGGAATGGCATCTATTCAGTCCAAGAAGGAGGCTGTTAAAAGCAACAAAACTTCCAAGTATGGTAAATGCTTAAGACAAGTGGGAAATACTCTCACCTTAGGCTCTGCACAGGGACAATGCCCTAATCTCATGTACAGATTTTTTTATTTTCTTCTCCTAGTGACCAGACTCATCACATATAATCTTTCAACTCAGAATATGGGAGAGAAAAAAACAATACAGGAAATTTTTTTTTTTAATTGCCATAAATAAAGATTTAAAAATATTTTCCAGGAGTTTTTCTTTCTAAAGTAGATTTGCAACCCACACTGATTTGACAGATGAATGAAAAGAAATTAAAGTGTCATTTGTATAGAAATGAGCAAAGTGAACACTTGAGATAATGATTACTACCCTGTAGAGATCCTGTAGAAATAAAGATTTGCAGGGTGGGAAGAAGTGGGTGTAGTCCAATAAAACAATGCAGTAATGATGAAAAATTGAAAGAGGTCAGAGTCGGAAAGCTTTTGATTTCTTTTTGCAGTGGCATTTGTCAAGGCAAGCAAAATCCATTAGCAAGGAGCAGCCTGAGTTTTAACACATCTGGGTCTTTAAAAATGTTAATGTTTAATGGGCTGTGCTCAGGCTTTATACATCCCTGATAACAATGCATGGCTGATAGGCATCTCTGGTGGCTGTAAAGCAGTGGTAGAGCCTTGCAAGGCACACAAGCCCTTGCTGTTCACTCTCATGGTTTATGATGTTATCAGCAGTCATTGACTGAATTATGGCCTTATAACAACTCTTTCCCTGCATTATCCTGCAGTTACTGTGGCTCTGTTAACCCGTGTCCCATTAGAAGGTGATGTGACCTTCTCCAGATGAGCACACTGGAGTTAGTGTGGTGTTCAAGTGCAGACTCATTTTCCAGGAGGAACTGATGAGTCTCCTGAGCTGTGCCCACAAAATCTGCTCACCTGAAAGTGGTTCTGCCTTAAACTGGTAGAAAGACAAAGACATGAGCTGGGAGCCACGATTCCCCCAGTCCTGTGTGGGACCCTCACCTGTGAGCCTGTGGCTGTGTTCAGGATTGCACACTGCAAGCCCAGGGATGTGAGGAAGAAATGGGGGTGAGGGCATCACATTGGCTGTATTTTAAAACTGCAAAGGTTCCCTCCCTCCCCCTCTGGAGAGCTCATCCACAATTTCTCACAGGGCATCAGTCCAGCAGCCTGCAAGTCCACAGGCTCTCTACCTGAGAAAGGGTCTCACCCCATATTGTTACCACAGACTGAAGTCCTAGGAAAGGTGCTTTTGCTGGCTCTGGCACCAGCCAGCTCTACTCCAGCAGAGCTCTGTGTAAACAGCAACACATTTCCTCCTTTAGTGCTCAGCTGGCCTCACTCAGGGCTTTTTACATCCCTCTTCCTGCACATTCTAAAGTCTCAGGAGTCTCAGTAGTCACACCATTTGCTCAGAGAAGAATCTGGCAGAACAGGATATTCTTGGAAATGTCTGGGAGAGGAGGGTGCAGGCCAAGACCTCAGAGCTGTGCAGAAAATCTTGAGACGGACGTGACCATCCATTGCCCTCCTTTCTTTGCCCACTCTGCCTGGTCCTCTTCTGCACAGGAAAGTTCCCCCTTGGAAAAAACTCCACTCCTAATAACAAGCCTTGGAGAGCAGGCAGACGTGCAGGCACCTTTTTCATGTCAATCTAGTTAGAGTTTATTGATTCCCCTTGCCTTTGGCTAATGTACTTTTATTATTATTAATAAATAATCATCATTTTTCCATCAGTGTAGCCTGCACCTGGGAACCTTGGAGAATTCTAGCAAAAGAATGATTAAACTAAAGATTTCTAAAGGGTTGAACAGCAGCACAGCCCAGTAATCTGCAAGAATCTGCAACTGGGGAGTAAAATATCCCCACTGGAGAATATGGGATAGAGCATCAAATCAGCTCCTTTTCCCCAGAGCCACCATCTCTACAAGTGGCTTCTTGGTCACTTCTGCTTTGGATGCAGAGGGTGGGGGTGGCTCTTGGAGCTGTCACCTGGGCACGTGGGCTCTTGCAGGACCCTGCCCTGGCTTGGGATGTGACTCAGTACCTGCAGGGCCAGAACTGCTGCCATGTGCTCCTCCTGGCTGGCACCTCCTTGGCAGCAGCTGCCCAGGCAGCCTCCATCTTCTGCCTGGCCAGCTGCAGTCTGATCCTGGCTCCTCCCGAGTTCCAAGGAGTCAGGATCTCTTTCCCAATCTAGGCAGGGTTGCCTGCAGGGGATGGTTTTTCACAGAGGATTGCATGCAGCTGTTCATCAACAGAGAGAGTCATCACCAGCTGCTGAGCCAGGCATGGCATCCAGACACACAGCTCTCTGGGCAGCAAATTGCCAAATAGTGACTGAGGTGGTTTCAGGAGCATTTTGGGATTTTTGGGACAAAGACAATAACAGTGCTAGCAATAAAAACACTGTTTTCCTCAAGGAGGTGATTTTGCTGGGGTGGTAGGAAAGCAAAAAGAATCAGAGCTGTCACCTGCAAATAGATCTGCTCCTCTCAGCAATCCTGAATTAGCACATCTTCATGCAACCACCATTGCAGCCTCTCCATGGTCAGTCGTGTCCTCCCTTAGGTCCTGCTTGCCAGGTGCCCCCTGGGCCATGCATTATTGTGAGCTTTCCCTCCCGTGTCCTGCTTCCTCCATTGCATCACCAGTGGGCCAGCTGAGTCCTGGGAGCTGGCACAGTGACAGCAGTCCAGCATGGGTCCTGTCCTTGAGTTCTGACCTTTAAATCACATGGAGAACAGCACACCCATAACACAGATCTTCTCTGGAAAACAAACACCTCGTCCCAGTGTTGTGGATGAAATAAGAGCTCTAGATTACGATAATCCATGGTTCAGAATAAAAGAGGGTGTTTTATTTGGCAGGAAAATGGAGTACATCTGGTCTAAGTGGACGTAAACAAGTCTGCAGAGCCCTTTACTCTGTGTAAAGCCACTTCCCCAGAAGGTGTGTTCAGGCAATGACAGCAGGGCTATAAAGGGACCCCAAAATTCCCAAATCCTCACCTGGCTTTGGCCATGGCTGTGCAGAGTTTCCTGCAGTACGTGGGCTCCAGCTCGCTGCTCTGTCTGGCAGCAGGGCTGTTTGCTCTCCTTTACTTTCTCTCCAGCTCCAAGAAGTCAGTTTGCAATTTGCCCCCTGGGCCACGACCTCTTCCTCTGATCGGGAACCTGAACGTGGTGGACCTGAAAAAGCCGTTCCAGTCGCTGACAGAGGTAGGGGCTGAGCAGCCAGGGGCAAATGTGCAATTCCTGCAACAAGAAATGCAGCTGGGGAAATAGAGATGTGGTTGTGTTTCCTTTGTGTGGAGGGCAGCAATGAGATGTGGCACACAGGCAGGCTGGCAGAACGACTTTACATTCAGAGGTGCACACACACACACACACACACACACACACACACACCTATTTCTATATATTAATATAATACACACACTCTTCTATTTATACACACTAAAGCATAGACCACCCACCCCTTGCAACCCACTCCAAATTTTTGCTGTTTTGAGCCCTTCAGAGGCTGCAGGTAAAAGACTTGAGTTGGACCAGGCTGCTGCCATCAAAAGATGCCTCACTGCCACCAGACCTCTAGGAAAGATGGGTGGATGGAAGGGATAAAGCAAGAAAAGGTATCATCCCCACAGCAGAGGGAAAGGGGATGTCCTATGCACACCTTTTTCCAAAATTAATTGTATCTCTGCAATGCAAAGCACAACTCTGCCTCCCCAGCCCACACACTGCCCAGGGTGGTTGAGGACTCAATGCATGGATTTTATGTGTCTAGCTAAACAAATTGCTGCTTCTTACACAGCTCCATGAATACTTACATTTCTAAAGGAGAGGGGCAAAAAATACTTAAATATTAAAAATCCTGGGGCAATGTTTGTTTCAGAAAATGTCTGCTGTGTTCCCATAGGGACCTGGGGACAATTCAGTGGGAATTCAGATTTTATCTGGTTGCTGTAGAGACAGTTGAGGTGCTGTGAGGGATCTGTCACTTGCCCTGTGTGTGTGCTGCTTCCTGGACACACTGGTGGGGGAAAGCTGGTCCCCAGAGCACTCCTTCAGCCACTTGAACACCTGCAGTGAGAGGGCAGTGCAGACACTGCAATCCTCCAGTTAGCTGTAGAGGAAACATCCTGTGTTGCCAAAGAACAGAATTCCTACAGCAGGCACACAATGCTCATCTGCCTTGATTTATGGGGCAGAGGATTGTGTAGAGATCAGTTCTGATGGGCTTCTGGTCCTGAGCTCCCCTCTGATCCTGGGTGTGTTTGAGGATGTCGGTATGAAACTATTTATGAACTATTTCTGGTAGTACTGGGGGATTTTATGGTACAAACGTCACATGACAGCACCAGACTAATTTCCTATAATCTACCAAGAAGCTTTATTTGGGCTTTCAGGCCTGCCACATCCAATATTTGTGCTGCTGAATAAAACCAGAGCAGATGCCAAGAAGCAGTAATGCAAGGAGATGGCCAAAGGAAGGCTGGGAGACAGCTGTGATTCCCTGCCCCTGGGCCTGCCACACTCTCTGGGAGCTGCCAGGGAGGAAAGAACCAGTGCTAATGTTATCTCCCAAGCTGTCAAACCACTGTTTGATGAAAACAAATTCAATTTGTCTGGCCTAATAACAGGAGCTGCTTCTAATCTGAAATTCAATTTGTGGAATCTATCTAATGCATAGAAAATGGTAACCCAGGCACACCAGAAACAAGAAGACATTTGGAGTGGATGGCTTGCAGTGTATTTAAACGAAGCCTAAAATACCAATGAATGATTAGCTTGTCAAATCCACCTTTCAGGGTAACAGATGATTCATTTTTAATTTGCTATAAAAGCCTAACACTCCTGCGACATTATCTACCAGAATATGCTTCCTAGTAGGATTCAAGTTTCTGGTGGCCAGCAAATAATTCTGTGATGACTGCAACACTACCCACCTTGCCATAATTAGAGACAAGTGCTGTCCTGAAAGAAAGAGTTATTGTCTGGCTTTGTTTTTTGCAGTGTTTGTGGCTTCAGCCTCAAAGGTGTGTGCACGCCTGCTTGCCTCAGGTCACCAGCACTACAATAAACAGGTCTGCCTGCTACAGCATTCTCTCACCAGCTCCCAAGGTGGTATTGCTGCCTGTTACTGCAGAACACCACAGGAATGCAATGGCACTTTACTGACTGCCCTGATAGGAGCAATGATAGCAGACACCTTGTTGTGCAAACAGGGCAAGCAGAGATGCTGGCAATCGATAGCTGTTGCTCACTACCTGAATTACAGCAGCACCTGGAGACATCAGGCAGGGCTGGGAGGCTCCTTTTGGTCTAGAAACCACCTAGAGTGGCCAGTACTAGTGTTTGAGTCCAGATCTGGCTTTGAATGAACATATCAATTCCCCTTGACAGCTCTCCAAGATATATGGCAATGTCTTCACGGTGCATTTTGGACCCAGGAAGGTCGTGGTACTGGCTGGATATGAAACCATCAAGGATGCCCTTTTAAATCATGCTGAAGAGTTTGGAGACAGGGCAGAAATACCCATATTTAGGAAAATGACACAGGGAAATGGTAATTGACCTTTTGCTTGGATAAGTTTTGTCTCTGTTCATTATATTCTCACAGCAGAGAGTACTGTCCTCTTATAGATCACTTTTTGTGATCTTAGGAGGTACCAGTGTGTAAGAACATTTACCTCAGGTGCCATAAGGATGTTACACCTTTATTTCAGGCATAGCATTCAGCCATGGAGAGCTATGGAAAACTTTGAGAAGATTTACCTTGTCCACACTGCGAGATTTTGGAATGGGAAAGAGAACCCTTGAGATCCGAATCCTGGAGGAAGTAAATTCCCTTATCAAATATTTTGAATCCTATCATGGTGAGTGTCAAGTCTTTCCTCCAGAGACAGAGAACAGGTCTAGCAGAACAATAAAGATTAATGAAAGTTTAACTCTGAGCAAATGGTATCTCGTGGTTAAAGTTCAGCATACAGTGCAGTAGGTTATTGAACCAAGGCCTTAAAACACTGAAACAGAATTCCCTGCTGAGAATTCTGGGTGGGGAATGAGTTTTCTTTGGGAGCTCAGGACTACATTTCCATAGGAAACCAGACTGAAATGAGCATAATAATTTTGTCATTTGTTTTCATTTCTTGAAATACAGGGAAACCATTTGATACAAAAATGATACTCAACAATGCTGTATGCAATGTCATCTGCTCTATATTGTTTGGAGAGAGGTTTGAATATGATGATCCCGAATTTCTAACTTTGCTAAAGATGATAAATCAAAATACTAAGCTGTTGGGCTCCCCTATGGTTCAGGTAAGAGCTTAAGAGCTTAATTTTATGTTTTAGCTGTTAGTTTTTTGGGGGCTATCCCATTTCCAGCATTTGTTCTCCTGGCCTCCAACATTTTTCTTTTTTAAAACAAAAACATTATCAGCCAGTCAGCCTGTACAGAACACATCTGTGGTTCTGTATCTTCAATGCACAGATTCCCAGGCTCCTGCACTTACTCTGTGAAGCTTATTAGTAAAACAAAAAAAAAAAAAAAACAAAAAACAAAAAACCAAACAACCCAAAGTCTTCACAAAAGGAACAGCTTTACCCTCTTTGAAGAGCAGAAGCACAATCCCAAACCTGCCTCCTTGAATTACTCTATTTCTGCAGGAATCCAGAGCTTCTTAAACTGCAGAAAGGGTGAAATTACAGCCTCAAATGTCAGGACATAGGACAAAGGACCAGCAGTGTGATTTGAGATACCAGTATGGGTTAAAAAAATGCCAATTAACATTAAGACCTCTCTTGGTCCACAGTTATATAACTTCTACCCATCCCTTGGATTTCTGTCTGGAGCTTCCAAGACTGTGCTACAAAACATCAGGGAATTGAATGCTTTTCTCCAGAAGCTCTTCCAGGAGCATCAGGAGGAGCTTAATGAAAATGACTTAACAGGCTTTGTTGATGCCTTTCTGGTGAAGCAAAAACAGGTACTTTAGTGTCTTTCTGTTCCCTTAGCTCTGACTTATTCTTAGGAGTTGCCATCTGTCAGGGACTGGGAGTGAGTGGAAACAGAATTACTGCAGTGAGCAGAATATATCAAAGCTCATACTCACACTGAGCTGTGCTGGATTTACTCATGGCCCCCCTGGAACTGCTGGTTAAAGGGATTTAGGTGTCCAGACATCCTAGAAGGGTGAAGTAAGTTCCCACTCAGCACACATAAGGAGGAGCTCATCCCAAACCTTCCTGCAAGAATGGTACAGTGATAAACTGTGTTGTAGTAAATAAATTCCAATTTATTGGAATTATTTCTAATATCTACACTTGGGGATTATGCATGTGTTTGGGACCAGACGAATTCCACACAGCATAGGCCCTAATGCTAAAAGACCAAATGTTTAGTTTTTCCAGCACATATAAAGTCACAAATGGCTAAAATGCAGATAAAAAAGGTGGCAACACAGTCACATATGGGTATCTTGCTGTTTTACCTGCATGTTTTGAAGGAGTCAAAGAAACCACATACTGCATTCAGCAATGGAAACCTGATGTTTTCAACTCTGGACCTCTTTGCTGCTGGGACTGAGACTACATCCACAACTGTGCGCTGGGGGCTGCTTCTGATGATGAAATACCCAGAAATTCAGAGTAAGGAGGACAAGTGTCTTGTACAATTTATTGTTGCATGCTTAAGGCTTTGGTTGTGGAAGGGAGTGGAACTCATTCAGTGTTGCCTAGAGTAATTATTCTGAGTGCTCTGAGGGAGATAACAAGCGTTGACTTTTCAAAGGAATTTTATTCAGCTGGATTGCAATAAACCAGCCCAGCCAAGTGGGAGAGGCTAAGGGAGAGCCTGCAGTCACAGCAAAGCTCCCCCATCATTATTCACCTGCAGGCTATTGGCTTACGTCACTAAAGGTCTCCTCAGGAGCTGATTCTGATCTGGTTTCTGTTGAAGGTTATGGGGTAACAAAGGTCTGTAATGAGAGTCAGGCATGAGATGGACTGTAGTGACTCCATTCAAGCTGCCTTAGCTCAACAGCAAACCCGAAAGAACCACACCATGCCCTGATTTACCCACTTCTGCCCTTCCCAGATATTTACAGTTTTCCCTTTTCTTCATCTCTGCCAAACTGGTAGCCATTTCAGTTGCAAGATGAGATTGTTATCAGCTTCTTAATCCTTTCCTCTTTCCAAGGAAAGATTCAGGAAGAAATGAACCATGTCATCGAACCAGGAGAGCTGCCTAGGTTGGAGGACAGGAAAAAAATGCCTTATACAGAAGCAGTGCTACATGAAATACAAAGGTTTGCCAATATTGTCCCCATGGGAGTATCACGATCGACTCCCAGCGATGTGAATTTCCGAGGCTATGTGATTCCTAAGGTGAGCTCTGAGGCTGGCAGCTTATGCTGCACAGATCCCTCACAGCTTTCTTTAAAGTACATGAAGAAATGCATAAATAACTAAAGGCACAGCGATGCATGGTTTAATCTGTGCTGTGACCCTTCGTCTTGGATCCAGGATAATTATTATAAACACACAATAGATTGTGGTCTGGTACAGTTGTTTGAATCATGATTAACCAGAGATTTAATTAAATCACACTGGTTTGAATCTTTTATGTCAAATGGGGAACCTCTACCCCAGCACCTTTGTTGAAAGATCTGACTCTCTAAGAAAGGAATGTTTTGTGGTGCAAAAAATAAAACAGCAGTTACTGAGAACAGGCAGAGCCACAATGGGGCAGAGAAACATTCCCCAATTCTATTTGTCATGTCTTATTTGCCTCTTCACATTAGGAAAAATAATACAGTCTGGCTCAAGTAAGGGAGTGATCTCCTCTTCCATGAGTTTCTTTGATCCCTTTCAGGGTACTGAGATTATTCCCCTGCTGACCTCCGCTCTGAATGACGAGTTACACTGGAAAACCCCAGCTCAGTTCAACCCTTCCCATTTCCTGGATGCCAATGGGAACTTCATTAGGAGAGAAGCATTTATTCCATTCTCCTTAGGTAAGAGGGGTGTGGGTTCAAGGCTAATGGCAGTTTCCCCTGCTTTCAGGGAAGTATGAAAGCCAGGGACATAGAACAGAGGCTAAAGGATTTCTGGTAATTTCTCCTGTCCACTGTTGCTGTAGGTAACCACCTCTTCCTTGGGAGAGATGGGAGACATGGATTTATTCAGTCACTGAACAATTTCATGTATCTACAGACTTCTGTATCGTTTGAGACCAAAGCAGTAGCACCTCTAACATACAGGGAGAAGGAAGGGAAAATTTCCTACCTCAGCAGCCTGCTCTTTCACACTGCACCTCCAGTTTAGAAGGTCTCAGACATCAACACTAACAGTTCCAGTGCTGATCATTACCTTCTCCCCTGGTTGTTTTCAGGACGAAGGGCTTGCCTTGGTGAAGGACTGGCCAAAATGGAGCTGTTCCTCTTCTTTACGGGCTTGCTCCGCAGATTTGTTTTCCATCCCCCTCCAGGAGTGGATAAGTCAGACCTGGATCTCACTGCTGATGTCGGCTTTACCTTGACTCCCATGCCCCACCTGGTTTGTGCTGTGCCCTGTGAATGATCAAACAGCACAGCATTAGAGTAGTGAACACTTTAAGCTTTAAAGCAAATCTAGCTACAGTAGGGAAAAGCCATCCCTGAGCTTTAGGGGAAGGAAGACACCAGGCACTGTTATTTTCTCTCATTCATGATATTCTCTCCAACAGCTCTTGCAATGTCTGTATAATGCAAACCCTTTGGACAGCTCTGAGTTCTGCTCTCAGAAACTCTGGTTCATTCCTAGAAGAGCATATCAGAGATGCTGTTTTCAGGATAGTTTGAAAGAGTGAAATGCCTTCAAACCTCCCCTATAGATGTAACCCATCAGAGCTCTCCCCTGACAGCCCCTGTGGGGAATTTCTCAGCCCAAAGCCCAAGCCCTGCAGCAGAGCTGATAATGGATGGCCCAGCTGGAGCCAAGAGACACTCAAAAGATCTGGAAATCTCCTCAGGATGGTTGTTCAGCTGAACCTCAGACTGAGCTTCCATTGTGCGATACAACCTGCCTTATCTTTATTACAGAGTCCCAGACACAAGGGTGTAACATGGGCTGATGCCAAGACCCAGGCACAGGACAGTTATCAGGAAACATCTAAGTGGTTTGGGAAGTGGGTTCTTTCCAACTCACACCAGGCACTTCATGCTGAACAGCCCATTTATGATGGGGCCAATTGAGCAGCTTTCCGCTTCTGCTAAGAAAGGCATTTCTACCACTCCCTCACCTCTCCTGGCTTCATGCTGGCTCTGGCACTTGTCCAATCCCTTATTGGGCCATCTTAGATCCCTAAAGTGGCAGAAAATGAGCAGCCATGGCAAGGGAAGAGTTTGTGAATCGATTCCAGCCTGCAGCAGTGAGGGCAGCGGAGCTGGGGCTGGGCAGCAGCACTGCCACGCTCTGCCAGAGAGCTGGGACAGCCTCAGCCCTGCTCAGCAGCTGCACTTGCTCTGGAGAGCTTCTCTACCCTTCACAGAGAGACAGGATCCTTCAGGGATGAATCAGCTCCCACAAGGTTGATTTATTTCTCACTCTCTGCACTGACTGCAGGGTGAACCATCATCCACAGGCTCCTAATTCCAAACTTCAGTCTCAATTACCAGGTGTGTTGTGGTGAATAGGGACAGTATTGTCCATACAACTGAAAATGGGGCAGTTATGGTAAACCTACAGCATCAAACTAAAGTTACTGTCATCTAAAGCTGAGCTGTGCTGCAAATGGAAGGAAAGAAAGGAGAAAGAACTTGAAGGGATGACAAAGTACGATGACAGGGATGACAAAGACACTGTGTCTCCTCGCTAGCTTTAGTTCACACAACTAAAGGCAGCACTCTAATAGTGATTCAGCACCTTCTACTGTGCTGGCATTGCCTTTGGTCAGGGGCTGTAGCACAGCCCCAGCTCCTGGGCACAGCTCAGGGAGTCCCAGCCAGCTCTGTCACAAGGAAGCCTCTGCTGCTGCGCTTGCGTTTGTTTTGCTGTTGCTCTATTTGCAGTCTAACTGCTGCAAGCCTGACCTTATCACTTACTTAATCATTAAATATTTTGTTCTGTTGCTGTTGATCTATCTGGTGTGACAGTATGAAGTTGATTTCAGGTCAAACTGATAAAACTGGGCTGCACCACATTCGATACCCCTGCAGGAGGGAGGTGAGCACTGGGATCCATGGGCAGCCTGCAGCCAGGACATGGTCAGCAGCACAAAGAGTGAGCAGTGCTCACAGCCACAAACACCTCAAAGGAAATAGCTGGATTTCTAACTCCAGAAAATCATAACTGCTGTGTGAAGGAGGATGTGGCTCTGCAAGGCTCTCTGCTGTGGCCCCTCTCAGTGGTTCCTGTGTCTCTTGCTCTTGCTTACAAGGAACCCATCACAGTAAAAGCCAGCAGGAGCTATCCAAGGCTGTACTGCTGGTTAAGAATGGGACTGGCAGGGAAGGTGCAGAGATTTTGGGGGATTTAAGGTAAAGGCTGCAGGGCTGGTGCTTGAGTGGCCCAGGCTGGCTGACTGGCAGTGGTGTGGCTGATACCCAATGCTCCACATCCTCATGAGAACCACCCAGGTCACAAGCAGTGGCAGAATGCCACGAGGGCACGAGGGATGGAGGACAAGCAGGCCACCAGCACCCTGAGGGGCCTGGCTGCCCCAGGAATGCACCCAGAGCAGTGTCAGTGCCTGGCAGGTGTTTTGTGCTCAGCTCTGTGTGCTCAGGCAGGGCAGCACGTAGCAGACACCATAGTGAGACAGGAATTTCTTGTCATCGCAAGACTTTTACTTACCTTTGTCATTTTAATGCATTGCACTCAGAGCCTTGCTTGGAAAAAAAAAAAAACAACCAAACACAATATGCTCGCCCTGGCTTTTCAGAGATAATTTAAGTTTCTTTCTGAAAGGCCTTTTTATGAGTTCAGAGGCTCCCAGGGCAAGGATGAAATACCAGGAGAGCACCAGCAACACCTTTGCCCCACAGGGTGCTGCTGATTCAAGAAAACCCTGCAGGAACAAACATTTTGCCCAGGCAGGGAGTGCAAAATGTGCCATTGCAAGTTCTCATCACAGTGCCCACGTCCTGCACCCTGTGCCAGCCACGATCCCTCCTGCCTGTCTTTACAGCCCCTCTGCCTCTTAGCTCATGGAGCAGGCAGGGCTGAGTCATGCTAGGCATGCTCTGGGGGAAACCGTCGCCTCCAGCCCATTTCTTGGAAACTAATAAAAAAATAAATCCCAGAAATGTTGCGACACACTTGCTGCTTCTGCTTCTGGGTGGCTGTTGTGCTGCAACATCTCCACACCACACAGGCAGCTCTGGTGAGTGCCCAGCAGCCACTCTCTCCAGGACCCTGCTGACCATGCCCCACTCTGGATCAGATCCACCTCCTTCCTTGCCTTCTCTGCATTTACAAGGCTGAATAATGGCCTTTATATGATCTAACCTTTGGACAAATGTACCTTTACCTTGAGCTTCCTCATCATGTAAGATAGCCTTTTCTTCCCTGAATGATTTTATTCCTTTGGCTGGTTATGCCAGACTTCCTCCTGAAAACCACTATTCAACCAGGTAGACCTCAATTATTTTCTACAAGGCTTAAGCCTTTATAAGGGATGCAAGCTCCAGGTTTTTAGTATCTTTGACTTAAAATCATTCCATTCTCCTGTCTTGTCCCCCTTCTGGAGCCTGCCAGATCAGCTGTCTTCATTAACTTTAACTTCTTCCTCTATCCCTTAGAAGCTGCTCCTGCAAAATGAAGTCCTCCCAGAAGTTTCAATCTAATTTTGTCTTTCCGTTGCACTCATGAATCCACTCATGATCACTTGATCCAAGCTAATTTTCTGTGGCTAGCTATTACATGTCTTCTACCTCAGACACAAAGTCTGAAATCACAGCCCTCCCAGGCACTTCAGAGCTGACTTTATGAAGAAGTTTATGGGCTACAACCCCCCAGGGATAGTTGGGCTTTACCATTATTAACAACCTTTGATCTCCACTTGACACCGAGAAAGACAAAGTCCCCTGTAACAATACTGATTTTTCTCTCTAGTAACACAGAGATCTCAAATCCTGGCTAAACCTGAATCTGGAGGTTCTAATAGGATTCCAAGAGCCTTTTTATTTCCCTGTGTCAGCAGAGTGCTTGAAGGGTCATAGTACTGCTAATGAAGGACCTTGAGGTCTCAGGGAGGAGGAGGTTATAGAGGAATGCCAAGCACCTTTTCCCATGTGTATGTTCTTGCACACACATGCATGGGTTTGTAATTTGAAACTCTCTTTACTTCTGGACAGGCTTTGCAAACTGCTTAGACCACATTCTCTGAGGTGTTTAAAGAGGGTGGAGTATGCAGTATTTATTTAGGTACTCTACAAACCTTAATAAGAATTGAGTGCTTGTAGCAATTGCAGAGAGCAAACAGAAAGCCAGCTGGCAGAAACTGAACAGTGCCACTGCATTTTTATTGCTTCTAACCCCAAAAGACAGATTATTACTAAAAAAAAAAAAATGTCTTTTTTAATTTCGTTTCTCTCTGATCCTGCATTAGTTTGTCTGCTGTGTGCAGCAGTATTATTAGCTGTAACCTATTTTTCAACTGGCTATAAAAATTCAGCTTTTAAATTACCTCCTGGTCCAACTCCTCTTCCGATCATTGGTAACCTGCACTTGGTGGATCTTAGAAGGCAAGATAAATCACTAATGAAGGTAGGACAAAAAACCTTAACCCAGACCCTCATAGATTTTAACGCTGCCTGGGATGTATCAGTGAGAACGTTTTGTCTTTTTAAATTCAAACTAAATTGTAAAGGTGTGAAAATTGCTTTATAGTATCTTTTTTGGCTTCTTCTAGTCAATGTCTGTGTTGATGCAGTGTAATTTAAGAGCAATCAACCATTTAAAAAAGACCTCTGGGTAATATGGGATTTCTTCATGTAATTGTGATGATGTACATGAAGCCTATAATGCTTGTGGGATTTGAAATATTAATTTGACAGCTTGGACACCCAGAAATCTTTTAAAGCATTTGGTTATAACTAACATGAATTAAATTGCTTCCCTCCCCTATGCCCCAGAGATCTGGCAAGAGGAATTCCACAATGCAGTGACCCCAAAACTGCCCCGGAGAGAGCCAAACCCAGGCGCTCCATTGCAAAATCCCTTTCCCTCTTGATGAATGGGATATGCACTAAAGTCTAGGTGGCAGTGCAAGGGAGAGATGGGAAAGCTGTGCTAAGGAACAGAATGAATTACCTGGGAGCTCTTCCACTAAGCTGTAATTAAGACAACTTACCCCATGATGGTGGTGGAGTGTCCCTGTGTGCAGGACGAGGCTGTTCCTGGGGCACTGGGGTGGTGCTCCCCTGGATTTTGGGGATGGCTCCTCAGGGCTGACCCATGCCAGGGTCACAGAGAGAGTGAGCAAACAGGCAGGGGGTCACAGCCAGGTGTCCACAGGTGGCTCCTGTGACAGCAGGGCTCAGCAAACACTGTGCTGCTGGGGCTCCTGCTGCCGTGGGGTGAGGCCCCAGCCCCTGGAGCTGTTGGGGGCAGTGTCAGGGTTGGGGTCAGTTTACCCAGCAGGGCAGGGCAGATCTGCTGCAGCCTCTGAAGGGTGCTTTGGAATTACCTCTGCGTGCTTTGTGCCTCACTGGGCTCTGAGTGGTGTTGCCTGTGTTTGCCTTCGCTTTGGGATTACTCCAGGGGGGTTATCCCTCCATCTCACCCCACGGAGAGCAAAAATTGGTGTTTGCACTAAGCAGCTAGCACCAGCTGGGGTTTGGGGTGGGCACTGATGGGTGCCCCCTTTGTCCTGTCAAAGAGACACTGCTCCTTTGTTTTAGTAGCAGGATGCAGGAGTTCTTTAGGACATCAGGAGCATCAGACCAAAGCTTTCCACTGTGACAGCATCATTAGTTACACTGAACTACCTTCTCTTTTTTGGTCTTCCTCCAGTTTACCAGCTTTAGCTGCCATTTGAGGTCCAGTCTTTAGATGTTTCGGGTTGTTGTTTTTGGTTTTTTTTTTTTTCCATTTATTTTCTCCTTAACAGCAAAACCAGATTAGTGATGCACTGATGGGGGTAGGGGCTCCTTCATACCAAGAAGCCTGAATTCCATAGAGATGCCAGTGAGTAATCTGTACAAAATGCCTCATGTTTGACCTGGCTCTCAGGTGTCCTTCTGCAGGCAGGGGCTCTGCAGCCATTCCCACCAGGATGCCAGGATGAAAAACATCCTTTCATACAGCAAGAGGTGCTCCTTCCCTTCCTGACCATCACAGCTCTCCTCTTTTTTCAGCTTGCAGAAAAATATGGCCCCATCTTCACCCTCCACTTTGGGTTCCAGAAAGTTGTGGTGCTGACCGGGTACGAAGCTGTGCGAGAGGCGCTTGTGAACTACACAGAGGAGTTTGTAGACAGACCATCCATCCCAATATTTGACCAAATTCAGAATGGAAACGGTACTAGAGCAAGGAGTGGGGGGGTGGGAGGGACAATGCTGTCTCTTAGTGCCCATGGTGGTGATGATGATGATGATGATGAGGCACAGCCTAACTGGAGCCCACCTTTTAAACATCCCCTTGGGCCCTTCTGAAGAAAAGTGACAGCAAACATTTGGCTTTCCTTGTACTCCTGGCTTTCCATCATTTCTGCTGCTGCACTTGCAGCCCATCCATATCCAAAAAGCTGAGGGGTGGGAGGAGTGGGATTTCTGAAGGCACTGTGGCAATTGTGGGGTTAATCTCTGTGAGATGTTGCTGTCACCACCGCGTTTATGAACCCTCTGCATGTTTCCAGCAGACTTTGGACTACCTGGCTTGGCTGTTGGGAGCTGTTGGGTTTTTCCCTTTCTCCCACTGCCTTTGTTGTGTCAGTTCCCACACCTTTGCCTCCCCACTAAAGTTCTCAGGTTGACCAGCCTGAAACAGGTTCAGGCAGAAGCAAGAGGCTGAGGCTGGAAATTCATCCCCACCAAAAACCCCACAGTTTTTTCCAAGGTAACTTTCCACCCCTGACTATTTGAGAGGACTTTTTGAATTGCCCATCCTCTGCTTCATGTGAGGCTTTAGCTGTGAGAACCAAAAGGCAGCTTTATATGCCAGTCACAGGCTGAAATTTGGATTAGAATTAGAAATTAAATTACCCAGCGATAATATCAATAGGTGAATTTATTGCTACATAAATAAAAGGAATTGATGAGCAGAAAGGTATTTTTTAGAGCTAATTTACATGTAAAACATCCCTGTGGGAGCCTATCAGTATTGCACCATAAGTCCTTTCACATTTACCTTCTCAGCCCAAGTCTGAAGCACTTAGAGGTGACCTAAAGATGCAAGTTCTCAGGGGCTGTTAAGCAACAATGGTCACAGATTTTCCCATTAAACATTTTTTCTTCAGAAAACACTAATTTGTTGACTGTGAAGATGCTCTAAGAGAAGGAATGATCCATATGAAATTGCATAAATTAAAGAAAAATTTAAAATTGAAGTTTAGAAATTTGCTTTGACATATCCAAGTTAAAACGACACTGCTTTAAAACAGAAAAGCAAACATATTTAAAAGCCTCACAGCCACAATGAAGATGTGAAGTGCTGGCATCCAGCTTTTCAACTGACCACAATCTGAGATAGTTTTTGGATTATTGACCCAACTCTTTCTTTACAGCACTCTGATGGGATGAAATACCCATTCCCTTCTCGGAGGTGCTAGAGATCATCGTGGCATGAGCTCAGAAACCTCCACAAAAATATCAGTATTTTTGTCACTGCTGAAAATACAGCATGGCTGGGAATCTCCATTAAAACAGTTTAGGGTTGAGGAGACTGAATTATCCCATCCCACACAAATAAATTACATTTATGACTAGAATGGATGAAGGGAGAAGCTTCAGAGACACAAGGTGCTTGTGTCCATCCGAGGAGGTCTCACGCCATAAAGAGACCCTCGGACACTGACAGCTCTAGACTTGCACCCAGCAGGGTCAAAAATATCCTGTGACTGATGCAAACTAACACCTCCCCCCAGCTCTACAGCCAACCCAGTCTGGTCTAAAGCCACACCACTCAGGAGAGGACTGGGGTGCCAGAGCTGGGAGGGAACTTGCTTTTCCAAACCACAGGCTCAGTGAGAACGGAGCTGAGAGGACACAGGGATGAGGCACACACAAAGGGGGGGAACCTTTAGTCCCTAAACCCCCGTGAAAGCAGGCAGCAGAAACACCTGTGGAGCTGCTCACCCTGCTTGGTTTGGCGTGGGGGGCTCCTCTGTGCCTGAGCCCAGCACGTTTCTCACGGGCTGCCCAGGTCTGTTCTTCTCCATCGGGGAGCTGTGGAGGACCACGCGCCGCTTCACCGTGTCCAGCATGCGCAACCTCGGCATGGGCAAGCACCTGATGGAGGGCAGGATCTTGGAGGAGCTCCACTTCCTCATAGACAGGATCAAATCCTTCAAAGGTGAGTGGGGACGATGCCAGGGCTGCCCAGCCTGGGGTGTGTCACAGCTGCTCCGCTCCTCGCAGCTCCCGCTGCAGGGTGCGATAATTGATAAAAGATTCGTGTTAATCATAAAAGTATTGGGGTTTGTATAAACCAGAATACTTGAGTCTGAAATGAAGCATGACACTAAAGAAATAAAAATACAT
Source organism: Muscicapa striata striata (assembly GCA_030060385.1). Lineage (NCBI taxonomy): Eukaryota > Metazoa > Chordata > Aves > Passeriformes > Muscicapidae > Muscicapa > Muscicapa striata. The sequence continues at coordinate 5,748,946 of JAREIS010000126.1, read as the reverse complement.
GATTAAATCATTCTGTTTTAAATCCCCCTGTTATGAATATTATGTTTTCGAAATAAATTGTATCTACTGACAGCTTGCAAAACAAGGCTTTCACACAGCCCAACAGATTCTGCAAAATCAGATTTCCTGCCTTTGTGTAATCAATTACAAACTATCTGCTAAAGATCAGGCTTCCCACTTCTGTTTTTTATCTACCAAGACCAGATGGTTACATGACCAATTGTCTGAAGAGCTGTCCCATGGAAGTTTGGAAGTTTCTTTGCCCACCACTGCTCACCTTGCAGAATTACTACAACAAAACAATAACAATTATTGATTACTACAAGGAAAACCATCCTATAAAAAGGGAGCTGCAAACCAAGTTATGTGGAAGCGTGGAGTGGGCAGTGACCCCTCACACTTTCCCCAGCACTGCTTGCTCTGCCTATATAAAATAAACCAATCTAAATTTTGCTGAACATCGAGACTTTGTTTCTCATTTATAACAAGGGGAACCTTTCAGCCTGCCCTCCTTCAACTGCGCTCCCATCAACGTCACCTTCATCATGCTCTTCGGGGACAGGTTTGACTACAAGGACCCGACATTTCTCACTCTCTTAAAACTCATAGATGAAGTTATGATTCTTCTGGGATCCCCAAATTTAAACGTAAGTAACCTGTCCCACAGAGAAATTATTTTATTTTTTTTTTTACGCTGACACATGAGCCACACTAACTGTAGAATTTACTTCAGCAGTTTTCAAATGTTCAGAACCAGCCATTACACCTAAAATGTGACAGTTCTCCACGTGCCACTTTGGTCACCAAAATCTGCTGCCAGATTCCCCTTGCCTACTTTCCTTTTGACCCATCCTGTACATCAGTGTGGAACTAAAATGAGAACTGAACTCTGGTTACTTTAGCTTATGAAAATCTGCCTGGGAAGTCCCTGGGATTCTGAGATATTGCTACTAAAGACAAAACTCAACTCATTGGCCCTTAAGAAAAAGCTGTTTCAGCATGTGCCAAGGTGATTCTGTATGATTCTGTGTGGTATTTCTGCAGGTCTAATGCTTCTCTTTTTAAATTTCCCATTAGTATTTCAATTTCTACCCGTTCCTGGGATTTCTTTTCAAAACCCACAAGATTATGCTCAAGAAAATCGACGATGTGCGTGCCATTTTGAGGCAGTACATGAAGGCGAGCAGGGAGGACATCAATGAGAACAGTGTGAGGAGCTACATTGATGCACTGATATTCAAGCAACAAGAGGTATTGCACTGCTTAGCTCTGTTGGCTGTTTGCAAAGTCTCCTTTGGATTTTCTGCCTAAAAGAGTTGCTGAGTCTTGATTTCAGTCATGCCACGTAAATCTATTGAAATCCATGCTGTTACTCCAGTGGTATTTAAATCACATGCCAGGCTCTTACAATTGGTACATTTTTCCATAAAATTAAGATACAAAAGCTACTCTCAGCCTGCTCCTGAAGTAGAGCACTAATAATGTGAGATCAACTACTTGCTCCTAGCAGAAAATGCATGAATTCACATGAAAGCTGACTCTGCCTTTCTTTCTATGAAAACAAATCAATTAATCATTGATACTGTTGCTCCATCAAGATGAATGATCCCCTTAAAGTACTTGAATGATAAATCATCAGTACAAGTCCTAACCCTGCCCTGCACCTTACTTAGCAGAGGCTCGGCAGTTTCACACATCAGTTGATTTCATTCAACACAAAATATTTGGTCTCTGAGCTTTTCCTTCTTTCCAGATGGATCCAGGCTGACCTTAGGCATTAAGTATTCTACTCAGCTTTGTGGAGGAGGAGTTAGCACAGCTCTAAACCCAGGCAGAAATGGCCTGAAAGGTGATTTTGAGCATTGCTGGGGATTCAAACCTGAGGAGTCCCTCAGAGCTAGGATTAGCTGAATCTGCTCCTGTTCAGAGCAGAACCAGGCTCTTTCCAAACCTGCAAGGCTGAGTGTGTGAACAGCAGCTGGCTCTGGGTTTCAGCCTGCTTCCAGGGGAGATGGGTGTTGAACCAAAACTCCCCTGCAAGCCTTCCATCTGGGGTGGATACTCTGCATTCAAGATCAGGTCTATTTTATCACCCAGTTCACAAACACAAAACCACAGCCAGCTGTGCTGTAGGTTATGCAGCACTTCCCAAGCTTGCTGAATACTCAGACTGATGGTTTTATGACTTTTCTTACCTCTTGTGTTTTTGAAGGAGAAGAACAAGAAAGACAGCCTGTTCCATGATGACAACTTAATGGCATCCATACTTGACCTGGTCATGGCTGGAACAGAGACCATTGCCACCACGCTCCAGTGGTCCATCCTGCTCATGATGAAATACCCAGAGATTCAAAGTGAGCAGCTTTTACCTACTCCATCCATGGCAAGGCTGAAATGGGGAAGGAAGAGGCCTGGCCTCAGATCCACAGCAGCTCTTTTGCCTTAAGAGCTGAATCCTATCTCTCCTCTGTGATGAACTCCCAATGTAACTAGGTGCTGATCAAAGTCACAATAAAATAGCCCCTTTGGCTTGCTAGGAGAGAGGATGAGTGGAGATCAGAGCATGATGCTGAGCAAAAAACCCACCTACATGCCTGAATTAAACAGAGCAGGGAAACCCACACACTGCTGCTTCAATAATCCTCTCTCTCTTCAAACTCTGGAAAAATGGTTTTTTTTTCCCCCGCCCCCAAACAAACCCAAGGAGGGAGCTGGCTTCCTTGCTGGGACACATCCCTTTTGTTTGTTGCTTGCAGAGAAGGTTCAGGAGGAGATTGGGAGGACAGTCAAGGCTGGGAGCTGGGCCACGTACGAGGACAGGAAGAAGATGCCCTACACCAACGCGGTGCTGCACGAGGTGCAGAGGTTCATCACCCTCCTGCCACACGTGCCCCGCTGCACTGCTGTAGACACCCACTTCAGGGGCTACTTCCTGCCCAAGGTAGGTGTCTGCTCCCTCCCAGGAACACAAAACCCTCCCCAGATTTACCACTGCCACTGCAGAGTGGTTCCTATAGAGGAAATTGCAGGACAGAGCCAAAACCATCCCCAGAAGAGTTTCTGTACTGAGCCCAGTGTGTCAGAGGACTCAATCCAGTCCCTCCCATGCTCAGGACTTCCTCACTCCATGAGTAGCCCTGGTTCACCTCCTTGCTGCCATCTGCACAGTGAAGTATCTGCCAGAGAATTTGCAGGATCTCACCTTCCTCTTGAGGTTTTCGCAGCCCCATGTGGGATTTAGCTTCAGTCCTAGTGGGAAAATCTCACTGATGTCTCTCTGCTGGGTGATGGGATAAAACCCTCATGGTCTCCACCTATCCCAGGTGGAGCAAATCTCCTGGGACACCAAAGTCTGTGTGCTATTTTTTTGTGCCTTTGTGTACTTTTCTTCCAGGGTATAATTGTAATCCCATCCCTTACCTCAGTGCTGCTGGATAAGACACAATGGGAGACACCACATCAGTTCAACCCCAACCACTTTCTTGATGCTGAAGGGAATTTTGTAAAGAAAGGAGCTTTCCTGCCCTTCTCCACAGGTAACTAAAGGGCTGACCTGCACAGAGCTGGGGCATTTCATTACAATTCACACAAATGAGGTCTCCATGTCTAAACACTGCCCTTAACTCAGTCAATAAGCAACCAGAAAACTGAATAGAATCAATTGTTCTTCATCTGGGCAAGTGGCTGCTCTCAGAGCACAGTTCTGACACTGCTAAATATAGCACAAAGAAGGGTGGTAAAGAAGAAACACACTCTTATCTAAAAGTGGTATGTGAGGATAAATTCTGCAGGAAAAGTGAGTTTCAAACTATTGCACTTTGGAGGGAGGTGGGATTCTTCTATCAGGCTGTTTTCCAAAAGAAAGGGTTAGAGGAGAGGAGAGGAGAGGAGAGGGAGAGGAGAGGAGAGGAGAGGAGGAGAGGGAGGAGAGGAGAGGAGAGGGGAGGAGGGAGAGGGAGGAGAGGGAGAGGAGGAGAGGGAGAGGAGAGGAGGGAGAGGGAGGAGAGAGAGAGAGGAGAGGAGAGGAGGAGAGGGAGAGGAGAGGAGAGGGAGGGAGGGAGAGGAGGGAGGGAGGAGAGGAGAGGAGAGGGAGAGGAGAGGAGAGGAGAGGAGGAGAGGAGAGGAGAGAGGGAGGAGGAGGGAGGAGGAGAGGAGGAGGAGAGGGGAGAGGAGAGGAGAGGAGGGAGGAGAGGGGAGAGGAGAGGAGAGGAGAGGAGAGGGCACACCATAAATGTGTAATAACCCTGTGACAGAGGAGACCAAGTAGGAACCTTTAGCAACACAGGCCCCTCTACTCCGAAATGCTTCAGTGCATGTCAAGGTTTCCCTCCTGCTCACATTGCACATCTCAGGTGCTGTGTCCATGGCACACATTCCAGCTGGGTTTTTCCAGGAGCACTCTGCTCTCCCCCACAGGGCGGCGGAACTGCATTGGAGAGAGCCTGGCCAAGATGGAGCTGTTTGTGTTCTTTGTAGGGCTGCTCCAAACTTTCACTTTCCGACCCCAGCCGGGTGTTTCAGAGTCTGACCTGGACCTCACTGTCCCCCAAACGACTTTCACATTAAGGCCTCAGCCTCAGGCAACCTGTGCTGTCCTGAGGGAATAACCATGGCCTTGTCCCAGAGTTTTGGGGTCCAAGAGCCCAAGTTTGCTCAAACTCTCCATCCCCCCGTCCTGCCACACCACCACATCCCCTTCCCACTGTGTCCAGGCACTCCCCTCCACTGCTGCATCCCCCAAGGGCTGCTCTCTGCTCCTGTGCTGTGGGGAGATGCAAACACAAGCCCTGGTGCTGACAGTCACACAGACGATGCAGGAGCTGCTGCAGGACCCAGCTCTGCTCTGCTGGAGGGGATGCAGCAGGGACAGTCTCCCAAGGTTCACCATGCCACAGAAATCTGCCTGGAATCCTGAGGAAGAACAGACCAGGCTCTGCTGGAAGCCACAGAAGGAATCCATGGGTTACACACTTGAGCCATCCACAGACACCTCCTGAGCTTTTCCACAGCTCACAGCAAAATCCTACCAGGGTTTCACCCACCAGGCAGCCAAGCCAAACACCAGGAGTGAAAAAACTGATTGGTTCATGGGATTTGAGGACTAAGCCATTTCTGTCCTGGAAGATGCCCCAGAGTCTGCAAACCTGTTCAGATAAGCAAGTCCTGCAGCCAAGCTCAGCCTGCTCCCCAGTCAGAGCAAAACAGGAGCTGCATTTCTGAGTTTGCAATTTAAATCATGAGGCCACATGAGATTTGCACCAGCATCCGGTCATAAAGGGCTAATGACACAGAAAAATAAACTACACCCACTGCTGGTTTTACACATCTCTGTCCTTCCTGACCTTGTTAAATAGCAGCAAAGACTGTTCCCTCTCTTCAGATATCCTGCTTAATGTTAAGAGCCTACACCAGCAGTCATTCTGGTGTTTGGGATGGTCTGGCCTTTGGAACCAGCTGTGAATTGCCCTGCAAATGCAGTCAGATTTCACAGTGCTGGTTTTGCACACACACACACACACACACAAAATGGGGATCAGGGATTAAATGAGAGGTGGTTTTGGTTGGTTTCCTTCCCTCTGTAGTTCAGCCTGGCTGTTGTCTCTATCTGCAGCACTCTCACATGCCATCATATTCCACAATATTCCTTATTCCAGATGATGTATAGCTCAGGCAATTTTCCATCCATTTATCTGCCTGTGACTTCCCACTCCTCCACATTCATTCTCTTACCATGTGCTTTATCATATTGTTTGTTTCCCCTCCATGGGAACCCAATAAAATTTTAATTCCATGTCCTTGTTACATTTCCTATGCCTGGCATCCAACTTGGCAGCACACAGAAATGCAAACACCATGAAAGGCTGGTCCTGAGCCCAGAGTGAGCACAGATATAATGTTAGCTGTATCTCATGGGTGAACATATGCTCATCCTAGTAAACACCAGCTCAGCAGCAGACCCTCCATACCTGCAGGGTGGTTTCACCAGGGCAAATTCCTCAGCTATGGGCTGTGAGACAGCCCCAGTTCTTCACTTTTCTGCCTCCTGCTTGCAGAGGCTGAATTAAAGATTGCCACCACAGCCTCCCTGATGCTGGCTTTGGATGGGAAGGCAAGGAGACACAGGTAAAGCAACTGGGGAGCAAACCACATCTCAAGTCAGTGAAGGAAGTGGTGGTCTTGATGAAATTAAAAAAAAAAAAAAAAAAAAAGACTTTTGCCTTTGGCTTCAGAAAGGCCAAGACTGCTCCTGTTTTAACACCCCCAAAAACAGTGTGAACTGAAAAGTTAGATAAGGCAGCAGTGTAGTGCTCTAGGGAACAGCACTGAGCTGGGCTCATCTCTGCACAAATTCACTGGTGGAACCTCAGACCTGCCCCTGGCCACGGGCTCTCGGGTTCCTGGCTTTGAAGCAGGGAGATGGATCCTTCCTCCACAGCACAGCAGCCTTCAGAGCTGCAAACACCCAAGGAAAACAGGTTCCTTTGATTCCTTTGAAAAATGCATCCTACTTGTGCCTGTGTCAGCAGATGGATGGAAGTGATCCCTCCCCAGCACACTGAATTACACAGCTGAGTATATCTGCACAAAATAAAGTGCCTGACTCCCGTTTATTTGCTCAGCCAAGCCATGGCAGAACATTGATAATGGCTCAGCTATCTATTTATCTAGCAGAAAACACTGGCTCTCAGAGGTGGAAATACCATTTCCACATTCCTCAGTGGCCCTGAGGGTCTTCCCTGTAGCTGCAAAACATGTTTGTGCCTTGCACCTCTCACCTGGATGGAAGGCAAACACCTCGGGGCAGGACAGGTGATGTTCAGACTCAGATCTGAGCATCACCAATTCAATTTGTGTCAGCTGCCAGCTGTCCCATGGCCCAGGGCTGTGTGATGGTGGGACCAGGGGCTCCTGCCCTGAGAGGGGTAAGGATTGCAAAAATTCCACCTGCAGCCCCACTGCACCGGCCAGAGCAATGAGCACTGCACACAATCTAATTTCTACTTTATTTTTGCCACGAGATGGCACCACGATCCCTCTGAGTCACAGCCCTGTGGTCCTTCCTAGGCTGGAACACCACAGGAGAGCCATGGGGACTCAGGACACGAGTGACACATCAGCTCCACTGTCCCCCTCCTGTCCTGCTGCTGGTGGGAAACTTTCTCTGCCCGGCCCAAGAACGCAAACACTTGGAGAAAAAGGGCAAACACAGGCTGGGCCAGGCTCCCACACCGCTGCTCCTGTTGTGAAATCCACCACGTGGGAGCTGTGAGGGGTTTGCACAAATGCCACAGGAATTTCTGCATCTCTAACTCTGCTGCCTCTTCCCATGCCCTAGGGAGGGGTGTGTCTGCCTGGAGAGAGCTGGAAAAGTGACACTGCCTTTCTCACTCTCCAGCAAGGAATGGACTGTAGCTGGCAGCTGATGACAAAATTTTTCTCGCTTTTCCTTCAGTATGAAGTATTGAGCCTACTAAAATAGGAGAATAATTACCCAAAATTTAAATATTTCTATACAAACAGTCACGGAGCGTGTTCATTAGACAATAATCTCATCAGCATCTCTGAATAATGTACAGCACTAGGAATTATCATATGGTAAAAATGCCTCTTGTTTGACAACCAAAGCTCAGGTTGTTCTCATTAATACTCCCTTTCCTTTCCCTGAGGTATTTCTTTATGATCACACCCACCTCTTCTACCTCTTTCAATATCATCTTGGGAGGTTTGAGGAGAAGTCCAAGGAATGGGTAGAAATTAAACAACTATAAAGAAAGCAGGAAAAAAATCACAAAAAAATTAAACCCACCCATTACCTTGTAACACTCAAGTGTCTTAATGGAGGAATCATTTACATGAGTAACCACGTGATGTGGTTGGAGTCTCATTTTTGGCAACTAAAAAATTTTAATGTATAAAAGAGCCTCCTCTTAGTTCAAATTCTCTACAGAAATGAATTGGGCCTATCACACTTGCTTAGATAGAGCCTATAATCATGAATTTTAAAAATACAATTAAGAGAAAGTGATAGTAAATTCATGAAACAATGAAATCACTTTTTTAAAGAGGTAATAAAGCAAAAAGATAAAGCATTTCACAAAGAAAACTCCAAATGTTTAGTAAGCCAAAACACTTCTGTTTTGAAGCTAGATCATTGATTTTATCTTTCACATGAATTATAAATCAATTACTCAGGATCATTAAATTTCACAGCACAATAAACAGCTGCATTTTACGTGCAGGGAAGTTACTTACACCATTTCTCAATGTTATAGATAAACTGGCTGCAAAATAAGATTCCCAAATCTCTTGCTCTTGCTAACTGGCTAGAATTTTTGCTGGTTTCTGCAAAACCTGAACTTAGAAACCCCCAAATACACATGCAATTGTCCCTAAGACAAGGGGTTAATTCTGGACCAGCAGAAAATAACAGGAATGAGTTTTTCTTTCTACATCCACAAAGTCAGTTTTTCAGTAGTTTTGTCACTGGTCTGCTTTTAAAGAAAGGAACTCTGGCTATGCCTCCCCTGATTTCTCCTCTCTTCCACCTTAGCCTTGCTTGGACTGGACTGAAAATCCTAGGAAATAGAGCATGTAGGTATTTTGTGGTTTATTCTGGGTACTGCTGCAAAGAATGCTGACAACAGCAAAGAAACAAGCAAATTCCCCCCAGAAATCCCAGGTATGCAGAACATTTCTGGGCAGGAGGCATTGTTTAGGCAGTTGTGTGCTGCTCACACCAAAGCTCTGGGTTTGGCTGTTCTCTGTAGCTCTGTCTCCCTGCAGCCTGACACTGTGAGAAGCTCAATGCATGGGATCTGTCTCAGGCTGACTTGTTTTTCCTTAGAAAAATGACCCAGCTGTTTCAGAGGGCAAGGCTGGGAGCAGATGACACTGCTCCATCCCTGTTGTGAGCAGGACAAGGGATTTCACTGAACAGCTCGTGGTTTGGAGGACAAACTGCAGGGGGACAGGAGGGGGTGGCAGGGAGGCACCTCTGCTGACAGCTGGGGAACTCCCTCCTTTTTGGCTGCAGCCAAAAAAATGCTCAGTCAGGAGGGTATGGAGGTGTTTGGGTGCAGTGCAGAAACCTCCCTTCCCAGGGGGGCTCTCAGGGCTGAGCACAGCCAGGATCTTCACCCAGGCACAGGGTCCCTTCCTCACACTGAGCCTCCCCCTTAACAACAAATGAACCCCCTCACACACATGCTGTATGCATTATATACATATTAGGTCATCAAATCTTTCTCATCCAGCCTTGGATTATTCCCTACATTGTTTTCCAATGTCTAGTCTAGGGCAATGTATTCGTTTTTAACATGCAATTCAGAAACATGACAAAAGTCTGTTTACAGAGCTAATTGTTTGAGTTACAAACAGCCCGTGCTACTGCACTGCTGCCAGTTCTTGCAGCCTTTATCATGAGTCATCATGATCCATGCTCTGTCTGAATTCCCAGTAGCTGCAGAGGGGATTGCATAAGGACCTCAGCCTTTGTGTTGTCAAAAATAATTTTCTTCCCTCTACGCTGCAAAAAACCCCCAAAACCTTGAAATGTCACTTAAGAGCCACTAAAAGCAAAAACAAAAAACAACAAAAACACAACCAAAAACCAAAAATAAAAACAAACAAACAAAAAAAAAACCTGATAAGTGAAAAAAGAAGACACCCAGACATATTTTTCTTAATTAAAAGAAGTCCCCCAGGCCCTACAAGAGTAGCCCTGACAATAAGGACAGAGCTCAAGATTCAGCTCAAGACTGAGACCCTTGCAATTCTAACAACAGCCAACACATCCTTCTCTGTTCACCTGTTCTGTGTCCATGCTGGGTGTGACAGAATATGGATCCAGCTGCTCTGCCTGCCCTTACTGCCAGCCAGCAGCACCTCTGGGAACCCCAAATGGACAGTTAACAAACCCCAAATGGACAGTGAGCAAACCCCAAATGGACAGTGAGCAAACCCCAAATGGACAGTGAACAAATCCCAAATGGACAGTGAACATGGGGCTGTGCCTCTGCAACCCAGGGGAGAGAAAAATCAGAGTGAGGAGGTCACCAGGGGGAGTGACAAGTCCTGCCTGGTGGGGTGAGTGGCCTTCTGGCAGCATCTGACAGTGAAACACAGCACTTCAGTAAAATGACCCTGATCTCACAGTGCCCTGTGAGCTGGGAAAAGCATTTGACATCTGTTTTGTGGGAGTCCTTCCAGATGCCCAGGATGTTGCACTGCTCCATCCCGTGCTCTGAGACTGCATCAGCCTTGGGGGTGATTTGGGGCTGTTCCAAGGGGCAGGAAGGGTCACACCTGCCCTGGACACAGCACCCCCATTGAAACCTGCTCTCTCTCCCATCTCAGGAGGGACCTGGCTGACTGGAAGGGATGTGACCTCAGCTTGCTCCCATCCTCTGCACCACCCAGGAACCCAAACCCACGAGTGTCACAAACAGCAGAGTCTGTGGTGAGAGCAGGAGCCTGGCAGTCTGCACATGCACATCCACGGCCCTGCCTGCACAAGGACTGCCTGTGTGGCTTTGAGGAGACAGGGCTGTGCCCCCAGTGGGCCCCAGGGTGTGTGCTGGGCTGGTGTGAATGAGCCCTTGTGCCTGGAGCCCCACTCTGGGGCTGGCTCAGCTCTGACCCTTCCCCATCCCATTTCTGGGAGGTCCATGCAGAGAAGAGGTGAAGCAGGACACGCTGCAGCAATGGCATTGTCACACAATGTATGAATTACCAGAAGCAAGGGGCAGAGAGATGTCACTGTGACACTAAAAATGTGTTTATGTTTCCCAAAGAGAATGGAGAAGGAAGCAGTGAGACCACCTCTGCCAGCCCTCAGCCTGCCCAGCAGGAGGACAGGTTACTCATTACCTGCTGGGTGAAGCAAATGAAAGAGGCAAAGCTGGGCAAAGATAACACTTCTTAGATAGCCTACAAAAGCATTGACACTTCAGACACATAGGTTAAAAATTAAAATGAAAATTAATGTTTATCTAGGAGTAAATGATCTCTCAAAAAAAAAAAAAAAATCAAAACTTCCCCTGTCAGGACGGGGTCATGTCACAAGCCACAAGAGAAATAACAGAAAGGGAAGCCCAGAAGAAAAGACAGGGAGCTCTGGGACTACACCAGCCCCAGGGCTGCAGCTGGGAAAGGAAGTTTTTCCTTAGGCTGTGTAGAATGATTTGGAGGTCGAGCCCATCCAAATCAGATTCTCTTGGACAAAGAGGATCAGAGAGCAGAACCTGAGGTTTCCCTCCCTGCACCTTCCCTTGGAGCCAGCCAGGAGCAGGTGGGGCTGGGGACATGGACAGAGCCCAGGACTGGCAGCGCTTGCAAAAGAAACCCAAAATCAGGGCAAGCCTCCCAAAGGGACCACTCCACACAGCAGCCAGCCTGGCCAAGAGGACAGGGCAGGTCCCAGCTTGGGTTTGCCAGGCTGCATCCTGGAATTTACCATTCCTCTTTCAACAAGTTGCCTTTCCCTCCCCTCTGCTGTCTCTGCACAGGCCTCTAAGAAAGCACCAGGGTGCTGGGGGCTGTGCCCTGGGGGGATCCTGGTGGGACTCTGGACAGGTCAGGGCTGGGGGGTCCTGGGGGGATCCTGGACAGGTCAGGGGTGTGGGATCCTGGGGGATTCTGGGGGACCCTGGACAGGTCAGGGCTGGGGGATTCTGGGGGGATTCTGGGGGGACCCTGGACAGGTCAGGGCTGGGGGGATTCTGGGGGATTCTGGGGGGACCCTGGACAGGTCAGGGCTGGGGGATCCTGGGGGGATTCTGGGGGAACCCTGGACAGGTCAGGGCTGGGGGGATCCTGGGGGACCCTGGACAGGTCAGGGCTGGGGGATCCTGGGGGATTCTGGGGAACCCTGGACAGGTCAGGGCTGGGGGATCCTGGGGGGACCCTGGACAGGTCAGGGCTGGGGGATCCTGGGGGACCCTGGACAGGTCAGGGCTGGGGATCCTGGGGGATCCTGGACAGGTCAGGGCTGGGGGGATTCTGGGAGGATTCTGGGGGGATCCTGGACAGGTCAGGGCTGGGGGGATCCTGGGGGGATCCTGGACAGGTCAGGGCTGGGGGGATCCTGGACAGGTCAGGGCTGGGGGGATCCTGGACAGGTCAGGGCAGGGGGGATCCTGATGGGACCCTGGACAGGTCAGGGCTGGGGGATTCTGGGGGACCCTGGACAGGTCAGTCGGGAAGCAGCCACAGCCTCCAGTGTGGGTGGCCTCAGCAGCACTCTCTGCTCATGGCCACAGCTTGCAGGTGGCTACAGGAAAAAAACTGAGCCCTCCTTCATTTATTTTTCTTGCAAGCTGTGTTTTAGATGTTGCCCTGAAGGGCCCTTTGAAGCAGCACAAGCTGCCCCAGACCCTTCTCAGCCAATTGACGTGTGCTGACAGCCGGCACCGCCTGGCGCAGCTGGGCAGGGACAGCCCTGACCCAAATCCATCCCCCCAAACCTACCCTCAGACTCCTCTCAGCCTGCCACAGCCAAAATGCTGCTGACCCTGAACCCAGCAGGCTCCTTTAAGCCATTAATCCATGTGCAAGCTTTGCCTTCCAGGCTGGAGCTGCCTGTTGTGAGCGCAGAGCTTGGGGGAACCAGCTCTTACTGGGCTTGAGAAGTTTTGGGTTTTCTGTTCAGAGCTGCAGGTCAGGCATCTGTCAGAGCAAGGCTAAAGTGTTTAAATGTTCTTAAGTGTGATACCAGCTTCTACAACCTTGTGTCTTTAAAAACCCATCCTCTTTCTCTGTGCACGGGGTCTGTGACACTTTTCAGCAGCAACTTGAATGTGAAGTGCACTCCAGCTAAAGAAATACCATTATACCTGGCTTAGAGAAGAAAAATCCAGATGGAAAAGAGAAAAGATTGGTTTAAAGGCCACATGAGACAGTGATAGAAACATGATCAGAACAAGTCACCACTAATAGGTGTGCCAAAAGGGGCGACACAGTAAATGTGCCCCCAGCATGTTTACAACAAAATCTAAATAAAAATAAAAAAGATTAAAATCTTAACAAAATCTATCAAAATCTAGGTGTTTTATCACCCATGAAGCACTTGAAACATGAGCTGCAGTTGCAAAATCCAGCCTGTGGTCTTATACCCATGGTCTCAGCAGTGGCAATACTGAGAAACGAGCTCATCTCCACTTAAGAGCTGCTTCAAACAAACCCTGACTGCCCTGGAAGCATTTCAGGGATTTCCAAATTGTGATATTCAGAAATGCTAATGCATCATGCACAGCATCACCAGCCAAAGGGGCACAGCGCTCCTTTGGAGGTTACAGATTTATATTTAATCCAGTCACTAATTTTAAGTTAAAATGTATCCGTGTTATCTGCCCAGGTTAACAGCAGGGATGGGCACCAGGCTGCAGTGAGTGAACGAGGCACTTTGCCCATTTCAAAGCAGGAGCACAGCACCAGGCAGCTGCATTTCCCTCTTGAGTGATTCTTCAGACACAAAATCCTTAGAGGTTTGCTCCATAAACCATTAGCCAGTGAAAGTCTAATTAGGTCAGAGACATATGAACCAGTAAAAAAATCCAGCATCAGTGACTAACCTCACAACCTCACAAACAGTGATGTATTTCAGAAGCTGCTGGGCTGAACATTGAAAACTGCACCACATTCAGTCTTCAGCAGTGAGACTTTGCTCTCCCAAGCCAGCAGAAATGGCAAAAGTTTTGCTAATGAAAACTGGTTTTTTCTTCCTACGATTTCAATGACGAGCATGAAGATGCCACAAAAGATCTTTTCTAAAGAGGTTTTTCTCAGACACTAAAATATCCTGTGTTGAGCCCACCTGTACAGGTGAGCTGAGCCATCACCCCAGACCTGTGAGCCTCGAGGAGACACCTCCAGTTCCCCACCATGTCCCACTCTCTGGGCAGATGAGCCCACAACTCAGATCAAGGCACTTTCTAACTCCAGAGAGAGGGGATGTCCTCAGCTTGCATCTTGATTTATGTTTCATCTCATCTCACTTATTTTGGGCTCCTGTGGAGTGGAAAGGGATTCAGAGGGTTCTGAGCTCTGGGATGAGATGCTTTAGGGAAGATGCATCAACCTCAGCAAGGCCAACTCTCACCCCTTGACTTCAGCTAAGTTTTCCCATTGTTTATTTGAAGCTTGCCAGTAGCAAGAGCAGGAATTTGGGACATGCTGCAGTGGGGTCAGCCCCTAACAGGCTCCAACAACACTCACTTTCCCTTTCAGGTGTCCCAGTGACTGTGTGCCCATGTTCCCCCTGGATTTAGTTTCTCTGGACACAGCAGTGGGGCACACTGCTGTCACCAGCTCCACGGGGATCTGAACGAGTGTGGCCACATCTCCAACCCTGCTCACACAAAGACATGCACATGAGGGAGGCCAGGCAGAATTTAGCCCTAATTTGCATGTTCTGTCCCTGTAATAAACTCTGGGAAGTATCTTTAAATGGAGACTGCTTCTTAATTGCTTCTTTAAAAAGCCTTCAACGTGGATCCTTGGCATGACTCGGGTGAATTTCTAAATTCAGTTTCTCCCATGAAGTTTACCCTGGCTGTTTGGTTGGGTTACATCCATATGCTATTTTTTTTTTTTTTTTTTTTAATCATCAAGCCTGTTTACAGCATGGAGGAACAATATGGGAACAGAAATAAAGCTGGGCCAAGCCCAAAGGAATGAGCCCAGAAATGGCACTGCCAGCATCTCTGGCATGAAGAGCAGCAGGCCCTGCAGCTGTGCCATTCCTCAGGGACACCCAATTCACTTTTCCCTTCTGGCTGTGCATTTCAAACCTCAGTTGTGTTTGATTTACCCATCATCTGCAGACTTAATAGCAAACAGTTAAAATGCCTGCATGTCCTTCTGCTGCCAGCTTTGGATCTGTGGTGCATTACAAGAGAGAATATTTTCTAGAATACAAAGGCTGAGGGACTGGCTGTCACAACAGTATCACTTTTGGCTTCCTTAAATACAGTAATCAAAGTATTTTGAACAGTAGCCTACAGCTACTGAATACTTTTCTGTCTCAAAATAGACACAAATCTCCTCCCACCTTCTGCCAGGAGCTCTTTGGTCACTCTGAGGTTTTGGTGGTCCAGTCCAGCTCCCTTTGCAGTATCCAGTGAGCTCAGCCCAGCCAGCTCCTGGTTCTTTGATCCAAATGCTGCAGGTTATTCTGTGAAACAGAGTCAAAAGGACACAAAACATTCTCAGGGAAGGTCTGAAAAAGGAAAGATTGCCTATGTTTGCATTTACATTTTTAATATAGTGTTGTCTAGAGGCCAGATTTGGGGAATGGAAACCAGGAGTCTGGTTTCTATTTTCAGCACAGCCACTGATTGCTCTGTGTTCCTGGCAAATCTTTTAATCTCTTTTCCTCTGTTTTACCCATCTGTAATAAAGGGATGATCAGACCTCCCCAGCTCTGCTTTGTGTGGCAGCATCTTCTGATGAAACACTGCAAGGACAAAGCATTAATAATCATTCCATATAGAAGAGCCAAGAGGTCACAGGTATTTAAGTAAAGTTTAGCTATTCAGTGCCCCTTTATGCATGCAGCAAGCCTTGATGTTAATAGAAGTTATATATTAAAATGGAATGGAGAAGTAGGCCCTTCAGGGCACAAAAATAACCATATCCAGAGCACCACTAAATAAATACAATATAAAGATGAAAATCAGTTCAAATACTGAACAAATTGAACGGCAAGGAGACATTTAAGAGGAAAAACAAAGTCATGCAGCCCTACTCCCAGCTGACATCTAACTGCCCTCAGCACAAAAAAAGGGATGAAAAGGAGGGTCAGGCACCAAGAGGGGACCCTACAAGTGGTCCCATAAGTGGTTCAATGTTCTCAGTCCTCCATTTCTTTACCTCTCTGGCACCTTCCTGAGGAGATATCAAGGAGGTGAGTAAAGGACTGAGGTCCTTAAATGCTCATATTTAATTGACCCTGTAAATGATTCCAACAGTCCATTCCTGCACCCTCCCCATCTGTCCACGTGTCCTTTCCTCCCACAGAGCTGCCCTGGGGCTCCTTGCACGCTGCCACCCTGCACTGCCAGGCACCAGAGCCCCTCTCTGTGCTGTTCCACTGAGCCACTGCCTTTTGGATCCCTGCAGAGCTGCCACAGCTGGGATAAGCCCAGCTACCCAGGATCTGCCAGATCTCCTCAGCCACCTGCCTGCTCAATGCCAGCTGCTGCACCACTGGCCAGATGTTTCACACTCACTGTCCCCATCACTTTTGTGAACATGAATGGCCTCTGACACCATTCCCAGACCAGGGATGAGCCATTCCTACCATGAGCAACCTCTGCTCATTTCATTCACAGTGAGCAGCTGCACTGGCAGATTTTGGGGAGGATTTGAGGGATCTTGGTGATGAGCAAAGATCTCTCCAGTGGACCACTGCAGCCAGAGCAGGGTGTGTCTCTAAAACCTCCAGCATCCTCTTGTCTACTCCTTCAGTCCAGTTAATGAAAGAATTTCAAACAAATCAGTGCTGCACAAAGCTGTCCAGCAGGCAAGCTGCTTACTCCTTGCACAGCCTCTTGGCTCATCTCGAAATAACATGCATATGCTTTTGGGGCAGGGACCAGCATTTATTTTGAGAGATGCTTTAGGATCAGGACAGTCACCACCAGCTCATCACATTTACTATTCAGGATTATTGGACCACAAGTGACCTTTCAGGTTCTTAAGACTTGGATTACCAAGGGCTTTATACACTAAGCCTAATGACTTGAATTACAGCCTTAGCATCCTGACAATCAGAAAGGGACCACAAGCATTTTACTTTCTTCTATCCACAAAACAGCTTGGGCCAGATTTTGAACCCATTTCAAGGTTATGTCAAGCTGGTGCCCATCAGACTGATCCAGCTGAGTTGCAAGAAAGACAGGATGACCTAGGCAAGGGTCATGTCTGAGAGAAATGGCAGGATTTTCTAGATAAACCAGCTGAGACATCTGTTTGCTTTCCTCTGAGACAATTATTTTATCACTTCCACATATTTAAAAAATCACTCTGAAATGCTACAGCACATTTTAATCCATGGGGCTGTGGTAGCAGTGTATGGTGTTTTGCCATTTTCAAATTTCAGTGGCAAAAAGTTTAGTGGGATCGATAATTACCTTCCTGTAACTGGCTGAACTGGAAATACCTTTCAGTCCTCAAAAAAAAAAAAAAAAAAAAACAAAAAAACCCAAAAAAAACCAAAAAAAACAAAAACAAAAACAAAAAACAAAAAAAAAGAAACAAAAACAAAAAACAAAAAAAAAAAAACCCAAAAAACCAAGTATCAGCAACTTCTGTGGCACGTGTGCTGTTGTTGCCAGTTTCAGTCAGCACAGTTCCACACCACAGTGAAACTGGTTTCCTGTCTAACATGTGAGGTTTCTATTCCCCATTACCTGCACTCAGGTGCCCTTTTCCAGCACCAGTGATGGAGCCCACCCAGCACCTTCTGGAATGTTCCTCTGGACAATCCAAACCACCTTCTGGAATGTTCCTCTGGACAATCCAAACCACCAGTGCCTTCAGCTGTAGAGCAGGTCAGAAGTTTAATTTGACCCTTAAAGCAACTTTTTGAGGGAGACAGGACCCACAGCAATGATGCAAAAAAAGGCTGATTGAACTGTTCTGCCAGCTGCAATCCCATTCCATCAGCAAGGAGAAGGAACCCTGTCACAAACAGAGCAGCAAAGTGAGGATGTGCTGCCTGCAGAAAGACAGCATTGTCAAATTCCCATTATTCTCTTGGAGCAGTAACCACCTGCAGCACCTGTGTGGGGACCAGCACAAACCCAGGCTCACCTGCCACCCTTTCAGCTTCTGCTGGGACCCCTCAAAACAAAAGCCAAACAAAAATGAACTGACATGCTCTGTCTGCTCTGTGTTAGCAGGGTGATTCAACAAGAGTCACTGTTTTCTCATTAAACAATGTCAGGGATGTACTCCTGAGCTCTCTGTGGTCACTTTTTTCCCCTCCCTTTGTCCAAAGACAGCTGCAATAATAAAAAAAGGATTCAGAAAACAACGGGGGAACCCCTGGTTTTTTCAGAGAGCCAATGAATATTTTCTAGGACTAAACCAATCTCTGGAAATAATTGTCAAGTTTGCTGTAGTTTTCCTTCCACATTGTGTGCTCTGTAGTTGGCAGACCTGGCTGCTCAAAAGAAGAGTAACACAATAAGGTGCAGAGGGCTGGTTTATGCCATATTGCTGCTCAGGTGGTAATTTTTGAATGAGTTTTATCAGACCTAGAATCCAGACAGGGATGCTTGTCCTATTTTTAACTTATGCATTTCCTAACTTTGATGAGCTGTCTTCCTCCTCATCTTCTTTGCTAATTCAGCCATCTATCAGTTAAATTAAGTTGTAATCTGCTCAGGAAGGCAAGAAAGATGCTGGTGCAATATTCATAATGCAACCATCTGCCCACTGTAGAATGTCCATCTCTGAGATTAAATACCATGTTAAAAGCACTGGAAATTCAAATTATATAAAGTGTTTTCTTCTTTTTGATAATAAAAATATCTGACTGTGGTCTGAGTTCTGACTGAGGTGTGTGTCCTCTACAAGGAATGAATAATTTCCAAGAGCAGCATCTCCCTGCCACTGCTCCTTCACCTTGTTCACCCCTCCCACTGCTGAGGGGCTCATGAGGAACCCTGTAATTTGGAGTGTTTGTTTCCACAAAGGGACAGCCTAGAGAGTGACCCTGCCTGGAACCTGCATCCAGGAGCCAGAGGAGGCACACGCAGGTGTCACTCCCCAGACAACAGGCAGAGCCTCACAGATCTTATCAGGGCACTGTTTGAAGGTTCCTTTTCAGTCATCTCAGGCACTTTTCTAAAATAATTTCTTAAATAAATTCTACCACCTCACTCAATTTTTACAAGACACACAGTATGGGATGAGGTTCAGACTGGCCTCATCTCTTCCAAACAAAAGCAGGTCCAGATGCAAGGTCTGCATTTGTTTGGTGGGATGTGTCCCCAGGGAACAGCAGGTGGGATGGAAACCCAGAGCCAGCTTGAAGGAATGTGGGGGAAATTTTAGGGATGGTACCATTCTTAAAACTACAATATCAAGGTCTTTCAATCCTCAGTGCTTCCTGCTATCCTAGCTGAAGTGCCAAGCACCTGAAAGCACTTTTTTCACACAAAGACAGAAAGTGGAAGCACAGTTGGGTGCATGGGGGTGGTGTGGGTACAGCTGGGGACCTAAAAGGGAAGTGTGAGGACCATCTGCTGACAAATGCTCCTGCTTACAGCAGGCACTGAAAGCTGCCAAAATTTTTTGGTAAAGGCTACAAGTAACAGCTGTACTGACCTGAGAGGGATCACAGCCAAAGGAGAATGGTACAGGCAGAGCTGAGCAGTTCAAACTGGAAATCAGCATTGCCTTTGACAGTCCTGCAAGCTGCCACTTAAACAGAATGTGGCTTGGACACAGGCTGGACATCACAGCCAGCCTCCCATGGGATGCAAAGGAAAACCTGAGCATTACCACCACTCCAGGTTAGTTCTTCAGCTGAAACCAAAGCAGGCACTTCCCTCATGAGGCTGGGAGTGACCTGCAGGTGAGGTGGGTGAGAATGATCTCACAGCTGGGGTGAGTCTGAAGATCACCCACAGTAATTTCCACAGCTGCTCCATTATCCATCTACTGCAAGAAGCCCAGAAAGTGGCCCATGGACTGCAGCACTCCAGAAGGTTCTGAGGCTGCTCTGAACACACAAATCCTCTGTATTTATGTTGTAGTAACACCATCATCACAAATCAGGAGCCAAAGTCCTTCCTGGCACTGAGATGTCAGCAGTGCAGTGAACTGGGCTCAGGCTGCAGCTGAGCACACTTAGACACAGGAATTTCACCCAGATTTTGCCTGTTGAATGCCAGCAGCTTGTACACAGGGCCCTGCTTGCAATCAGCCCTGGTATTTTCAGCTGGCTTGGCCCTAAGCACTAACCACAAGACTTCAGAAGAGAAGCTCCCTATTTATTCTTTCCAGCATATCAGTGCCCCATTAAACAAGGACAAAAGATTTCCTTATGTAATAGGGATGCTATTTGTTATTTTTAACCTTATGGCAGGCAGGATTTGTGCCAGGTGGCGTTCTGCCTTAACCAGGGCCCTTCAGGAGGTGACATTCCTCGCTGTCATCCCTGCCCTCTGGCACAGCTGATGCCCATACATGGTTTCCTGGCTGCCTGTCCTTGTGCCTATCTGTGAGCATTTATTTGTGACAGCTCACGGAAACACCAGTCCCGTTTAACAAGGTAAATCAGGATGCTGATCAGTCCTTTCCAGGATGCTGCAAGAGCTTCTGCTTCTAATAAAGGGTCCTGTCTATGTGAAACCCATAAAGTCTGTTTACATGTATCCATGCTACCAGAGAAACACCATTGCAGTAGCTGAAGTTTTCAATTACTCTAGATAGCTTTAAAGCTGTTTGTTTAGTCCAATTAAGCCCACAGAAAGCAGACAAATAAAATGGTGGCAACTCCCAGCAGCTCCAGAGTGAGAAAAGAGGGCACTAAGCCATAGGCTGAGCATCCTGAGCAGCTGGGACCCTGCAGCCTCCCAGGCTCACATCACTGCCAGCCTGGCAAATTCCATCAGCAGCATCCCTGGGCCAGATTTGGGCAATTTCATGGAGCTTAAGCAAGCCTGGCTGGTGCAAAGGATGCTGCCAAAGCCTGTTGTACCTCCAGACCAGTACAGGGAAACACAGTGCCAAACATCTTTGGGGTCCAAAGGAGCTCAACAGCAAATGATGATTTTCACAGTGTCTGGCTGTTTGTAATCAAGTAAGAGTGACAGATTCTGTGTCTCATGGCTTAGAATTTTATAAAATACACATGGGACCTTGAGGAGAATAGATGTAAGTTGTCAGAGATGTGATATTTCAATTAGCACAAAATATTTATTGTATAACCTGAGTAACTAAGGCTAATAGGGAATGTAACTATGAACAGAAGGGTAACTGGCAATTTTAATGTGCTCACATAATTTAGAGGTTTTTGCTTGTTTGCCTCTAACACAATCCCCCTTCATTCAGTCTCCAGGCTGGAGGCACAGAGAGGTAGAATTTTAATTCTTCTGGCCATTTATATACATGTGGCATTTCTTGACCTTTAAGGATTTGATTTTGAAACCTATTTAACTTTTTGACGTAGGTGTTTTTGTGGGTTTTGTTGGGGAATGCCAAAAATTTTCTGCATGTAAGGGAAAAAAAAAAATCAATAAGAGCAACTGTATGAGTGTTCTTCTGTTTGTACCCTGAGGGCCCTCCCTCTATGTCTGCAACACCAGTTTCTTAGTAGCACAAGCTTCTTATTCAGCTTTGTTTTGACAAAGAAAGATAAACCACTGTTTTGCTTTGCCCTTCCCCCACCATTTACTAATTAGTTTTATTTAGTTTGCTATTCCCTGCTCCTTGCAGGGGAAAAAAACCATATTTTAAAATAATAATTATTCAAAACTGCATTAAGTTGTTGACTATGTAGGTCCTTATGAAGAATTTAAAATAGAACGTAATTATAAATCACTGTGAAAACGAGCTTGTCCTGCACAGGCAAGGACATTTAATTGTGTCCTTGTATGACTGGAATCACTGTAAACAACTAATATTCCTATTTGCAGGGACAGAAATAACAAGCTCATTCAGCTGTACAGAAAGGAAGACATAAAAGGAAACCAAAGGCTAAACCAGAAAAAGCCACTGGAAAGTTTTATGTCAACAAAACTGGATTTAAATTAAGTAACATCAATTCGATATTTTGACTGTAAATGAATCAGAACATTAAAACATGTTTTAAAGGGAACATTTGTGATGAAACATCCATGACTAGTTCCTACACCAAAGGAAAGTTCCTACTTACTTCTGTGCAGGATCAAAGCCCAACTGCAAAGTTACTTCTCTGCCTTTGGGACTGCTTTGTAGACCTACCTTTTGAAAATGAGAGGAGCAGCAGAACTGCAAGGAAAACACTGAATAAACAACTTACCAGTTGCACACAGAGGAAAGCACAGCCCTGATGACATAATTAAGAAGTTCCATCCCACCATATATGCATGAAGGAGTAAAATTTAAATTACACAGACAATTCCCATTCTTATGTTTTCTAATTTTCTGACTGCTTGACTTTGCAACTTAAATCTCTTTTACGATCACTGTTTTTGACACTGATTTGCAGAAACGGGAGTAGATTTTAATGTTTTTACTTTGCCTTACTCAATGGCAAAATTTAGAAAAACCCAGAAAACAAAACCAAAACCCCCAAGCTCAAACCAAAGACATGCATTTCTAAGCTATTTGAAATAATGGGAGATGAGTTAATAGTCACCTTGCTTTAAAATGAAGAGAAACACAGCAGAGCAATTTTCCAGTAAGAGGAAATAAGGAAATAAACTACACATTCAACAACTCCAAGATGGCCTTTCCACATACAAATAGAATTCATTTACATAGCAACTTTACAATGGTGATAACAAATTAAAATTGTGGGCAGACAGTGGAGAACCAAATAGATACACAACCCATAGCAAGGATCAACCAAATTAAAGGGAATTTCTTCCACTGTCAAATTTTGAGTAATTAGGACTTCCATTAGAGGCACAGTTCCAGCTTTAAGCAATTCTAAGTAATTAGTGTTCCTTTATTTTGCCTGGAAGTCCTGACTTCAGCATTCTCTTAGGACATGCATTCTGCTAGCCAGAGCTACACAATGCAGATTAACTCAACTAGAAGGTGATTAGCGTAGGCAGATGAAAATATAATTTGTCATTCTGTGCACACTGCTACTTCCAGCCTGGGATACAATTTTTATTAACACAGCAGACTGATTCAAACAGAGGTAAAGACATGATTTTGTCCTATCTGTGTCCATATGATTGCCTGAGATACAAGCAGTGTTGATATTTGAAAACTGTACATGACCATATGTCAGAAAGTGAATAAAGCACCAGATTACATCTTCCCACACAGCTCCAACCAGCTACAGGAATTCAGTCACTGATTGCACACCTAATTATTTAAGATAAATACTTTAAAATGGCTGATGGAGGATATTCTTCTAGACTTATTCATCACAAAATGTAAATCTAGGGATGAAAATGCCAGGCTGAGCAGGAAGCAGAGGCTGGTAGCACATGGACAAGACAAGATCTGCTTGCCAGAGGCACCACAGCATTTGCAGAGTGTGTGGGATAAGCTCTCTGGGTCCTCATAATCTTCTTTTAAACAGGCCTAGCAATACAGATCTCCCAAAAATCTGAGTTCTTGCATTTCTTGGTTGTGAAGATGACTTGTTTGCCAACCAGCTGAAGATCCTTAAGAAAAGGTGCAAAGTAAAAACATGAAATGCAATTGAAGTGTCTTTTTCTATTTGCACTACAGCATCAAGTATTAGACAACTCTTTGAATATTTCATATTGAGCTCTGATATGCAAGACACAGCACCAGCAAGCAGCAGTTTTACAAATCTTTTACCCAATTTCAAGATCCTTCTGACCATTGGACAGAACCAAAAGGCACATGGCAGGAGGCACCATGCTTTGCTTTCTCTGCCAAACACAAATACAGCAACAATTATCTTCAACTGTAGCTTCTGAATTTTCCATAACTGCAAGAAGCAGAGCCCCAGGACCACGTCCTTCATCCAGAAATCAGTGGGACTGAAGGGAAAGCTGGAACTGAAGCTGAGGAAGAGAGGAGCAGAGCAGGACACACTCCCAGGAGTCTGTTACTGTGCTGGTGAGAGACTCTAACTGTTCTTTTCCAAATACTACTGTTCACGTGGTCTCCAGATTGACAGGTCTTGTGTGCTTTTAATATTAATTGATATAAAATGAAACATGACAATCAAAAAAACTTCTTACATATTTGTCAGCATTTACATATGGTCAGAACTAAGGTCCAAGAAAGGCAAATCCTGCCAAATATGTCAAAATCATAAAAGATTCCCATATTTTTGCCCAGATCTTACCTTTATCATCTTTTTTACAATTCTTTTCCAAAGTGCAGTTGCAATGTGCTTGTGTTTTTAAGCTGGAAGGTATGTTAAGTGCACAATGAGGACCCACATTTTTGTGTGACAGAGAAATTAAAAGTAGTGACGTTCAAATATCTTGAGGGAGAACAAAAATTCTTCTCTGACATCTAACATGCAATGATAAACTCACAAAAAGATACTTTGAAAACTTCATCTCTGAGAAATTCCTATTTTCCTTCATGGAAAGACACAAGCATCAGCTTCTGCTTGGAGTGACAGCAAGTTTTCCCAGCTGCATATTCTCACATGTAAAATATATGACCCAATGATCTTTATGAGTTCACTAAATGTCAGGATCACTTCTTTTTATTACAGATCCTTTTCAGCAGGTTTCTCACTGGAAGATCAGTGCTACACAGCTCTGAAAGGCTTTGGCTCTGCCTCCTGTGCAGCCCTCATCCAGCTGTGCCCCAAG
This sequence comes from Muscicapa striata striata, assembly GCA_030060385.1. Taxonomy (NCBI): domain Eukaryota; kingdom Metazoa; phylum Chordata; class Aves; order Passeriformes; family Muscicapidae; genus Muscicapa; species Muscicapa striata. Next base: position 5,724,470 of record JAREIS010000126.1, on the reverse strand, counting down.
GCACCATCAGCAGCTCAATGAAAAACCTGGACACTGCTGCTCAATTCTGCCCATTCTTCTGCCAAACTCCATCCCAGTTATTCTTTTTCTGGCTGAAAACATCCTCCTCAGCAAGTCAGAAAGAGTAAGTTATTTGTTATTAGTAATACATTTCATACCTTTAAAGATTTATACTAAGCCATGGCTATGAAGGCTGTCAAATCCACTCAAATGCTTCTTATTGGAAAATCAGGCCTGCATATCCTCAGATCCTCCCCTCCTTCACCCACTCAAATTAAAGCTGTAATTCCCAAAGACAGGCACTCTTCTAAAACACCACACATTTCATATAGTTGTTATTAATAAAGTATGAACAATGTTTGCAGAAACATTAAAGAATCAGGTCAAGAACTCTGTCTGAATACCAGTGTTATTAAATAAGCCAATCATCCAACTTTGAGTAATTAATGTCCTTGGTTTTTACTTGAAAGCCTCATTTCCAGCACACTCATAAGAGACAAATGCCCCATGCCAAAAGGAATGGACATGAATTAACTCTTTTGGATGCCAGTTGCAGGAGGAAGAGGAAAATGCAATATTGGCAGGCTGGATACAGCACAGCACTCAGGATTGTAGGATAAATTTAGCTACAATTTGATGATTTCACCACATATAGTCAAGGATTTGATCTGTTCCCATCTGTGCATTATCTGAGTATCTAAACAATTGCCCTGGTGCATTTGAAAACTTTAAAATATAAAAGGAAAGCCAACAAAGCTGATGGTATCTCCAGATCACCGTGTGAAGTACTAATAAGCAACTGTGTTATACAACCCGTGTTCAACAGACTGAAAATGATCTTTCCCAAATCCAAGTGACATCCTTCTGAAGCTGAAAGTGAGAGATTACAGCTGGCTGAGCACGCACTGTACTGTACACTCATTTTAAAAGCTGCCATTGTAAAAGACCCTCCAGGCTTTACATTGGTTCCTTTGCTCTTCTTATTAAGAGCTGGAACATTCCTCATATTTAACAGTAATTAGAGGGGGAGATGGAGAAAAACTAATGAGAGGGGGAGAGGTTTATTTTTCTAAAGAGGTGCAGTAAGATTAATAGCAAGACTATGGGCTATATACGCTATTTTTTATTTCATCACCTCCAAACATAATAAATATTTTCAATTGGAAAAAATGATTAGTATAAAATTAGTATTATCTTTACAAATCCTTTACAGCCTCTGTATGTGAAATCCTCTCCTTCCCTCCACCAGACAACAATTATGACACAGAAATACTCTCAGGACAGCAGCTGTAGAACTTGTCTGATGCGCTCACACTTCTCCAGCAGGTTTGGGTCTTCTCCATCAGAACCATCAAATTCTTTCATAAAAGCTTCAGCTTTCTGCACAGTTTTGTCTCGTGCACTGCCCTGAAGCCCTTGCAGATAATCCAGTAAAATGGTGAAATACTTGTCTGGAACCTTGAAAGAAAAGAACAAAAGGAAGGAAAAACAGCATTATTTTCTCCCCTCTCAATATGTATTCACAATCACATCACAGCATCTCCTGAAAGACAATCAGGAGAATGGCACAGGCTTTGGTGTTTGCCAAAGTCCAACTTCAAGTGGAAATCCAAGTGGAAATGTTTCCTGCCAAGGTTCAAGCTGCCAGGAGGGATGGACCTGGTGAGAGAGCTGTCATGTGCTCGGATGGGCAGAGCATCTGAGAGGAAATGCTCAGCAGATGTGGAAACGCTGATCAGCAAATGCAAACACTGCCTGACAGGGAGCCCAAGGCTTTGAGGGTTGGTGGAAGAAAAAAACAAAACACATTAGCCAAACCCTCCTTTTGGAAACACACATGTAAATCTTACTAAATTCGGTGAGAATTGCATGCATCTGTCTGAGGGAAGAATTTTACTGGAATTTCCCTCGCCCTTACCCAAAAATTGTTTGCTAAGATAAGATACCACCCACCATTGCACACTTTGACAGAATGCTTATACAAAGGACTAGAATTTAATTTGAAAAACAAACTGAAATTCAGACATATGGAAATAATTTTAAAATCATGCTGACTAAAACTGATAGGCTCTACCAACATGTCTTTAAAAATACTTTAGTCATCTACAGTTACATTATCCACGTTTCACTCCCTTTCTAATTAACTAGTCAGAGATTAAGTTTTAGCTTATCTGATACAACATACAATTTAAATGATCATTATATTAATCTTGACAATAACTTAGCAAGGACTTTGGAATGATTTATTCAGTACTTCATACTGAAGTACTTTCGAAAGGAATATGTGAACAGACCTACGCTGATCTTAACTTCATGTTGTGTATCTGTGGAACACGTTTCAGCCAATAACAGGATATTTTTTGCTGTGAATCATGAGATGTTAAACTGATCTCATCCTGCAAATATGTTTCTCCATGTTTAACTTTACACATATAACTTGACATGAGTCAAGTTAAACACATACGTAAGTATTTAAAGGATTCGAGACTAATTATTCGAGGGCGGTTTCAATTCTGCAAAGTATCAACATTTCAGAGAAGACAGAGCTTCAGCAGACACTTAATTTACAACTTATTTCTCCATGGACATTTGGCAGCAGAACTTTGATCACTAAAACTTCTATCACTCCAAAAGGAGAGGAAGAAAGAATATTCCAACACTGCCTTCATCAATCAAGGGTATTACAAAGTAATAAATCAAAACTTAAGTCTGCGTTCAGCCTTGTAATTTGTACACTATGGAAAACCTTCTAATTCTTCACACAAACACTCCTGCATTAAAGAAATAATGCAGTTACAAAAGAAATATTAATTGTACAACGACTAACAGAAATGGATGATGTATGAAGAGTTGCTACACTGTACAAATTAAACACAGTGAAAAATATCTGTATTTTTGAAAGTTTTCACTCATAGAAAATTGGTACTAATAACAGATGAACCCATTTAGACACAAACAATTCCAGTGTGACAGTGTTCCTTTAATGTAGATATTCATTAGTGAGCTTTTAAAGTCAGCACCATTTCCATGTTTCAAACCTTGTCCAAATTACCTCTGTAATTTACAACTCTTTTTCTCAGAGCTCATGGCATAGACATACCTGTGGAAGTACAGTTATTATTATATCATTTAAGCAAAATCCTTGAGGGGATAATTGAAAGCCTGCTCTAAATTTAGAAATCCTAAGTGTGCAGATTTAACATGAGGCTGCCTGAAGCCTAGAAAACATTCAGCATTTGGCCCTAAGGGTGTTCAAGTGTTGAAAAAGTCTGATTTTTTCCTTTAACATAACACAGCTCTGAGGTTTATTTCATCAGCAGATCACAACACAGCATCCTGTGGGCAAGGTAAGATCACATTTCCTCCTGACTTACACAGACAGTAGAGCCATAGCAAGGACTTCAACACACAAAGCTAATGAAATCCAAATTTTAATTCTTCAGATACAGTAGTACAAAAGCAGTAATTTCAGGGGTCTTGGCGAGGTTTTCCAAGGAGGAACACAATCCTTGTTCCAAGGGCAGTTCAAGGCTGGTTTGAAATTGGAGATCAAGATCTCCCAGCACGGCTCTGGAAGTCGAAGCCAGGCTTATGGGATTTTGTTATTATTCTTTTGTTAAACAGTTTTGTCCTTTTTCTTGTTTCTTTTTCTCTCTCACACACCAATCCTGCTTCTTTCCTAACTTCCTAATATGCACTGGAGCTGATTAATATGGAAATAATCCCAAGTGAAATAATTCCTGTCTTTGGGAAAAGGAAGGAAACACTACAAAAGAGTACCAGGAAAAGAACAGTTATCACTTCTAAATTATCCTCTGCAACTCTGTATTTTCAGACCTGGAGACCTGCAGACACCCACGTATTTTAAGCAAACACAGATACCAGCAGAGAGAAGCTCAGCTCATTGCTGCCAGGCTGCATTTTGGGTCACCTCCCAAAGAAGCTTCAGCCACCCCACCATGCCCTGAATTCCAGAAGCTGAAGATTGATCTAGTAACTTTCTAAAAATGCTCTGCCAGATGATAAAGACCAACAGATAGCCTAATGTGTATTTTATCCTGGGTGCTGCAGAAGTATATACACCATGGGTACACAGGCCTGGCTTGGAAGCTGCCAGCCAGCCACCAGGTGGATTTTAAAGGAGTTTAAAAAACCATTTATCTAGCAAACAATTTTAAAACCTCAACCTATTTCTGACAGAAAGAGCCTATCAGTACAGGAAACTTGATTCAGGCCTTTGCATGGCTCTTCAGCAGGCATCCAAGTGACACCATGAGATCAAAGATGTGGCTTAGGAAGGAAAGAAACTTATGTCTCCTTTTGTACGTTAGTCATGCTTGGATTACCAACAGATTTTATTCTGCAATGGACAGGAAGTTGAATTTGGGTATTAAAAATACTCAAAAGAAGCTGGGTGTGCCCTCCCTATGGTCCTGATGAAGAAAGATACTTCACCAAATGCTTAATTATAAGCACTTGAGCAGTTCTACTAACTTCACTGAATCTGCATGCAGATGTTAATCATTCTCTGAAGCTCATATTCAATACTCCTCCGATTATTAAACTACAAAATATGTCAATTGAAGTGAATCAGAGAACTTCCATCAGATTTTTAAGAAAAAGGAAGTTTCATTTCAGTGTTGAGAAATAAGGATTTAAACTGTGTTTTGACATATAAAACAAATGCTACTTACAGTTCATTGTGTCCCAGTATATTCCAACACAAACCCCAAAGTAAACAGGTAAAAAGAGTAAAAACACTCTTCTGCCTGCCAAACAATTTCTAGGTAGCTTTGAAAAGCATGCATTGATTCTGAAAGGTTGATAAAGACTTTTAAAGGAGAAACTTAAAAAATAGAAGACAGAGCAAACAACCCAGAAACCAAAATCAAATTTGTATTCTGCAACCCATTTTTTTAAAGTATTTGCACCATGTGAGTACTTTTGCTGTGATGAAACTCTGCTGTTAATTATCTGGCTGTCTAAAAAGGTAACACCCAAGGTCAGGTGATTGGCTTAAGAGCTGCTGACTAATTTGGGTCAGGATGATTGGTATGAGTAAATGTTCAAGTGCACACAAAAAAATCAGCAAAACCAAGTGAATGTCAACAAAATGAACCAATAAGTGAGGCACTGTGCAAATGGGCAGAGGTTTGTTCTACTGCAAACAAAATGAATGACCTGGCACCCTCATTTGATACCACAATGCTCAGATATTTACTGGAAATTCGATTTTTGTTGTTTTTTTATGTTACTAAATGAACAGATTTCAGTATGGATTCAAGCCTGGGTTCTGGCTATGCTTTATGCTTTTCACAATCAACATCAGGTTTCACTTATATTTAAATGAGAGAGCTATTTTAACATCTTGGCAATATGGTTGTACATCATCTGTGGAGCCAGAGATATCTGAAACAATATGAGAACTGTGGTTTGCAGTACTGGGTTCCACATTAGGAAATTCAAATTAAGGATCTGACTCAAATTCTCAGCAAACTCCAGATTTAAATAAATCATGAATCTGCTTTCTTTATTCTTGCTATACATCAAGTATAAAAATGAAGCATACACAGGACAATGATCACCAACAAAATAAAAAGATCAACGACAAGCAATTAAAATGCTTCAGCATCTTGATTAAAAACAAAGTAATTTGTAATTTATTAAAAAATTATGAGACAAGTGCATGGCTAGTACTAGGAAGTTTTGGTTAATAAAGAATAGCTATAATTAATGTATAAGACTGTATCATATTTGTTCTGAGAAAAAGCAGCACGAATACAAACCTTCTCTTTATCATACATGTGCAGGAGAAGCCACGTCTGTCTTGTCTTTTGAAACTTCCATTTTTCTGGGTTTTTAGACCAGCTGTAGAAAATTAGGGGAAAAACATTGCTTAAATGGAATACTGTGATATCAAAACATTCTTTATTTAGAAAATATTCCCTGCAATGCTTCCAAGTGACTTTGTATGCACAACACAGAGTGTCATGGCACTGTGGGACACAGATACTGGCACACATTTTGTACCAGAATCCACCTGGATTCTGTGCAAAAAAATATGGGAAATACGATAGCCAAGAAGGTTGCAAATTTTCATCAGAAAGTACTGATTCCTTGAAGTTAAATATCAAATCCCACCCCTCAATTTTGGCCAGTCCTTTTTGAGAGGTCATTGCCCTCATTTGACCAGGACAACCAAACACCCCAAATCCTCACCCCTGCTGCAGGGCTGAGTATTTGGGGAGGTGCAGGGGACAAGAATCAGGTTTGGGTTTCAGAAAGTTGCTATTTCATAATTAACTGAAATTTATATGAAATTAAGCAGCCTCTGAAGGACTGGAAGGAGAGATTTGTGCTACAATGGTCACCTCATCCTTCAGGAGCAAACATTTTAAGGCTTGGACTTGTCTAAATGTGTGACTTAAATATTTATAGGCTAGAAAAATATTTTTTTTTGTCTCTCTCACAAAGAATACTCAATACTGTTAAAAGTGAGAGGCTGAACAAATTATTAACATCTGCAAATGTTTGTTGGCTGTTTAACAAACACATTTTCTATATACAAAATTTTAGCTGGTTAAAATGGCACATTCATGAGCATCTTGAACATATTTTTAAAGCTGGTATATTCTGGGTTGGATGAAGGTATTTATTTCTATAAAAAATGAGCAAACCAGTAAATCTAGCTATAAAATGAAGACTAGTTTTTAAAATTATGTGCTTGAAAATCAGTATTGCAACACATACAAAATCTGACAGTACAGTAAAGTATCTTTTGAAAAGAAAGAAAAAAAGTATAAGGAGAAAACCCAGAAACTTTCACATTTATCTGATTTTTCTCTAAAGAAAAGTAAGTCTCCAGAGGGTAGCATGCAAGATGCCATTAATGTTCCAGCTTGTTTTACACAGCAATAGAGAGCACAGAAATCAGCTGAAAAGCCAGCTGGGTATGAGAATCAGTATTGTTTAAACACTGTCAAGTCTAATAAAGCAAAAGAGTCCTCATCTTTGGTGAATGCTGCACCAGCAAATACATTGTTCAGTCAATTCAAAGAAAGAGAAAAAAACGGGACCACAAATTTGTATAGAAAGGTTTCATGGAAGCCTCTGAAAAAACCTAAAGAAAGAAATTATTCTCTTGATGTTCAAATTCAGGATAAAAAAAAAAGAATCACAGCTCATGTGGGTTATCATCAGCTAAATATATCAAAATAGCTTATAACCTAAATATAAGGTAAAAACCAGACAATTAACAGTAAATCAGGAAGGACAGACAAAACCAATAACCACAATGTATCATCCTTTCCATGCTTGAGTTAAATCTACGGATGAGCTGATTTAGAGGCTTCTTTTGGAATAATAATAGAGTAGCCAAATAAGCAGGCAGAAGTTTGCAAAACAAATATTGCACAAAAGCAGGAGGCTGACTGATACTAGTTATAGAATCAAATAAAAAAACTGTTATTATGGTGAAACCATCCCTTCTCCCATCATCACCAGCCTAGAACCCAAAGAACTTGCAAAATCACACCACCCTTGGTGTCACTTGTCTTTGCAGGAAGGTGCCCAACTGGACAACAAGTGACACCACCTGAAGTGTGAGGAGCCAACAGAGAATGAAGTAAAAATGACTTTTCTTATGGGTGCAGTTTGTGGGACCAACAACAACCTGCTCATCTGTACCCACCTACTCTGTTTGACAGGCAAACACAGCAGCTCCTAACAGAGAAACTTCTGCAGGGAGCCCTTCAAAACCAACAAAATAAAGCAATGACAGTGCTTGCTGTTTTTTTAGCCTGTTCTTTTATGAGGCTTATTCTCAAGAAGAAGAAGAAGGTAAGTTTAAAATTATTTTCTATGCAAATAAAACCTGGTAACAGTTCACATGAAGGTCTTTGCAAGGTGACAAGAACAAGCTGAGTGACAGATCTGTGACTGCATCCCAGGAAAACAGTTCCTCTGCTAATGAAAACCTTGAACATATGTTTGTATTTCTCTGAACTATTCTATGTATTTCAACAGTTGTGATGATATGCATTGGCTGGACACACCACGGAGTACTCTGAATCTTCTACTCTGCTAATTTTATGTTTTTACCACAGTATCACCTGAGTACTGTTGGCATTAAAACTTGAAAAACACAGCCTGATTTCACTTAATCTCCTGTAAAACTATAGGATGTTAAAATATCTTTATTACCTAGTTTATAAACAACTGAGACCAACAAATGAGTGCACTATAAGGTTAATTGCTCTTATTAACCTATTACCAAAACCATATGCTCTCTTCTACATGTTAAGGCCAGTTGTTGTACTCCTGCACTCAAGGCTCCATATGGACTTTCACTCCTGTGAATTCTCTTTCAGAAACAAACAAAAGTTTTAGTTTGTCTTCCTGAAAGGTTCTGCTCTATATACACCACAGTAATTCATATAAACAACAAATACTTTAACATAATCCACTGCAGAAAGTACATTTATGTCCATTATAGCACCAGAGCCTCACGAGCCATTTATTTTGTTTTGTGATCTGTCCTATTAGAATTAAACACTAAATTATTACAAGAAAAAAAAAATATTTTCCTTAATAGCTATAGGTGTACTCCTATTTTCAGAAAATACTCCCAAGTTTTTTAAGTTGTACTCCAGCCATGGTTGTATCAACAATGCCTGTTTCTTCCCCTTCAGGAAAATGGTCCTTGATCCAAATTCCAATCAAACTGTGGGCAAAACACTCCTGATAATGGGTGCACAATCTTTAATGACAGTTGCTTCCCCAACAGTTATTAAAATAAAACTTTTCCACTGATTCCTGTGATTATGATAATTTTTTCCTAATCCTGTGACAGCTTTAAAATCTACGGGAAAGTATCACTCCATGGCAAAGTTAGAGGAGTATCTCCTGTTATCAGGATGACATCATTGGTACATTTTTAGAAATGCTCATCTTCTAAACTAGAGAAGTTCAACCCCTACAACACAACAGAGGTTTCATTTGGCTGTTTACATGCAGATGCTTCCTTGACATACTACAGCAGGAGAAAAGGCTTTTCCTTCAAGTGATCAAATATACAGACCAAAACCAACTACATTACAGTTTTACAGACAGTTCTACATGTCTTTTTAGAGACAATTGCAATCTCTTTCACAGTTTGAATTCATTTGGTAGCTTCTGGAACTATCTGTGTCAGGATATACTACAAACTATGGAATTGGATAAAAAATATACATGTGTAAAACATGTATTTTTCCAGTGTGCCTCAGGCTAATATTCAATATATTGTACAAACACTAATTGACTTCTTTACACAGCTGATGTTTGAATCTTTCTCATGAGCTCCAGCTTATTGAAAAAACACAGTGGTTGACTTTAGTTAAAAAGAACTTAAATGTTTGTGCAAATGATCTTCTTAAATGACTCTGAAATTGAATAGACAAAGGAAATGAATCAAGTAAATCAAGCAGCTTAGGAAATTTTACATTTGGGCTTTTGTTTTCTAGCAGGACTGTCTCATGTAGAAAAGCTGCTCAAGATTCTCACTAGTCTATCTCATAAATGACTTCTAGTGTCTACAGTTGTCTCCCATAAATCTATTCCCAAAACATGGGAATTGAGGCAAACAGAAGGCGACTGGGAGCGTGCAGGGCAGAACTCTCACTGGGATGTCCTGGGACAAGGAGATGGGGAAGGGAAAGCAGGCAAATTGGTTCCAGAAACACAGTATGAGAAAAACATTATTGTTACAAATTGGATTCAGGAAGTCAACACAATGCATCTGCTGACACTACTGGCCAGGACAAAACTTGACAGAGCTGTCACAACTGGCAAATAATCACTGAGTGCAGAAAAGCTCAGTGCTGAGAATCAACCATTTTACTGATTCAACTTTAAAAAATTACTGGGTAGGAGACAAGTCTCAAGAAACCAGAAAGCCAGACAGGGATGTGACTGCTGCCACCTTCCAGAGCACTGTAAGGACACCTCAGCTACATCCACAGCTCCAGATGAGTGCCCCAGCAGTGCAGCCCACCCTGGATACACCTTTCAGCCTCAGATTCTATCCAAGGACAAGCAGATTGCCACCAAACTTGGACTTCTCCAGCATACAGCCCAGGCTTAGCATCAGGTAATTACCCTGAAAGTTTTCCCCAGCCCTGAGGACCAGCTCAGAGCACAGCCTCCTGCAGCTCTCCTGTGATTTATGCCATGTCTGACATTCCCAAGGACAGAGCCACGGGTCTGGCCCATTGCACCAAAGGGCTCCACTGAGAAGTTCTATGGAAAATGTTAAAAGCAGCATTCTACAACACTACACAGAAATGGTCACATTCTTCCCACTCCATTCATTTCTGTTTTGATACACCAGTTACTCACCTGTCCTTAAGGATCACCTGTATCCTTCCACAACCCACCGAGGAAGGCAGAGCAGGAGTTAGAAAACAATTAAGGCTTGCAGGAATCAAGTTAGGCCCTTTATTCCCCAAACTCTCTGCAAACAGCATCACTTCTGACTCACCACCCTGCCTGTAAAATGTGGATAACAGGTGTTTCCTCAATAAAGAACAACCACACTCCAAAAAATTCCCTGAAAGATATTTAAAGCCTTGCTGAAACACTTGGCACTCAAGGGATCTGCTGGAATATTTCACAGTGCAAGGCATACAACAGCAGCCTCTTAAAAACCCCATGCACTGGTGTTTAAGGCAACTCACTGCCCTTATAAGGCCTGAATTTGGAAACTCTGAATGCTGTTATCAGGTCAGTCCAGAGGTGAGCCCAATGCACATATGGCCAACAGGTGAGCAGGGAATGCTGCACCTCAAAGAGGCTCCCTGGAACCCCTGGAAGCAGCATGGAGGGAACAAAAATTTGGCATAAGCTCACTCTTGTGGGAGAAGAACCATTTTATGGATGGAGTTTTTATATGGATATATAAAAAATATATAGATGTGGATGGAAGTTTAATATATGCCCTTATAGTGTGTATAGTAGGAATAATAATTTTTTCTCCAGTTATAACACGTACAATTATATAAAGGGAAATGTAAAAGTGTTTATTTTTATTGGGGGTATTCAGAGTTTCTTCTATTTCTCTCAGGGGTTTTAAAATGGATTTATTTTTACAAAGATGTTTTTTGAATGTCTGGTGTTCCACACAAGACTGCATGCCCAGAAAGCTGCCTCATGCTGAACTTCATTGCTCAATGAATGAAGAAGAAATCTCAGTTCAAGTGTGTGTGATGCTGATTGTCCTCATTTGGAAAGAATAGCCAAAATTTAAATTCTAAATAGGTTTTCTGAGACTGGACTGTAGAGGCTGTAGTTAAAATCCTGGAAGTACAGATTTGTGGTAAGACCCAGTATTAGGCATAAGAGACAACTATAGCCTTAAACTGTGTTTTTCTCATGTTATGGATTAGTTTGTTTATGTCCCAACTCTAATCCATGCAGAAAGTTAATATATTTATGCTGATATTCTCAAATCCAGTTCTAACTAAATTATGACTCAGATAAAGGTTTTTCTTATTTTCCTGGAAGAAAGAAAAGACACTAATGGAGCTCATTTGCCAAAAGAAAACTTTCTAAAATTGTCAACAGATTTTAGAATCAGTGCCACATTTTTGGTTGAAAATCCTGGCACCATTTTTCAATCTGTGGTTTAAAAACATTTTTTAATATATTCTCCCATCTGGTTTAGACACAGTATAATGACTATAGACTTGTGAAAAGGCAAGAGGAGGAAGCTTTTTTAAATTTAGGAATCACACATGCAGGAAAAAATACATGTGCTTTTAAGTGTCCCATTTTTTGTCCTGATGTCCAGTATTAGGACAGATTGTATCTGTGCAGCAAACAGGTCACAGGATTTTCTTAGAAAGTATTTATAAAGTGAAAGGAAGGGGCCTTTGTGCCATAAAGCCAAGTTTGATTAGATCTACATAAAATGTTTATCACAGCTTATCTTTTATTCTACGTACTTTTATCACTTGCCATTATTTGTAAGGTTTTATATTATGTTTGCATCCTGCAGCTTCAGCCAAGCTAGAAATCCTCTTCCTCCCCCAGCACAGCTCTGTTCAATGCAACATGAGATGTTCCCTTGAAGAGCTTCAAGTATAAACAGATGATTGGTGGGAAGAAAAGTTGACCCAGAAAATGGTAACAATGCCTCAAACCCATGCAGCAGGTCCTGAGTAGAGCTCCTGTCTCTCACATCTGGTACAATCCACGTGGGGTGCCCCACTGTGATTCAGATTCTCATGGGCACCAACCCACCTGCAAATGCCAGCAGCATTCCATCAGGAAAAAAACCCTTTACAATTTCTTCCAAAATTATCTTCCTGATACAGTTATTCAGTTGCTGGTATCCACATTAGCCCACCTGCAGCAAAACTGCATTTTGATTTTTAAAAAAATATATATAACAGTAATAACATGCTGAGAACTTGCTGTTGTTTTCAGTAATAACAAAAAGGTCAGGCTTGAAAGCCCACAGCTACTATTACTGTATTTCTAAGCTAAATGTGCTTTTTATTTTACATACATTCATAAAAAGAAGACAAAGCAGGGGTTGAATTATCACAGGAGAAGAAAAAAAAATAGAATTTGAGTGCTTCACAGCCAATCTGTTCTGCTCCTGCAAGGAATATACAACCAAGTGCTATCCCAGAGTCCCATCTCCTCTCCAGATGTCCATCTTTTCTTGCACTTAATTCTGGTCACACTGATGCTTGAACCAGAAATAAGGGAAAGGGAAAATGAAAACAACTGTTATGCCTCCCTCCCATGAAGAACATCCTGGGGGGTACGAGGAGATAAAGAGGGCCCCACACTCTGTATGGAAGTCATGTAAGGAGCCAGCTGCACGTAAAATCCTTTCCAAAAGTTGGCAAAAGTCCATTTATAGAAAAGCTTTCTGAAGATCAGATGAGCGATATGCTACCAGACCCAGAAAAAACAAATATGGTCAATTCTCTTCTCCCTTAGTGTTACATTAAAAAATGTCCAACTGTGGTACAGAAAGCTCCTGCAAAGGCACAGATTCAAGCCAAGGAGCTCGTTTTCATTGCTTTTGAAATTTTAAATCAGCTTCTAAAATTTTAAAGGTTCAAACAAAACAACAAAATAAAATAAAAAGTACACCATCACAAAAAAAATAGCAAAAAAACAAACTATTGTGTTTTGTTAATAAAACACATGGAATGTATGAAAGTGTGATGGTTTTCCATATAGCAATGCTAAAAATAATGCTGGAAGAGAAACAAATTTCATGTGAAACTTTATCTGGGAAAGTTTTTAAGGAGGGATGAAGAAATGGCTGCTTGGAGGAGGATTTGGATACAGAAGACATTGGCTGATTGGTTTTGCTTTGAACCAGCCAGGACACCCAAGAACCAATTTATTTCTGGTTCCACTGAGCTGAAGGTTTGTGTTGCTCAGTTCTGCAGGGCTGTTTTGGGAAGCCCTGAGGCTGCACAGTGATGCTGGCACAAAGGGAAGGTGCCTAATCCAGCTGGGCCACTGACCAGCAGCACTGCTGGAAATGGGCTGCCCTCCTGGACCCAGATGTCTTCAATTTGTCAGGCTGGGTGTCTCTGTGTGGTTTTTCTCTTTGCAAAAGCCTGAGAGATTTCCACAGCCAACAACTGCCCTTCTGCAGTTCCAAAGCCCAGAGCAACATTTCACTGTAAAAAGGAATGCAATGCTCTGGTTGTGCTAAGGAGATGCCAAAAGCTGACCTGCACCACATCCCAGAAGCAAAGCAGGCACATTTTTCCTTTCTGGCTCAGCATCCAGCAGATCCAATCCCAGCTGCAGGGAGCCCAGCTGGCCTCTCCTCCCCACAAGATTGCAATTCTCTTCCTGCACGTTTCCCAGTGGGGTTACCCCATGTCTTGAGGAACAGGAGCTGCTCAGAGGGTGGACCATGGTCTCAGAGAAGCTGAGGGGTGAAACCCAGCCCAGCAGCCTGGAGGATGGCCAGGCAGGCTGGGTGCCAGCAGCATCTGTCAACAGACACACCAGTGTCCTCTCCCTGCCTGACAGCCCTGACAAAGAACTGCCCTCAAATCAATCCCATCCCTTGTGGCATCCCAGGACTCCCTCATGCACCCTCCAGGAAAGGGGAAATCCCTCCCTCAAGTGGAAGCTGAACTTTGAGCCTGTGCTGCCTGTAACTCTTCTACAGAGCTGGTTTGTTCTGATGGCAATGTTCTGTAGGTATAGACTGTCAAACTGTCAAATATTGGATTGTCAAACTCCCACTGAGTCCCTTTACTTAAGTGAGTTCTCTTAGGACAACATTGAATAACTGGTATTTATTAATTTGCATACCAGCCCTTTATGCACTGTTGCAGCAATTACATTTGCAGGTTTTTTTAATTCTAAATGAAATCCAAGTATTTTTATTGCTGGCTAGTTAGGCAAAGTTCATTTTTGCTACAGAAAAATGTAGCCCTCTTCAAATAGCCCATCACACAAGTGGCTCTTCCAGTGCATCTGAGAAGTACCACTTTGGGGTTATTCTGGACCAACAGCAATATATATGGAAACTTTAAAAACATCCTTGTCATGTTTTACATCCCAGTCTGGACATCCCATAGCTGCATTCATCAGGAAGTGTGGCAGAGGCAGACAGAATGCTGCAGACCCCACAGCATCTGAATCTCCCAAGCTGTAACCTTACAGAATGATTCACTCTTCTTTTTGCAGAAGAGCCCAAAAAAGGGACAATATCAATACCAAGATCAGCCTAAAAGTGTTCAGCAGTTCCCAGCCCACTCACATGTTTCTGATTTAGCTGAGATATTCAGCTATCTCTCACTGCATCACAAAATCTGCTGTCACACCAAGGTGTTTAGGGCAGTGTTAAGATTCCCTCTTCTAATACCCTGTGACATGTGTTGCACTGCTAAGATTTTAAGTCATGTATGCCTAAAGGAATAGATCTGCCAATTACTGCTTCCTGCAGATGGCTCTCATTCCAATTCAATTTAATTCACATGAAAGTAATTACTGATACCTTTTTAGGCATCATCGTATTAATAAACGTGTGAAGGAGGAGACAAGTTTTATTAAGGATCTAGTTTTATTATTTCAAAAATATTTCTTGCTATTCTAACTCTGGTTAGGAAGCCTTGACAGCTCCCTGGAGCTAATTGATTAATAATCATTGCCAACTGCATTTTAAATTTTAATTTTGGCTTTGGCTGACTAGTCTAAATTATTCCCTAGGGCTAGGAAACTCCTCACCACTACTATGAGTACTTGGGCACTGGATGAATAGTTTGAATATGTTTGAGGAAGTGAGTAGCAGTGTTAATTCTCCCAGATCTGGATTTTATGATACAGAGAAAACATAAAAACTCCTTTTTGCGTTTCTGCCAGTCTGAATGGAGGAAGATGGGTGAGCACACTTTTGTCAAAGCCAGAAGGAGGGATAAGGATGGGATGCCTGAGCTGGGAGCCAGGAGTGAGGCAGGGAGTTTGGAGAGCAGACTTCAGAGGCTGGGAGAAAAAGCTGTGCCTCACACTCCTTCAGTGCAACCTCCCTGCAAATGAAATATTCCCAAAAAAACCTCAATAATCCCTGCCATCTGCTTTTAGTTAAAAAATATCAAGGGGTAGTTTGTTGTAATACTTAAATGTGAAATGGATTATTTTAATGATTCTGGTTTTATTTGACCTGAACAGTGCCAAATTCTCCCCAAAGACAAATGGAAAAGATCAAAGTGCTTGTGTGAGGTTTTGAGCACTGCAGTGAGGAGTGAAGATGTTTCCTTACTGTCAGGATACAGTCCTGAAGCAGACTGGTCTGTTATTAAAGATTTCTGACTCTCCCTAATATATTTCACAAGATTTCTGAAAGTAGTATCAGATGAAATAATATATTAAAGCTGCTTATTTATTCAATTAGATGCAATCTCTTTTGTATAATGCTATGGAAAGATGAAAGCTGCATCTCAGCAACAAATATCTAATGGCTACATTTAATAAACTGTTAAGAAAATTCATTTATACTTTATTTAATTTTACTGGAAATGAGTTAATAAAAAAGGAGACATTACATTTTCTTAACCAGGTTTGCTGTTTTACAGAAAAGAGAATCAGACAAAGAAACTTTAACTATTTTTATCTGAGTATTTGTGGATTTAATACATGTAATCTAATTTTCCCCATCTGAGGAAGCACTTCACAGTCCAGCAGTTAAGTACTGCTAATAAAAGTTAGAGTTGTGACAACATATATGTGAAAAATTTCAGAAGTTTTAACCATCCTATTGATAAAATTATCAATAAATAATGGCAAACTAAATTTTGGAAAAAAAAAACAATTCACCAAGAATGCACTGGAAGCCCCTCAGGCAATTTAGTCATCTTAAGTGCCACCATACATACATGGCAAACTTGGGAATTTTTGTTCCAAGTTTTCTCAGCAGCAATGAGGTGGAACAAAGCTGGAAGGACACCCCAGCCATGGAAGACAGGAACCTCTCCCAGGGTAGCTGTGGAAAGGTTTGGAATATTCATCCATTGACCCTGCATGCCCACCTTGGCTGTGGCCTTCAGGACTGCCTTGAGATGCCACTACAGAACAAAATCCATGCAAACTTCACCTTCAAAAGAAGGAATTGAGAAAAATCCTGAAGGTCTGCTGGGAGCAGCCATTGGTACAGGGCCAAAGAAAACAGAGCCTGTGCTCAGATGAGAAGAAAGTTAAGTCTACTTTCCCTCATCTGACTTCTCTGAAAGGAGACCTTTGGACAGTACAGGGACTTTGGTGAGTCACAAACTTCATCACTGTTTAATTTATCACCTGAAAAATGGGGTGACATAACACTTTCTCAAAAGCTGTCATAACTAGACTAAATAAATCAGTGTCAAAATACTTTTTTATTTATCAAAACTTTATTTATCAAATATTTATTTATTTGTGATATGGTATCAGGAAAGGTATTCTGGAAAAGCAAATTATCACTACTGTGTTGGGGAGAAGAGAGAGACAGTATATTTAAAAAAAACATAAAAATCTCTTTAAAGATGAGGTGAGCAGTCAGGTATTTTTCAATTGATGCTGTAAATGATAGATGTCAGATGAAAGGATTTGTGAATTCATGTTAATGATGTTATTAAATACACTATTTCCATATGAGAATGTTTGAACAAAATGCCCAAGTAAATATTTTGACAGCTTTGTTTCACACTGAAAAAATGGTAGAAGTGCAAAGAGACAGAAGGTTCCAAAGTAAATCACTCTGCAGCTTTTACTGAAATATGCTTTGAGAGATGTACTTGTGACCTTCCATAAAATTAATTCAAAGATTTAGAAAGACAATTAATTTGATTTAGAGCCATAAAGCAGGATTAGAGTTCCCTATGCCATTTTTCTTCTTCTGTTAAATTTAGTGACCATTTACGGTTATGGAAATTAGACAAGAAATCTCTTTCCTCTGAATAAACTAAATAGGACAATGAGCAGATTCTGAAAGATAGAAGAGCTACTAACTCCTGCTGAGGAAAATTTACCATGGACCTGAGGTTCCCTTTTTTTCCCCACTCAATCTTGGTGCTTATCAAAGGGCTAAGAAAGCTACTCCAAACCCATTCTTTATAGGAAAGTACTTTATCCAGAATAATATTAATAGCTAAACCACAAAAGGTTTGGTTCAGGGAAGGTTGTGTTAGTCCAGCTGCCCTTCCAAAGCTCAGCTGAATGAGTTGCATCATGAGCATTAACCAATTTGGCTGGAAAATCATGCAATCATTGATGTTTCTAAAAGTTACTTCTGAATGAGTTGAAAATACCACAGAAATACTTGCAACATCTCAGAACTTCCAGGCATAACTAAGCTTAAAAGTCTTAGAACCTGATGTACCAGAACCTCCCAAACACCTGTTTTATTTCTAGAAATCAGAGCTGCTTATCCAACAAGCTGGAAATGGCAAAACACATCCAAAAATATTCCTAAGTACCTAGGATCTTCACAATTAAATCCACAACTGTGGAGAGGACTTGCTAGAGATTATTAGACTGAAATAATTTAACAAAAAAAAATTGTGTCCATCTGGAGCATTTCCAGGATAGTATTACAGATACCCAGAATATATTGCTAAGGTTTGTTTTCTTCCCAGAAGTTCTTGACAAAAATAGCTAAGATTGGCTCTGAGCCACTTAAAAGGGGTTTTTGTTACTGTTCTTCTTTTGGTTCCTGTTTTTAGACTTGTGTAGTAAATGATACCATTATTTGTCAGCATTACCTTGAACTGACAAGTTTATCTTCAGCAGCAGCTCAGGAAGCCTCGGTGCCCGCTGTGGCTCTGCAAGTGGCATCACTTATAAATCAGCACCATGCAATGCCTGAGCTCATTTGCAGAGAGCCACAACTTCTTCATTCAGGCTCATCTGAGTGTTAACCTGGTTATTCAGTTTCCAGACTCAAGTATTCCTGCACAAGCACTGTCTTCTGTTCAGTACCAGTGCAGGCATCTTCAACCATCTGCACTGCAAAATTGGATTTGAATGGATGACCTTTCTTTTGCTGTGCACTCTTCACACAAAGTCTGGCTGACTCACTCTGGATAGCTGTATAATTTATAAGTGGAAAAAGACCAGAGATATAGATAAGGAACAGTAATCTGCATGATCTTGCTAAATTAAGAGTAAGATATTCATGTGCTTTTTGCAAAGCAGTGAAATTGTTGTATTAGAACCATAAAAAGCAGCTAACCCAGCAAGAAGTTAATAACAGTTTAAAAGCAATTTCTGCACAATCTGACATCCTGTGGATGTCATGTGGGGGTTAGAAAAACACTGGCATGTCTCCAACACATATCTACATATCACTTCCCATCAAGATAGAGAAAAGTGAATCCAGAAGTCAATGACTCTATCACAGGGAATGAAAATCATCGACTCAGGCTGCCACCAGACATCTTGATTAAACAGGCTGTAAGAAGCTGTATGGTGCTGTTACTGAGAGTGTAATGTGATAGTCACAGAATCCTAAATGCACAGTTTGAATAATCAGATGATAATGAGAACACTAACACCTGGAAATGGGTGTCATGAAGCCAACTCTGTAACAGGAGCCTATCTGACTTGCTGCAGGATGAGAAACCCTGAACAATGTATTACAGCTATAGTGGTATATTCATGCCAACACTGACATGAATACAAAACTCAGTGACAGTTTGAGGGGAGGAAAAAAAAAATCTTTTCTTGTTCAAAAAATTCAATGTGAAATCTCAACATTCTATGGCTTAAAGATGAATCCAATGCTGTTGCCCACAATGCAAAGCCAGAGTGCCAGGGAGCAGGCAGGAATCACAGCCCCTCAGTCCCTCCTGTGTCCTGCTGGAAGGCAGCTCCAGTAAAACCACATTTGTTTCCAGGTGTGGCATTTCCAGAAGGATCACAGGCACATGAGTTCAAAGAGCAACAGAGCACATCAGGGACTGGAAGGAGCAGTATGAGAGGAAGGATCATGGATGTGCTGCTTCAGAGGGGCAGTGAGACTGAGAAACCAACACAGCCACAAGCAGGATGTAAACACCACCATGGGAGAAATAATTTACAAACTGTGGGGCAATACTATGATTTAAAAAACCTTGCTTAATAACAGGTCCAGCACAGCAGAAGAATTTTTCTGCTTCATACATGCTACCAGCAAGCTGTGTCTTCTGAAGATAATGTGCTTAAGGACAATAACAGAATAGCTCTAAGCAGCACAAAATCTGTGGAGTGAAAACGCCCCCTCCACCTACCCCCACCAGAATAACTGCTGGCATACCAGCACCCTAAAATAAGAAAGGTGTGGGCATTGCAACAGAGAGCTTTGTAGAGCTGGTGAGTAATGTCAGGGCTGCTAGGGAACTGCAAACAAACTGAGGTGGCTTCATCAGATGCCACTCAGTGTAACTGAAATCACACAAGGGAGTGTAGATAATGATAAGGTAACTCACTCTCAGCAAACTGAGACTCCTTTGCCACAAACAGAGACAGTGGCTGCCTCTAAAATGAGGAAGATCTGCCCAATTATTAACATCAAATGGAAAACTTGCAGCTTTACAGACATGCTGCTTTAGGTCAAGGAGAGGAATCCCACTTAGAGGCAGGTCAGGCCCTGGTAGAAATTAAAAGTCAAGCAATACAGAAACTTGGAGAAGTGCTAAAACAAATTCACTGATCTCTAGAGTATTAAGAAAAGTGCAAGCCTTTGAAATCAGATAGCAGCAAGTGCCTGCCCAAGTTCATATAAAACAGAACCACCCCAATGCAAATTTATCCTACATCTGACTCTGGATTCATGAGGCTTCTTAGGGAACCAATGAATATGGCAAAATGACTAAAAGAATGTAGGAATAGATTAATTACATCCATAGTTAATGCTTGCCCCAGAATGTTTAAAAAATAGCCCTGGGATTATTAAAGCAAAACTATTCCCCTTCACTGTTCCCCTAATCTTTGAGGAAATGCTGCTCTTTCAAGACACCTTAAAGCCCCAGTTGTTGAAGGGAATTCAGGAACACTGCTGTGTCTAATTACAACAGTTTCTCTTAAGTTCACACACTATTTTTGTTACTGGCCAATTGAGATTCATCACTTGAGCAATTCTCCAGTATTTTATGAAATTCAATATAACTGAAGACTTAGATATATGCTGTACCTTCCAATCAGGAAGGAAAGTCAATTTCCATTTTGGAGAGCGAGGAAAGGAGAAATGCCATTAAATGCTAATGTTAGTTGCTATCTAATCCAAAGAGTCAGTCTCTGGAAGGAAAAAAAAAAAAAAAAAAAAAAAAAAAAGACTAGATTTCTAGTTTATCAGTTACTCTTAATATTCTTAATACTCTTCAGCTGTTGATGGTGAAACATGAATATACCAGTGCCAAATCTGAAATTAATACTGATGTAGGCCAGCAGCAATGAGAATGACTTAAATTCAGAATCAAGTATCAAAAGCCATCACTGACTCTGGCTAAAAACGTAACCTGTGAGAAGTAAAACAGCTTTAAAACATTATGAACCAATAAAGGAATGTGACACAAGCTTGAGGTGCTTTAAAATGAGAAACTGGTTTTCAGCATTAATGAGCAGGGTTGTGTTTGTGCAGAAGCTCCTCCAGTGCAGTCCCTGCCCCACGAGGGGTTGGATGAGTGGATTTGTGATTTCCTGAAGGGCCACCACCATCTGAGCTGTTTGGCCACAAATCTCAAATGCTGCTGCCCACTTTACAGCCCAGCACCAGCCTCTCCTGGTTCCTTCAAATATCAGAAACTGAGTGAACACAAATCTACCTCTTGATTCCCTTCTCCAGATGGCCTCTACTCCAGAAGGAGTAAAAACCTGATATACTTTCTACATGTTATTTCTATTTTAACATCTATATAATATATGACATATATTAAAAAATATCAAACTATAAAACAAAAACTCTTCTAGCAACAGCCCTTGAATTTCTGTATTCTTTGAAAGGAAGAACAACATTTCAGCTTTAAAATCTCCCAGGCTTGGCACTGTTTGTAATAAAGTTTGACTGAGGACCAGGATCTGTTTCCATTCTGCAAAGCCAGCAGATAAACAACTGCCCTGGGTTGTCCAGGGCTGTCAGCAGTGCTGCCACCACACTCAGCAAAAACCACCTTGGGATCTGCAGAGTCAGATGATTTCCTCACGCCATGGGAAATTCTGCCTGTCTCTCACTTTTCTGTTTCTGTAACATGCCCTTGGTTTGTATTATTCTAGAAGCATCTTTTGACTTTAAAGAAATATCTGACATTCTCAGAATCTTGCCTGAATTCAAATTAGGCCATGAGAAAAACAAGACCATATAAAGAAAAGTGATATACTAACAGTATGGCATAAATAATTTCCAAAAAAATTGTGTTTCAGCACCTTATTTTTCAAATTTTAGTACATGAAAAATAGTATTGCAAGGCTTAGGTAATACACAGCACACATCCAGATAATATTATCTATTATTTCTACTTCAGATTATATGAATCTGGTAGTTTCACATTCCTTTAGTGAGGTCTTTTCAGATCTCTCTCCATTCCTTTGATGGGTGATGGAGAAATCCATATGTGCAGATCCATACAGCAATGAACTTTCCAAGCCAAACACAAGAACAGCAGCTTCTAGGAGAGGGTGGCTTGCCAAGACAAACAAGTTCTGCCAACATTTTAACACCACAGAAGGTCAGTTACATTGTAATTAAACCTAATTACCATTCTCTAGCATTGCAACATCTTTTCACTTGAAGTCACCTAATGCTCAGAAAAGGACGAATTTTTATTCTAGTTTTTCCAAGAATCACGGTAATGAGACAATTTAATATTCCCTTCAAATCTGAATCATCACTTACCATCACAAAGAAACAAGGCATGTCATCATTAAAAGGAAGTGCTTTGAGCACTTTATTTAGCCACTAATACTTTGTCTTTCCTGCTTTTCCCTATTACTCTACAGTAATTTTACAGGGTTTTTTTCTCCTCTGTTCAGTACCACTCTGGGGTTTTTCCATTCTTTCACTTTTTAATTTTTTTCCTTTTCAGTGTTTTATAACTTTTCTGCTTCAGCTCCCTACTTTAATCCTCTCTCTATCTTCAGATCTTCTTGTCTGCTCCCTGGGCAAGCTGGGGATCTGACAGCAGTAACTTTTCTCTGCCAACTGCTGCCTTGGAAGAGAACTGAGCTGGGAACCACCTGAACTCATCTCACCAAGGAAAAAATGAGATAAAAACTAGTAAAACAAAGTCTTTTTTTCTCTCCCTCTTTGCTTTTCCCACAGGTCAAGACAAAGTGAGTGTGGGGGGGAAAGCCAGGAGTCATTTGGCTGCTTTTTCTCCATCAGAAGTGCAAACCTGGTCATGCTCAGCCTGGTTTTGTTCAAATGAGCAAGGAGCTGAAAATCCTGGGCTATCAAAGTCACCCAGCTCACAGGGGAGACCCTTCAGCTCCTCAGTACAGGAGCTGGGGGCTGCAGTTTGAGCTGGCACCAGCTGCTGTTGCATATGGCCATGCCATGTGCATGGTGAAAAAAGCCTCTCCCAGCTAGGATGGCCTTCCAATAAAATGATCATTTGATCCCTCTGGAGACTGGAAAGCATCAAGGACCATTTGTTTTTAGACTCAAATAACAAAGCTGGAAAACTGGAAGAGGGGACACAGGTTGGCAGTGCTGCCAAGGGGAGCCAGTGGCTCCATGCAGCCCTTGCAACCTGGCTGCACTGCTGCAGGGCTGCTCTGCAAGCAGCAGGGAGAGCAGGATGCAGCCCTGCCCTGCACACTCTGTGCCCTATTCCCTGCTGTCAATGCTCTCCTCATTGACTCCCCTCAACTGGCAGCATGAGGCACAGCTTTGTGAAAGTCACCCTGTGCCTCTACAGCTGTGCCCTCCTGCTGCAAACATCCCCCAAGAAATAAAAATGACAGTTGCAGTTATCATCTGGTACATCGAGTTCCACCTGTCCTGCAGGACATTCACATGCCATCAGGCACTGAAGATGCCACTTCACTTAGCCACACTTGTGTCATGCAAGGCTTTTATTATGGGTGGGGCAAAACACAAATCCACAGCACTCTTTGTTTACTTCCAATTATATTGACCTCTTGCATTTATAAGATTTACTCCCACAGATTATTCATGCCTGCAGCCCTGCAAAAGCATGTAGACTGAAACCCTTCACCCATCCAGTATGCTGGAGAGCTTGCAATGGCTCTCCAGAATCTGGATCTTTGTTTCCCTTCCCTAGCTAGTATTTTACTTCTTGGAGTCATTTAAATCCAATTATTTCTTTTGGAGTCTTACTGGGTTGAAAAAAGGTCTGAGGTTTAAGAGCACTAAGCTGTTTTTCTATAACGACTAATGGTTCAAGATGGTCCAGGCACATTTGGGGCTAGAATGGTGACTATGGCTATGTTTGCTTGGCAGTTCAGCATCTTATGACTACCCCTGTTAAGTCCACAAAATTCCAATTGTCTGTTGCTGAAATAATCCCTCACAACTTACTGCTGCACATACAACCCATAGACTCTGTATGACAAGACCAAATGACAGAGCTGGTTTTCTATTTCAGGGTAATTTGGTACAGGTTAAGTGAAACTCTAGAATTAAATTTGTTCAAATATCAGCTCAAATATAATTTCATATTCTCCCATGTAACAAAGCAAAAATCCATACAGATAACAGTGGAATAACAAGCGAAACCCCACAGCTTGTTCCTTTACTTTCCAAACCTGAAATCCATTATCTGTAGATCTGGTTCAAAGCTAACTGTCAACCCATTTGCAGTTCAAAACAGTGGTGAACTGCTCCAGCTGTTTTCCAGATCAAAAATATTATTGTCATTTTGCTATCACTGCATGCTGAGGGTTATGTAACAAAAATGCACATGTCCCTCTGCCTGGAATGCAATTAATTTCCTCCCTCCCCACTGCGAGTGGTAAGTAACAATTCAGACAGTCTGGATGCTTTGGGTTTGAGCACAGGCAGGGATGCAACCCTGGAATTATTCCACGTGGTAACCCACTGTTTGTAACATGCCAGTCTTCTGGAGGTCTCACAGCCAGGGTATATTTTGCAGTTTGGAAAAAAATAAACATTATTTTCCTGTTGATACACGACCTCTTTACAGTCTGTGGGGTACCCTGAGTGCTTCACTGCAGATCTTTAGTTTAACCATAGACTTTGCTTTATGCTGGAATTTTAAGTCTTCTAATAAGTGTGCTAATGGGATGAAGGGATTACTTCCAATTTGAGATCAGCCACTATGTTTGCTGTACACTTTGGTATGCAAAAAATCAGGCACTGTACACTATTAATTTTAAAATACTGCCAAATCCCATCTTAATATACAAATATCCAAACATTCTGCAGGTGGTTAAATTCAGGCTCTGTAATGCTTAACCACTCCATGGAATCTGCTTATAGAAAGAGAACAACTGGAAGTCCTTTGCCTAGAACAGCACACTCAAGAAACAAAACTCATTTTCTCAGTGCAATCTTTTTTGTAATGTGCCTTTATAAGTGAGCTAAGCCTGTGGTATTTATGTAACAACCATAAGATCTTCAGGACAGGAGCTGCCTTTCTATAAAATGTTTGCACCATACTTAACTTCTCTCTGTTGTTGCTGTAATAGAAACACAATGGAGTGATCAACTGTCCTCCAGGGTGTCAGCTGAGATGAAACATTAACCTAGCACTTAACTGCAGCAATTTCCTTTAATGTGTTATTGCTTGGTACAGCTTGTTCTGGGTTACTGGTTCACAGCTCACTTCTGTAGGCAGCACCTGCAGTGGTTTTACTGTTCTTACCTGGTTAAATAGGCCAGAGCTTGCTCACATCCTGATGGCTTTTTGGGCTCCACCTTTTTAATGGAGATTCCAGCTTCCCTCATCAGCTGTTTCTCCCTCTTCTTACGCTCTTTTTTTAATTTTCTTTCCAGTTTTCTCTTTTCCTCTGGAGTAAGTTCTTCCTCTTCCTCTGCAATAAGCTCTTCCTCTTCTTTTATAGCCTGAAATAATTAACATTGAAATGAAGTGTTTATCTTTCTATAGGAAAGTGAACAAAATATGCATACATGTAATTAAAGGGCACAGGTAATATTTAAAACCAGAAGGTTCAGGTTTCATATTTTTATTGTTCACTGTACTTCCATCACCTCTCTGCTATGCCCAACTTCCAGAACTGCAAATGCTGCACTCACAAGATCTGTCCAACTTCCCCCTGCAGATGATGATACTGCTCTGAGCACTACAGGAACCTGAGCACCTTCCACCTGTGTATTAACCATCATTTTTAACCCTTCTTGTGCTGTTTGTTCTCCCACACTCAAACCTGAGGAGGGCATGTGAACAGCAGAGGCTGTTTCACAGCAGATGGAGGGTTTGGATGTTTTTTCAGCATACACATATTTCAGTGGGAGCAGAAGAGTTTCCTTAAGATCCTCAGTTTGTGTTTGCTGTGCAACCACACACTTCCCTGGGCTGAGAAAACCTCTGTCTGTCATGCAGAGGCTTCATCTCAATTATGCCAAGGGCAAACATGTGACAACTTCCTCCTGCATCCAAGACCTCTTGGAGATCTTTTAGCAATCTTGAGGAACATATGCACAATCTTCAGTAAACATACACAGATACATATCTCACAAAGGTTGACATTTCTCTAGGTTTGCAGACAGAACAGTTAATTATTCATATCTAAAACCATATTACCATAAATATATGCATCTATTTCACATACAGATGAAGAGCTTTAAATAGCTTATCTGACTATAAACATTGAGTTTGTCCTGCAAAATGCAGTGTGAGATTACACTGTGTAGAAATAAAATGCTGTTCCACAGCAAGATGAGATTCATTCCAGGCATTCCCAGATGTCTGAAGGATGTACTCAGGTAAGGTCCTCTGCTAGAGCCTGAGACTCCCATGGAGGCCAACTGGGTGACAAACAAATGCTCTCCCTCCTCTCCCTGCTCCTTCCTCACCTGTTTGAGGAACCTGTAGCTGAAACCCAAATGCACAAGATCAACTGCTTTATGGCAAGACTGGTTAAAACCACTTTATAAGCTCACAAATCCTTAGTGTTGCATTAATTTGTGTCAGTTGAGTGCTTTCAAGCACAAATGTAGACACAGAGCTAAATAAGGTTATCCTTGCTGACATTCAACCAAAGAATGTTAAACAAGGCAGTACCTGAACACAATCTTATTTGCCAAAGACACCTGTTGGGGTTTAAACATTTGTTCAGTGTCAATTCACCTATCATCTAAGCTGACTCTGACTCATCTTTTCAACTTGGTGTTTTCACAGACCAAAGAAAGGTTAAGAAAGCAGAAATCAGAACTAATGGAAATAGGACACTAAATTGGAGTTGCTTTTTCTTAAAAATACTTTTATGTTTAAAATACTTATTATGCACTTTTATGAAAAAGCTAGCATTCATTGCAAACACATGCAAAAAAGCAACATATGTTGCATTAGTATAGAAGGCATTTTATAGTTCATGCTGAGAACAAAATAATATTTAGGGTGAAGGTAGAATTGAATTGTTACACAGGAAACAACGTTTTCGTTTGAAAAGCCACCCTGGTACTTACTAAAATAACAATCCAGCCATACAAAGCCCTAGAAAACACTGAGGGTGGTCATTTATAAAGTGTTTGTAAAAGATTACTACAGCAGCTGTCCAACAGACGACACACTACAGTTAATCTTCTTTTAAAAATAATGTAATGAATTTGTTTACTTTTCTGTGAGCCATGAAGCTTTCAAATAAAGTGACTGTGGCACATCATTAGAGCCAGTCTGATAAAGAGGCCTCTGCTTCTTCATACTTACAGTAAATGCATATCTTGGTAAATTCCCTTCCCCCCCCCCCATTCCTTGCATTATCAAAAAGCTTTTTATCCTTCTCCCTGACCGCTCCATTAAAAACAAAACAAGTTGCTCCCTCCCTGCGGGTCCCAGCGTAAATACCGAGCCCTAAAAACGTTTGTTTCCAGCATGGATGGGCTGTGGGCTGTGTGACACAGGAGCATTGTTCTCCTGCAGGGCTGTCCCACCAGGAAAAAGTCGAGATTTACAGCTGGAGGTTCCTTCTGCTGGCCCACAGCATCATCCAGGGAAACCTGGACACACCAGCTTCTGCCTGGGACTCCCAGCACAGGAACCAACAGAGTCCTCACAACAGCTCAAACAGCTTCTCTAGTTCCAAAGGTACTTCTATCCATCCATGTCAGCTTGGCCAGTTTAGTAGGATGTGCCACAGTCTGTCCTAGACTGGTTTTTAATTTGAAGAACCCAGGTTTTATGTGCTTCAGAAAATACCTACATTTGGTGGTATAGTCCCTACTGAAGCTGAGGGTGATTTTATCAGTGAGGGTAATTTTATCACAATTTGTATTAAAGAAAACCCATTCTCCCAAACCTAGGGTCTTGAAAGAAAACAAACTAAACCTTCCATTGGAATTTAAATCCTAGCTGTATTTATTATTTATTAATCTATTGATGCCCCTCTCCTTTCCTTAAATCAACAGCCTGAGTTTTTAATTTCGTTCTCCCCAAACCATTAGTGTGACTGTTTGTCTGGAAGATGTTTGTGACCCATTTGGATTAAGAGTTTTTGTGTTATGTCATTATTTAAACTAAAAAAAACCCAACCAACAGGACTTCATTGTTCTGAGGTCATAAATATTCCAGGTTGTCTCCTTCTATATTTATAAAGTGACATCACAATTTGTAGTGCTACAATTTAGCCTTAACTACAACGTTGTAAAGTCCCTATTTGAGCATGTGAGACACTTGTTTATTGACATGATAAATTTAAACCACATGCACACAGAAAAACAGAACACTTGCTTATTTGCAAAGCCTGCTGAGAGCTACCACACCACCTTGGGTTGTGGGCTCATTAGATCTCAACCTAAACAAGGTCAGGCCAGGTCAGCACACTTGAATGAATGACATTCAGAGGAGAGCCAGTGTTTTCTGGTGATTAAGGAGGTGGGAGTCTTCCACTTGGAAACTTTCCAGAAGGCCTGAAAAGGTGCTAAAAGGGATATTGCCACTGGATGCCATTTTTTGAGTGAAAGGCAAACCCCCAAATCTTTCACACTTAAGCTCATAAAAGCCCATGTCAACTTTGCACAGGCACAGAGATATGAGCTCACACCCTCAAGCAAATTCCCAAAGTTTGTATCATAGCAAGTCCATCTGCAGGCAGAGTGCTGTGGGTGCCAATACCCTGCCTTTCATCAATGCCAGCCTCCAACTTTCTGAAGTGCGTGTAAATATAGCAATATGCTCTAAATAGTCCCAAGACATCTGACTCAAAATAGCTGGAGGCTTCAGCTGTAGCACTTTTAGATACCAGTTAAAGTTTTCCATCATTCTTTGTAAGCTGGAAATATCGCACAAATTTGAAGCATTTTATAAATGATCTTCAGAAGCGAGCTTACAATCATAAATGGGGAACCAGCTCACACAGAAGGGAAGTGTTCAATACTATAAAACAGCCCTGCTATGCAATACAGAACAGAGAAATAGAACTGCAACAGAAACCAGCAAAAAGATGTACAGGTTCTCTTGAAGATACCTGATTTTTTTTTTCCTGCAATGATAGTTGCAGAATCAAACAGGTACAGGTTTTGAGGGCAGATTTTGTATCTGCATGAAAGTGTGTACTGCCAGGGAACTATGAACTGCAATAGCTGAGCAAGCAGCACCACAAGGGGAATAACAGCACTAATAACAGCTCACTAATTGTGTTGTGCTTCCATAGAGCACTAAGTGCATTTCTTAATTTGTTTCCAGTCCTTGACGGCCTCACACTTAAGTGGAACTGAAGACATCTCCTGAAGACTTCTGTTCCTCCTCCTCACTCCTTCAAAATTCCCACATTTGCACCCCTGGCTGTCTACTGCCAGCACAGGAAAATGTTGACAGAGTCAGAAACTGAGGAATTGCCACAGTGAACAGAATACTAATCTATGAAATTTTGCCTTTGGGATTCGTCTCTGTAGGTCTGAACTTCCTGCCTGATCAGGGTTTTGGCTTTGCTGCCAAACCTATAGAAGGAACCACAAACCAAGCCACAACACCAAATTCACTATTTATTAGAACCAGTGAATCCAGCTCTTCCAAAACCAATAGACTTTTATCCTTTTCTCCCATTGCAGCACCAGAAGTCTGTACAACA
The DNA here is from genome assembly GCA_030060385.1 of Muscicapa striata striata. NCBI lineage: Eukaryota > Metazoa > Chordata > Aves > Passeriformes > Muscicapidae > Muscicapa > Muscicapa striata. Next base: position 5,694,767 of record JAREIS010000126.1, on the reverse strand, counting down.
GCAAAGCAAGCAACAGCAGAAATTCAAAGGAATAAATAACAGCGATAAACATATAAAAGGGCGTCAAATTTTTGAACTCCAGAGAGTTCAAAACGGAGGGAAAATGGATTATATGGCTTATTTCATAGTAGGGGCATTGTATTGCCTTGTTTGTTCATGAAGCTCATGTTATTTCATAACTTTTAACACAGAGAAATGTCAAAAGGGGCTTTGTTCACTGAGCAAGAGCTACTGACACATCACGTAACTGCTTCTGCCTAGGAGCAGCCTTTTGGCCCCCCAGTGCCCCATGAACGGTATCAGCATGCAAAACGTCCTGTTTCTGCCTCACACAATACACATGAGCCCAGATAAATAACTGGCCATCTGCCAGCCTAAAAACAAAAAGCGGAATCTATAAACACAGATCAAAACCCACAGAGAAGAAAGGCTGGCAGGCCCTTAGAGACAAGGTTCATAAAAGAAAGTTCGACAAATTATTTGCTGTCCAAGGCTGGCCAAAGAGTTGTGCTACAACTACAGCTAGAGAATTTGCATAAAGCAGTTCAAGGCCACACTGAATTTAAATAATTATTTTCTGTCATTTAGCAGCCCGTGAAAAGAAGTATGACCAGAGAGGGCATATGAAATTTCATTATAGTGCAGAAAGCAAATTTTAAAAGAAAAGCAACATGTAGAAATACTCTTTATACAATGTCTGTAGTGCTTACAGAGGAAGACCTTTTAGAAGTTATATACTGCTTAAAGAAAAATACAAAATTTTCCATAAAAGCTAGGTGTTTGTAGAATGCCAACTCCTCACAACAAAAACATTGGCAATAATTTATATTAAGTTGGTAAGAAAAGCTTTCTGTAGATTCAAGCCAGGCAGAGGAGCCTCAAACAAGTTCTGCAGGAAACCAGATTTAAGTAAGAACAGCCTTTTTATCTTTCTGCTCCAGGAAAGGATTCTTTTTGTGGTCATGTAAATGTTGGGTTTTTGTTTGTTTTTTTCTAAAAGCCTCCTTGTGCATACAACTATAGTGTCTCAGGAACACAAGTGATCAGGTAGCACCCTAAACTTGCAGCTGTAATTTAGAATAGATGAACCTTGATGAGCTTGAAACCTGGTTTAATTTACAACTGTGTGATCTTTGCATGTCTCAGATTTACAGCCAATTGTGAAAAGCATATAAAGTGTTATCATTAGCAACTGCTGAATAAAAAGAAATTGAACAATTTACTAAATTACATGAAAGCATTTACAGGCACACAGAATACACAACTTAAAGAAAGCAGCTTGTTGAATTCCACTTTATAGACTGTTACTCCTATAAAGTACATTCTCCTGTGCTGTGGTAGATTAAGTTCTAAGGCATAAATTAGGATCGTATTGTATTTCTCATTTTTCTCCTCCAGTATCACAGCCCTGAGTACCACAGAAATACTTGAGACAGCACCACAACTGCAGACTTGGGGAGTGCAGTTTTGCTTCATTTGCAACTACAGTGCGGTCAGGAATTTTCACATATTTGTTGAAGGATTTTCCTTACTTCCCTACTCTTAATTAAACCGTGTTAGGCAATCGGGAGAACATGGAACTGGAAAAAAAAAAAAAAAAAAAAAGGAACCCCTCGGAAATAATTTGTATCCACATCCCTGTGGCTTACACACAGCCCTTTTAACCCCTCCCCAGAAACGCAGAGGAATTTTAATAGAAGGAGCACGAGACTGTGGCAGCACTCGGCGCGTTCATTGCCACCAAAGTCGCCCCCTTTAGTGGTGCTGACAATTTCTTCCGAGGCTTAAAAAGGCTTTGGGCTGTGAGAGGAGGCAGAAGCAGAGCAGAGGCTGTTTTGAAATCCTTGCTGGAGAATTAGAAAAAAAATAAATAAACCAACCCCGAACCACGAGCTCGATCTCCTCCAATGAAAGAGGTACCACAGGGTGTAGGCAGGTTGCCAGGCGAGCTCGGCAGCGTGACCGCACTGCATTGAGTTTCTTTAATGAAAGCCAGGAAAGAACACATTACACAGTGTTTCTTCTGAGAGCCAGCGAGCCTCCAGTGATTGAAATCAATAAAAACAGTCGGCAAGGGGCCCAGTGGGGGAAGAGAGAAATCTCCACTACAGCATTCAGTTTGCTTTCCACTTTCTCCCTCCCCCTCTGAAGTTAAACTCCGAAGATCACCATGACAAGCTGCTTCGCTTCCAGCGCTGGGGAGCCGCTGGTGCGGATTTAAAGGAAGCGAGAGCGCTTCTCCTTCGCCTCCCCGCCTTCGCTCTCCCCCCCAGCGCGAAGGAAATGAAAGGCTTGTTTGGAATTTGAATCCCGCCTGGAAAAACTTCATTGGACAAGTGCATCGTTCTGCATTTCAGGAAAGGGATGGATTTTACGGTCAGGGAATGCTAAAAGGTGAGAGCGGGAAGGGAAGCGGGGATCGGATGCAGCCCAGGAGCGGGGTAGGATGTCCAAGCCGGCGGAGCGGACCGCGGGCAGCACTGCGAGCAAGTGCCTGAGATCGGCCACATCCTGAGGCACCTGAACACCGGGAACACGTGCCGGACACGCCGAGCCAGGTGAGCAGAACCCGCTTTTGGCAATCCCCGGTCCGCATCCCAAAGCCCGGGCCCCTGTGCTGCAAGCCCGCACAGCCTGCCTGCCCCACGGCCGCCCTCGTTAACCTCGGGCGACTTAACGCTAAGCTTGTCCCGTCTGAGAACCGTGTCAGGCCACTAATCCTCCCTGAACTATAAACCGGGCACAAAAGCCCTTTGTTTACCCGTTTTGTGTTGAATTTGCGAGCTGACAAGGTAGGACAGGGCCATTGCCTAAGCGCAGCTCCCCCAGGAGAGGGGGAACACGGCGGACACCGCACGGAGCTGCTGTGATCTGACAGAGAGCCACTAATGGATTTCTAATATGGCCCATATTTATCTATTTTATTTATGTATTTTAATCACCATAGCAGCCACATACAGAACATACTTGCACCGAGTTCCATGTGCTGCTCTGCAGCGTTCATTCACGGGGGCTAGGCTGATTGTTTTGTCAAAAAGAACTTGGCAATTAGTTGTTAACACAGCCAAAGGGGATTTCTGGCACGTTGTTTAGGAAGGACCGACACAGGTCTATGCAGCACGTGTGTTATTTGCCGTTATCCTAATGCAAACAGGTTTTATCCCCAGTAAAAATGGGGAAGGCACAGATAACAGCTCTAGATCACAACATTCTTCTCAAGTTTTTGGCCAACTTCAGATGATTTATGTAGACCTCAGTGAGGCACAGTGAAATCAAAGCCTGCCCTCTGCAAGGCAAGCAAAAATAACGATAGCTACATCTCTTCTCCAGCAGAGGCAGGAATTCAGTGGGACAGATAATAAATAGTGCCTGTGGAGCAAGAGCAACAATGCTTGTCCCCCTCATGCTGGTCATCAGGAGATGCTGACAGCAACACACATGCTCACTGCTGGAGAGGGACTGGATTCCTCCACTTCCACCGAAATATTTCAGTCCTCTTTATGCCCAGCCTGTAGGGTCCAAAGTCTGAAGGTAGAGAGAAGAGACCTCCCAGCATTTCCAGCTCAGTACCAGCAGAATGCATGAATTTAGTACAGCAAGTGCAGATGTGCATCTGCAGGTGCAGTGTTGCTCTTTCCTTGGAAAACACGCACTTTCAAAGGGTCATTTTGTTATTCTTATGTCACACAGAAATGGATGACTCACCCACTTAAAGAATGACCTGGAGAACATCCCCGTGACCAAAAGTAACGTGCATAAGTTGAAGCATGAACTGTTCTAATAAGCTGTGAAAATAGCTGAGGCAGTATTTAAATAGCAAGAAGTTTCTAGACTAATTTATTAATCCATGTTTTGAACTTGTCACACAAAATGATCACAAAATTATAGCTGAGGGAGTAATTAAAGAACAGTCATTTACAACAAAAAAAGCAAAGTTATGATTCATAATAGAACAGGACCCTACATGAAGTTCTGGGCAGACCCACAGCTCATTCTGCAGAGTCAGTTCTCTGTTTTGCCTCCCCTGCACAGATCCTTTGCAGAAATGACAGCACCTTCATAGCTCAGGAATCACAGCAATCATTCCCACACCAATCAACAAGTCTGCTTTGCACTGCTTTTGGAGTTAAATTTATCCTTATGCAGAGGAACTCATTAAAGTCTTTATTTAACATTTCAGACAAGGAAAGCTTAGGTGGAAATTACACAACACATATCACTTGTACTGACATCTCAAGCTCAAGTGATATTCCTCCCCATTACTCCCTCAGCAAAAATATAAATATTATCTTTAAAGTGTGGGATATTTTTGTTCATAGTGATGCATTTTTCAGAAGCCAAGTGGCATGAGTGACCACTGTCAATAGAATATGTTCTTTTCAAACACACAACATAGAAAGAAATGTATTTTCTCTATCAGAAGTTGTGATCAAATACAGATATTCTAGCAGTCACACCAGGGTTTTTTTAGCCATGTCTATGTTATTAAAGCCAATTCTGTGCACAGTGACCTATCTTTCAGACTCTCCCTCTGGAAGATCTGGAAGGATCCCATGTTACTTTGCTGAGTTGGGTACAACAGAAAAGAATTGGGAATCAATTTCTCATGTTTCTACCAGTCTCGGAGGTCCCATATTGTCAGGAGTACTTTGTCCTCAACAACAAAACACATCTTCATCACAATAAAGAGTTCCTAATAGCTCATGCCAACTGTCCCTACTGCAATGCTTGTTGGTAAAAGAGCTGTTTGGAAAGACTCCATAAGGTTTTGAAACAGTCAGAAAAGTAGATGGAAGTAGTTTAAAGGAGGAAGGACAAACACTTTGTTTTAATCTCCCCCATTTAAGTCTTTGTGAAGGAAAAGATCTAGGATTATAAAAATCAAGTTGAATGGCCATTCAAAAAAATGCTGAAATTCAACAATAAAGTGCAAACACCAGAGTCTGTTGAACACCTGGATAGCTTGTGTTCAGTCATGTCTGCACTGGCAGAAAAAGAGTGTTGCCATCCCTTTCAAATGAACATGATCTGACACTTGTTGAATATGGTAAAGCTTCAAGGTGTCTCCTTTCCTATTTATACCAATGGTTCATGTTCACAGTGCTGGATTCACTCAGCTGAGTATATTTAGTTTGCTCAGTCTCAAATTGACAGCTTCTCTGTAATGTACCCATTCTGACTTAAAAATGGAACATAATTAACATACAGCTGGAGAAGGTACATCTTTGCCATTTATGGGAAAGATTAGTGAAGCTGAAGACTGAATATTAAGTAGAAAATAAATGGTTATTGATCTGTAGGAAAGGTGGCTTTCCTACAATTCGAACAGGAATCCTTGTATTTGACTTAGGAAGACATTTTTGTTAAAAGCAACAAGGTCAACAAAACCCATAAAAAACTTCATACCTCCTTATCACCAAGCTGCCACTGTTTTCAGTTGCAGAATTAACAGGATGTATAGCTACAAGGAATGAATGTCCTGGGATCTATACACTGCTCTCAAACACTCCATATTCTCCCAGACAGAACATTTTTTCCTTAATTTCTTAATAAAATCAGCACCATTTTCAGTCAGATACTAAGATCTTCAAAACCTAGCTAAATATTCCAGAATGTGTTTCATCCATACCTACATTTATATACACTCAGCTGCACAGGCACACATAGGCAGGAACACACAACTTTCAATTTGTGATGAACAAGGCCCAAGAGAAGACACTCAAAAAACCAGAGTGGGCAGGATTAATTTCTTTAGCAGAATGTGATCATTTCATGATTCAGTCACCCTAAAATAGACACCCACAGCAGCACTTGGAACATGAGCAGCCTGTCCTGCATCTTCATTCCAACCTCAGCATATGTCTTGCTTCTTGGTTTGCTTTACAATGAGATAAATAGTTTGGGAGACAGAGAACTGGACCCACAGTTAGGTTGTGAAAACACAGACACCATTAAACAAATAAGGAAGAAATGTGATGAGCATTACTGATTTTTGCATTTGACTTCCTGCCTAGTGATAACCAGAGACGGATGATTGAGCTTGTGACAATTAATTTGTGTAAAATGATCCTTCTTCTAAATATATATGATTTCCACTAAGAGACCTTTGAACATCTGTATGCATAATTTGAAAATATTTAAAGAAACAAGTACTATGAAGCTGTACTATAGAGCTGTATTCCAGGCACAGTTCAGTTGCCACTGAACATCCTGTTTAAGAAGTTCTTAAAGTTCTCAAGGAGAATGGTAAAGGAGGAAATGTTTTTAAGAGCTGGCATGAATTACACAATCTAACTTTTCTTCAGGTCTGCTTGCTGCTCTTCAAATCCCCATGAGCAAGTGTGAGTGGTACTTAACATGACTGGTAGGGAGAAAGAATTTGAATTTGTTTGTAAGTTTGAAATGGTCTCCTGAAAGTTCCTTAAGAAAATTCCATCCATAATTTTGAAAGTCTCTGAAAATAAAGCTCAACCCATTCGAAAATCCTATTTATTCAGCAAGGCTCTACATGCTCTCTGTTCTTGTGAGCTCTCTTGTAACTATATATCTATGATACCAAGTTTTAAGCTCTCCAAATTTATCACACAGCTGAAAATACTGAAATGACATCTGGTTTTTATAGCATCAGGTGCGCCTTCATTATGAGTTTGTGAGGCAGAGCAGAAAATTGAAAAACAATTATGATTTAAGAAGCTAAATTAAAACCTGTTTAGTAAAAATGCTCCATAAAATCTGTTCGTATTCCAGCAGACCACACTGGAAAGTATAATTGTAAAAGCAGCACAAAACAAGGTGCTGGTAATGTTTGCTTACTTTGGAATTAAGGAATCTAGCAAGTTATCCTAAAATAACATTTCAGTAATAAGTAGCTTAAACATATTTATAAAATAAGTAGTAGAATTTACATGGACAGAATTTACAACTCATGATAGTTTTAAAGCCAGGCTTTACCTGCTGAACTTACATTTTCCATCTTTGATAAACCAAGTATAAATACAACAGGAAACAACAGCTGCCCATGTAATTTTAAAGTTAAGTACAAAACAGAGTGGATAACTACAGGTGGAATAATATGTGAAATACAAGAAACCCTGGACCCACCAACAGGAGGATTAAGTTTATCACACACCTGTAGGGATCAAAAGAAAGTTTTAAGATAGGAACAACAAGGAACTTCTTCATGGCACACAGGGCAGCACAGGACTGGAGATGGTCATTAGAAAACGCAGATGGTCAAAGGTAAATGTTTGAGTTGTTACTGAACCAAGAGTCAACATTTCCATAGTGCATAGGGATAATGGCTACAGTGGGATTAGACTGCAGGGCTTTGAAAGTGAAATAGTTTATGCCTGGCAGAAAAAAAAAGAAAGCAGAGGAAGAGAGAGATTAACAGCAAATGGAAGGTCCATCTCAAGGGAAATCTTCATCTTCAAAACAAAATTTTAAAAAAATTAATTAGTCTGGAAAAAAGCCAAGATGTCAGAATTCACTGTTGAATGGCAACAGAAAAGCTTTGTATTTCTTTTTGTAATTGCAAACAATATATACTTTGAAACAGAAAAATAAAGCTACTATCAAAATGAAAATATTCTGCCTTAGTGAGAGACATTCCATTATTGGGAACGTGAAATGAACAAGCAGATGTGATACTTCTCTGTTGAAGACTGAAGTAAAAGTCAATTACATTTCCTAAAACATGTTAAGTAAAACTGCAATCTGCAAAGGGGAAAAAAAAAATCAAGTTTCACAAAGAAATTTCCTCTTTTCTTTTTTTTTTTTTTTTTTTTTTTTTAAACTTTCTTTAAAAACTTTCCCTTGCAGTACTGGGAGCTAAAATTATACTGGAAGGTCATAAGGTGGAAAATGGAGATAAGATCTCCTGCCAGGGATGCAGGAAGCATGGTTACTGAAATGTGAAGTCAAGGACAACAGGAAAGACTGGAAAAGTTAGGGAAGCCAGGAAAATCAGAACCTGTTTTTCTATTAAGATAGCAAAGACAAAACATTGTACTTCCTGCACAGATTCTTCCAGATTCAGTGAGGAACCTCTTCAGTTATTTAAGTCTTTCCTAACATCTGTCACTGAACCTTAAGCCCTGGCTTATCTCCCACTGTATATGACCAACCAAGCATCCAGGAACAATAAGTGGTGCAAATTCATGACAGATTCCAACTTTCAAGTCACAGAAAGTTGTCACAGCCACATTTATATAATTTAAGTACTTGATGACTTCAATCTGCCATACCTTATGAACAATAGGAATAGAAAATCTGAAAGAAATACATGAAATGCATGGAATAGGGCCAGCAGCAAGGCCAGGAGAGATTGAGTTTGTGCAGAATGATGATAGACCTGGGCCCTACAGCTTCCATACAATGTAAAGCTGAGCTTAGCCACCAAAGGAGAGAATCAGTGAGCAAAGCTCAGACTAGTAGGTAATAAAAGTTTGCATAACATTTTTTGACTCCTAGCTTATAGTTATTTAAGGGCATCTCAGAGTTCAGAGGGGTACCATACCATCATTTAACTACTGTAATTAACATAATTAAGAGTTCTGGTCTGTGCTTTCTAATGTTTAGGTGCATGATTCAACTCTAGTTGCAGTCAGGGTTTCTAAATTTCAAGTGTTTTTAAGCATCAGCAGAACATTCTGTTACTGCATTGCTGGGCTAGGTTTGGCCAAGGGTGAGATGTTGTGGTTAGCAATATCTGATGACTGATCTGAGATGCAATTTCATAATTACCTCAAGGATTTCTGCTGCTCTAAAGAAGGGAGTGGGAATTATTGAAACAACCAAAAAAACAGTGATATATACTGAGAATGCATACAGCACACAAAATGGAGAGAAATGCATAAACTCTGCATACAGGAGGCCCTCACTGGCAAAATATATAGAATGTTCTTAAGTTGACAGTTTTATAACTCTAAATGGTTTTGCAAATGAAATCCAAACAAAAGAGCAGAGATGTACTCTAAATCACTCAGCAATTGGTGGTTAGAAAAACCAGCAACCACTAACTCCTGCAAACAAAAATAGTTGCCTCAGGAAAGCTTAATGAATGGGAAAGATGTCAGTTTTTTTGTTGTTCTTCTTTCAGCTTTATTTTTCTATATTCCTGAATCTATACACATAATGATTCAGTTCACCCTGACAAATACTGTATAACTGACTATCAATCACAGCAACTTTTTATATGTTGAGAGCAGTCAGATACCAAGTGATAAAGTGAGTTCAGGCAGAGGGCATATGTTAAGCAGCTGTGAGTCCTTTACTCTGTCTGTAACCTAAAAGCTTAATGTCATTACACAGAGCTCTGATTTCTTCCTTGCCTGCCTTACACTCGAATACCCACATTATATGGAATAGAGATTATTAACTTAATGGAAGAAATACAGCCACATAGTGACTGCAATGGAAAAAACAATGTGCTTATAAATTAGATGGAGCATATTCTGCTTACAGTGAAAGATTACACAACCAAATGCTTCTGTTTAGGCTCTAAAGAAAGCTTTACACTCATGACTAAAAATCTCAGGTAATTGTTTTAGCAAGAATTTAAACCTGCATAAGTCAGTACTGCTGCCAAAAGACACACTCTCCATCTTCTCCCACCTCTTCCTTGGCACAAGAGTTTGCACAGTTTTGTTAACCCATTTGGGTGAAAATTACCTCTCTGCCCCTCACAAATGTTACTTTAATACCCAATCAGTTTGTTAATTTGATTCACTGTGAACATTTCTGCCAGCAAAAGGAGGAGGTGATAGAAAGGTGGAAGCGAGCGGATGTGCAGCTTGTGGGATCCCACTTTTTGCACCTTCTGGCTGAAGACACCATTCCTTAAAATAAACTTAAGTGTAAAATACATAATGTTGCTATGTGTATCCTACCTTTTGCATATTGGGGTGATGAACTGCAGCTTGTCAACTCTCAAATTACCATGGATCATTTGCTATTTGTTGCCCTTTAGCAGCATCATGCATTGCTGTTTTGGGCTTTCAATTATTTCCCTCTAATTTCAAAATGACAGTAGAGGTCTAGTAAAGGCAGAAAGCACAATTTTTGCTTCCAAGGGTCTGAATTCAGGTGTTTCATATTATTAAAAAAATTATAATTTTGATTTCTTGCAAATGCAAACAAGTAAATTTTAAAAATGGCAACAGAAAACCAGTATCGCAATTAATAAATATCTTACAGTGTACAGGACTCACATTTCTACAATACTGAGAGTATTTGTATAAAAGGGAAGTTCCCCTCTGATCTTCATGCTCTCAGGTGAGCTGCTGGTTCAGTTAGTTTCTCCTCTGGCTGATGTTCTCTGTCTGCTTCTTGCAGTGTTGAATGAGCAAGAAAATCCCCTTCACTCACTACCTACACACCAGTGCTCAATAAACACATCAGAAACAATTCTTCTGTGGCAAAAATTAATGGATTTGCTTGCTCATTCTGGAGTGGGTGATGGTAGCAGTCAATTATTGAGCTGCTCCAACAGTTTAACAGATGATGAGTTCAAAATGAAATTTCACTTGTATCATTTAGCTAATTAAACAAATAAATGCTGCCATCTAATCATAACTCATACCCCTAACTTCATTAAGATACGTAATATGATAAAGAAAATAGGTTATCTTCATATACAGTACAAATAAAAACATATTGCAAGATGTGGTCAAGGCAGTTAAAGAACAGCAAGTGTTGCCATCCTCTGTCCTTCCCTTTGCATTTCCTTCTGAACTTGCATCACAACATTCAGTTCAGCAACGACTCAAAGCAAGTGGCCTGGTAGGAATTAAGCTCTAGCAACCTTTACAAAAGCCTCACAATTCTGTAAACAGAACATCCAGTAATCACCCAAGTCTGTAAGCTCACAGCAGGCACACACTGTGACAGGAGACCAGCAGAAGGAACAGAACAATTGTAAGAATCAAGGGAGATTTTGAAATCTTGCTGCCAAAACTTTAATTTGGTCTATTTAAAACTCTGTGTCATAGGTAGCATGCAAAAATATCTTTGACATGCCTATGTGCCTCTGAGTCCACTTCTGTTATTAGCTAATTAGTAGAAAATCTTACCCTAACAGTGTGAAAAAGGAGTTCTCACCTTCTGCTTTCAGAGCAGAAAGAGGAATGGTATCTAATACCAGTGATTCAAACACTGCCAGGATCTTAAAGCACAGCCATCGAGTTAGAAGTTAATCAGACATCTAAATTGAGAATTTCCACCTGGGAACTGTGTTTATTTAGTGTCAGGACAGACTGTTCTGCTTTCTGAACCCACACACGTTTATCTCAAATTCAAACTAATGTTCAACTATCAATTTATGTTTCTGCCAAATATATATATATATATGTGCTTCAGCCAATCAGTGTATCTACAGAAGAAGTAAGGACTTAAATTTGATACACTGGTGTGACTTTCTCTTAAATGAAAGGGTAAAATCAAAAGAGTGTGAACTTCCACAGCTTAGTTGTTTCATGAACTAAAAAAAAAAAAAAAAAATTAAATGTTTGTCTGACTTATTTTCATGGAAAGGGTCTTTTATTTTGACCAGAGTACTTAGGGTCACTGAGAAGTGTTCAGGTACAAAATGTCTAATTGTTCAAACATTTGGTTAATTTGTTTTCTAAACCTAAAGCAATATTTGATCAGTTGAACAAATACTTGAAATGCATTTGGCTAGTTATCTATTTAGAAAGAGAACAAATTTATTTAAAAGGGTTTCTTTTACCCTTTGGTCACCACAGAACAAAAGCAAGATTGAGCTCACAATTTTAGGATTTTTTAATATTTTTTTTTAACCTGGTCTCAGAATCGACTTCCTAAGAGATTACTGATGTTAGACCACCAGTAATAATGAGAAATATTTTAGGAAAAGGAGTGCCTTAACAGGAAAAGATACACATGCTGTAAGAACTGATACAGCAAAACTCTCTTCCTTTACCACTTAAGTAAGCAGAGCTGGCTCAGGATATCTATGTCATTTATGTAAAAGGAAAACACATTTGACAGTAGGAGCATGCATATTAAAATCTATGCAAAATTTCTGACTAACTACAAAAGACAAAGTCTAAAGAAGTGAAAAGTGCAGTCATATCAGGGTTTGTTTTCAGTTTAAAACTGGCACATGATCAAAAGACTTGAGATACAGTTGTTGCTTGCAAATGGAAAATTAGCCTGAAACACCTCCTAAGCTGTTCAACCAATAAATTTACTAGAAATAAAAGCAGAAAAATATCTAATACAGCTCCTCTTACAAGCAACTGACAAGAGTTTTTGGGCATTTTTATCTATTCAAAGAGTAGATCTACTGCCAAACAGCCTGTATATCTTTCCTTTTAAAATAAAAAACTATTTTAAATCCCCATTGGGAGGTGTCAGAAACATAACCCATATAATAGAGCATGCAGACCTCTACAGGCTTCTGAAATCCTTCATCCCTAGTAAAAGCCTCATATCTTTCATTACTTTCCTTTTAGCTTCTTAGATTAAGGTTTGCATTTGGATTTCAGTCAAATTAGGCTTAATGTTCCTGGTACTGTCACAGTTTCAAATATTTAGAATTTTCCTAATTCTGTCCCAAAACTTTTAAATTGTCTGTCTTCCTTGCAAAGTTACGTGGACACCAACTGCAGGTTCTCTGAAATTCTTCTGAAGTTACACTGAGGGAGATGCATTTGTCAATTCTACTTTAGCATATGTTCAGTATATAAAGTTATTTAAGTGCTGTACAATAAATAACACGGCAACATAAGCTTTCAACACATTTGGAAGTAAAGTAATAAAAACAGTCTTGTTTTGGCCAAAGTGCAAAAATTTATTCGCAACAAATGTTGCAAATAGGAAGCCACAAAATCCACTACAAAGACAGACAATTCCGGAGCATTTTTGTGGCTCTTTCTCCAGAGTGATAATCAGAATTTTATAAACTAGGCCATATAATACCTGACCTGCTGGGTTATCAGTGCCTTTTGTAGCTGTGTCCCCATGGCACGTGCTCAGCTGTAGGTGACAACCAGCAGCACGAGCAATGAGCCACAGCAGCACTTCTGTGCCCTCATTAACACAGAACCCAGGGTCCAAAGGGCTCCACAGCAAGTGGAGAGGAAAATGGATTTATGGTATCAGTACAGGCCATACATTTTAAAGAGCTGGAGTGACTCCACAGTAATTAAGAACTCCTTGGGATAATCGTTCACAGAGTATCTGGCTTGTGGTGACTCCCAGGCAGGGATCTTGCAGAAGTGAGTAATTAGAACCTATTACAATAAGATTAAGATGTCTTTGCCTGAACAAGCACTGGATATAGCATCATCCTTCAGGAAGAATGATGGGTGAAGGTGTTAGCTGCACTCCCACCAGTTCTTCTGGAAACTCTGAGGTGGAGACACGTCTGACAAAGCTGCAAAATTCATTCAGTGCTCCTGGGGACACTCTGGGTCACACAGATGTGTCCCACTTGTTTCTGCAGTTGGTTATTTAAGGACCACACTGAGCAGGTACCACTTTGGGTGGGAGGATCTCCAGGGTTAGTGACAGGAACACTGCTCCTGGCACACGATGGAGCACTTTGCTTGCCCGTGTCTGCCACTCCAAGCAGTGCTGGTGGGTTTTGGAGCACTGGGTGTCACCAACTGCCTGGTTTGATGCCAGAATTTTGTATCATGCCTGGATCATTTGAGGAGCTTCTAGTATAAGATGCCAGCTGGATCACTGGTTCAGGCTTTGCATTTTGCTCTACTGAAGAAAGCAATCTTCAGTAACATTCCCTTCTCCTCAGCTTTTGAGTGAAGTGAATTGAGGAGGGGGCTAAAAATACGTGGAAAACTCGTTATGATAAATCAGTTTTGAAAGTTCATAGAGCTCACATGGCTGACATGAAATCCTTCACAGTTGTGAATAATTAAAAACTGTAACTCAACAAACAAAAAGTGTTTGTAGGCAAAACCACAACTGGATCCTCCCTTGCAGCAAAACTGTCTGGTAAGGTCTGGACTTCTATATTTGCTCATATTATATCTGAAGGCATCTCAGTTCAAATGGTTTCCTGATCAAAGATAACATATGGCACCAGATAGAAACGAGTCTCTCCAGAGCTGCCGACTCATTGCACCTCCAGCACTGAATCACAACAGAACCTTTCAACTGGAATGTTACTGAAATGCCAAGTCTAATGCAGATACCAACACTAAACTTACTGTGCTGTGCCCAAAACCTGCAAGAAATCAAACAAAAGAATTCATAAGCTCTACAAAGAAGATCTGTGAGGGGTACTATACCCTGGGAACAGTATTATCAAATTCGGTTCCAGTCTGGAAGTTCAGAAAAGAGAGGAAACATTAACATTTTTCTATTTTAAGAAACAAGGGGGAAACAAAAATCTTTGAATACAGCTCTCTTTCTCAGCATCAGATTCATTATACCAAGTCATCACAAACCTGCATATTTCTGCTTACTGAAAGTCTTGTGGGCTAATATAGGGGAAGAAAGCCACTAAAGAAGTCAGAGTTCATCCGTACTGTTCTTAAAATATGGATGACACAATGTAATAATTTTAATTTCTTAATTTGGAATGGTATCTCTCATACAGTTTGGTCCTTCTGCCCTGATTTACAATATAAAAACTCCAAATTATAAAAACACATTTATGTTTTTGGATTTGCTATATTTTTTGTTACTTTATCAGGCCTTAAATCCTAGGAATGTCTTTCTCTGAAAGAAAGAAGAAAATACCCTCTTATGTACCCACACAGAAAGAACATCTAGTATTCAATCCTTTTAGCTGCAAAATCAAATGCACCCCAATGGAATACAAAAAGAAATCAACATCAGATATATATTTCAAACACATTACACAAGTGATTAAAGAAAAAAGGAAGAAATCTAAAATAAACCTACTTGCATAACAGTCTGTGCACAACCCCTTGAGATTTTAGAGTGGGATAAATATGTTTCAGACTGTACCACTAATGTGACATTTTAATGGTGTGAGAATGATAAATAAAACTTCTTAGAGATAGATAATAAACAATAAAAGTCTGCTATACAATTTAAAGGCCCAAATAAACAAATAGGCATTGATCTTTTCCTGCCAAGAGTGGACATCTCACCCAACCTGGTGATGGATGCAAGAGAGTCGAGAATGTTGTCACTTTTTCTGGACAATGAAGCAAAACCACAGAAACCAGCAGGAGAAGCAGCCAAGTTTAGCCACCACATTTGGCTACATATATTTATATCCTATAAATACACAGTCAGCATCTAAACAAGGATACAATTGTCATTCCCTTTGTGAGAAAATGATTTGTTGTACTATGCTAATAACATACTCTGAAGTAGCGAGGAATCAGAATCAATTTTCATGAAATAATACCAGAATGTGATTCCACACTTCAGTAATAATATTTTCTGCTGTAAATGTGCAGCAAAGATGTGTGCAGCCAAGGGGTGGTAAACACAGATCCAGGGAATTATGCAGCATCTGGTCCAATCCAGTTACCAGTGAGGGCAGGGGAGGAGGACACAGGAGGACACGTTCTGAGCTATGATGGCTTATGCTGATAAGGGACCTGGCTGGAATCACTCCTTGGATGAGCTCATTTCATACTCTGAGCATGATGCTATCACAGAAGTGCTTAAAATGAAAGCCAATATAGAGATTCCCGTTATTTTGCTTGATTTGGAAAAAAAATCATTTACACTGAAAGCTTTGTCTTCATTCTTATCACAAAGTGTGAGTTACACAACATGTCATCACAGGAATTGCATGTCCCAAGGAAAAAACTCTTGATTTCATATAATTTAAATCGAAACAGAACTGGGTCAATTTGATATACCATCATGACTGCTTTGTTTATCAATAAAGACATGTACTATTGCCTATAACTCAATTTTAGGACCGTATTATCTAACAGTTTTATAATCAAGATTGTTTTTCCTACTGGAAATTATATATAAGCTTGGACAAGGATAACATTCAACATTATCAACTGGGAGGCATCAGAGTTATGATTTCTAGGCACAAGTCATAATTGGATTGGAAGGCAAAGTTCAAGAAAACAGTAATACTCTTGTGTATTAACAGAAGGCCTGTTCTGCTCTGTAGTGCACTACCCAAGGCCATTTCCTTCCTTAATATTAAAATTCTAATCAGCCTTCATTTCATCTGCAGAAATTTATGACCTAGTCCAAGTTCTGTGTATAGATTTAGAAACAAACAGACCTGGAATATGAGACCCAGCATGTTATAAATTCTCAATTCAACTATAAAAATCTGTACATGCATAGGGGGGAATGTTTAAAACACACTGAGTTCCCCACTGTTCCACACAGTGAATTATTGCTATGAACCATGCAAATGTTTTAGTCTCTAAATGCAGCTGTATTAATTCCAGATTTGATATTAAGATCCTAGATATCAAACCCTGAGGAAACTGGACCCACTGTAGAAGAAATGGAAATGGAGAACTATAACCACAAGAAGAAATTCTTCACAAATTTGCCTTCAGCAGTGCATTGCAAACTGTGGGGCACTCGCTGCAAGCAATGTGCCTGTTTATTCTAAGTGACTGGTAGGAACTGCCAGAAAACCTGAGCATGTTCTCCTAAGCACTGCTGCTGTTTAAGTCAGTGCCTTTGGCAGGATCTGTGTTTGACTTCCAGAATACTGGAAAGCGAACTGCTGCTTCTAAACAGAGAAAATACTTAGCTCACTCAAACCCTTAGCTGTTGGGGTTTTTTTTTTTGCTCCCAAGGAGACACCTATGACTTGAGTATCGTATCTCAAAATTAAGCCAACAGCAAAGAAAAGGAAAGGGAAGTCTGGGAAATGGAACAAAAGAATGTTTCCTCTGCAAGGTAAATGAGGGAAATGGCTAGAAGGGCAGAATTACAAATCTAAATGCTTGAGTTTCCAAACAAAACATTAAAACATCAAGCTCGCTCTTCAAAGAGCAGCAACAAACCCTGAAGATCACAAGTGTAAGGGTATGTGTCACTTCATGCCTTCACATAGCTCGAGAGCAGGTCAATACAAATGGGTGGACCACTGAGAACTGCAATGTGGCAAACCCACCACATCACTTCCTCCTTGTTGAAACATCCCATTCTTCTTTTCTGGCTCAACAACACATTCAGCCCACCTCCAGTTTCTCACTGCTCAAGCACTGCAAACCTGTGAAATGTCAGCCCTCTGTGTCTGTGAATACAAAGTCAGGTCAGCCTCCAAGGCTGGGACATTGCACAGTCTAATGTGGGATGGGTTAGATCCCAGGGTGCATAAATAATTTTCAGTCATCATGTCAAATAAAGAAGGGATGGTGAAGTGCAAGAAACTGCTCCAGCTGGTTGTGGAAGCACTGCTGAAGCATTCAGCCAAGTCCCCAGGCCATAGCACTGCCTCCAGACACCAACACCAGCTTTTAAATCCAGAATGGCTCCACTGCCTTACACTAAACTCAGAACCAGTTTGTTGCAATACCCTGGGAGGGAGAGGAAATAGGAGGAGGAAAAGAAGCCTCCCTCAGTCCATGCAGTCTGGCAGTAAGTAGAATTGCCTAGAGTCCATCAAGTAAAACTGCACGTTAATTGTAAGGTAATTTTCAGTATTTGAATACAATTTCCTACCTGCTTTCCCACTCCATAAGACACACCTGACAATCAGAAGCAGCTTTGTGGGTGTCCTCACACTGATCCACTGCAGGTACCAACACACAAATGTTGATTTGCCAAACTTAACGTCCTGCAGATGCTGATCCAGCAGGTGCTGCTGGGGCTACTTCTGTTTCAGACTGCACAAGCACTTCACTTAACTGGCCAACAGCTCTAAACCACACTTGGGAAAGCATCCCAGCTCTCAAACTTTCTGTTTAGTCTCTCTGAGTATCTATGAATAATGAAATAAGAAAATTTACAAAATACCACTACAAAAAAGCAGTTGTAGAAAGTGGAAGTTAAGACTGTGATTGGATTATGATCTTTATAAACTTAATCATAAAAAAAAAAAAATCAACAAATTAGAGCCTGTAAATGAATCTTCATTTATATAACAAGCAATAATAAAAATCTCACAGGACTTAATAGCAATTGAGACTGACTTTCAGTGACTGGGTGCACAGGCAGACACTTCTGGGTGATTTTTCACTTCTGCTGTGTCTCAATCTCCTCAATAAAAGGGTGGTTTTGTAAATGCTGTTTAGGGGTTTTTGTATTTAACAGACTACAGCCATGGCAAAAATTATTTATCTTTTTTTTTTTTTTAATTGTACACATCTAAAGCATGTGATCAAGTATCTTTAGAAAGGATGTGGCACAGCTTTTATTCTGCCTGCTTACTCTAGATGAGTTACTCTTAAAAAATAATTTACAAGACAACCAAAAATCCTGCTCAGCCAATAAGCACATAAATTTCAACAGAGGACACAATGCCAAAAATAACAAGGAGTTACAGGGAGCTGACACACACTGTATGTGTGAACCTAGAACTGAAAAGTTTAGTCTCATATTAAAATGGACTAAATTAAGATTTCTCTAACACAAGAGAGACACTAAACTCTGACATTAAGATTGACTGTTGTGGAGAGCAGACATACAGTAGTGAAGGCAGCATCTGCCACTTGGAAATCAGCTGAGTGACTTCAAACCTGGCACTTGTGCAAATCTGTGTGTACTATAACATAAAAAATATTAATTAAGAAGCACATCAAGTTAGGCTTGTCAGCTTTAATATTTTCTGGTGATTTGAATGGGGCCAGAGAATAAGATAAGTATCTTTACAAATCCAGTTGGCTTTACTTCAAATGCAAAAGCTTGTTTCTAAGCTGCACAAGAACAGGAGCCCTGTAAAATCAAATTCTGAATGCAAAGCCAACCCAGTTCTGCTCATCATCTTGTACTCTGAATCCTCTCTGCAGCAACAGTTTCTGGTGAGCTCACTGTACTTCCCTGAAATCCTGTACAACATACAATTATTTTTGTAAGAATTTGGGTTTTTTTACATTAGAGCTACACTCATCTCAGGGACAATTTTTGTATTTAAAACAAGTTTTGATTTTTTAAAGTTTACACTAATGAAATATTTTCATTGGCACTGATAAGCAAAAGATTATTGGAACTTCCTTTGCAGCTTTTAGGGAGTTTTTTAATCAAGCTGGTCAGTATTCCCCATTTACCAGTGCAGATCAGCTTAATTTGTTTAGCAGCTAAAACTTGGAGCCAACAACAGTATTTTCAAAACAAATACATCAAGTTAAATTAAGCAAGGGCAGTTGTGGTTCATCTGAATCATATGGCTCCAGATTTCAAATCTAAGCTAAGGAAATAGAGGTTATGACATCCTGCAGCTGCGACAAGTCGTGTTCATAAAGCAACATTAAATCAAGACCACTTGGCCAGTTCAGGCAGTTGCTTGTGTGGAAGTGAAAGATCCCATGAGAACATTAAAAAAAAAGAAAGGTTCTGGTGTCCCAGCCAAATCCCCCTTCCTTCACTTAATGCTACCAGGGACTAAGTTTCTTCAGAGCAAATGAGCGTGGAAGGTTGTTGCCAAGTAATTGCTGCTGATTTATTTACATCCAATAATAGGGAACAGCAATCAAACACTTGGCAAAATACAGGCAAGTAAATGACAAATACTCCCATGCTACATGAATGCCAAGTGCCTGAGCCTGCCCCTTGTTTTCAGAAAGATCCTTTGGGTGATTTGATTCACACAAATGCTCACATCAGCACAGGGACACATCAGTGGCAGGGAGAAGCAGCTGGAGCTTCATCGAGGCAGTGATGGGGGTGCTGCCAGTTAGGGGCACACCACTACACAGATAGAGATTTTCACTCAGCAGGGAGTCTCAGGAAGGAGAAGGGATTTGGTCTGGAAATGTTATTTTCCAGTCTCCTGTTTTGTGGCATTCATCCCTGGAAGTGAGGCCAGGTGTGATGGAGCTCTGAGCAACCTGATCTGGTTCTCCACAGCAGTGGGGCTGAAGTAGATGATCTTTAAGGTCTCTTAAAACCAGGCAGCTCTGGAATTCTAGGATTTTAAGATCTATTTATTGAACAATAAGTACTGATCAAATACCTGAGAGTTGGCATTTTCAGTTAGAGCAGATGGAAAAAGTCTTTTCCAAAAATTTTGTGAGAGCGTACGGGTGGCTGAAGCAGAGGGACCATTCACTGGACCCCTGAGTACCAGGAAAAAAGTGCCTGTAGCTTTTTCCTTTTTTCCCTTTTTCTTTTTTTTCTTAAGCAGGGCGGAAGTATGAAACAGTAGTACTGGTTGATGACTTTCATGACACTATCTGGATGCCAGTGGCATGCTGTGTAAACATGTGGATGCATTAGACAGTTGTTGGAAGCAGTGAATTCCAATTTTGATCTAGTGATAGGACTCCTGCTGTTTGGGAAAAAAAATGGGGTTGTGAAACCACACAAGGAAAATGCTTCAGACTTCTTAAAAAAAAAAAAAAAAAAAAAAAAAAAAAAAAGCAAAGCACAGTGTGAACAATGATGTCCTGGATGGGCTGCAGATCCCAGCCTCTGGAGAGTCCCAACACACAGAAAAAACACCTGAGCTCTTGGCTTTGTAACTTTCTAAAACTTATACCAACCTGAAAAGATAAAAACATTTGCAGGGAGAAAAATTCACATCCACGTGCAGAGCACAAAGTATTTTCCTTGCTAAACTGCAACGTGCACCAGTGATTTGTATCTTGTTGCACATTTCTTGTGCAAGCTGCTGCCGGAACTCCAGCTGGAGCTCTCCAGTGTTCCCAGCCATGCTGGCTGGGGAAGGGAGTGGTACTTAACTGCCTTCCTTTGGTTTGTGCTGGCAGAGCAGCACTTCTTGCTTTGTAGCACTTAATGGCCTAAAACACACGTTGAAATTAACTCCTTCATTAGCTGCATAGCTGCTGCTCCTTATTGCTTTCATTTTTCTTAATTAGAGCACTGCAAAATTTTATGTTCTGATTCAGAATTCTGTATGATTAATACAACACATGAATTATATTTGTTAGAATAAAAAACACAGGCCTCATGAATAAAAGTATAATTACACATGACCTTTGAAATCATACTCCATTCTTTAAGCTATCTAGAAATAACTGTGTTCATTCTGCCCATGCCACAATTTCATTCCAAATTGATTAACCAGCATTTTATTCCGCTCAAGTTGCCTACATTAAAACAAAAACCAGTGACTTCAGCTCCCAGCAAAACTGCAAACCCACTTTAAGGTTGTCACTACAGAACTTGTTATTCATCTCCACACACTTACAGATGTGAAGAGCTGTGTGTATAGCTCAGCACTGCCATTATGATTCATGTTGTGATTTAATCAATCCTGAAACATTATTTACTACATAAAAGAAATTGTACTTCAACAGCAAGGATCAGAAAGCAAAAAAATCACTGCAGAAGGGCTACTGAGTAACTAAGGAGGAAAGCAGTGAGTCACACCTTATCCTTGGGAAGCTGCAGCAGGTCAGCAGGAGCAAAGCTTCTTTTTGGAGACTGCTGGGTGGCCACAGAACTTTTCTCAGCCCAGCCCTAAGAGCTCCATGAGCACACAGCAGTGGTACTTGGAATGCAGATCTCAGTAATGCACCTTGCTCTGCATATAAAGAGACCTGTGCAACTTTGCCAGCTGAATTCTACAATTCCCATGTCTAATTCTAGTGATACCCATAGCCACATGGAGGGGAGGCCACAGGACACATCTGCAGCACTGAAGGACTGCACTGCCCAGGGGGAGCCATCTCCTGTAGCCTGGCCTTACACAGCTGGAACTCCCAGAGCTCCAGATGTGTCACAGCTGTATTCAGGTGGGACTTCAGCAGGAGAAGCTCTCCACAATCAGCTTCTGCTCTAAAGCAGGGGCAGTTGTCCCACTGCGTTCCTGAATGTAACTTAAATTTGAACAGAAGTATGAACAGAACAGCTCCTTCTTTGCATGGATTTGTGGCAGATTTATTTTTGTTCTTCATAAGTGAGGCCAACCAGAGACTGTGATAAGCCAGCCACTACTGCAGGGCTTTACAGCCACCAGAGTTGGTGTTGGGCATTTCCACGTGTGTGGCACATCACAAAGACATGTTAGCCATGGAAATCCTTTTCTCTTAAGATCAAGACCACATAAAAATAGTAACAGTTTGTCCTTCTATTTACTATTCTCCATCAAACTATGAAGCTAAAATTGCAAGCAAAATACTGGTTGCACTGTTTGTTTTTCTTGGGCCCTTAAATGCCAACCACAAGATGTCAAACAGAGGGCAGAGAGAGGCCAAGGAGAGCAGGGGAGCTGGGGAGCCCTGACAGGAAAATGTGGTAATAAACAACCATAACTGGTGTGCTAACAGTAGACAAAAAGTGCATCAGAATGAGATCAGATCTTTTACAGGCCAGAGCTGCATCTCTCAATAAAACTTTAATACAAAAAAAATGAAGTGGCACAGGCAGCCGTCTTAAAACATTTTTTCCCAGATAAAGTATCCTACTTAGCTCAAAATTCAGTCATAATTAAGTACCCTTGAACAAGTTAATCTTTCTTTTTAGAGGAAAATTCATCTACTCTTACTGAAGTGTACCTTTCTC
The DNA here is from genome assembly GCA_030060385.1 of Muscicapa striata striata. Lineage (NCBI taxonomy): Eukaryota > Metazoa > Chordata > Aves > Passeriformes > Muscicapidae > Muscicapa > Muscicapa striata. The sequence goes on along the minus strand of JAREIS010000126.1, from coordinate 5,672,183 downwards.
TACAAATATTACTGTTCAATCATTAATCTCAGCTCAAACCTCTTTAATTCCTTACATATGCCTGTTTATTCTTTTTTTCCTACTGCAGTACATATGGAAATCAGTGCTTTATTTTTTTTTTTCTCCTTTAGATACGCTGCAGCTGCATACCAAAATAGTGGTTACAAATTCTGAGTGGACAGATATATTACACTTCTTATAATGTAATAAAATAAAATTCTCTATATTTTTCCCCATGGCATGCAAGGAGCAAACACATTCTCAGTAAAGTGAATTGATGTGACACTGTGTGCCAAACCCAGCACTTTTTACAGTAACAAACCAAAGTGACATTTATCGTGGTTTCATATTACAGGACAAATATTTCATATCAGGACTGTTACATGTCAGTTTTAACCCACCAAACATGACATTTTTCATGAGGAGAAGGAAGTTATGGTTCTATTTTTAGATCAATCTACAGCTTTTATTCAAGATCTGCAATTCACCTTACAAGTGTAAATAAAACCATCAGCCCCACTGTGAGGCATTACAACATCAATCACCATGAACAATTATGTTACAGATTTTCTAGTCACTGAATTAAAACACTGGGTATTGTAAAAGCTACACAGAGATGGTATAGAGAGATGCAGGACAAAAAAAAGAAAAAAAAAGAAAGCGATCTATATTTACCAGATTTGATTAAATTTTGTTCTCATTTCTTTCAATCACCTAGAAGAAACTATTTCACCTTTTTTTTTTTCCTTTTCTTCTCCCAGTGGCTCCATCTCAGACTGACACTCCCCTGGGCTGCACCTCATGTAAGTAGAGCTGTAGCAATACAGTGTGATTCTTATTGTGCATGCTTATTTCATCAATGTAAAACTGTGAAAATATTTACCAAAACTGGGACTTCTAGACCTGATGTTTACTTCTGTGAAAAGGTACTGGGGCCAACAAGCCTTGTTGGCTCAGCAGGGAAGAGTTGCACCTTTAGGAAAGACTCCTAATCCAAACTTAATCTGTTTAGATTTAAAGGACAGACACAAAACTTCATCTTCCAAAACTTCATCATTCCATTCATGTGAGCACTGATGGTGCAAACACCAGCAGCACTCTGAGGAGGTATTTGCACACAACAAAAGAACATCCTTGGGTACAAGGGGTGGCACCTGCTCAGCGTGGAGAGAAACAAGGGACTTGTACAGCCCACTCTAATGAGCAAAGGATGAGAAGCCAGGAATTATTTAATATTAATTCCAGCTCTACCAGTACCAGCTGCTGTTCTGTTACTCTCAGCAGGTCACCTCATTTTTTTCATATTCTCCTGTGTACAATAAACATTTTGGTGCCCAATGTCCAACTCCCAATTTAACATTCTAGTCATAAATGCACTGCCTCCCTTTACTTTGATAAAGTACAGTCAGCATCCATAGTAATACTTTTTAAAATATCTTTCCAACTATTGTGAAACAGGAGCTGACTGTTTATGGAGTACTTATTTTTTATGTCAGTTTACCATAGGGCCTCTTTAGCCACAGGCTTACAGCTGGAGGCCCCAAGGCATTTTTTGGGAGTGGAAACTTTTTCAATTCAGCTCTTAACAAATTTCCAGCCTGCAGTATGTTTTTCATTAGCTTACATGGTGTTATAATAAATGATGCACTTCCTCTTTCATTTTATGATTTTTTTTCTTTAAACATGCAACAATTTTTCTGTGTCTGTTTTTTATTACTTTCAATATACTCAACCACACTAATCTTAGAGACTGTGTATAAAAACAGAAAGGATATATATTGAGTAAGATATTAGCTACAGCAAGACAAGCTTTTAAGTTTGAATTCTTCACTGAAGGCCAGTCATAAACCCATTACATGTATGCAGCTCCATGGGCAATGACTCTTTTAGAGGCTATTGTTAAAAGAAGAAAAAATTCTGTTACCCCAATACCTAGAGTTGGTGTAGAAGTGGCTCTCCAACATATTCACCTTCAAGATAGTCAGTTTAAAAAGTCTGATCCCACTGGAAATTCTCCACTACAGGTCCCACTGAATGTGTTTGCCTGCTCTAAATATATTTTTAATTTAGTTGATACACACACTTTTTTAAGACAGTCTTCCTTCTGTATTTTTCCCTCTCTCCATAATTTTTGATAAGAATGTATTCCTGAGGGCTGACAGCACCAGGAAAACCAGGCTATGCCAACAAGAAGAGATTCCAGTCAAACATCATCATGTTTGGCATACTGTGTTTCATTTACAAATCTTTGATTTCCAAATGAATGGCAGTTCAAAGTACATATGAAACACAGATACTTTCTGCTCATGTACATAGAGATTGTTAGAGATTAAACCATTCTTAATTAAAGACTTCAGCAGGTGTCAGTTCATGGAACTCTCTGAATTTGGTTTAAGATGTATGGTGCACAGTTACCCAGCAGCACTTGAAATACAAGCAGAATCAAAGAGACTTTCCTAAACAAAGCCAAGAAAAGCTACTTTGTAAGATGGTTTGAAGTTTGCTACTACTGATCTGTCATTTATGGAACATCACATACTTCCTTGGGAAACATTTTAGAACACTTAAAAAATAAACAACCCCCCAGCAAACAGCCCCATGAGACAGAGCCCCAGGCCACACAAGATGTATTCATTTCACTGGGGTTTTGTTGTGCTTCTGTTTAGGCATCCAGCTACCCAGAGTTAATTTGCAGCATCAAGGCCTAAACCAGATAATTGAAGAGCATTCTGGACTCAAGTAACAAGAGTTTAAACATGGAAATGGAACTATTTCCAAGTAATTTTTCTCTACGTCATACTTCAGAGTGAGTGCAATATAAGGGGCACCCTGCTTCTCCATTACTCAGAGATTCTTCATTTCTCCTTTTAAAGGAAATCCAAAGATTAATTTAAAGCCATCTGATCAAAATGCCTTAATATTTACCTTCATATTTTGTAGTAATATATAGTGAATTCAAGCCATTTCAAAAGTTATCCTGGATGCTTCTCATTTCAAGATGTTAAATATTGGCTCTCAAAATTTCCATTACACATTGTCTGACAATATTTGCTGCTCTGGAGTACATGAACTGACTTTTAATTCTTACAGAGGTAATGATAATAAAGTTTGTAGAAGTTGGGCACAGGTGACATTTTAGAATTCCATATTTATTGCAAATCCCTCCTTTCCAGGTCCATAAAGTAAGTGTAAAAAATGGTTAGAACTGCCAGATGTATAAATACTCTCAATCCTTTCATCAGTTAGAGCTACTCACAGTCTGGTCTCCTAATCACCCTTTAAAAATGAGGGCACCACGACATCTTGGCAGCAGTGTTACAGCTGACACCTGAGGACAGTAAAGGAGCACACCTGTAATCCTGGGATTTTATAACTAGCAAATCACAAGCTGAAATCCTAAACCCAAGAGCAGACCATTACAGAGCAGTGGGAAGGAAAAAGTGAGGGAGGCAGAGCCAGGGATCCACCAGCTGACAGTCAGGGGTGCAGGACAAGCATGGGACAGAGAGCAGAACAAAGAGCAGAACAAAGCCAGGGCTGTCCTCTGCAGCAATAAAGTACCAGCCTACAGCCCAATGCTGCTTTATGAAAGCCACAGCTTCATATGGCTGCAAAGGCAAAGTTTAAAGTGGCACAGGATGGCTAACACAAAAGCACTATTTTTGGAGTGTCAATTGATCCCAAAGGGAAGACTCAGCACTCTTGTATAAAACAGCTTTGCCTTTTGCAATTACCTTCCCTTACTTATTTATTTATTATAATACTGAATACAGAGAAATCTGAAAATAAAAAATTGTAAAAACCAAGATTTGTTTGACTGCCTCAGCAATATGGTACAAATCTGGAGTAACCATGAAGGCTCAAATTACTAAATATCCACCAGTGCAACCAAGAGGTACACACAGCTCCTGAATTTTATCAAGTTGGCTGCAGACAGTGTAAGGAATTTCCCTTAACCAGGAAGGAAAAATGCCTAAATTCAGGTGAGATTCTTTTGTGCAGCTATGGCAGGCACAGGTTACAAAGTGGGTCTTTGTATGGCTGCTCCACCTCCAGCTTTCTTTGCTGGGAGCCGGTTATGTAACTAACACAAAAGAAAATAACCATTTCTGGGTTGTTTTCCTTTGCAAGCCCTGGGCTGCCAGGAGGAACTCAGAGAATTCAAAAGCAGCTTCCCCTCTGTTGCTCTTTTGGGTGTTTCTCTTTGAAGTGGCACCCTGAGTGGCTGCTCATTCACCAGTTTTGTAGGTAGCTTTTAAAGCAATACTTTCCACCCTTCAAGCTTAAGTACAGAAACATACAATTAATTAAACCAAGTTAGTGGTGTTATTATTTCAGCCTTTTATTTCTACTTGGTGTCAGACTCTTAAGACGAAAAGACTCTTTGTAGTAGGATTTCAGACACTCTGGGGAAAATTATGAACTTTAAGACTGATCTGATCTGATCTGGTTTGTGCAACACACGAACAATCTAAGGAAACCATTTAGCTACTGCTTAAAGGAAAATTCATTCTAAAATCCAGAAACAGAGTCAAACTTCGCAGTGCTACTGTGCTGTATTTAACTGATGACTTAACCCTTTGTTTTGACATGCTATTTTAAAATAACTTTTTTCCCATCAAAAGAAGACTCTGCAAAAATTCCATATTTTAGGCTAAGCAGATTTCCTGGCTAGGAAATCTTTGGTAACAGATAAATGAACCACTAGCCTGCCAAATGGCTCTAATGAAACAAAAATTGCATCTATTGCTGCTTGTAATTGTAATGGCCAAACACCATATTACTGGTTTCCAAACATTTTCCTGGTGTGAAATGTTTGTAAACCAATCTCTTGCACTGCTGTCGAACATTCTCCAGGATGATTTTAGTCCTTAAATAAATTTTAAAAAACTTCCCACATTATTAAGAATTACTGTGGAGAAGGGATTTCAGTAAATGCCTTACCGTAATGGCTCACTCCCATTTCCACACACTGTGTATGTTGTTTATTTTCATTCTTTGAGCATAGGATTTTATAACCATAATTATCTCATTTTCTCATAGTACAAACAATCCAATATTCATTCATTAAGGTCAATATTTTCATTGTATTCTTCCTCTGGTTTTTTTCTTCCCTTTAAAATTTGCTATGAACAATAATTACAATAGATTTGTGCTATCAAAATATCTCTGGGGGCAGAGATTTATTAATAAATTGTTTTTTCACATGAGCATAGATCAAAAGTGGCAATAATAAAATGGACAGCTAGAGGAAATGATGTTTTAACTCCAGCTCCATTCTCCATAACCTTTGGAAGAAATGTACAATCATGGAACTTCAAAGATTTTTGTGCAAAAATTTTTTCCAAAATCTGGAAGGCTTCAAGAAGTGATGTGCAGTCAAGCAGATTTTAGAAGCTGGTAGCACTTCATGGTCAGCTGGCTGTGAAATCCCACTCACTACCACAGCCTGGGGCTTGCAAACTTGGAGCTTTACAACTTTTTTAAAGGGTGGAAGGCTGGGGAGACTGCAGCCAAGCATTTATTAAGATAGACAGTAATACCCTGGACTTTTTCCTTTCCTTGTGCTTTCTCCTGCTTCTCCTATGCTGCAAAGTGAGCTCTGGTGCCTTCAGCCTGTCCTGTAAGCTTCACAAAATACACCCAGAGGGTTAAAGCCCTTCCTCCCTCCCCACCACCTGAGGTCTGCAAAGGAAAAAGCTGCTGAAAGCCTGGTAACAGGAAAAGGTCAGGAGCTGTGTATTATATCCTGTATGTTTGGATTAGCCCACAATAGCTAAATAAACTGATCTGATGTCTAATGACATTTTCAAACAGTAGCTAACAAAATTAGCCAAAGTATGCAGAGACAAAAGATGCACACAGACACACCAAAAAACTCTCAAATACATCCTCACAAGCAATGACCTAACAGAATTTCAGCAGTTTGGCCACACTAATCAGGGTCAAATATAAAGGAACTCAAGTTAAAAAACATGCTGACTAGAAAGGACAAATACTCCTGCCTTGCCCATTATTACCACTCCTACTGATAGGCAACTATCAGGTTTTTTGCACAGAATCATGGTCTTTTAAAACAAAAGGCATGCTACTGACAGGAACCACCAGCTTGGAATACTTTGGGAAAGCTTCTATGAATTAGCAGGTCTGAGGTCTGAGGGATTTTCACTAAAAATCCCATGAGGATCCTGAGTCAGAGGAAGGAGCTGGGATGGAGGAGGGTCCCACTCCTGCAGTGATGGAGCTGGCACAAGGACAGTAACCCTGAGCTGCCTCAGCACCGCAGTGCCCTTCAGAACGAGCTCCTCTGCACACCAAGCAGCTGCCACTGATTCTTCTGGTGGCCCTCAGCAGAAAAGAGGCTGTGGCACATGCAGCTTCCACAGCCAGCTTCACCAGAGCTCATCTGCAACAGCCCTCAGGGAGAGCTGGGTGAATTCCTCAAACCAGAGACGCTGGTTCTGAGGAATGAATGTATGATTAATGGGGTTGCAGCACTGGTACAATTGTGGTCGCCTTTTTAAAGTTTTCCATCAAAGTTCTTGCAACCTGAAATACTGTAGCAGATGAAAAATGAAAGGGACTCAAAGCTGTGCCCATATAAAAGGCAATGCTAAAGCAACTAATCTAAAATTTGCAAATAAGTCTTGCTAACCTCAGCTGATTTGCACATTCAGTTTCATTTTTTATGTAATTACCAAAGCATTTTCAGACTTGTTATGACCAAATATGAGCTTGCTGAATATTCACACTAAGATGAAACAGAAATAAACAGTCATGAATTAATCCCATTAATACTACACCTTGCTTTACACTTAAAACAGTAATACTGAAAATGAGAAGGAATGTCAGTGGGGATTGGCTTCATTCTGTGCAATGAAGTGGGAGATCTTTGCCCTGAGTTTATCATGAACTGCTTGCATTCCTTTGAAGGTACCAGCTTAAGATAAAAGTACACTGAGGAATATTTGTGATAATCCTTTCTATGAATAACCACTCTTTAAAGACACTCTGCACATGGATATGAAGGGCTGCAACACACCCACTAATTCACTAATATTGTAGTGATGCTTCAATGAAACCACTTCAGCTCATAAAAATAATACTCTGCCAGCCACAGTCCTGAATAACTACTTTCACTTTAACCTTGTGATTTGTTTAATCCACCTGAATCACTAACTCTGCCTAAGTTACTGCACAGAGCACTCCTGGAAGGTGAACTTCTAAAAGTCATTATAATGTCAAACAAAATTGAACAGAACTTTGTTTTGGTCCTATTTAGCTTCTGTAAGTAAAAACTATTACTAGATTTCTCTATTAGTTAGATGTAGCAGCATGTTAGGGACATCAGCACCTAAAACATATGGTGACTTAAACATTTAAACCACTACAGATTATTCTGTAAACAAAAACCTGCACTGTTCACATCCCATTTTCATATGAAAAAGTTACCTGTAATTATGAACTTCAGGGCTGTGCATTAACTTTATAGCACCATCAACCATGAGAGACATATTTGGGGTGAGATGGACAGTGTATGATTCAAGCCAAAAGCACTGAACAGTACACTGCATCTGAAAATTAATCTTGTGAGGAGACCTCCAAGGCTCCTGTGATCCCTGCTGCTTAGTGGTGACAAAAACTGCATGATGTTCTCTGTGTGTCATACCTGACACCTGTCCAGCTGAACCTCTACCATGTGCACAGCAAAAATATCTGGCTTGTGCTTAAAGGTGTTTTAGGTCTGAGTTAATTTTCCTGGCAGGTCACAGAAGAGGTTCCACCTTCACTGAGGTTTGTGCATGCTGACTTTGCAATGAGGCAGCGTTAAAAAATAAGTCACTAAAGTAAACCTCAACATTTCCCTCAGTTCCCTTGCAGCTGTGTGGCCAGGACCAAAACTCTATCCCACATCCATGGATTCTTCATTCATTTTAGGGTTAATCTCCCTTATGGTTGATAATTAGAAGCATACCTTAAACTTCAGTGCTCTGGAGAGGCCATTAAACAAAAGATATATCTGGAAAAGTTCTGTTAAGTATGGATATTGTTGAAAAGTGGACCTTTATGGTCAAAGCACAACAATCTCTTCTGTCCCCCAAGTTCCTCAAGTAACTCCTTGATCAGCTACCAGTTGTTACTACAAGTAATTACACAGCACAATTGTGTCAGAGATTCCATATCTCTGCACTCAAACAAACCTTGTGGAAAGTCTGCTGGACAAACCCAACCAGGAAAACAGGAAAAGTATTAGGTTGTGGGCACTGCAGCCTGAAAGAAGTGATGGACTGGCGGGGCCTATAAGAGCAAGCAGTTGCCTCTATAAAACCAAGAGAGCAGCAGACTGGAAGGAGCCACGTTATTACCTCCTGCTCTCCCTGGAGACAGAGGAGTGCTATTCCATCTCCCAATCTCTGCATGTTTTTCCTGCAAAAAGCTGATACACTAAAGTTTATGAGGTCTGAATTTCAAAAGGAAAGCACACTTCCCCTTCAATTCCATGCTCAACTGTCACTGGTATTATCAAATATAAATCAACAACAGTTTGGATTTTCTTCTCTGTGTTTCAAAATACAAACCATGCATAACGGCTTAACCAAATGAGTGATAAATATAAAATATTACAAACTACAAAAAAATGAAAAGTCATAATCCTGGGCTGCCCCACACTGTCTCCTCAAAGAAATATTCCTTCAGAGATTAAAGAAGTGCTTGTTTACTTAATAATTTGACCCATCTCCAACAATAGAAAATTTAATGGAAAATACTTACATGGAACCTACAAGCAGAGCTGCTGTGTGATAGACATTGTAAATAGAGACTTGGGGGGTTTTAACTTTAATATAAACATCAGAAACTTAGCCAAAAGGAACAAAAAATAACTGAACTAAGCAAATACTTAGATCATAAATCACTCAGAAATCACCAACACTCAGAAAGTTCTCAGGTGTTAACCTTAGAGCCTATCTCAGAGTCCTGTTGAGAAGTTTTATCTTCTAAGAAACGGCAAAATTAAAAATAAGCAACTAATGGTATAAAATAATAAAAGACATTTATATTACATGCACCAAAGAAGATACACATGCTAAGATGAATAACAAATTCTTCATTTATTTTATGGGTCAACTCCTTTATGGTTGATAAGTATATATTAAACTTTACTGCTTCGGGGAGGAAGAAAAACACATAAATTATTTCTTCATTACAGTTTAAAAAGGCAAATTATTTAAGGACTATTTGTATTCAAGCTAAATAGATGAAATCATGATGTTACAGGCTTTTTATTCAAATGCAAAGAATTTACATTTACCTACCATCTCATTAAAGTCAGATGATAGAGCAGCACCATTTTCCTTACATGATTTTTTTCACTCCCAATTAAAATGTTTCTTCTAAATGCTTAAAAGAATTCTGAGGTTTACAGTATTTTTTTAAGCTTGCATTGGCTCTTTTTCAGGTCTAATGTTGGTTACTGACCAAAGTCTCCAGAGGCCAAGTGGGTGTTGCAGGTTTTGCTGAGCAGCATTGTGTTTCCGAGGGGGGGATGTGGCTCCCGGCACACACAGCTGTGATGAGCAGCTCTGAATTCAATCACATCTCACTAACACAGTATTTTTGACAGCTTGGCTCGTTCTGCTGTGGGTCCATGACTCTGGTGGTGAATAGCTGCTGTGATGGTCCCATTTCCCTGCTGCACCAAAGCTCTCTGGGTTTGATGCAGCCGCTGTTTGTCTCTCGTTACGTAACGACACCAAAGGCTGAACTGTTCCCCAAATGCAGTGTGTCCTCTCCCTCTGTCCTTTCCAAAAAAAGACCTCTCCAAACCCTTTCACAGCCAGGGGCAGGGTCCCCAGCAGCGTGCCCAGGGCAGGATCAGGCCCTGGTTCTGCCAGAGCTCCAATGGGAGCGTGTGGCTGCAGCTTAGGGGATTATGAGCAGGACAGTCACATGCAGCCACAGTGGGCAGTGCCACGCCGAGGGCACCGCGGCCACAGCGGCTCTGCCACTGTCACTCTGCCCCAGAAATGACACACTGCAGCCTCTGCCCAGCTCACTCACCACAGGCTCTGGCTTGATGGGCAAAATGCTTCTGCCAGCCATCAGGGGACAGCAAGGCAGTGCCTCCCAGGTGAGATTTTAAGCAGTTCTCCTTTTAGATTGCTGTCAGTTTTTAAGAGCCTAGAAAGAATTTACATCGATGCATCTAAGCCTTGGATCAGTAAAAATTAACAGTGTCATCATGAGAAAACAATGTTTGGCTTTTAGATAACAGTTCTTTAGGGAAAACATCACTGTGTGAATTTGTCACACTCCCACTTTATCTGTTGGCCAAAACAAAGTTACAGCAGCTTTCCTCGTGCATATCAATTTTCATGCACATTAGGCTAGATTTCTCACTGTTTCTTCAGGTAATAACTATGTGCTTAATTTTTTTATTATTTATTGTTCTGAATATACAAGATCTCTATGTTTCTGTATATTAAAAGTAGAAGAAGAGAAGTAGAGCAGAGGAATTGATCAAAAGTTAATCCAATTAGTCTTTAAGAGAGAAAAAAAGTTCTCAGTGTGAGATCCTTACGAATCTTTTATTCATAGGATAGTAATAAACATGCAGCAAACCATACTGTGAAATACTACTGCAAAGCAGATAGATACAGCAGTAATTAATTAACTAATTAATCACAATTAAGTCGCATTTCCATTTATATATAAGGGAAGGTAAGCCAAAGGCAAACTTCAAAGCACCAAAAATTTCCTAACTGCTTTCAGCAGAAGCTTTGAACAAGCAGAATGACTTGTCTTTTTAGCCTCCATAAGCATTTTTAACTACACTAATCACTGTGATTTTTGCAAATCTGTTTTCTACTGTACATAGCAGAACACCTACCTTCCCTTAGGGCTCTGTCATCTGAACTTTATGTTGTTCTGATAGAAATGCTAAAGCAGCATAAAAAGCAGCACCCTATTTGTCATGCCAGCATCACATCTGGCACGTGTTTGATTGGCTCTATCATTTAGGTCTGAGCAGAATTCTGTGGATTTCTACACAAGTCAGACTGATTCTAAAGTGATGCAACAAAGCTAATCAAAGGTCTGGTCAAAGTGATTCATGTAAACATCAGTGTTTGTGATTTGCCCATCAGACTGATTCACTGAACTCCTGCATGCAGGATCTGAACATCAGATGTTATCAGAATATTCTGCATATTTTCCACAACAGCCACAACAACTATGGCTCATTTAAGTGAAGACAGACCAGCAGGCTCCAGTGACCTCCCTACAAACTGAGCTTTACTGTTCTCAGCACCCAGTGCCTGTGTGGGCTCTGTAAAAACAACCATTTATCAATCATTAGTAAGAAACTGGCTCTCTGACAAACTCATTACTCCTCAGGCTTCCACCCATTAGCACAGGAGGAAGCAGATTATACATTTATTTTTGTGGTGTGCTGACCTCAGCTGGCACCAGGTACCCACCAAAGCCATTCTATCACTCCCCTCTGTGGCTGGACAGGGAGAGATAATATAACTCAAGGCTCAGAGGAAAGATCACCCACCCATTACCATCCTGAACAAAACAGACTCACAGAGAAATTAATTCATTAACCATCAAATTAGAGTAGGGTAATGAGAAATAAAATGCAACACCTTCCCAAAAGCTTGCCATGCAAACCCAATATTTTACATATCAGGACTCCTTGCAGTAACAAAGGTGCAACAGAAGTAGTTCTTGCTTCCTGAAGCAGGCAAGACTTATTAAAAACAGCATGTTACCTATGAAGGACACTAAGAAATCTCTACAATAAGTCTGTTCAAATTTTTAGAGAGTTAATTGCTGTATGGCACGTGAGTGGATACACTGCAGTTAGTAAACACTAGTATTTATTTCCATGTCATGAATGTGGCTGTAGTTCCAGGAATTTGCACAAATCCTAACCATGGCTTTCCAAAATACCATGGAATGGATCCAGTGTGGGCAGCAGGTGGCTACTGGTGGTAGAGTCCAGGTGTAACTTCACAGATGTTTGTGTAATGAGAGGCTTTAGGTTTAAAGAGCCCAGGTTTACAGAGGCCTCTTGACTCCTTTGCACATTTCTTCCCACAAAATTACTTTGGGGGTTTTTTTGTGCCCTTGGAAACATTTGTCCAGCCTCATGCCGGCCTGGAAAAACAATACTCAGTAAGAGTAACTAAGGGAGAATCCCCACCCACAGGTGTGTGGAAGGATGGCCAAGGACTCAAATGAAATCATCAAATACTTAAACCTGTCAAACTTTTTGTCAGCAACCCAGAACAGAACGTGCTAAGGATTATTTTCAAGTTTGATATATACATATGGCTGCAGTGGAGAGTCTTAGAAGAAATTGAGTTTATTGGAAGAACATTTTGATGACTTAGGGATAAAAACTCCCTGTTGCTGATAAAGTGGAGTGGGGAGTGGCACATGGCAAGCAATAGATGAACAAATCAGAACTCATTCGTGTCAGAAAGATGCCTCAAGCCCCTGGTAAATGAAAATTTTTATTCTAAATCTTACCATCTAATAATAACCAACCTCAGATCAGCATTGATATTATAACAGACCCCCTAGAACGTAAATTTAAAATATTTGATTCAGATATTATAAATGGAATAAGATGTAATCAGTAATTATTCAAGTTCATCCAGGAGACAGCTAGAAAATGCTATTTCCTTCACCAAGCAGTGCAAATTAAAAGCCACAGGAGTGTCAGGAACAAGATGTCTCAGACTTGCCAGCAATTAACAGAAAGATATGTTTATCTCCAGCGGATGTGACAAATTTTGAAGTCATTTCAGCCTTAGTGCAACTCTGCTGAGGGCTGATTTTTTCCCTTCAAACTCTAAACTCAAACCAGTTTTATAATTCTTCTATATGCTATCTGATAAAGAACTATGTCAATATTTCTGCTTTTACTGGAAACCTGGTCCCTGTGGTCAGAGTGTTCCACAAGAGTTTCCTCCCCAGCCAACATGATGGTCTGGTTGATAAGTCACCAAGTCAGCTTCCATCCAGTGTTTCTGATAGGAAACAGCATTATGTTATAGTTTCCAGGAAAAGTACCACCTGTGCCCCCTGTCAGTCTCTGCAGCTGGCACCCAAAGATCTGTGGGGAATGTTTCTGGGCTGCCAAATTTCAGCAGAGCTCCCTGCCACAAGCCCAGAGCACGGGTGAAGCTGACAAACAGTGGGGGAAGATAAGAGCTGCTGTTTCCACCCTGCCAGCTCACCAGGCCAACTCACTTACAGAGTAATTCCAGCACAGTCCCTGCACCTTTGACACTCTCTTCCTGGAATAAATGCAGACAGCAAAGCCCAGAATTGGCATCATTTGCATTAATTTTGATTGGCGAGAATCTGTCTTCTTTACTGAAGTGATGCTGATTTACATGAACAAGAATTACATTTACAAGTACAAATATTCCTTACCTGGAGCCTGGGCAATTCCCAAAATACTGGAAATCCAGAGATCCAGGCACCTGCTGGCTTGTAAGAGGTGCAAATGACTTGTTTGCCTTTAATTAAAGACATTACCTAAATAAAAAATTTTACCACAAAACTTCTTTTATATTATCTCAAATAAAAAAAAAGACTTCAATGGAAGTTTCTATGATATGATGATTACATAAAAAACAGGAACACGTAAGTTTCATAATTTTTCCACCAAACCAGTCTTAACTGACCTGTTCTACAGTTTAAGTGTCTGTAGACACTGGGAGCAAAACTCCTTGTATTTAAATATTGATGATTGCAAGTTATGAAAAATTTATGAATGAAATCACCCACTTAGTCTATTAAGTTCCTGAAGTCAGAATAAAGGAATGAAATATTTTCATTAAAAACAATGGGATAAAGTGTCTACTAAGTCACAGTTGCTCTGAGCATCAACATCACAACAGTAAAGATGCCTTCTGAAGGAGCCTGTAACCCTTGTTAGATCCACTGAGTTGCAGTGCTTCATATGAAAAGAATCTGCAACTTACATTCAGGTTTAAACTGAAGGAAATTATTTGTGTGCTTTCCCAGAAACTGAAATTTTCTGTATTTTTAAATTAATTCTTTTGGTTTCTGTGGCTCACCAGTTACAAGTGCACTGAAAATTCTCACAAAAGTTAATTTTTAAAAAAAGTTTATTTTGGGTGAAGCAGTTAAAAGAATTAATATATATATATACATAACAATTTTCAGTCATATTGACACTGAATGTTATTTAAGGTTGTTGCTATTTAGCTTTGAAGTAGGATAGCTACACCCAAATTAGCTTTCAAGTGCTCTGAAAACATGGAGCAGAATTGCAGCAGTGCTAACTGGCTGTTCAGCACTCTGAACGGCGCCATCTACTCTGCTGATGCTTAAAAGCTGTCACTTCTTGTATTCCAACTGGTCAACTTTATAAAATCCAGAACTGGAAGCACCTTATGTAAGCTGATTTTCTAATACTGCATTCATTCTGATTATTCCTGTTATTTAATACACCCTAAGTTCCTGGAAGTGAATATGAATACTAGGAAAATTACTCAGGTTTTGTTTTGCATACAACTTTATCTATTTAAAAAGCATTATCTAGTGGATATTTGAGCATCTCCAAATTGTGTCTCATGCCAGGATCCCTGGCAGCTAAGGCCTGTAGATAGATGAATACAGGTAATCACTGTGTAAATTCATTCTGCCTGATGGAATCCTCACCTTTAGAAATGCACAAAAGTAAGGTATTTCACTTTTTGCAGTGATGAAATCTTTTAAGTATTAAAAGTTGCACTGCTCACTTTACAGTGAGCTCTTTCTTGCTGCACAGGAATATTTTGTCATGTTTTCCATATAGAAGCACTTACAGAATTCAGTGATAAAGCTAAGTCAGGAAGGGGTGGAGCAGCACATCAGTGCCACTCATCGGATGGTGGGACAGGGAGAACTTAACAAAACAAGGCTGAGTTGATGAAGTTAACCCTTGCAGAGCCCCTGGAGCAGCTGTTCCCCAGCAGCTGCCAGGAGGGCACAGCCACTGGCGACCCAACTCCTGCAGGGGCTCCACTGCAAAGAAATCAACAGCACAAAAAAGGAGGATTTATCTGGAGTGGCAGATGTGCCTGGCAGATAACATCTGTGTCTGAACAAGGGACTCCTTCCAAACAAATCTTTAGGGGCTGCAGTGCTGGGTTATCTCCTCTGCACAGAACTTCCACCCTGTGGTAGTTGGTTATTACAACCTTCCAGAGCACCACGACACTGCCACTCTCCAACAGATCTCAAGGGCTCTTAAACACACCATTTAGCAGTTTTGATTATGGTTTCCAGAGCAGCTGATCTTTTTTGTCTTCCTTTATTGGAGTATATTATCTGTTCTCATAAGCTTTAAGCTGCTCAGAAATTGAGAGGGAGAAAGAGAAATTAAAGCAAATACAATTATTCATTTCTGATGGATACAAACACTGTTCTGAGCAACTCTAAAAACAGAAGAAAGTTATGCAGTTCTAACCTATGAGAGAATATTCACATCCTAAAAAACCACTTGCCATACCCTAAAATCAAGTTTTCCTCCTTCCTCCAAACAAAAAGCCTGTCTGAACTAATTTCTTGATGCTTAGTGACCCGTGGCAGCAATTTGCAGACTCACTTTTGACATGGCCTTACATGAACTCAGATTCCCAAAGACCTGAACAATCTAAACAGATGCCAAATGTGCAGCTGACATTGTTGATAATTATATTACATTAATAATTTTACATATTATTTATAAATTTAAAATAACCATGATAAATAACAACAACAAAAGGTCAAAACAGGAGGGAAAAAAAGCATCTATTTAGCAGGTTGCCAAGAGGCCAGGGCAGTAAGCAGATTATCATGGCACAACTGGGATCTGAATCACCAGGTAGCTGCTATGCAGATGATTTACCACAAAGATGGTGCTTACAGAAGGAGAGGATAAACAAATGAGACAGAGGTTGCCAGCATTTGTGGAACAATAACAACTCAGCTAGTGGGGGGAACCCACAGGGAAGAGCTCTGAAGATCACATATTCAGAATTTCAGGAAAAGCAAAGCGAGCAACCTCAAAGGGTGACCAAAGCAAAATGCAAAGATCAATTTCAGGAACACGAGTATCTCTGTATTTGTGCCACGTGCAACAGGAATGCACCCTTACAGTTCTTCAGAATGTAATCTTTATTGTTGATTCAAAATACCAAATGGCCTGAGACATCCTGCAGGAAAGTCACAAAGTAGAAGTGAAAGCGTGTCATGCTTGGAAGCCCTGTCATAAGTGGGATATGATGCTGTGTGTGTGTCATATGATCAAATAATGATGGGAGGTGCAATGTTAATTGTAAGGGAGTCATCAGGGAGAGATAAAGAGGAAAACATTGGCCAGGTAAATGTGAAACTCAAGGGTTATTTTAAGAAATCGGGAAATGTAAGAAAGAATTTATGCATGGACAGAAGGAATGTTAAAGGAAAAATATTAGTCCAAGAGAAGGCAATTGCCTACAGAGCTGGAAATGGGTTCACAGCACTCAAATTGTGCAGAATCAAGCAGGAGTAGGCAAGAGTTGGGTTATATAAGTGAAAAATCTTGGGTTTATTTTAATTATTAATTATTGTTATGCTGCTACTAAAGCAAGTTATATAGCACAGAGCAAAGGTTTAGAAAACCAAAACCCAAGCCTTATGAAGGGTGAAATCAACAGAACCAGGAGGTTGGGTGACTGCTCTTCCATGAGTTCACTTGCTAAGAGTGGCAAACCCCTTGTTCCCTCTCTTTCAACCGACCTATTCTTGCTTTTTGATTTGTATTTTTTAAAATACCCAACATAGGCTTATTATATTCAATGCTACTTTGTAGCAATTACCCCTGTTGTTTGATCATGCCTTCTTTCACCTTACATTGCACTCAATTAACCACATCATAAATGGAACCAGTATCAATTGTGAACTTCCCCCTGCCAAACTGGTCAATGGTTGCACCACAAAGACATAAATGATAGGGTTGGAAGGGGCCTGTTTTTCAGCCCAGCCCCCAGTATCAAGCAGGATTTTCCTCTCCACTCATGTTAAAAGCATTTTATCTGAGCTGTATCATTACATTATAAACAGCAACAACTCAGCAACTGCATGAGAAAAGTATTTTCTGAAACCTACTTGCCTGCACTGCTGCATTTTCCCACTCCTCAGTTCTACCCTGAACTATTTAGTTTTACTTTCCTGTATATCCAGCCTAAAGTTATTTGCTAATCCCTATGGTATGTATGTAAGCCCAAAGAAATGTCATGTTACCCAGATAGAGAGGTAACAGCAGTGTGACACTTCACTCTCCAGCACTTGGGAATTCAGTGTGTTCCCCTTGATGTACAACTAATTGTAGGTTTGTTGTTTTCCAGAAATATTGATCAGCCACTATTTAAAGTTTTAAGAATTAATCCATAAGTAATACTCAGCATGACACTTTGAAAAAGCACCTTTCAAAGCCCAATGAGGAGCTGCCAATCTACTAAGTCATGGTTTATATATACATACAGAACTTCTGACCATGATTTTTTGAGTTTGCTCAGTCTAGATCTAAAACAAATCTGTGCTGCCCAGCAAAGCTCTGTGTAGGGCCCAGCCTTCGCATAGACAGCACCAGGTTTCAGTCTGTAGGAATTAAAAAGATCCTGTGGGAACTCAAGAGGACATGACAAAGTGTTTGGCATGATTAGAGACTCACCTTGTTGGCAACAGCTTTATTAGCCATGTACTTTACTAGCTATTAGTTTATAATGATACCACAGCTTGTGAAAACACATTCAGAGGTCAGATAAATCAGGTAAGAGCTACGTCACAGATAGATAATAATAGAGCAAGTAGACAAACCATGTATTGTATCAACAAAAAAAATCTGCAGAGCAAAGAGACAGTGCTGCAGCTGGATGAAGGGTTGGTTTTTTAAGTCAAATAAAATAATTCGAGCGTAGAATGGTCATGCTTCAAACTCTTACCCAACCTGCTCTGCAACTTAGTGCTGCATTATGAATGAAAATATCTGAAAAAGCCTGACTGCAGCTATGGACTCTGTAATACAGCTGAGCAGAACTTCATTTTTTCCTCCTTGTTTAGAGTTTATTTTACAGATCTTTTTTAAAATAATCTTTGCCAACTTTTTGTGCTGTGTTGCAAGAAGTTTTTTCTTAAGTACTTCATGGACATTGTTACCTAAATAAAACCACCTTCAGCTTTAATGGTGTGTAAAGAAATTGGCTTTTGGCCAAATATGAGCACTCTAAAAGTGCTTCTACACGACTACCTTTCCTACTTTGCTGTTTCTCTGGTGAACTTAGAATGATTAAAGTCCTTCTGAAGTCACACCAAAAATGTGATGCCACAGTTTGTAACCTGGAGTTATCCACAGCACATACACAATTCTGTCTGTGGACTATGTATCTACCAGGAACAGGGGAATTTTCTGCTATTTGGGAGCTGGGAAGTGGTTTTACAATATTCATAATGAACCTTTAAATACAAGCTGTGGTCAGACAGAGTAACTCGAGACAAACTGGATGACCATTTTTAGACTTCACAGAATACTCTGACTTGGAAGGGACCCACCAGGATCTAGTCCAAGTGTTAAGCAAATGGCCCACATGGAGATCAAACCCACAAGGTTGGTGTTATTAGCATCATGCTCTAAACAACTGAGCTAATCTCAGGTTTAGTGTTTTTCCGGTATTTATTTCATAAATACCTGCTTGTTTTTTCAGTAAGGGATGCTACATTGGTGTTTATTTGCTATGGAATAAAGCTTCAGAATTTCTAAATATAAGACAAATTACTTTGAAAAAGGCAGCTCTCTGTTCTGGTTGGTGATATCAGCTGGAAACATACTTCAAAAGCAGTAACTTTTCATAAGTCTGAGGAGTTTCCATATAAACAATGGAACAACCACAGCACAAAATTCATTATGGGATAAATTATCAATCTGCAGTTCAAAAGCTCTTTCAAAAAGTGATCCATTTTAAATTTGTGGAAAATATAAACATTTACATCCATTAACTGCAAGTGACATGCAAATATTCTTGAGATTAATTAACTTTTTTAAAAAGGAAGCAGAATAGAACTCGTACCACCATCACAAAATGAGGCTTATGTCGCAACACCTTTCCACAACAGCAAAACAATCTCCAAACTCAAAGTAAACGCTCAGAAACTTTTCTTCCTACCTTGTTTTACAAGCTGGTTTATGTTTGCCAGCACCACAAGCACCTGTGCACTTTGTAGTACAGGAATTTTTAAATACTGATTGCTCAGTATATATGGCCTATGAAAATGAAACCTCAAAGCTACATATTCTCATCCCGAGTTAAAAATAAAAGCCACGCTCGTGAGTGAAGGCTTTTGACTGCACTTGCAGGGAATGGCCCGGGCTCTGCAGCATCCCCAGCACGGATGACAAAACCATAACAAACCCGCACGCCCATGGATTTCAAACAGCAAATCCGAAACCCAGACGCTACAAAGCAAGCTGGATCCAACAGCTCCGAGCACAACCTCTCACTTCTTGAAACTGGCTGTAAACAGGGGAAGGGAGGGGCCAGGCGCCTGCCAAGCCAAGCAGAAACTTGCGAGTGAGTAAAGTGAGAGGCAAAACAAGTGCAGCGCAGGCAGCGGCTCCCAGCGCCGTGCCGGGCCGGCAGCATGAGCCCCGGCAGAGGCACGGCGGGGCCGGGCGGGCTCGGGGCCTCGGCAGGGCGGCTGCAGGCAGGGGCACACGGCGAGTGAAGGTGAGAGCAGGGCAGGGCAGGGCAGCGGCGGGGCCGGGCGGGCAGGGGTAGGGTCCAGCGCCATCCCGGGCTGAGCAGCCGGGCGCTGTAAACAAGCGGCTGCTGCAGCCTGCACTTATGCAACAGAGGCTGCGGAGCTGCGGCTGGCGCGGAGAAGGGTCAGCGGGGATCAGGCGAGCCGGGCTCGGGGCGCTGAGCCGGGCTCGGGGCGCTGAGCCGGGCTCGGGGCGCTGAGCCGGGCTCGGGGCGCTGAGCCGGGCTCGGGGCGCTGAGCCGGGCTCGGGGCGCTGAGCCGGGCTCGGGGCGCTGAGCCGGGCTGGGAGCGCTGAGCCGGGCTCGGAGCGCTGAGCCGGGCTCGGAGCGCTGAGCCGGGCTGGGAGCGCTGAGCCGGGCTCGGAGCGCTGAGCCGGGCTGGGAGCGCTGAGCCGGGCTCGGAGCGCTGAGCCGGGCTCGGGGCGCTGAGCCGGGCTGGGAGCGCTGAGCCGGTCCCGGAGAGCTGAGCCGGTCCCGGAGAGCTGAGCCGGGCTCGAAGCACTGAGCCGGGCTGGGAGCGCTGAGCCGGGCTGGGAGCGCTGAGCCGGGCTCGGAGCGCTGAGCCGGGCTGGGAGAGCTGAGCCGGGCTCGGGGCGTTGAGCCGGGCTCGGGGCGTTGAGCCGGGCTCGGGGCGTTGAGCCGGGCTCGGGGCGCTGAGCCGGGCCCGGTAATGACAAAAGGCACGGCCTGCCCGCACCGCGCTGCCAGCATTCAGCACCGGGGATTCCGCACAAATGCATCACCTTGCGAGCTCGAAAGTCATCGGCAAGATTTCCCGAGAAAATATTTTAATTTTGGGGTTTTATTTTTGCTCCTTTCAGAGGTAAATATTGTCGCTTTCCTAAGATTGCTATTTAGCACATTGAATCGGCTTGCCATTTCTATCATTAAAATAGATAGAGGATGTAAAGAAAAAATAAGGGTAATGACTAAAAATACTTGTGAAACCAGACATCCCCCTGCTCTGTAAAATACAGAGCGTGGTAGCAAAGAGTGTTGATCTTCTAAGACAATATACAGGCAAGTCATTCAGTGGCTGATGTAATTCAGTCTGGAGTAATCAAAGCTACATGCTTAAGGATAAACCTACATAATGGAATTACGTGATTGTATCCATGCCTGTGTTTAGTCACCTTTGCACTCACCAGAATGCATATATTTGCAATATCTAGTTCCAGTCTGCTGCTTTGCTTGAATCGAGTCATAAGAGTTCAATGAGATGCAGTTTTGGTTCCCTTCAGCTGTGAAAGAAACAGCTTTTCTTTTTCTTTCTCAAAAACCTAAAACAACAGATGCTTCCTAAAAACAAACAGGCTTGTTTTAAGTGCTCGAAAATAGAATGAGGATGGAAAGACAAAGATATGATACAGTCCACTCATACACAACAGTATAGCTGAAGAATTGATGTGAGAAAATGAACCAAAAAGGTCAAGTTTTCCCACAAAGTTGAAAACAACCTTTGAAAACAAGTAGAACTTCTGATGCTGCCACAGAAGCCACTTCTCTGAGGAAATCCAGCATAGGACAGTGGAATAAAAACTTGCTTGCCCAGCTAAAATTACTGTATTTTTTGCCTGATTTCTGGCTCAGCTTATGTTATTTAGAAGAAAAGTGCACACAAAACAACTGCAGTGGGAAATAAAACACTGACGGAAGGAAGTTGACACAGTTTTGGGCCAAATTTTGTTCTATGGCTGAAGAGTCAAAGGATTAGCACCAGGGAGATGCAGTCACTACCCGTATGCTCACAGACCCCACACAGTATAATTTAGCCATCTGGTTCATGGAGAATAGCATGTTGTCTAGTAGCATTCATTTTCATTGCACAATGTTTATTGTGGATTGATTAAATCTTGCTCTCCCTCTGAAAAGAATCCAGGTACGTGTACTTACACTCTGCTCGAGGTGCTGACAGAAGCACACAAAACCACAGGAGTATGTGACAGGCAGGGTACAGGGGTGACAGGGGAAATCACCTGCTGCACCAGCTCTACACTGGCCCTGAAATGGGCTGCCATGAGTAACAGCCATGATTTTAAGGCTGTGCCTGTTTTGAGTTGTACTCAAAACAGAGATTATTTCTTGTTTCTGCATTTTGGAAAGCGATTTTACACGACTGCTTTGAAGTTCATTTGGTTTCAGTTAAAAGGCTATCTCTACTGATGATAAAGCAAAGATGGGTGGACCTCAATTGCTGATAGTAGCATACTTTTTAAAGAATTCGAGCTATTTTGAGAGGAAATGATAGCTGATTCTTGCCTTTTTGGAAAGTCAGGCTGCCCTG
Organism: Muscicapa striata striata; assembly: GCA_030060385.1. Classification (NCBI taxonomy): domain Eukaryota; kingdom Metazoa; phylum Chordata; class Aves; order Passeriformes; family Muscicapidae; genus Muscicapa; species Muscicapa striata. Next base: position 5,650,094 of record JAREIS010000126.1, on the reverse strand, counting down.
ATATTAGGTTCCCTGGACTACAGAGGTCCATTGTTTTTTTGAAACTAAATGGTTATAAGGATGGAAGTCTGAATACAAACTGACCTATTTAAAAAAAAAAAACAACAACAAAACCAACCCCCCACACCTCATTCCCCAGTATCCTCTAGTCTTTGTCAATTTTATCAGTGATCCAGTACACATGCACCATACTGCCTTGGATGTGCCTCCTAAGAAACTCTTTTTTTTTTAAGGTAAAGCTTATTTAAGATGTTAGGAGATCTCTATTTTCCATCATACTGTGAAGATTTGTGCTTCATTTTGTATCCTTCCACTCTTCAGTAATTACCTGTATGTATTTTTAGCTATATACAAGGTACTGTTTGACAATTTGCAAAAAATTTCATCAGTATTCATATAGACATCAATACGTAATGATAGTTTACAATTTATTTCTGTTGAGTGCCCTGTATCAACTAATTCACCCCTAGTTTCATTTCAATCAAAACTGCAGAACCTGTATTAGTCTAAGGAAATTTTGAATAATGGTTTAGTTTCTTTTAGATTAACAATGTCAGTGATGTGATGTGTATAATCTTAAAGTTCAAAATGTTTTCTTCACAGTATTTTGCCTTTCATTTATGATGCAATATTTTAACAACACTTTCACTATTTCTCTCTCTACAGAAAAGCTGGTAACCAGCAAAGAAGACACAAAAGCTAAAATCACTATGTGGAGCTGTGAAGCCTTAATCAACAGTACTGAGAACAGTGAGGACCAGCATCTCTGCCATGACTTCGACCTTGTGCTTTCCATCTTTTCCCTTCTCTACCTCATTATATGTTTCCCAATTGGCCTTTGTTACAATGGCCTGCTGGTCCTAGTTAACCTCTACAACAAAGCTACTATGACTATGCCAGATGTTTACTTTGTCAACATTGCCATAGCTGGTCTCATCATCAACACTCTGGCACCAATGTACCTGCTGGGTCTTGCCAACACAAAATGGGCCATCTGGAATTCCAACAATGAAGTCTATATTACCTTCCTTATTTTATTCAACGTCTCATCATTAGTTACCATGTACTCTACCACACTGCTCAGTCTGGACTACTACATTGAACGTGCCCTGCCCAGGACTTACATGTCCAGCGTGTACAACACCAAACACGTCTGCGGCTTCATTTGGGGCGGTGCCATGCTCACAAGCTTTTCATCTCTCCTGTTCTACGTCTGCAACCACGTGTCCACCAAAATAATCGAGTGCTCCAAGATGCAGAACCAGGAGGCAGCAGATGCCATCATGGTGTTCATCGGGTACGTGGTGCCCGCCGTCGCCGTTCTCTACGCGCTGACGCTGATCCTGCGCATCCGCAAGGAGGCCACGCCGCTGGATCAGGACACTGGGCGCCTGGACCCGTCAGTGCACCGCCTGCTGATTGCCACAGTCTGCACACAGTTCACCCTCTGGACACCCTATTATGTTATCCTCTTGGTAAGCACCTTTACTAACCTACGAGGAAGAATTCCAGATGTAAATTCCATTCAAATATTACACTTCGCCACGATTTTGTCAAAATTCCTGGCTTTCTCCAGCAGCTTTGTCATGCCTCTGCTCTACAGATACATTAACAAAAACTTTCCCAACAAATTACGACGTTTGCTTAAAAAGATACACTGTGGGAACCAGGGGTGTTCTCACGAGCGCACAGTTGTACAGCAGGTCATGACATAGGTGTGACACAACCCCTGGTGCTCAGTGCTGGGACTGTGACGCTGCTGTGTTGGCACTCAGAGACATTTGAGAGTTCCAACCAAGAGGCTGGAAGGAGCTTCCATTGCAGTTGAATGCAAGAGTCTTAATTTTGCAGTAGTTGTTTGCTGAAGTGGTGTGAGGCTCTGGCCTGTGTGCTGCATTACCTGTGATATCAGATACCTTCACTGCACTGAACTGGTGACAAAGGATAAACTCTGTTTTCATGGCTCTGATCTTCCTGTCTGAAGAAATCACTAGGCAGTTTATTGAAGTCTTGACTGAAGACACAGCACCTTGTATCTTGTATAGAAAAAGGTATTACCTTGTTTTCTGTACAAAGAAGTGATAGTGCTATCCTTGATGAAGTAAATAGCATATTTCAATGAAGATTATAGAGATGATCTTTACTGAAGATCATATTACTCAATTATACATGTCCAAATAGTAAGTGTTAATTATAAATTAAATTATTTAATTTCTTTCTCCATCACTGAATCCCCTCTAAAAGAAGCCTAATTTACTTTCTTCAGAAATTATTTTCTCACACAAACTAACCTGTTTTAACATTTATGGTAAACTGTTTTTTCTTTTAGCTACAACAAATAACAAAAATGTGTTTTAATTTTCCAGTGCTTTGTTTGTATCCTAAAACATTTCAGGAATTCAGAAATATTTATTAACTAATTCTGATGGAACTTAGAGATGTTTGTTCCACATACTAAAATGAAGGACACAGTGGTTTACAAAGTTAAATCAGAATTTAACAAGTAAAGATTGTCTGGCTAAGTGTTATGGTCCACATATGTTCATGTAACAAGAGTAATTATCTTAAAAAATAAATATGTTTATGATTAACATTTTGTATTTTCAAGGGATGTGTTTGCAACAAATAAATTAAACTCTCTTTAATCTATGACATCACTGGAGGTTTGGAAACCATATAAAATTCCTCAGTATAGGAATCCCAGTCAGCAACAGTTCTTTGCTGACCTCTCAAAAAAGCCTTTCATTGGGATTCTTGGATACACAGTAAAGTCTAGTTTCAAAGTAGGGATGAAGAAATCCAGTCCAGATCACCAAATTTTACTGATTATGTGAAATACATGAGAAACACAGGCATGCTGCAGGAAGCACATAAACAGTTACACCAACAAACCACAAAGCACTGACCAAAAACTACCTGTTCTTGTGCTGCTGTTGCATTAATGACAGGAGGGGACAGGAGGGGGGTACAAGTGAAGCTGGTGTTTTCCCACTGCTCTGGGGCCACAAGAACACTTTTGTCACTTGATACATGCTACAGCATCATTTTATTGCTTAATCTGTCCCAGCACAATTCAGATTCCACGTGACATCAAAAAAACGTGACTTTTCAATCTTATGGTATAGAAAAAGAACATGAAGCAAGACCAGAACTGAACCTTTCCCATTGCTTGGAGCACAATCTTGTCTGATAACTGGTCCTAGTCTGTCAGCAGAGACACATACTAAAGTTCTATGTGAAAAGCAGGTGAGGAACAGGCCTTTCAGATCTTTTACCTATCAAGCAATTTCTTCCCATAGCCATATTTGCTTATCTTCTTTATATACAAGCATCTCTAAGTTATCAACATCGTGGTGGAAGACTTTCCATTAATCTTTACCTTTTTTTAAAGAGCTTTTCATACCTTACTGAATATTTTTAACCCTTAAAGCGTGCAGAGTAAATAATCTATTTGTGTGGTGTTTTCAGTTTTAGCCTGATGAAAATCATGATAAGGACTGAAGCTGTTCCTTATCACTGTGTCCAGCTCACACACTCATTTACAGTGTCTCTGTGCTGACATACATGATACTGGCTGCTTTCTTGGTTTTGCCCACCTTGAGAGATTTTCTGTGAATTTCTACACATCTTGAGCACTCAAGCTCACTTCCACACAGAAGTACTTAGGAACAAAATCTTTCCTTACAGCTGTCAAGCAAACAGACTCCTCCTTCCCATCTGAGGAAAATTAGGTTTCTTAATGCACCACATTAAATCTCTCACATAAAATCTGTTAAAGAAATTCTGTGCCATTATGCAGGAGGAGTTCCAGCAAGGAGGAACTGGCTTATCTGGTGTGAATAGAGGCTTTCAGAACTGGGACACTGCCAGAACAGTGTGGCTGAGCAGGCAACTTTCAGTGCAATTTCAGCTTCCATGTTGCTTCCTTATTCTATTTTCTCCTTCTCTTAAGACATATTTTCTGTCTCTAAAAGAATTGTTGCCTTTATTTCTGTTCCTTTCTCTCTGTGTTAAATTCTCAGTTTCAGATCATGGCTCTTGTATCATTTCTCTTTATTGTTTTTCACTTCTCTGCACAATTTATTTAACTTTCATTTCTCTCCCATCCCTGCTCGACTGGCACACCTGGTACCATTCAGTACTCATGTTTATTTCATCACACTGATTCCTTTATGATGGTCCAAATCTTACTCAGTGAGTCAATGCTACAAACAAATTTAGGTAGTAAAATGGAAGCTGCTATTTAAGAGATGTAAAAAGACAGATTTTTGTGAAATTTATTCATGGGGTATCCAATCTGATTTTTCCTGATCTTTTTTACTGCAACAGAGCTACGGATGTTTGTATGTATTTTTGATAAATACTAAATGTGATGGCAATCATAGATACAACAACATGGATAAATTAATGATCAAGACTGCTATCCACTCAATCTCTTTGACCAGTTAATTTGATGTATTAGTTGCCTCAAAGAAACTGTGCCGTGGATCTGCCTGGCTGCTTTTCTCCTAAGGAAATTCTGAATTTAACTGCAGCACCCTCACCTGGTATCTCTTAAAAAGCAGTATCCCAAAAAGAGAGAGCTTTGCAGTATTTCTGTAAAGAACAGTAAAGGAGTAAAATACTTCAGGAAATAAGAGGTATCATAAATTAAGAAGAACTTTTATGGACGAATACACAAAGTTCTTGAGAATGGGGCCTTTCCATTTCAAATACCTGAAGGGTTCTGGTGACTGTAAATAGGGGCTTATCTATTACACATTTAAATAGATATGAAAAAAATACTGTATATATGCAAGATAAAAATCAGCCTACTGATGTAAAAAGAATCTGCAAAGAGTTTATTAAATTATTTCTAAAAGTGTATCATTTAAATGTAAACCTCTGAACAGGAAGGTGTACTGTATGCTTCTGTATGTATATAATGTGTACTAGAAAATAAGCACTAGTTAAGTGCCATTATTAACAGTGTTATTTTCTCACAAAATTAAACTTAATATTTGAATTGATCTATAGCTTAAGCCCTTTTGCTGAACCACTAATTAATTCAAATCAATGAACTAACAAAACTGTCATGTTCTCTTCTGAGTTATTAACACAGCTAACTCAAAACAGGTCCTTGTTGACCAATTTAGTAGAGGTCCTAGTTTCAAAAGTTTACATTTCAGAATCAAATTTTGTTGGTCTCTGAAGATTTCATTTCACTTAATGAAACAAGGTGATCAGCCACTAGAAAATTCCTGGTTCTATTACAATGAAGAGATGTGGACTCCAATATCATGTCAGAAGTGGACTTTCTGGAAAGCTTCATAAAGGAAGTATTGACTCATAATACATTCTCAATAAAAGGTGTTCAAGTGTATGTGGTCAATAAAATGTATGTGGGGGTTTTTTTTGTCTTTATTTCTCGATAAAATCCTCTTGTAGACAAAGTTAAACCTATGTGGCTTCACTCAATCAAAATATAACAAATTGCACGACTTGGATGTCATTTCCAGGCCTTAATTTGCCATTATTAAAACCTCATTATTCATCAGCATGAAGTTGGCTGGGAATGAAAGCTAAAAGGTACATAGCTTGCCTGACTTTTTTCAGCATAAAGAACCCTGCAATTAATGAGGCAGAGTAACAGTGCACCTGGAGATCAATGCAAACACTGGCCACATCCTGACAACTTCCTTTCCTTTGTGCTGCCCACAATCAGCTTCCTGCAGAAATTCTCTTGGTTCTCAGAACAACATAATAAAATAACCCACACCTCTGGCATCCCAAAGAAAACAGAGCTTTTAAGAATCTAAGATACCTTGTAACACATTCACTGCACAAAACCAGAAGATTACTCCCCGTGGATCAGTTCGTTTACCCTACATATATGAAAATATTTTCTTGGCTATACTTTCAAAATTATTCATTTTTTCCCTTTTGGTGAAGTCTAGGAAGACAGCAACTAACAGCAAACTCTATTGAAAATAATCATTAGTAAACTCCTTAAAAAAACCCTCAGTCCAAGGCACTTTTAAGTCTCAATCAGAAATAAATGAAAAAGGCAACTGTCAGAGTGGAAGTTGCAATATTACACAATTTAATCAAAGCCTAGTATCTGACAGGATGCCTTTACTTCCACACTGTTTTAAAGGGTGTTTTCTTTAATAGAAGAGCCAGCATCTCTGAACAAGTACAGAGCAATGATTTTCTGATCCTTCATTCCACAGAGCTTTTGGATACAACCAATAAAATGCTGTTTCTGAGCTGGATTAATAAAACCCCTCACATATAACACAGACTGAAGGATCTTCAGTGAGAACAGAGTGAGTTAATAAGCAGCAAACCTCACAGGTTTTTGAAGAGTGAATAACTACATAAATGCAAGTAAAAAGGGTTGATCAGGTACAACGAAGTTCAGATGTTTACACCAGTACAAAACCAGGCTGACATGGCACCCAGATCTTCCATTATCTGTCAATACAGACATCACAGAAGCCAACCACATTCTGGAGTACTCACAGAAAATACTCTACTACTATATAACAGGAGAATAGGCCCCAAGGTTGTGAAGAAAATATGACCCTGCTACCACAAACCTCAGAAGGAAATAATGCCTTTTTTTGCCTTGTTTAAAACTAAAATTCAACTAAATTGCTTTTGTGCTGTGGGTATGTGCATGGGTAATGCCCCATTTATCACTGCTTATTAAAAATGAAAGCAGCCCAGTGTCTAGGCTGGAGACCTCGTGAGCTTCACTGCAGGAGCACAGGACTGGTAAGACCCAAGAAAAAGCAGAACCTGCTCAAGTGACACTCTCAGTTCCACTGTTCACTGAGGACTCAGAGAGGAATTGATTCTTGCCTAGGTTTCTGCAGCTGTGAAGTGCTCAATGCACTAATGAATCCTAAACATCTGCTCCTAAATTAATTTATGTAGTCTCTTAATAAGCAAAATCTTGTGCATTTCTTGACTGTATTGTGCAATACTTGGAAGTGAAAGCAATCTAATGGTACAAACCCAGCTGTGCAGACTGCCATGGCAACAAATCTGAAGTGTGAAATGTTTCCTCTGTTGAATTCCTTACACTTTCCATTATATATCAAAACACTTTGACATATGCTGACTACATTCTTTTTCCATCAGGAGAGCAGAGGATCTATTATCTCCTTTGTCATCCCACTTTCTTCCCAGCAAGTCCTTCCCTTACTTTGAAATTCCATGTCATTTCCTTATATTCCTTCCTTCTAAAGAACTGGCACTTCTAATTACGTCCACAAGAATTCTCAAAAATATTCACAGTCTGCAGCAGGCAGAATTTCCATATTATTACAAATCATGGCAGTAAAATATTTTAAAACACAGGATTCTCATCAGAGTATTTATGAATTAAGCATAAAAACATATTTTAAAAAACTCTTTTCTATCAAAAATTATTTAAAGCAAGATTTATAACCAGAAGTAAATCCGTTTTATCCAGTTAAAAAGTACTTTCACACTTTTCCCCCTTTTCTTAAATGCATTATCCCAGAGCTGCTGCCACTGGCACTGATGGGCTCAGCCTTAGCCAGTGGCAGGTCCACCCTGGGGTCTGCTGGAATTGGATCTGTTGGACATGGAGAAGTTTCTGGCAGCCTCTCACAGACGCCAGCCCTGCAGCCCCTCCCTGCCCCTGCTATCCAAACCTTGCCATGCAAACCCAGCACAATTACTGATTACAAAGTGAACTGAAAAGCCTAATTTTATCCCCCCCAAAATCTGCAAATGTAAGCTAAAATATATCATGAAATCGGTAGAATTTCTGCACTGTTCCTTATCTCCAAAACCTTTAAAAGATGGTTTGAAATGAATTCTGGTACTGGTTTCAAAGCTGTTTTAGAAACTCCATCTGGTGGTCACTGGCAGAATGCTCTTGCAGCTCCCGAAAGCAGTAAGATCAGTAAAATTAGTTAGATTTAAGTTAATCTTTAGGGGGAAAAAAAACCTCATTCCCAGTTTCTGGTTAAACACAGATTTGTCCAGCTGATCCTGCCTGCAGGCAGCGAGGGTATTGCTACAAGTATTTAGAGGAAACAAAATTAACCTCAACTTGTAAAACCAACTGCGGCTGTGAGGGAGAGGCAGGTAAGAGACAATTCTGTTCCAAGAAACAAATCTCAACAATGGTTAATTTTGGTTGTGAACTTAACAGAAGGATATTTAACCAGGCTACTAGGTCTGACTATTCACAAAGAAGAAATATTTATTTAAAAGCACATGTTTCTTGTATTGTTTCATGAAACATCTGTTACTAGTCACTGTGGTTGACAAGATGCTTGAAGACCAAAGGAAGTGCCATTCCCATTCAGCTCCAGAGTATTGTAATTCTTTCTAATTAAGTATGGTTTCACTAGTTCACAATGAAATAGATTTCTTACTTAATTAAGAGAGAAGTCTGAAATTTTTCAGGTCCAGCCTATGTGCAGTTAAATAACCATTTAGCACCTGCAGTGCTATGCAGAGACCAGCTCTTTTATTAAAACTTGCTATTAGAAAAAGCTTTTTTCCACCCTTTAGTAGAATATTATTTTGAAATACAGGCCATTTTTGAGCTCTTGTAGCTGAATTACACAGATGATTTACCTGTATTGAGGAATTTATTTTGTGATTGATAGAAACATTACTGTATAGTAATAATAATAAAATACTGTTTATAAAACAACTTACATTACAAACAGTGCTCAAATAAGCCAATAATAAAACCACTAATAGTGAACCAGAGGCAAGGAACCCTGAGATGTGAAGGCAGCAATCACATAGCACTGAGCATAGCTGTTCTAGGGAAAAAGGAAGAAATGTTGATTTACAAGCAGCCTCTGTCTGAGGTGCAGGTAATCATTAATAACCCGTGATTATGGATAAACATCACCAGCCTGGCCTTCTTAACCCCATCCAAGCAGACAGAGGAAGACTATCAGATTTTACAGTTTCACATAGCTCCATTTACCTTATAAATAAGCATAAGCATCTGAATTCCATTTTAAAAACCACACTTAAAAACCCTTCCTCAACCAAACATGCAGGGAATATAATACAATACAGCCATCTGAGGTTTTTTTGTTCTAAAATGAATTAATAAACACAATTCCTTTGCTTTCAAACTAGCAATTCTTGGTTCTCTGTACAACTTCCCTCATGTTTTGGGGTTTGGTGGGTTTGGGTTTTTTGGAGGAGGGGTGCCCTTTTTCATGTCAAAGGCTGAATGTTCTACAATGTCTTAATCAAGGACACAAATTTGATTGCTGCCAATTAAGACTTAACATATAAAATTAAAAGCACGGCCTTTCACAAGAACAATTTTACAGTGTGACTGACAACTGTGCATCAATGTAACAAAAGCCTTAGAACAGATACGCTCAAAAATTAGGGTTTTTTTTTCCCCCAGGAATTTTGAGGTATTGCATTTATATAAGTGGCTTTAATGTCTCAAAATGCCACAAAGAAAAGCTTCCAATATTTAAGCTCAGCCAAATAGAGTCTAAGCAATCTTTGACTAACACAGTGGCTTATATCCCACACTCAAGTTATTTTTTTTCTTACACGACAACAATAGAGGAGAAATTAAGGTGGAAATACATGACAGTTAAAGAAAAATATCTTTGGAACAAAATTGCAGTGTATTGCACGATTCAAAATTCCAGTAACAAGGCAACTGCTTTTCATCATAATACACTGGAGTACAGGCAGTAACAGTCATTTAATATTCCAAAACAATCCTATCATTCTACAAAGGGATGGTTTTCTTAATAACGTTACATCCAAAAGGCAAGAAAAGATAAGTTAACTGAGAGAAGACAACAACAGTGTGGTGAAAATAAACTTGGGGCTCTTCATGCAGGATTAGCTCCTTAACAACAATCACTAGCCCAGAGAATGCAGTCCTTGGACTAACTGCAGGGTGCTGCAGCCTCTGGTCTCCAGGACAGGATCACCCTGGGCTGTTGGATGCAGCACCAAGCAAACACGAGCTCTAATGCTCAACTGAGCATGGCAGCTCTGCTGAACAACTGACCAGGATTGCTCAGAAGCAAGATGAGCAAGACAGGATCACCATGTCCATAACACTCTACAGGATGGATCTGCCTGAAGCCAGAGAATAAAAAAACTGAAATCTCCATCTCTGCTGGGCTGCAGCATCTTATGAGGCAGCAGCATTGAGCAGTGTTTGTTAGACAAGATGGAGGAGTTTCTCTCATCTGGCACACACAGATTTGAGAGAAAGAGCCTTCACTTCAAATTAAACTCACTGTCAGGGATGTGTGCTCTACTAAACACATCAATAATATGGGTCAATTAAGAGAAATTATTGGTGTTGGTAAAAAAAAAAAAAAGTCATTCACATCTGCTTTCTTTATAGCAACATCTGTCACTCAGTACTGGAGATATTTATTTTGCCATATGAACAGTTGTGTTCAAAAATAAACCCGAGTTTTGCCCACCACAGCACACTATAGGTGGTTAGTGGCTGTATATGTTATCAGCCAATCCCTAAATATTGCCATAGCATCTCACAATTATTTCACTTCTGCAACTTCACCTTTCCTGCCTCTATCCTATCCAGAACACCATTATCACACATCAGCCTCTTCCACTGACAGCAAGTAAATTAATACATGCTAAGACATTTCATCCAAAAAATTGTAAATCATTAATCAAAATAATTATGACACTATGCATCATCCCAAACACAATCACTTAACAATTTTCTGGAGCTTTATGAAATCTTTATACAACTGGGCACTAGTCTGCTTGCTGCTATTCTCATATGACTTGTACCCTGTGATCATTTAACCAAATTAAACAAACTGGTTTATTGTTTATTCTAAGGAAAGATGTAGCTGGTCACAAAACAGCAATATTTTGTTTTTCTTTTACTAACACATTAACTGTGACAGCAACAGCACAGCAAGCTGCTGCCAAAACTCCACCTGGGAGCTCTTAACATACCTCAAAAATTCTTTTGTTTCTGTAGATGAGGCAGAATTGCAGCTATTGAGATGGGAATCAGCAAAGTCTAAACAGAATAAAGAATACAGAGTTGGGAAACTTTTATTTTCTAACCTCTGTTTCTCCTCTGGCTTTCAATTTATTCATCACCTTGGAAGAATAAATTTCACAGTAGCCAAGTTTCTCCTCCTGTAAAATGTGATGTTTTCTGATTGTGAGTCTCTCAAGCTGGTACAATTCTGAAATTGTATTGAGTTACTTGCACCTGATTCCAAGTAGGAAACACGTTCTTGCTCCCTAAATACCACTGAATAATGAAGTTTAATACAAGTTTCAGACAAAGTATGACACTGTAAAGGTGAATGCATTTTAAAGATGAGTGCTTCCTCTTCAATTGTTGTTTCTTTTTAATGATGGGAGGTGTAAGAAATAGCTTCTCTCTTTTTACTTTTCCGTTCTATTTATACAATTTTCTCATTAGTGGATAAGATCCCTTGGAGTTCTGCTTACCCAGCCCTTGCATTGTCAGAGCTGGGGTTACTGAATAACAGGAAATGTGGCCTCAATCCTGCTGTGTCAGGGCTTATCTATCTGCACGGGAGTTACTCCTTGCTCAGTGACTGCTCATTAACTCAGAGACACTGAAACCTCTGTAAAGAGTGGCTTGGATATTCCTCACATTGGTGCAGTCATTGATTTGCCTCTCTGTTACTAATAAATGCCAAGGGCACAGCCAGATATCCTTGTGTACACCTACCCATGGCAAATATAAATATAAATATAAATATAAATAAAAATAATAATTAAAAATAGATATATATATGAAATATATAAAACCCCAGCAGTTTGCTCCTGGCTTTCAGCCAATAAATAATTTCAGTCCCCGCCCTGTCCCCAGCAGGGCCCAGGGTTATCAATAACAGTCCCATTCAAAGCACTTCAGTGGAAAGTACAGCAACAAAACCAAGTTGCAACTGTTCAGCATTGCCTCAAGTGCACAAGTGATCCATTCTGGAAGCTACAAAGTTAAGTTGATGACCAAAATCTTCCTGAAATTTTTCTGTAATTTCAAAAACAATAATTTCACAATGCCTTCATAGTTTGTTGTGCTCTCTGCACAGTCCTCAGTCCTAGAAAGAGTAAGGTGACACTTGAAATTTGCATCTTTACTGAAAAACCAACGGAAAAATAAAAGAATCACCTGATTTGCATGCAATGACAATGCATGTTTTTTCTTTACCATTCTTAACTATTAGAATTTAATGTCAACAGAATGAGCCTGGCTTAGAGCACAGTTCACAGGGAAATGCTACATACAAAACACCTGCACTACATTGCCACTTTGGCCAAGGTTTTCTGTAACAGTTTAGAGGAACTACTGTAAATAAAAGGGAAACAGTAAACAACCAACCCAGTCCAACAAACTGCTACATATGATGATCAAAACCAAAGGCTCTGTGTGAATTACAATATTCTGAATAAACCTCACTGGAAATCACATTTCACAGAGCCCCTGAACTACTGAAGATCTGTTCTGGAGGACAGTTACTTCACAAAGAATGTGAACCCTTCAACCTGAAAACTGCAATGTTTCTGAGCTACTGCTGCAACCCAAGACCCTCCATCCAGTCTTCTTTAATCTCAAGGAAGTATTTGGAGCAGTAGTGCTAACCTTCAGATTAAAATGTAGACCAAGTGCTAAAATATCTTCTCCAGGTAATCCATAACTCTGATTTTGAAACTTAGACTCATACACATTTGTGTCATTTCACTTCTTTGAAGTGTTTTGGCAGTTTCCATGTGTTTTTGTGAGCCTTGCTAAACTGCAGCAAGTGGGAAGCCATGAAAACAGAGTGCTGACACACTGGTCACAAACTACCCTCTCCACCCACAAAAGCACTGCAGGTTACTGAAAAATTACAACAGAAATGCCCTTCCACACGAGTTGGAATAAGAAAACATAATGCTGCTGATACATCCCAGACAGACGGATTGCACTAAAAAAAAATAATGAGCCAACCCTTTCTTGCTTATTTATATCTGAGGTTTTAAGAACACTATTTAACAGTCACTGCCTGATGCTGAGCCAGACCCAAAACATCCTTCATACTGAAAGCATTGTCTTTTAACACCTCATGGTCACTGCAGAGCATCTAGAGAAATAATTTACTGCATATATACAGTAACAAGAGTATTCCAAGAGTCAGGACCCCTGGAAAAATAGAAATACACCTATTTTTAAGCAGGGAACTTAACGGTTTGACAAGCCCTGCTTTGTGTTGAGCTTCTGTAGTACCAAGCAAAGGGCGTGGTGTGGTATTTATTCCACAGGCTTTTCCTTTTCTAGACCTCTAGCACTTCAAACAGCACACTGGGAAAAAATGCAGTTGCAAAGGCTGGCCAGTGAGCGTAGGATTACTTCATGAACAGGAAAAACAAAATCCACTGGATGGCCTCGCACACTTAGAAATGGCAAGGACAAACACTACTTTTCTGTTCTAAAATATCTCACTGCAGAGGAGAATCTGAACTTTCAAGTCACATGATGATGAAACCATAGGTTTGCTAAACATGCAACGTGTATGGTTTGAATGACTTCAGCTAAGTTCCTGTTTCTCTTACAGAACTGCATCTTTTTAGTCAGCAAGCGCCTGGATTTTTCGCTGTGATGTATAGCAGCTGAAGAAGTTATTGTAATATACACACTCTGCTCTCTACACCAAAATAGAAAAGGCTATAAGCTCCAAACAGTAATTGTATTTCATCTGACATTTCTCAGTGAAAGGCTCAGCCTGTTGTTTCTCTGGAACAATTCCTTGAAAAGGTAAGTGCTTTATATTACTTTGAATATGCAATGTTTTATTCAAGAAGCTCAAATAGTGAAGCTACGGTTGTAACTAAAAGTTTTTAGTTTTCCCTTTTTTAGCAACATTAGAACTACATAAAGTAAAATACTGTATCTGGGAAAGGTCCTCAGAAAGCAGAAATGTATAATGAAGCTGAAATTTGTGATAAAGCTGGGCGTTAAGTAGAGAAAATGTGAAGACTGTTTTCCAGTAAGTACTTCACTCCCGTGGAACCAATGGGAGGTGGATGATGAAATACTTTCAGTGGTGTGGACAAACTACTCCAACCATTGCCTAAAACCAGTCTTTTAAAGGATGGACATTGTCAGATAATCTTAATCCCACTACAGGCATTGTATAGGACAGGAAACACATCGGTGTTCGGGGCATTATGTTTAAGTTCCTGTTAGTTCCTTTATATTCTAGAAAAGTAAAAACAAAAGCTTTCGGTTTCTCAGGAACTGCTACTTTTCCACAAGTTAAGGGTAGGATTTCTTAAGTCTTTACAACTTCAAATACTTTCCCAAGAGTAGGAATTGAGCTCTTACAAGAAAGATAAATATAGTCTTTCACATTTTAGTCTCATATACTGCAAGCTGCCCCCATGTTTTAGCTTGGCAGACGTTGTGTGAACAGAAAGGACATCTTCTCCCCCCGATCATGTGTTATCTCCAGTCGATGCAGAACATCCCCACCAAGAGCAGAGTTTCACAAGCAGTGTCATGTGTATTGCTTTATGACTGGATGAAAGAATATTCTCCTTCTAAAGGCTGGTGACAGAATGCAGAGAGGCTGCCCTACCAAACCTTTTACAGAGGAAGAGTTCTGGCTGCCAAGGAGAAATTCCCCTGGTTTAGGAGCTCTTCCTTCTAGACTTTAAATAAACACAAGTCTCCTTGAAACCAAGCTCTCCTTTTCCATTCACATTAAAGTGGGGATGAGGAACCCAAATCCATCTTGGGGACTAGGTCTCCTCAGCACTGAAAGTCCTTTCACAACTTGCTATTTTTAAACTGCTTTTTGAACACTGTGCTCACTGTGTTGGAAGTGAAGGGGAATGTATTCACTGTGCTTCAGAAAGTGAAAATCAAACATATTTGCTTTAACAGCTGAATTACAGGGAGGAAACAGGGATAGGAAGAGGAAAAAAAAATCCAAGAAAAAAGTGAGTCCACGTGAAGTTAAGGAAGGATTTGTGATGTGACTGATGGCAAATTAAAGTAAGGGGGACCTGAGATAAAGGGACAAAATACTGGAGCATGACAACACAAAGATAAACCAAGTAGCATATTGCAAATTTCCCTCAGTAACTAATCATAAAACAAACAGAAATAGACCCTGTTTCTGCCACAGTTACCACGACTAAATGGAAATAAAGTCAGTTTATGTCATAGTATGTTGCAAGAGAAAAAAAATAATTCAGGTCTTGAGGTGTTTGCACTGTAAGCTGACATATTCCACTAAAAGAATAGAGGACTTGTCTGCTGTTGTCACCCCCTCCACCCACACCACAGCAGAGCATAAACATTACGTGCATTTTGAAAAGAGGGAAAAAAAAAAAAAAAAAAAAAGTCCCTGCAGTAAATCCAAGAACCAAACAGGAACTGAGGGAATACCAGATCTTCTCACAACAGAAGAAGATGACATAATAAATTCCCTATTTTTTTATGATGGAAACTCTAAGTATTTTGGAACAAGCTGTATAAATATTCTGAAATAAAACATCATGTGAGAAATACGCCACCCTTTGCTGCTACCATGGAACATATATTTTTATTTTAAATTAAATTAAATTAAATTAATACTACCAGAAGTCTGTAAAAATTTGCAAACATTAATACTACCACAGCAGAAGTTGTGAGCTCCTTCATCCCATTGTTTTTCTAAGCATGAACTTGATGCTTTGGGAATGTTTTAAAAGTGGAAAGAGAATTTTTAAGAGCTGCTTTAGATGATAGATGAGCATCTTACAGTCACAGGTATCTCTAAACCTACTCATTGCAATGCAAACAAACATGCAGAGAGGTTGTGCCATCTGGGACTATTCCCAATCCATCAGCTGCAGGGGCTGCAGGGGAGTCAGGCTGTTCTGGCAGGGCCCAATTTATAAACCCAGCTTGAAAACCCTAATGCAGCCACTTCCTGAGGGGTGAACAATGCATTTTGGAAAGTGCTATGTATCCTCAAATTTTAGTGAAATCATTATGAAGAGACAAAATATTTAAAAGAAAAAAAATTAGATTGTCAGAAAGTCAGAAATATACAGGTAGGGGTGACCCTTTTAGGGAGAATGCACGTGGGTTTCAGCTTGCAGGAAGAACTGGGCATGTCTGATTGTACCCCCTGCACATGAGCTCCAAACTGCCATTTGCTCTTTTTAATAGTGAGACACCAGAACCAAACATGAAAAGAGTCCCTGACGTTATCACTGATTCTTTTAAGCTTCTAGGAATAATTTAAAGGGGAAAGTTAATAACTACAGCATTGACTTTAATCTTATTTGCCAAACTAAAAATATTTCAGAATTGGCTATAAATTGCTAGGAGATATTTCTTCTGTAATAAACACTTTATTGAATCCAAACAAAAATTATACTCACACTGACTAGCCACAGCAAAGCTGCAAACAGCCTGCTCTTTTGGTAAAATTTTGTTTGTGTGGGAATCCTAAGGTGATTCCCTTTAAAACACCACACCTAAATTTTTTTCCTTAGCTCAGAATTCTAATACTTACACTGATTATAATTATAAATATATAGTTGCACTCTTATTTCCCTGAAGTGAGCATGTTAATTCTAGGCTGAAGAGACTGCTTTTGTTTAGTTTAAATCCTTCCTCAGATGAGGCAATTTACAAGACATACACTTAGGTGAGAATAATAATATTTAGATGGAAAGAAAACATCAATGTTAATTATTTAACAATAATATTCATGTCTGTGGTTACAAGTGAAACTGCTTCAGGCACACATCTTGACACCAAATGAGAGCAAAACACATCCTCAGCCTTTGCTTGCACAATGTGCAAGCAGGTGGGTGCAGGAAGACAAAGCAAGCTGATGCACTTGCTTGCACAGTAAGCTGCAGTTACTGGAATATGTTGCATTAAGCCTTACTTTGTCTTAAAAATCCAAAGAGTATTTAAATAAAATTTAAAATACATTGCTGTGGTCATAATCAGTACCAAGGCCAGGTCCTGAGCAAATTTATTCAAGTTTTGGCTTTTTTTTTTGTGTAATTTGACATGAGACCATATGATTTCCTGTGATACCCCAAACTATGTCTGTTGTTTCCTTTGCAATGATTTTACCAGAAAAGCTGAATGTTGCTAAATTATTCTGAGATTCTCTGTGAGCACAGTTAGTTGGCCCATAGAAGTTGTTGAGAAGATAATGGAGATGTTCACAGTACCAGAACTGCAAAAGGCCTGATGGAATTGGCAGGTAACACTGTAGGCTCTGGTGGAATAGCTCTAAATGTAAATATTTCCTAACCTTGAATCTACAGTGTGGGATGATGACAGACTTTCTCAGATGCTGAAGTAGTCACAATCCTTCACCAGATTAAGCTTCAAATCTCTCTCCTAACAAAAGATCAAAATTTGATTTACAGTTTCCATCATTCTTGAGGCTCCTCCCAAATATTTCAGAAGAAATGAACTCCAGAAGTTAAAGTTTCATACACAAGAATTGCTCATATTTAATAAACTATTTTTAAGCTTCAAAATTTTATTGACTCTTAACTTGCTTCAGAAACTTCTGCCAGTTTTGCCCATCAGTTCTTTCCTACATGGTGCACCCCAGCTCAGGGGCTGGAAGAGAGTCTGACCAGCCAGCCTTCCCCTCCTGAAACACAAAACATCTTCCCTGGGTGCATCAGTCCTTCCTGTAGTGCAATCTCTCAGAAAAAAACCTTTTCTACAAAGGAAGAAACTCTGTCTTTAAAAAGGGACAAAGAACACTGCTGAATCAAAACATAACTCCGTGCTTTTCTGTAAATGAAATTATAATTATATAAGATTATATACACATTTAATCAAAGCCACTTTGATAAGTCAACTTTTCTAATTAAAACCAGTATTAGAATTCCAATTTTGAGGAGAGATTAGAAATATCAGAAATGTGAAGAAGTGTCAGAGGTAACAACCATAAATTAACTGTCAAACAGTATTAAGACACTGACTTATCTATAATGAGCACTGCTTAAAAACATTAATGCATCTCTATGAATTTTTACCAATTTAACCTTACTTTCATTTTAAGAGTTAACATCACTAGAATCCCCTTATGGAAAAGGCATTATGTACAACTAAATATGCAGCTTCTTGCCACTGTGACTGACAGAAACTTCTGTAAGGGGAACTCCATGGTCCTGTCTTTGGTTGTTCAGACCAGCTTTAGGTAAAACAGAACAAAGTAAAAACACCAAAGTCTAACACAAAATTGGAATCTTTGTGAATTAAGAAGATTTTTTTTTTCCCCAGAAAACACTCTAGACTGTAAAAATGCCTATTTGTTTAACTTTTTCCAGTGCTAAGGAACATCTTTATTCAGATGTTCCAAATTAATTAGGAATAGTGGGTTCATTATCTCATGTTTAAATGTATTTATTCTTTGCAACTAAAAAAGGTATGTTATTTTCTGCATCAATCAATACAAGGTGCACAGAAATTTCCTTAGAAATTGAGCTAATTATGCTTTTAGGTGATCTGGAAAATGTATATATCTATATCCATTATGGTTTTTCAAGAGTACATATTATGTTCTCATAAAAGCTTTTTGGCTTTAAAAAAAAGGAGCCTCCAAGCATTTATACAGTAACAAAATCATAGTATCAACATATCACAGAGTCATTACAGCTAGCAGCCTATCCATATTACTCTCAAAATTCCCTATTTCCAGGAATTTATAATGCAGCTGTAATAAATGGTCCTTGCTAAAACTTTATCAACAGGTTTATAATGCACTAGTAATCGTTTTCTCAAAGTTGAGCATGCAGAAAAGCTTTTTTTTTGCCATTTTACACAACAGCTACATCTAAGAAATGACAACATTATTAATGTATAAAGATGTTTTAGTATAAAAGCAGTTTGTTCATAACAGTTCTTAAACACTCTCATTAATTTTATACAGGCTCCTCAGTACAGACTGCAGTTATGAAAGGCTTTTTTTTTCAGAACAGTAAGGAAGCAAAACTAAAACAAAGAAAGGAATGTGGCTCGTGCCTCATATTGTGATTATCTTTGCATTTTCCTCAGTATGTGGTGTGAGACTGCAGCTGGGCTCAAACGATACAAAATTCCCACCCTTGCCACAGGACAGTGGAGCTTTTTGTGGCTGGAGCTGCTGCCCACATGCTGGATTGCCCTGCAAACCGCCTTGGCCTTTTTTGGTGAGATGGGGAGGAAAAGCAGCTCCACCTAAACAGAGCCAGCTCCTTCCTCACCCTCTGAAGAGCCAATATTCCACATATTCCACATGAGTGTGCTGGATCCTGGCTGCCCGCAAAGCTGAGCTGCACCAAGGGAGGAGAAGGGGGGAGTGGTAAGAGCAGAAACCACATCAAAACTAAAAAGGCAGATTTCTCTGGCTAAAAATAATTTCAAGCTAACTTGGGTAATAACACAGGAGTGTAAAATCCACCAAGAAATTACTGAATTTATCCTGAACAAATGGTTCATATGCCTGACTGCACATATTCAATGCAAAAATAGGCATTAAAACTGTACTTTAAAACTTGTTTCACCTTCCTTTTCCAGTTCAGTTTCAAACACCATTGAACAGGAAATAAGCACAGTGTGGAAAGAAGGATGACTTCTCACAACATGACGTGGATCAGCTACCCAAGCAAGAGCCAGCCTTTCACTTCCCAAGAAGAAATCGAAGCTGTCATATCTTCTCAAAACATCATATCCAGATTTATGCACTGTTATATCGCCTTTTTCATACCCGCAGGATTAATAGCTGGCATATGTGTTTTGATCATTTTCATAAAGAATCATTTGCAGAACAAAAGAGCAAGCTTGGACTTACTTCTTCTACACTTCACCATCAGCAATATCATAATGATTTTTTTATCCTTTACTGTCATCACTAGACCTGACTATCTAACAGTAACCCACCTTGCCTGTAGCGTACTGTCATTTTTTTTTAACTTTGCTTATTTCAGTTCTCACTATGTTTTAATTTTGACACTTCTCACACTATTACTGGAGAGATTTCCACAATGGACTGCTCCAAGACCCATTTTGTGTGTTGTGCTTGTACTGACGTGCACCTTCTGTTTGTCCCTGACAGAGGCAGTGCTGGTTGGCACTGATAATTACCAGCTGCAAGCACACTGCCAGTTGGATCCATTATTTGCATGGCCTGCATACGAGATGGTTAAATTCACCTTTGGGTTTGCAATCCCATCATTACTCCAGATCCTCTGTTTTACTGCTCTGTGGGCTAAAGAAGCCCCTGCTGGAGCTCCAGCCTTGCAGCAGCACATCCGTGCTTACCCCGCTGTGTACGTGACCAGCGTGACAATATTTCTTTTTCGCCTGTTTTATAACATCATGATTCTCTTCAGGACAACACTGAAACTACAGAGCAGCATTGGGACTACAAAGAACGAGCTTGTGATGAACATTGCAGAAATATTATTGTTCTGTGAGAGCTGTGCTAGTTTGGTAGTTATACTTTTTTTTCATAAACCATGCAAGGATGAAGTACTTAAAGTCATACAGAAGTGCCGAAGGAAAACCCATGCCAACAATCACCTTGAAATACCAGAAACAGCCCCAACCCATCAAAATGGGTCTCAGTAATACTACTCTTCTAAACAACTGTCAATCCACTTCGCTTTTTAGCTTGTGGGTTTTGGTTTGGTTTTTTACTTCTTAAAAAAAAGGGCAATTGTTCCTTCTTTAGAACCCAAACTTGGCCTACCTTACATATTGCAGTACTGAAAGAAAAAAGATGGTCAGTTCTAGTACAGTGATCTGTGAGAAAATGTCCAGGGTCTGGGGCTGTTTGGGGGTTTTTCATATATACATACATATTTAAATCATCTATTTTTCTGCAAGCATTGCTTCGAAGTCAGGTAGAAAGATGAGTACTGTTGCCATAGAACTGCGCTTCTGCAATAATATCAATGCCCTAGCAGAGCTGCAAACAAAAATGTGGGAGAAAGCAACTTTGAACCAAGGTCAAAATCCACAGTCAGAGCATTTTCTCAGGTGTGCTTCCTCCTTTGACTTCTTAGCCTTCAAACTACTTATTTCTATAGCACTGGTATATAACTGGTAAATATAATTCCAGTGGCAGCAGCAGTGAAGTTTTTGTCTGAATTCCTGTGCCAAAAAAAAAAAAGAAAATTAATGGAAACACGGGTCCATAAAGGAAAGCTTTGGTTCCTTTGTGAGGCACTGAACTGGAAAGATCAACAGGATGGCTAATTAAAACTTTGTGCAAGAATGAAAGCTTTTTGTTAATGTACTCTCAGCTTCCACTTTGACTTCCACTCTATACTTACAGCAATTATTGATTTAAGCCATTCCTGATGAGTTCATTCAGAAGTATGAAGTCATTGGAAGAGTCACATTCAGTAATACACTAACTGAAAAACAGAGAAAAGCCAGCCCAGAACAGTAGAACTGAGGTGCATTTTTAAGAAAGCAAACAAAACCCAAGCCCCAGTTCCTAACTGGAATCAAGGCTCTGCTGGAGACAACATAGAAGCATTGTACATTTAGATGAGAGTTGATGTGTAGATGGTGCAAAAAGAGGAAAAAATCGGAATTAGAATAAAACAGCTGTGATGCAGGAGTTTGGATGAAGCCCTGCAGGACTGGTAGCTGATGCAGGCCGAGATGTAGGTGCAAAGCTGTAAATGCTTCCTTTGAGCACATTGTTACTGCCACCAATCTGGCCAGGAGCCACCTTAGGCATTTGGCTTCGGCTTCATCTTCTCCTCTTACAAAGGGAGAGGACGGAAACAGGAAAGCATAAAATTGTACTAGAACTTGCATAATGATGTAGACTTAGATGGCAAAGTTATAAAAATACAGTGCTGCGATGAGGAAGTGACTTGAAGAGTTCAAGGAAAAGCTATTTTGATGCTTAAATCTGTGCCTTTGTATGAAACCTGGTGCTAAAGGAACTGAGAGGGGCTTTTTGCACTTGTATCCTCTAAAAGATCTTCCTCATGGGGTCCAGATTTGTGTTGGGGGCTGGCATAAATCGGCATGGGATGCCTAAGAGAGAACAGCAGGAGCTGATTAATAATCATAGAATACAGATCAAGTATCTGGAGATATGGATCTAGTCTTGGACATGCAAATCCTGAAACGTATGGACCACGACTGTATCACATGCAAATAAAGGGCAATATGTAATCCCACTGTGACTGTAAGGACCAACATTTCCTCAAGATGTAAAAATCAGCTGGTAAGATGTCTGCATTACATTGTGTCAGCCTGTTCCCCTGTTTCATTTTGTTCTGCTGCCAGCACCAACAGATGGATAATTAAAGAACTCTACATATAAACAGATCATTATAGAACGTGGTCAGAAAGGAAGTACGTAGATAAGAATCAACTCTTTGACACAAGAGCCAATTTCATACTTGTGAAAGGAATTCTCAGATGGCATCAGTGGTTTTGTTTTGCACCTGAGAAGAGGGAGATGAAACAACACAGACCAAGAATCAGCCTTGCAGAAAGAAGTCTGAAGAGATGAGTTGTAAGAGCTGTACATCAGTGAAAAAGCTGACAGACGGAGAGAAAGAATATGTCAGAAGATACAAGCTGTTTATCCCAGCTCAGGAAGTCAGAGTTTCAGCTGTACTGTGGATGAGGAGGATATTTTGTATATGGGAATTATGTGCAAATGATTCTACTTTATTTACAGCTTCCATACATTTTTAACTTAAGAATGAAAGAATAAATATTCTGTTGTTTCTGAGTCCTGAGTTACTTTGAAAGGTGCCTGAAAGAAAACCGAGTCAGTGAAAGTTGCTAGGACTTGGAAAGAGTGGTCTGGTGGTGACTGAATGTCAGTAACACACTGTGAGGAGCCACAGGGTTGAGCAGGGCACCAAGGTGCTTCATGGTACTCTCAGCACGGTACAGAGCTAGAGCAGAGCCACACCCAAGTGTCACGGACAGTAAAACCTGTAGGGATCTACTGTCAGATGTAGGAGCTGAGGATCTGACACCTTGTCAGAATGAACGACTGTGTGTGAGTGTGAGCACGCCTGGGTAGAGCTCCTGGCTGCCATCTGTGAGATGTGAGTACATGTACTCTCATCTCCTCCCTGTCCACGTGGAAAAAAACTGAGTATTTTCTGGATGGCTGGTTATATTGCAATGAAGAAATCTCTCTGTACAATAAAAAGACTTTGCAACTGAACGCAAGAAAACAAAGGTAAACAGGAGGGAAGAGGTTGAAAAATGCATTACATTTAATTACATTAAAGTTTAGGACAATGAACGTGTGGTCCTAGAGAAAAATCTACTTGCATCCAGCTAGAGTATGAGAGCAAACACCCCTAAGTGCAACAGGGAAGGAACACAAGCAGTTTCCCAAAATCCTTCTAATATAATATAGTCTGATATGAGGGAGAAAAGAGCAGCTTTAGCTAAGATTAAAAGTAATGATTTTAAAATTTTTAATAATCCAAATAATATTTTTAAGAACAAAATAAAATCTTCATGCTCTGAGATTTTTCCTCTTATGCAAGCAGCAGTTTGATTGAGTCCTTATTTCTCCCAGGCTTCACCCAGTTGTGAACAGTATGTTCCAGAAGAAATACAGCATATATTTTTATAGGCAGGCTGTCAAAATTAACTGAAGGGATATACTGGAAAGTTCAAAGAGGAATATTTTACTTCTGTCTTGATAATATTTGTATCTTTCCACAACTCTGGTCGGCATTTGAAAAAAACCACTTTGTTCAGTAGAAGAAGAGAAATTATCAGGCTGCTGAAGTTAAAGCTTGAATCTCTGAGTTGGTAACATGTTTTGGAAAAGAACTCAGGACTCATCATTACTGAACAAGCTGGCTCAAACTTGATCTGATCCCACTGCAAACAACATTTGAGCTAGAGACTGGATGTGCACACTTGAATCAAACTCGAGTTGCTACATCCCTACCTGTATTTCTAAGCCTGCCCTGAGTTACATTCTAATATTAAACTTACAGATACTGATAGGGCACCAGTATTATTTATCTTGATTTTGAGGTAGCTGCAGAATATTTGGGACAGGGTGAAAACTCAAGCCATTCAGCCAAACTAAGTATAGTGTGTCCACCATGTACGCTGCATGACAAATAAATTCACTAATGGATAGAATGAAAGAATGCATTTCACTTCCATGGTACAAAGTGTCCAGCAAAGGACTGCCAGACTCTGCCACTAAAATTAAAATTATTGATGTTTTGCAAAAAAAAAAATTTAAATAGCATTTGAATAGAACCTGAAGTCTTCTGATGGGGCTTTGAGCAATGTGGTTTAATGGAACGTGTCCCTGCTCATGGCAGAGGGGCTTGGATCTAGATGGTCTTTAAGATCCCTACCATCCCAAACAATTCTAGGATTCTGTGATCTTTCACTAGACAACATTTTGTGTCTCCATTTAGTGACATTTTTAGATTACCCCTTAAGAGTTTTGCAATATATGCTCTAAGAAAAATAAAAAGGTTTTACCAGAATAGTTTGAATGGGTTTGAATGGGTGTTGCCCCTGCAAAAGGAAAAGGCTGAACTTTAAAAAATTATTTTTAGCAAGAAAAATGCATTCTCAGAATTACTGGCAACTGAAAAGCCTAAATACACAAAATACACTACATCCAAGGTTTTCTGAAGGCACAGAAACAATTAATTCCAGCTCAAACTAAGTTTGATTATTTGCAAGAAAGATTATTTGCTACTGAGACCAGACAGGATAAAGTATGTGGGTGCTCTAGAGCAGGGTAATGGACATTGATTTCATTCTGTGGTTGGAAAAGGTGAGAGACAATTTAGACATCAGTCTACCTGGAAAACCTCATGAACAGTATGGCAGCATCTGTATTTCCTCTAGGGATAGTTTCAGTAGAGATTCTTACACAAATCTTATTTCTTCTACAAATTTTTATATTACATCATAAGCATTCCAATACTATTTTAATTTATGCTTCCTTCCCCTTCCATGCAATACAGTGCCTTACTTTTTTTCAGCTTTCTATACCCTTGCCCTGATGTAATTTCTCTACAGCTTCATACCCAAAACACTTCCACACTTCTGACAGAATCCAAGAGTCTCTTGCATCTCAGAGGGCATATCCAGCTGGAGAGGCTGCCACAGAGTGCTGGCACAAAGCTGTGATTCATCAGACCTCTCAGTGTTATTCTCTCCCATACTCACACCTCCCACTTTCCTTCTCCTCAGCTGCCACCTTTTAGCAGCACAGGAACAGGCACATATGTTGAAATCTGCTAAATTACACAGAATATCTTCTGTTATACCCCAGATTCAGCCTCTTGGTGCACTGAAGTACATCACAACTACACCAGTACTTCTGAAAGACTCTCCGGTGCTAGACATGTTTACTGAGATATTTACAGAGCTTTACACATTGAGTGCTACATAAAAATAAACCAGGAAAATTCCAAATGCTGGATTACTGAGATCTGACATTATACAAACACTACTGCAGCAGTTGCTTTCACACATTGCTTTCACATTCTCAGCAACAATCACAGAAAGGTAAGACAGGTGGAGCTTTAAGAGTCAATACTGTCAAAACTGTGACCATGGATCATTAAGGCAGTCACTGTAAAGTCCTGTGGAATACCTGCAATTGACAGGGAAAGAGCAAAACTACAACGTTCAGCAGCTGCTAAAATTACTTTGAAGTATTTTATGGAATATGGAAATGACAAACAGTGAAATTGAGACAGATTAATCAGTAACAATAATTTGACTGCATAAACAAGGGCCTGAAAATTCTGTGATCTGTTTTAGGAGACAGGATTCAGAGGATTCGCACGATAATCTCATAAAATATTTAGAGAAACACAGAACACATTAATTACAATATAATAATATACAAAATTACCATAATATTAAATATGACCTCTTATACTTCACAATTCTTCTAAGCAGAAAAAACAGCTACTTCATGGGTCTTTTGAAAGAGAATTTCCTTACAACTCTGGAAGTATGGCAAAGTGACATATTTCTTACCGTGAATTCAAGCAAGAGAATTATCATTCAGAATTATACATTTTAATAGTAAATCAGCTGATATTCACAGCTAGACAAGCAAGGACAGACAGACCAGCTGATTATCAAATCCAAGCCCCCATAACAACAAACAACTGACACCCAGAAGTGAATGTTACACATGAAGAAAAGTAAAAAAATCCTTCAGGCCTCTGCAAGATCAGTGGAAGCCCTGAAGGACAAAGCTAAGTACAGCAAAACCACATGATCAACAGCAATAAAGACTCTTTTTAATCCTGTTCTTTTATCACAGTAAAAAATTAAGACCTTCAAAGCTGGTATCACAAGATTTTTCTAACATTTACAATATTCGTTGTACAATGCAATCATATTTGTACATGGCTCAAAGCAAAACACTTTAGGCTCTGTCCTCATCAGCCCCTATTAAAACACTCCATTCCCCACACAGTAGAAATCTCCTGTTCAGAAAAATTTTGCCAGCACCAAACTGCACATTCTTTTGATCTAAATAATAACTGATTCCAAAACTATTTATGAAGAGCCATCCTGCAAGAAGATCTTTAAAAACTTTTTTAGTAACACTGTCAAAATCCTCTGTTCCTATGCACAGTGTTGCAGAAAAAACAGCAAATAATATATTTGCCTCAATGAAGGCAAAGGGCTTCTGCTCCCAAAGCCACTCACAAAAAGAACCTGTGCTTTACTTTCTTACAGATGAGGTCCTTTGTAATCAAAAGATATTTGACCACTGTAATTGGTGTCATACATCTATTATAATGCCATGTTAATTGCTTACTCCACACTTGTGAAAGTGTCACACTGTCTTCCTGAAGTCCCAAATGCTGAGATCCCATCTCATTTCAGCAGCAGCAGCAGAATGCTGCATCCATGAACAGCAAAGCCACTCACGGCACTTAATGTTCAGGTGTCAGATCAACATAACCACAGAGAGCAACTGTCACAAATAAAATATTGCTCTTCTATGAGGAAGGTTTGACTTTCTTCCCGTTCTAAGAACTCATGCCACCGGTAGGTGGTGTTGCTGGAAACATCAAGTAGGGTTTTTTACCCCCTGCGGATGAAATGCAAAACTCCACCTGCAACACTGGTGTTTAATGCCAAACTGAGGCTCCTCATTCTCTGCAGGGTAAGCTTATTTCATCCATGTGATTTTGAGCTGAGCAATTCCAAGAAGTAAGAGAATGACAACATATATCTGAAAATTTAAATACAAACAGGCAAACTGGGATCGACTTGAAGGTAGGAAAAGTGAAATTTATCTTATCCGTTTAGCAAATGACCCTTCTCAGATGCTTGATATCTTCCATCAAATACTTCCCCTTAGCTTGCCAAGAGGATTTTAAAAAATAGCACAAATAACAGTAATAACTGCTTTATATCTGTGTAAAATATGCTTCATTGCAGTTTGCAAATAAATCTCTTAATTATTGTTCAGCCTAGTTCTAGATTTGAACGGAATATAAAACTTAAAAAAACACCAGAGGCAGAAAGAAGGGTGCAATGAACATCAGGCAAAATAAAACTGACAAATATGAAAGAAAAGACGTTTGAGTAGTTCTAGTAAAAAAGAAACCAGCAGAAACAGGGTTAATTCTAGCCTTATAAGGCTGTTCAGCAGCACTTCAACTGCACACAAATTAGAACAACCCTGGGAATCTATAAAGCTTGTTTTATTGCCAAGGACATGCAGCAAGATCTGCATTTTGCTCTTGTAAACTATCCCTTATTAAATAAGTTTTAAAGAAGAGCAGACTTTTATATGATTTTTGTTTTTACTGCTGAATCATCAACAGGTGGCATCCACTGCAGCTCTGCACACCTAAATGCAAGTTTTTACCGAGGGGACAGTGGAAGTTGGCACATCCATTACGTGTGCACCCAGCAAGGAGCAGCCTGCTGCTGCCTGGAGGAAAATCAGCTTGGGAGAAATGGAATTAAGGTAAAATAAACTGTTTCACTGTACATAGTTACCTGTAATGCTTTTAATTGCTTGGCTTTTGGCGGCCTTTCAGATGTAATTAAAATCTGACCACAGACAGACCTTTTAAAATCAATTGCTCAGGCTGTTAACTTCTCTGTTATTGTATTTAAATCTGTTTTACTGCCTTATTCACAAATAAAAGGCTGTTACACAAAGGCAACAGTTTATGTCTGACTCCGTAGCTGCTTAAAACAAACATCAAACCTCCTAATAAGTGTAATTTCAGACGATATTTTAGCATGAGGATTTACATTATTTAAGTGATTCCAAACACAGCAACAGGTACTGGGAACTTATGCCTGTTTCATTATGAAATCGAACCTCTGGAACTCATATCTTTATTTAAGTATCTGTAGCTATTTCTGATGACTTGAATACATTTAAGCAAACTCAGAGCTGTATTTCTGACTAAAACTATTCTAACACTCCCACTCCACTAGTGGTCTGCTCTTTCCTCCCCCAGACAGCACACTGGCAAGATTTAAATCATTAAAATGTGGAAATATGCATGAATTTTACTAGCAAACAATTTTAGAAACATATATTTTCATGTAAAAAAAAAAATCCATGGTTTGATAGTAAGATGCAGATTAAAGCAATTCAAAATATTTAAAACTTAACACAGAATAGCCTGGTTTATAATTTTCTTGCTGTTTTATTTGTTTGGGGTGTCTTTTGTTTGACTCTTTCTTTTTTAAATAAACTTCTAGCAATGTTTCAAGTGCATAACATTCAACATTTAAAAGTAAACAGATCCAATAACTGGCATTTTCCATTACTACCCGGAAGTCAGTGAAACATAATAAATCACAACAAAAAACAAATTGAGCATAATAATGTTGGTGTAAATCAATATGCTGCTTCTATTACCTTCATTTCTAAAATTTTCCTTTCCCTCCCACTGAAAGCAGCAGGAACCAACTGCTTTTCATCTCTGTTGTCCTCTCAGTCACAGACTCTGCTATTTATTAGCCTTGTAGATAGAATAAATACATATATATATATAGAGAGAGAGAGAGAGTGTTTTTCTTTATCAGGTAAAATTCACTCAATTTCTCTGCATTTCTTCATTTTCTATTATTGAACCCCTGACACGCACACACAATTTTAACAGACCTGCCCTCACAATGTATTTTGATCTAGAGCAAATTTAAATTCTTTTAAGAGAAAGTTTGCATTTATATTAGAACATGATGTTTCCTACAGCCTCAGCTGTGATGTTAAGTTAGCAGAAGCTAATGGACATGGAACAGTGCTGGAATATGAGATTAATCGTTTTCCATTTGCAAATTGCAGGTCCAAGGATGTTCATTGATTATTAAAAGAAAACAAATGGAGCTAAAATTCCACTGCCTTCCAGCTTGCATGAAGAAACACTATTGCTGAAAAGCTTTTATTAAAGAGACCCAAGTACCACCATGGTAAAAAGATTCCTACATGATCTTAAGGCATACAGGAACTGCAAATTCTCTCATTTAAAATGTATATAGTATCCTGTAAAACAAATTAAGGCATTCACTATTTGTAGTATTATATTTCAGTCAGTTTTAAGTCTAATTAATCTGACTTTTAAAGCATTTTAATTTCCTATTAAAGTCTATATATTTTTCAAGTCCAATCAAAGATGCTTACTAGGAATTCAGTTGAAAACAATCAAAAATCTGATTTTTTTGGTATTGCCACCAAACTGTAATATCTTTTCTGCAGATATTTTAACCATGGAAACTTATTCTGCCTCAGTATCACCCGTTATATGTAACAGCACAACTTTTAACCTGAATGGATCCCATTTGTGTAACGAAAGCATATCCTCTAGATTAGCTGATAAATCAGAACACCAACAATATGTTATTGGCCTTTTCTTATCATGTCTTTACACAATATTCCTTTTTCCTATCGGTTTTGTGGGAAACATTCTGATACTGGTTGTCAACATTAGCTTTCGGGAAAAAATGACAATCCCAGACCTTTACTTCATAAACCTGGCAGTGGCTGATCTCATTCTAGTGGCTGACTCTCTCATTGAGGTGTTTAATCTTGACGAGAAGTATTACGATATCACCATCATTTGTACCTTTATGTCTTTGTTCCTTCAGATCAACATGTATAGCAGCATTTTCTTTCTGACATGGATGAGTTTTGACAGATACCTAGCACTGGCCAAAGTAATGAGGTCCAACCTGTTTCGCACTATGCAGCACGCTAGACTGAGCTGTGGGCTCATATGGATGGCATCCATTTCGGCAGCTCTAGTCCCATTTACAGCCGTGCACTTACAGCACACCGGAGAGGTCTATTTCTGTTTTGCAGATGTAAAAGAAATCCAGTGGCTAGAGATAACCCTGGGGTTTATTATCCCCTTTGTGATCATCGGGCTTTGTTACTCATTAATTGTTCGAGTGCTCATAAAAGCACACAAGCACAGGAGTCTGCGGCTGCGGCGACAGAAGGCTCTGCGCATGATTTTTGTTGTTGTCCTGGTTTTCTTTATCTGCTGGCTCCCTGAAAACGTCTTCATTAGCGTCCAGCTTCTCCAGAGGAAAAGCGAGCCCGTCTCTTCAAACAGCCCATCCTTCAGGCATGATTATCCTTTAACAGGACATATTGTAAACCTGGCAGCTTTTTCTAATAGCTGCTTGAACCCCTTGATTTACAGTTTTCTGGGGGAAACCTTCAGAGACAAACTGCGACTGTACATTGAACAGAAAACAAAAATGTCAACATTGCATCGCTTCTGTCAGGCTGCCTTAACATCTGTCATTCCTGACAGTAATGAGCAATCAGAAGTCTGATTTAGTGTCATTGTATCAAACACATGACTGTGAAGTTGTGCAAATAGTGAACAAAATGCTTGCTACTAACAGAAAAAAAGTGCATTTGTGTGTGTGTGTATATATATATATTGTATCACTCTACTGAGTACTGAAGGTTTATATTCAAAATGTTTTTATGACAAGACTTCAATGTAGAAGAATATGTTTTAGTCAGATTTATATTTAATTATGAACAGGATTATTAAAAGCTGAGCACTGAAGAAGCTTTATTTTGTATTACACATGTATGAATGACAATATAAGAGAAAATTTTATCAACTTAGGAAGACTGTAGATGTAATCTGATTATCAGAGATGATACTTCGCTGGTGTATATGAGGTACTTCCAGTGAAATAATGAAGCTTCCGTAACAGTGAGGAAAAATCATTACAACATATTGATGTGGAGATGCAGAAAACATTGATTTTTTCACCCAAACATGTTAAGATGAATGACTTTGCTTACAAGAGCTACACAGTACTACCATCACTGTATTCTAGCATGTCTTCCATGATTAACTTTTTAATCTTAATATAATCAAGCACAGTGATGAGTTTTTGTCTCCTAAATGTAATCTACTGTTTACATCAGTACTTGATGAAAACCAAAATCATCTGTAACTATAGTGCTCATCTCAAAGAACTTCACAGAAGCAAAATGTAGTGCTTCATTCTGTCTCTCAAGGATTGACCCAGATGATCTCTCACAGAACAAACATAATTGGCCTTTTTGTCAAAAATGCCAGTGTACACACTGTGTACATTCACACCTGCCTTCAGATTTGAGTGCACATTGCACAAAATCTCTTTACATTCCAGAACAAAATGCTGTGATTTTTAAGGAAGCATCACTTTCTGCAAAACATATTGCGGATATTGTGTAGATATTGCTTATGAAAGTGACAGAAACCTCCATTTTTAGAAAGGAAGAACATATATAATGGAGAGTGTGATTAGTGATTATCAGATTTGAACTTCGTGCACACCCACACCACCTCCAGAAACCCCCAGCTCTTCAAGACTGTAAGCATTTCAGATGCTTTGATCATTTGAAGATTAATTACACTAAGCAAACAAATGATAGCACCACTTACTGGAAAGCAATAGTGTTTCTTTTCTTCTAGCAAATAATTGGGTTTTAAATCTGATTGATATGTAGCACGGGTTACTCCTGAACTTGTTCAGAGGAAGCTATAAAGTTCATAGAGATTAGTGAGCAAGATCATTAAAACATCACTTGCTGCATCTCTCAAGTCAACAAACTCATTTCACTTCTGTGCTTATTGACTGAAGCACCAGAACTCAGCAGAATAAGATGCTCTGTCCTGTTTCAAATGTCATATATGAATTAATTAGCACAGTAACAGATTTTAAAGGATTTTTAAATGTAGACCTTTAAAACAATGACTAAAGCTACTAAAGCAATAAAGAAAACAGTGAAAACGATGATTCCACTCATATTTCTCATGAAATATCTCAAGTTTCCTAGTGGAAGTTTTGGCCACAAAAGACTTGACCTATAAACAGAAAGGCCACAAGACGATGATGGCTGAATTTGAAATAGATATCTGGATATTCCTGCAGCTCCAACAGGAAAGGCAGTGTGGAGTCTGAGGCAATTGCAGATTATTTGCAAGTGATTGCTAATCACTGTCTAACAAAAAATGTGTTTAGTCCCATCCTCCCTGCACAACACTAAATAGATCTCTCAAGAAAGATGCAAGCATAGCACGAGCTGCTAAAAAGCACTCAGCAAGTCATCTCCCACAATTGTGCTGCATCACGTGCAGCTCTTTTTCCTCAGCATTCTCCTTTTTGGAATCAGCCACAATTACTCAGGTCCTATGGACTGCCAGTAGACTTTAATCACACCATTAAGGGTGGCTATTTCAGACATGAAGGGATAATTGTCTTGGCAGTGCAATTCTGAGGAGTAAGACACATTTTGAGCTTAGAGATTTATTAGGTTTGTGCAATCCTGAACCTTGCCATGAATAAATAACTTATTTGGGGTTACAGGAATACACTTTCCCAAACGTAGTTGCTGCTTCTTTTGTTTTTTTAGGAATAAGATCCTTTCCCCTCCTCCCTCCTTCCAATACAGGGATCACATTTTTGATCAAGTCTATGGTAGAAGCCTTTCTGCTACCCCTGCAGAACACAAATCATGAAAGACTTTGTGCAGAAGCTTATAATAATAAACAAACAGCAATAGCAAATGCCTGCTCATGCATCCTCCAAAGCAGTTTGATTCTAAGTGATCATATTCAGTAATATACAGTGAAATCTAGGAAAGACCAGATCACTGTAACATTAAAAAAAAATATTTACTCAAACTAAAACAACCTATTGCATGTTTAAAACCAAATTACAAACCTAGCATACCTGAGTTCCCTACTGCTGATATTTTGGTACAGGCTTATGAACTGTGCCTGAAACTACTAAATTTAAACTTATTTCTTACTTTAAATACAAAACACTCTCCCAGCTGAAAAAACTGCACACTCATTCCCAAAGCTTTTTTTTTTTTTTTCCCAAACAGTAACTCTGTACAAAGTAATATTTACAGAAAAGTCATACAACTTCCATGTGTTTATGTACACAACATGCTTTCTGCAAGCCATCATCTTGCAATAACTAGCTACTATGGCTTATCCATGGACCAAAAGGATCTCAGCTTGATGTGTCTTTTTTTTTTTTTTTTTTTTTTTTTTTTTTTTTTTAAATTTCAAAGAACAAAATCACCAGTAAATAAAACCTTTTCTAGAGCGTAGAGGTAAAAGGGAATGGGAGCAAAAATTTTCATACAACTCCTTCACTTTTTATCTCTGGTCTCTGATGAATTGTTTAATTGCTAAGTTGAAGGAAAATATTCCATAAAAGCACTGGACTGATGACAACTCTGAGATTTAAAAACCTGTTTATCACAGTTGCTTACAATCTTTATAATGGTCTATATCAAGTTTCCAGACATGAAAAGTCTAGCATTAGGTAAAGCTCACAGAAAAGAGGAGAGAAGGAATAATCAAAAATTCCCTGAAATGCCTTGAATGCATAGAGTGTAACTGAATATCTAGAAACATATGTAGAATAATCTGAATATCTAGAAAAATAAATGCAAACAGCACAAACTAGCACCAATCTGGACCTGATGCAACTGAAAGCAGCAGGCTCCCCTCAGCTGTGCAAAAAGATATGAGAAAAAGAGTTATGTGAGACCTCAGGAACATGTTAAAGAGATGCTGTAACCTTGCATTCTTTAGACAATTTTAGGAGATACACTAAATACCAACTGCAGACACAACATCCACCTCTCGAAAATGCAAAGTCAGTCAGTCTGAAGATGAAACTTGATGCATTTATGAAAAGCATTACAGGATGGGAGGGCATGTGACAGATTTTGAATCAATGAGTCAGGCGATGCCAGATTCTGTGCAAGGCTTTGACATAATATGGGCAAGATGCAAAAGTCACCTCTCCTTTCAAAAAAAAAAAAGAGCACAAAGTTTTACAAGAAAATGCTTGTAAAATTTCAGACTATGCATCTGTGTTTCAAACAAAATTCACTGCCTGTACAGTGCAGGCTCTAATCTTTTTTCCAGCCATCAAGTTGTGTTAGAGTATAACTGAATTTTTTCCCGTGTAAGGATTTTGCTGTATTCTCTCAGCTGTTTATTAAGGCTGCAAAAGGGAAAAGGTTGTCTGGACAATTTTAAATGGTTAGGATTGTCACAAAAAATGTGTTAAAGAGTGGTTTACCATAAGTAAATCAGGCTTGAACTTGACATGCTTATCATTAATTCCATTGGAATTTGTTTCTGCATAACTAAAAACAAGTGAGTGTATGAAGAAGCAGGTTTGAATTTTAATAGCTACTCATGAAGGTGAACCAATGAATTAATTTGATTTTGATTGAAAACAACCAAGATAAGGGCTTGATTTGAATTTAAGGGACAGCATCTATCCTTCCCTTTCACCCTAGTCTTACCTTAGTCATTCAGACCATCAGACAAACATTTAAAGTTTTCATCACAGAAGAGCACAGGTCAAATTAATTGTTTATTTGTCCTTTTTTATGGTAAAACTGGAACAACATGTGATGGGGAAGAAGTCACTTTTAAGACATGCACACAGAACACCTTTGCCCCATACCCTTAAGCTCTGCTGTCAGGCAGGTTGTGGTACACACCCTGTGCTGTGTTTTAAAGAGACACTAGACATGAAAATCTGAACACCCTCCATTCATATTTATAATTCAAGTGTCCTTTCTTCAACAGTGTTATCCAAACTATTTATTCCACTGTGACTTCTAATATAATAAACTTTTAACTCTTGGGTTTGGGTTTCCTTTTAGACTTCCATTCCATCCCATAGCAGCATGACACAGGCAGGAGCTAAGAACAAACAGCTGCATATTGAGCCACCCAAGGTGCCAACACAGGAGCAATGACCTCTCAGGGCTGCAGTCTGTGCAGGATCAGCTCGACTTCCAACTCCCTTTCTTACATGCTACTTCATTAATTTTACATAAGTCCACTAAATGCCACTACAAAATATAAAGATGGTTGTCTGAGTCTCACAAAGTCACCTGCATGTTTAGAACAGCTTTTGAAACTGCTCAATCCCCATGATAAAAACCATTTTCAAGTTTCCAACCTGTTTTCTCACACTGCTGAAACAGTCTGCTACAGGTATATATAGACCTAAATTAAAACCAAAGTTCTACATTAAACTACTGAGCAGCTCATTACCAAAAAGTAAAACCCTACCTTCTCAAAATAAATATTTAATGCAGCAGGGTAAGCCTTTCCAAAGTAGCAGATTTGCTTACCAGTCTCAGTTCACTTGACCTACAAGCAAAATCACTGGAAAGGTTTAAGGCATTTTCAAATTGCATTTAATGTGTTTTCTGGAAGGACTTTTAAAAAACTGTGGGGACAAAAAAAGACATAGTAGAGAAACAGAAAAATTATTAGGATATTGTTAAATTATCCTTAGAATTGGAGTTAAGGCGATTTTTACAGAAAGAGCTCAGTGGCAGAATTGCCTAATAGTGCTGGAGATAGATTTGTTTTCTGCCTCAGCAGCAGAAATATTTCCTTTCCCAGGCATTCCCTCAATAGAAACAGCAATATAATGGCAAATAAGATTTTCTTCCTTTCATTCTCTCTCCATTCAGAACTACAAAAGAGAAATAGCCTGTACCTGACTACAAAAACCTTTTAACTCTTGTGCTCCAGAGGGAAGTGCACACAGCAAACTGAGAAAGAAACCAAGGAACCAGCTCATTTAAACAATTGAGAGTATCCCAAATATCCACCTGACAACTGAGAATCAAGGTGGGGAGAAGATACAGACAGTGATGTGTGGGGGGAACCTAATTTATAAATTTGCTTGGCATCCAAAGACATAGAGTAATTACTTCTGATATTACAAGCTCATTCTCTAGAACAGTGAGAAACATGACATGTTATTTCCTTATGCTAATTACAGCTGCCTGATGATGGGTGACACTGTCAGAGTGCTGTGGGATCAGAAGCCCAGCCTTGCTGGCAGAGGTGCTGCTGGAGCCAACACTGGGTCACACAGAACCTGACAGCCCAAAACAAGGGGTCCATGGAAAGCTGCCCCATCCCCTGCTGCTCTGTGCTCCTCTTGACTCTCACTGACTGAGACTTTCTGGATCTTGGCCAGAGATTTTACACCAAAACCTATTGGATCAGGACAGTTGGCTGCTCCAATTCTAAGCTCAGATTTGTCATGACTTAATCAAGACAAATGTAAAGAAGACAACCATAGTTTAAGCAAAGGATGGTAAATTTTACAATTAAAAAAAAAAACAATTTCATAAGTTTATTAAAAGATGTCTTTGGAGTACAGGCTTGAAAGCCACAAAAGATGGGACTTCTGTAATAAAATAGGAAACACTTGTCTATTCCAAAGGTAATCTGAAAACAGAATCAGCCACTGAGGTGCATGAAGGCTCCTACATCCACAAAAAGCCCATGACCAATATCAGTGACCTCTGTATTACAGTGCAGTACAACACTTCTGTAACCAATTAGTTATTTTACAAGTGGGTAAGGATGAATAACTCCCCTTTAGGATTCAGTCCATAGTGTAAAGGTAGGATGGAATCACAGTTATTAAAGGCATGTATTTTCCACAGATAATTTAGATTTTCTCTTCTCTTTGCATAACCACTCTGCTCCTTTTAAAGCAATGCAGCTCTAAGCCCTCAGAACATTCTCTGAACAGCTTTGACATCTTTCAAACTCTGAGATGGTAGGAAGAGCTGTCTGCCCTTATGTATATGCTGCTTGCAATAGCCTGGTTTACAGATGAAAATTATTAAGATAATGCTGAGAATTTAATAAAACACTGGTTGATGATCTTCCGTTTGATGTCCTACAGAACTCCTGTGGGATTCAATTAGAAACAGGTAAATGCATTCAAAGACAGAGCCTGGTTCTCCTGTCAAATACCTTCATGCTTGTACCCTCGATATTTCAGGCAGGTTTTAAAAGTCAAAAGATTAATTTTCTGTTCTAATTACTTGTTGGATGTAACAGACAAGCACTTTCTAAGTATTTATTAATCTGTGTGGCTTTGATCTAATACCCAAGAGCCATTTTATCTATGCTGTAATTTATTAACATACATAAATATACACTGATCTTTCATGTGGTTCACAATATTGCATCTAAACACAAAAGGCATTTTGAATGAAGAAGCTTCTCATTTTTCATTCATACTACAAAAGCAGCCATCACCCTCTTTTGTCTGTGCCAAAATATTTTTTTTTTTAATTTTTTAATCTATTTCATCAACACACAAAAAGTCATCTTTTATAAAAATCATTATACCAGACTCCCGTATTGTTTAAACAGCAGCATTTCATCAAGGACAGGGCTGCTTTTTAGAATAAGCATAATTTAAATATCCAAATCCATGCCATTTTCAGTTTTTTGAACCAAGTAACATTAACAAAAGAGTAGCAAGAGCAAAAAAAGGAAGTAACAAATCCACAAGAATCAGCCCTGCATTAATACATTATGCTATACACACTTCCAAGTTTCAAGCCCTGTCAAGAATAATTGCCTTTGAATGCCCATTTCTCTGCTCTTTTATCCTGCATCAGAATGCAGCAAACATCCTGTCAAGCTTACATGTTAGTTTCTTGCCAACTGAATGCATTTTGCAAATTCAAACATGTTAATGGGACTTCTTTTTAACTGAAGTCACACATATTTGAGGTTTTGTGCCAAGTTTTCTATATTCAACAATTTGGGCCTTTTCCAGCAATTTTCATTGATGACACCTCTTCTATGAGGAGTTAGAAGTCACCAATACAGAATCAGAATAAAATTATTATTGAAAAGGGGCAGAAAACAGTGTTCTCACTGCACTGAAGCTGAGTGACACAGTCAAGCAGATTTTTGCTCCTTCAACAACTGAACACTCAACAAATTCAACCCACAAGTGGGAATCTTGTCCTGAATTTCAATTTTGTTAAGATATTTGCAGTTAAGGCAGGAAAGCAAGGATTTATACTGGAAATCCAACAAGAACCATCAAGGAAGGTCTCACCAGCAAGCAGAGAATGAGGGCTGAGGGGAAACAACAAGAATACGTGCTCCAAGAAGAAAAGGAAGAATTTCCCCTCTTAACAGCAAAGAAGGGACAGTTTGTTTCACCACCAAATTCCCCATCAATTTAATACCCTGGCTTTATTAATAAAAGTAGGGAATTAACTTTGAATGGATACAGATTAAGGCAAATACCCAGAATTAGCATGAAACTCTTGTTGCTAATATGTAATGAAGAATGCACAATTCCTTTAAACACAAGTAAGAAATACACCACATATTGTTTATACCAACACAGTTGGGGACGTGAGCCTTTCGCCTGGGAAAACCATCTTCAAAGTAGCAACTGTTTTCCCAGCTGTGAATGCTCTTTCCTGGGAAATCTATTCGTACCATTACAAAAATAATTTTCAAAGGAATGTAAAATTATTCAGCCTAATCTATGCATATCCATATTTCAGACACGATTCTGTACCTTCTTAGACATGTCTGTTTACAGAAGGCCTACTATTCTCTACAAACACTACATGGGTGTCACAATTAAATCTACCCCCTTTTTTAAATAAATAAATGTATGGTTAATTTATTAAAATAATATGAAGCAACTCTATCAATATTCTGATGAAGAAGTGTTAGCAGGAAACAAATGTTTCAGTCCCATAACCAGCTGCCCTCAAAGTTTGTTGTTTTGTGGTTGGTTGTTTTTTTTAAAAATTTTCCTAATTTGAGAAATATTGCATAGATAAGAAAACAGATAACCAAGCAAGGATGTCACACAGAATGCCTTAACTGCCATAAGGGTTTAGAGCTTGGTAATTATTTCCTGTAACTATCAGAAGACCACCATACAGAGAGGCACTAAGAGCCAATGGGCCAGCAAACTTGTCTCTGTGCAAGTAAAAAAAAAACCCAAACAAATAACCCAAGAATAAACACTCAACTGAAAGGTAGCCCAAAGCAAAGAGAAATAGGCCAAACATTTTAATTATAGACTGACAAAACCCAGCACAGTAATATCCATCCTGACATTTAACTTGGCCGTTTTGGGAGACTGCTTTCTGCTAATGGATCTTTCCATCCAGGCACAGGGGGAGATGGAGGGATGGGGGAAGATGAAAGATTATGTCATCTTCTCTTCATAACATGGACAAAACTCTATTTGCATGTTAAAGATACTTTAAAATTGCCCCCCAAAATACTCAGTACAAGATGAGACTCTTATTTTAGGAGGTTATGCCAATTTTTGGAATTTCCTTTTTTTTTTAATATTTAAGATTTTTACATATTCCTTGAACAAAAATTAAAAACCTCAGATAACACTAATACTAACAAACGAGGGTTTAGCAAGCACAGCAAAACCAAACCAGTGCAGGAAGAGTGGACAGTGGAATCACAATGCAAACAGTTTCCAAAATATATTTTTAATGCATATAAAATGCAGTTACTATTGGTAGCCTGGTAATCAGAAGAAAATCCTGCAAGATCACACAAAGTTTTTAATTTCGTGGCATTTTTTTTAGGATGGGAAAATATAAACCAAGTTATTTTGATGGCTACAAGATAAGCTTCCCATTAATTAGAAAAATAAATTAAGGGAACAATAAAGGATTACCGAGTTTGTTTGCAAATCATCCACAACTCATTATTTCAAGAACAGGCTTTGGGATGAATTAGTGGGTTGTCAAACAAATAAATACACTCTCTGATGATAGCTTTACAGTATCTGCTGGATCAGTTTGCACCAATGTCTGCTTTGCATTCATTAAACAGTCACATTACTACCCCAGTTACCTGATTACAAGCAGCATTAGAGATCATATCAAAGTAGCATTCCCAGTTATTCCACTGAGCTCATGCCCAGAATGTTTATCTCCACAGCTTAAACATAATTTTATGGGGTTTTCTACTGCTACAACCAAACAGTGATTTTAAAGAATCTTTCTTTCTTTTCTGTTTGCTTTGCAGCTGAAGAATTCCACATTCCTCTTTATGATAACCTCCAAAAAGCCAAACAGAAAAACCTTTTCTTTACTAATTTTGCCATTTACCATTTAGTAAACAGATCTTACTGTTTGGGCACCTGCACACTCTGATGAAAGAAACACCATGAGCTACTTGTTTATTTGCCATTGTTTGTAGTATCTGTATGGAATCTCAGAAATTAAATTCCTTTCCCACTGATCCTGCCTTTATCTGAGGAAAATGTTGATTCCTCCTCCTCCTCCAACCACTTGCAATGCTGAAGATAACAAGGAAGTACAAGGAAACACCCACTGGCTGTATGAGCATTACCCAAAGTACCCTTCAACCATGAACAAGGGGATTTGATTTAAAAATATTAATCATCCCTTAGTCATTGTAATTTTCCTTGAAGTTACAGCGTTCACTAGACTAAATTGGGAAGGAACAGGAAATTAATATTGTTTTCTATGGATTATGAATTTTGAGTCTTGCCTAATAGATGTTCTGTTCTGAAAGAATTTCCTACTGTTCTGCAGAAAGGCAGCAGCTCTGCAAACAGCACTGCAGCGACGAGATCTGCCCGTAAATGACAAGATCCTTTGACACAGTAAGGTCACTGGGGGCAGAACTCAAACAGTCCTGGGAAACAAAGCAACCACATGTTGTTCCCTACCTACAGAGCTGCAACTGTCAGGACTGCTGTTCCAGTAAGCTTTGTGGCATTGAGGCAGCTGAAAGTTGGAAATTTGGAGAAATCCATAATCAGAAGCAAAACAGGAGTAATTGCAAAGAAACACTTATAAGGGTTCTGCTATTTCAAAATGACACGTTAACAAATATTTTTTTTCAGAGAACTGAAACAAAACTAACTTGTCAGAAAAGATCCATCAGGCAGTTGTTACCTAAGAAGCCACCAGTCAGCGTCAAACCACCAGTCTAGATGGTACATTTTAAATTTTTTCTTCATAGTTTGAAAGGAAAAACTTAAACATTCTGATAGTTCTACATATAAGTATGTCAGCAAACTATAAAAGTCATTATAAAAATTGTAAAACTAATGTCTAGTGATTTTTAAAAAATCTTGTTTAAAATGAGTGATTATTTCAAGATAGAACAGTAACATCAGGAGATTCGGTCAGAAAAACCACAAGGCTGAATTAAGTTTTAAAACTTAATTAAACTTTAAAACTCAGCTCCACTAGAGATGTCTCATTTAGAGCTGTGTGGTTCTAAGATCACTCATGAAAACATTCATATTGGTCTTGAATTGCTTATTGCTATTTAGTGTAAACAGAAGAAATTGAGTAGATGAAAATCAATAAAACATCAAGATTACTCTGAAAGGTCAAGCTGTTCCAAGGAACAATACCTTAGTCTAAGGCTGGCAAGAATTTTTGAAATAAATCTCTTGAAGGAATGATCAGTGTACACTAAATCCAGTCACTGAAAATATACTTCAACTTGCCTGCAGCTCTATAACAAAATCAATTAAACATTTGTATTTTTCACTTTGGAGATTAAATTGCTGTAGTAGAACTGAAAAAAAAAAAAAAAAAAAAAAAGGTAAATCACAGGAACATGACTTTATGAACCAGTAAAATCTCTCTCCCACCAAAAACTTGACTTCTTTCCTTCTTTCTACCACACATGAGACCCCTTAGGAAAAACTGGAGCCTACCCATCCTTGCTTTAAGAATGCCAGGAAGAGTTTCCTTTAATTCAGTTACTGCATTTACTGACGATCACAGCTCACCAGAATCCAGGCACTGTGATTCAGGAATTCCTGTAAATCTAGCAAAATTCCAGCTTATTTTAAAGTAACAGAAATCAAATTAAAGAAAAAAACCTTTCTCAGCAGTCGCTTAACTTTTGTTCCAAATTTCTTCCTTGGAACACAGCCCCAGAGTTCCTCCTGATCTTCCTGTTCACACAGAGCAGTTTTACCTTGCTCCCTATTACACTTTCCATGCTGACAAGGTTTGATGACCAAAAGCACTTTACAGCATAAATGCCAGTGTGAATTAACCAAGCATTTCACACAAAGCTGGGAGTACTTAACACTGAGTAACAATCAAACTGCCAAGCAATTAGCTTTCTTTAAGCACTTCTAAAGTAAAATTGTTTAAGATCTGCCTCACGTTTTTCATTCTCAACAGTCATTTCAAACAAGAAAAAAAAAAAAAGTGGTTTATTAACTTAGAATCTCCTGCTATCAACAGTTATAGTTTATAAAGCTGATGCCAAGAAATGGCTTGTCATAGACCTTTTATGGCATTCCCTAAAACTCACTATATACATGCTCAAGCCACCCACTGGCATCAACTTTTATGATTCCAAGAACTGTCGTGCTTAGTGGTGATCCCTAACAGTATTAAGGATTCTTCTTTCCATTACTCTTTGCTCTTTCTTTCACAGTCCTACAGTCTGCACAGTCCACAAAACTCACTTGGGTGTTCTAAGAACTGAACACTGGACATCAGATGGTCCAAAAAGGCCTCACTTGCCAAGAGCTTGAAGCCACCTCGACTGTTCAGCAGTTTTACATGAAATTATAGATTGTCACAGGCAATAAAATTTTCATTTTGACATTTCTATTTCACACTGTTTCATCCTGGAAAATTATTTTCACTCGAATTTAATTATAGCACGGCAAATCCAGTCTATAAAGAAAAGAGAAACATTCCCTCTTACAAAGCTATAAAGACAGAATTTCCTATTTTTGCTTTGACAAAGATGCAGTCTTTTCTTCCTTAGGAACATTTCTGCTGAGTTCAAAACTGCAAAAATGTACAGACCCCTGAATAGCTTCTGCCAATAGGTTGGCTTTTTTTATATTAAGCTTCCCAAACTCTAAATGCAATACCTAGAGACACTTATGAATACAAAGTTCTTCAAATATGTTCTTGCCAAGGAGCTCAAATAAAGTCTAATAAAAAAATAAGTACTAACTTTTAGTTATATGAGCTCTACTGAGTTACACATGTCATGATAAAGAAAGTAACAAACAGCTTTCACATGTATTTTATATTAGGCCAGGAAACATAAGAGAATTAAGACCATGGTTTGTTGAGGTGATCCTCAAGAATTCCTGAGGAAAAAAAACTGCTTTCCCTCTCTACTTCTTGAATTGCTTTACAGTTCTTTGATCTTCATTCCACAGTAACCACTAAGAACATTAGAATTGAATTATCCTTAAATTATGCATAATCTCCATTACAAAAAAATAAAACCAACTGCCTTCCAACTTCAAGCTCCCACTTAAAGTAACATACTGAGATTGCTAATTTCATTCTCATAAAATAATTCATAAAACATTCAGGAACACAAAGAGACTGCTGACACCTTCTGGCCACTTGACATTCTGTCCAAAAACCAGGAGAATTTCCAAGAAAACATCTTTTATATTTTCCCAGGCACTCAGGATCACATGAAGACTGAAGCTCTGCCGAGATTGCCATATGACAGGGCCTCCCTTGGTTCACCTTTCACCCACATCCATTCTCTGCTTTTCACAAAACATCCAAAACAAACAGAGATCACCTCTATGCCTGCTACGATTGGACCCAGATTTGGCTTAATTTATCTTTTCCTTTTAGCTTTCACTCTAGGTAGGAATCACTGCAACTGAATCCAACTCATGTTCAGAACAGAATCTACAGCAACAAATTCCTTTTGTATTGAATTAAAGAGTCAAACCTGCAGCTTTTGCTTCTTCTTCTTCTTCAGTTTAGTTTCCAATTCCAGCTCGTCCTTTTGGGCCACTTGTTGCTTCAGCTTTTTTCTTTTTTCTGCCTTCTTTTCTTTTTTTTCTGCGATCATTTTTGGCATTCTAAAATGCTGTTCTGTAACAGAAACCACCAAACTGCAATTAGAACCTTTTTGAATATTAAATGTCAGTCCCTAATACACAGTTAGACTATAATTACACTGGTATGGTAATTATTTGTGACTACCTAACTATGAAGTATATGTCTGCACTGAAATTTTGGAGGATGTTTGTGTTTCCTTTAGGAATACATTGTAGTTAAGGTACTGTAAAACTCAAATGCCAGTCTCCTGTAGGAATCTCCACACCTTTTAACCTCTGACTTGTGGACTATGCCTCAGTGAGCCTCCTGGCAGGAATTCACCAAAACTTAGGCTGTGCTTTCTGCAGGTTAGAACACACTATACTGAAATGTTTGATCAAATGTCTACCTCAGATAACACCATTATCTCAAAAT
Source organism: Muscicapa striata striata (assembly GCA_030060385.1). Classification (NCBI taxonomy): domain Eukaryota; kingdom Metazoa; phylum Chordata; class Aves; order Passeriformes; family Muscicapidae; genus Muscicapa; species Muscicapa striata. The sequence goes on along the minus strand of JAREIS010000126.1, from coordinate 5,605,479 downwards.
ACATTCACATGACTGCTAGTCTTCTCATTAACATGCATATTATTATATAGTAATACTATATTGTAATATTATAATTATGTACTTAATATTAACATATAATTAATATCTTGTGTACATTATATATTATAACATATAATTAATATATAATTAATAGTATATAGTTACTAATAATTATATTTAATATATTAATATATAATTAGCATAGTTATATAATTCTATAACAATATTATATTATAAAATAATGTATTAATATGCATATTATAATATGCTTTTGCACTCACAAGCAAAAAGTAATGCTATTTGATTATTAACCAGTTTCAAACCACTAGTTCTGGTTAAACTGCAAGTTCTTCTATTTTCGTATAGGTTAATGTGGTGAAGCTATGCTTGAAGAACTGTCTCATTCACTTTAATTCTAGACTTCAGGATGAAGGTGAACAGGAGTTGCAGACAACACTGCAACTGGTTCTGAAAACAGGTCTAGTTGTAATTCCGTGCTATTTCTTTGTGAGAACATCTGAATTAAGTCTCTTTCCCCAGTTGCCCCAACACTGTCACTTTCAGTGTAAGTTTCAGTGTGAGTTTCACTACACAGGCAAATGTTGGCTCAATCACAAACATTTACCTTGAAACACACATTGCGATATAAAACACGCCACAGACCCAGGTCGGGAGGTTCCCAAAACAGCAGAAGCTGCCAAAGGAGGGGGTTGGCACCTCAGTGACACCGGAGCCAGGCCTGGCACGTGTCGGGCACAGCCGTGCCCGGGACAGGAGCGCATTCCCACAGGCAGCCCCTGCTTCCCGCTCCCCTGCACAGGACCCGGCCCCGCTTCCCAACCGGGATTCGCTTCCCAACCCGCGACCCCAGCCCCGCATCCCAGCACAAACCCCCGGCTCGCCACAGCCCCCTCAGCCACCGCCGCGCATGTGGCCGGGCCGGGCCGGGCCGGGCCTCTCCGCCCCTCCCGCAGCTCTAGGCGGGCAGGGGACCCCCGGAGGAGCCGCCGCCACCCCGGAGGGACCCAGCGCTGCGTCCCCCGCCCGGCCCCACACGTACCTCCCGCAGCCGCCGTCCCGACACATTCAACTGAGCCCCACGCTTGGCGCCACCGCCCGCCCCCTGCTTCTCATTGGCTACAGGGGAGAATGGCGACATCTGGTTGGCTTCCGACCTGTCAATCACCTCGACGGCCAATAGGAATTCCCGCTCGGAGTTAAAGCGCCCACCAGGAACACGTGTGCCGCGGGACGCTCCGCCGGCTTTGGCGGCGCGGGTGACGTCATCTTTCCGCGCCGAGCTCCGCCTGTGGCCCCGCCCTTTCGTGTGGAGATTCCCAAAGTCGGGACCGAGCTGGGGCCTGGCCGGGATCCGCCCGTGCGCTCACACGGACCCTCCCGCACCCTGCCTGGGACCCCCGGGGCCTGGCCGGGATCCGCCCGTGCGCTCACACGGACCCTCCCGCACCCTGCCTGGGACCCCCGGGGCCTGGCAGGGACCCCCGGGGCCTGGCACTCCCGCCCCGCACTGCAGGACAGCCGCTGGGAGCCAGCCCGGCGCTCCCCACACGAGCCGCTGCGGACACACTGAGGTGCGGCTGTCTGGAGAACGGCTCTGATTCCTTTGATTCCGCTAATTCTTAAGGCTCCAAATCATAAAAGATCCTGAAGTCTGAGGCAGCATTACCCGTGTCCCGATGGGGTGTCATGGAACGCGTGGGAAGAGGCCAAGGGTGTGGTTTGACAGTTCGAGAAAACACCTCCCAGGACAATTTCCAGGAAGCAAATTGCTTTCCATGTTTTCATTTTCTATAAATACCCCATGCACAAACTTTTCCAAGACCTCCTGGTAATTTAAGGGCCAGAATTTTTACCACGTGCATACATAAATGACACATTATTTTCAGGACAAGGTGAAACAGGGTTGTTGTTTCCCTTTGCTGGATGTAGGAGCAGATGCTGCTGGCAAACAAGGCCCTGTACCATTCCAGGCACTGCTGGGAAGGGGCAATCTCTGCTTTCCTCCTCTTCCACCTCCTCCTTACACCGAGGTGCCTTCCTGTCCCCCAGCCATCACTGCTGGGCTGGGAGAGCCTCTCTCCCTGATCCATGTCCTCACACCATGGTCAGAACCTGGAATCCCCTTCCCAAAGCACTGCTGGGGTCCATGGCACCATTTGGGAATGGGTGGCCAGTTAGAAATTCTATACAAAAAATATAAAATGTATATAAAACACAGGAATATGCTAGGGCTGAGTTAGGGTTGTTGGCACTCAGGGGATAATCAGAGGGTGGTGGTACCTAAAACTAAAGTAATTCAAGCTTTTGCTCCAGTGTGGATAGGTAGAGAATGTTTTCTATGTTTAGGCTTCCTAAAATAAAGACTGTGTTATTGCATATCCTATTGTGACATCCTGTGGTTAAACACAGTACTACAGATACTGTCAAATCACAGTCTTGGCTGCATGATTGTAAAAAATTAGACTATGTGATCAGTGTAACTCATATCTATATTACACATTCAGTTTGGCCAACTAGCATTGATCTCCAAAAACTTCTCCAGGATGAGAAATCACACTGGGCCAAACATTAGTATGGGATAGCACCAATTCTTGTTCTGTGCTGGACAGAAATTACATCTGTCCTTTCTTAGGAAAGGCCTGTGGCTCAAGGCATTGATTATTTACATGCTGTCCCTGTGAAGGACCAAAATCCACATTTCCTCCTCAGGCAGCATTCCCACTCCAAAGATCAAACTGCTCAAAGAGAAGAGACACAACAGTCTTTGCACACCTGCAGCACCCCCAAGGCTGTACAAAGCACATGCACTAACTGCACTGCTGCTCCCATCTCTGACAGTATCAGCAAAGATGATATTTCCCAGGTCAGGGAACTCAGCATCTGCTCTACAAAGCGCTTCTCCTCCCACCTCAGCAGCGTTGCAGGGGATTGAAGGGGCTGCAATTACCCTCCAGTTAGTCCTAAACCAACACTGCAGCCCAGAAGCACCAGCATGCAGAGGAATGGCTCCAATGACACATGAAATTGAGGTCTTGACCCCATGACACCATCAGAAAGCCTTGGCATTTTTCTCACAATTAGCTGGATGAGAGGTCTACTTAGATCCCATCTGGGGAATTAGCATTGTTCATTAACAGCACATTTCCATTTCATCAACCTATAATATTTCAGGCCTCAAGCTAAGCAGCTGGATACTCATGCAGTTTTAAAGAGCCCAGAGAGCTGATCAGGATAATAGATGGAGCATTATCTGCTATGACTTCACTTGTTTAAGCTTTTCAGGCAGACAGCAAGAGCAGCCTCCCTAAACAACACTCTATTTTGGCCTTATTCTCATTACACAAGACATGTTACTTTCTCTGCCTTCTTTTTCTCCCTGAAACGACAAAATATATCCCTGCAAATCTAGATTTTTGTCTAAGGGACAATAAATGATGAAGAATTATACTGCACATGCCTCTGTGAGTACTAGCCTTCAGACAGGACCTGTAAAAAAGATGGTTTGGCTTTTATTTATAAATGTCTTCCAATGACATTCAGAAACCAATAGAAAGCTTCACATTGATGTTGTTTGTCATGCAGAGCTAGAACATTTCCAAAAGGATTGAGACATATGACAGTAGCTTGCATTTCAGATTTTCATTTTGGGAGATTCCTAGTTCAGGCATGGCATGACCTAAGCAAATCTAGCTGTGTTTCATACCAACTTTAATCTACTACCTACCACCATCATCTCACTCCCTACATCAAATTTTTCATAAAAAAGTTCTTATTCCAAATATAGGAACAAATAAAGTTGGCTTGGAAAGGGTAACAGTTTATTGAATGCATACAAAATTACAATACAAAAATAAGTTAATTGCATAGAAATTTAAAGAGAGAGAGAAAACATTAACTTTATTTTAAAGGTTTGATCCAGATGTGAAGAGCCTCTACTATCTGCACCTGAAAGACATAAGAATGCACGGTAAGGGTTACACAACTGGAACTTGCAGTCACATGGAGCTACAACATGCCAGGGAAGGGCTTGGGCCATTTATTTTCATTCAGGTGCTTGCTGTGACAAACTGTTTTTCTAGAACTTGGCCAAACCTCTCACTGAACAGGTGAGAGACCAACCTGCAGATACAATTTGATGTCCTAACGCTTGTGTTTACGGGGCCACTTTAATCACTACATTATAGAGAAGAGATTTACCTGTGCTGTCAGAACCCCTCTACTGCACTCCCAACACCATTTACAGGTCAGCTACCAACTCTAGAGCAGTCAGAGGTGTGACAGTGGCACTGCTACACCGTGTGCACACCAGCCTAGTTTTAGCTTGTCTTTTCTCCCCGTGCAGCTGATACCTGTTGTGCTGACGATTCCCATTAGATGGCACTCCAGTTGCTGCTGGGGACTTGAAGGTGGGATGAGCTGCTCTCATCAGAGCTGCATATCTACAAACAAACACAACCAGGCTCAGCACCTATGCACTCTGCATTTTCACTCTTCCATTCAGTTTAATCATCTGCATCTGTCACACAAATCTCACAGTCCTATTGCACAGAACAGTCAAGCTATGTCTGCCTGCAAGAGACAGATTTTTTTATTAATATTAAGTTCAAACTTGGCTTGTCAGGGTATTGATTATTCCTGGTTACTTCAAAGTGCTAGGCAGAGCTTTAGGATTCTAGTGTGTGGACCCAGACCCAAAAGGGTGCTTGAGTTGGCCAATGCCTGCTCTCACTTGCAAGATACTGACACAGGTAAGCTTGAAAATTCAGGAAAGCATTTGACAAGTTTTTTATCTTGGCTCAGAAATTAAGGCTGACATTTCAGAAATTCAGCCTGAGATTCAAGAGAAAATCATGGCTATTTTATTGACATGAGTACTAGTTTCCAGAATTCCCTGTGTGTCCAAGCTCCCCACCAGCCCTTGATACCAGCCCTGAGATCTCTCTTGAGCTGAAGTGTCACAAGTACAACTCACCCTGCCTTGGAGATGGGCTGGCTGCTCCCTTTGCAGTCGTGATCCAGAGGATGCCGATGTTTTATGCAGAAGCTGCCACCACACTGTTCACAAACCAACTTCATCATCTCTTTCCTTTTGCAGCCTGGCTTTACACATTTGTTTGTGAAAATCTGAGTAAGAGAGGACAGGAAGTTGACAATGTTTGCTTTCTGTGAGCCATGACCAAGCTGAGGCACAAATGTTCAAGCAGCCTTAGAGCCAAGATGAAACAGAGCAAGTTTCTACACATTCTTCTGTTAGAAGGTCCAACTTCACCAGCATTAGGAAGGCAGCTTAGACTACAACAGCAGTTTTCTTACCTTCTGCTGTGCTGGATTGTATTTGCAGTCCTTATCTATGTGGGCTCCAACCACAATATCTGGGATTTCTCCCTTCTGCACTGGGATAGGTGTGTGACAGAGGGGACACACTGGGACCTGCACATTCTAAGAACATACAACACAGATCAGGATCAGCATCACAGCATTAAAGAATTGGTTAGATCTAAATAGACCTTTAAGATAATCAAGTCTAACCATTACAAGTCCAGCCCTATTTTTGTGTCCTTCTCCTTCTCTTACCCATAGATAATAGAATTATATTCCTAAATGTTTCATGTTCCCATTTGCTGATGCTTTTAAAGATACACTTCACAACACTAACTGAAAATCACCATCCAGAAACCACACAGACATGCTTTGCCAAAACAATTTGTAGCAACATATTTGGTAAGTTGACTTTAAATATCCTTTTGGCTTATCTGGAATTACAGCCTTTGAATACTTCAAAGCCCAAGTATAGGCCAGAGATCAAAGTTTGGACCCACTTGTTCTATTTATTTCTTCTGTAGTTTCATGTTTGTTGTTCTTCAGCTTACAGGACTTGGACTGTAGAAAATGTTAGACCACAATACATTACTTGAAATATAAAGCACTCCTCTCTGGGAAGATGCACTGTAAGTGAAAAAAACTAGGATATAGTGGTTCTGACCTCTGGAATGCCATGTTTCTATATATTTGAAATCCAAATGTATCATTAACTTGCATCTTGAGGTTCTCCCTTCCACTTTTATTGAAACCAGAGCAGCCCTTATAAATGACTTGGCAATTCTGCAGGGTGAATTATGATTCACATCATACAGAACTCACTTTCTTGTAGGCAGAGCTGCACTTGTGGTCGTCATAACGGATGTGATCTTTACAGAAGACTTCCCCACATGCGTCGCATTTTAGAGGAAGGAAATCTGGGAGAAGGAAAAAAAAAAACATTTTTATGGAACAAAGCTAATAACTCAAAGGGTACTCCCAAAATAAAATAAATTCTAAAGCGGTTTTTGTCAAGTCACAATCCAATGATCACTCTTCACAAATATTAAAACTAAAAGAGCAAGAGTGGTAAGTTTTCCTCTTTTTACCTGCAGTGTAAGACAAACACAAGCCATAAGCACCTCAGGAGCTCCTCAAAAGCAGGAACCTTAGCGAGCAACTATTCAAGAACTAAAAGCTGAAGTACAAACACAAAGCCTGGTTTAAAAAAAAATAATAATTTGAAAAGCCATCCCTTAGCAACTTAACACGGACAGGAACAACAGCTATCAGTCTTTCCCTAGACTGCTGAGGAGGGACTAGAGCAGGAGCAGCGGGCAGCCTCGGGGGACAGGAGCGCTCCAGCCCGTACGAGCGCACCGGGGCGGGGGTTCGGAGCCAGCCCGCACTTACCCAGCTGTTTGCAGGAGCGCTCGGAGCAGTGCTCGCCCAGCCACGGCAGCTCCATGGCACGGCGGCCGCTCTCCGCGGGGACAGCCACAAAATCCCAAATCCCAGCACAGCCGCGGCCCCCGCGCCTTTATGGGCGCCCGGTGCTGACTCAGCGCAGCCACGTACTTAGTCATGCTCCCGCCGCGCCGTGACGTCACGGCCGCCAGAGCCAATGGCGCGGCCCCGCGTGCGCGGTCAGTGGGAGGGGGCCAATGGGAGGCCGGGGGGCGGTTGAGTCACGGCCGGGGGCGGGGCCTGGGAATGGGAATGAGGATAAGGATGGAAATAGGAATAAAGGTAGAGATAGGCACTGGGTGAGAAAAAACCTGGGGCAACAGGGCAAGGGTGATGCCTTTAGTTTAACTTTCATATTTCCCAGATTTTGCACTGCGTTATTGTGTGACTCTGAACTTCATATAAAGTGTTAGCAAGTTCTCTTCACAGCTTAGTTAGGCAAAACAATCCTTTTCCAGCCTGAGAACCACGGACACCATTGCAGCTTCAGGCCCAAAAAGGGTAAACAACAGCAAACTCAGGAGACAATCTGGGAAGATAGGACTGCATAGCCTGGAGCTGTCATTGGACAATTAACCCAATATGTAAACAGACCAAAAGTAATAAAAGTGTGAAAACTCATCACTTGGAGTCTGTCTTGGGTCCATCTTGAGTCCACCTTGGATGGAGCCACAGCCAGGCTCTTGAACTGCCCAAGGTGAATCCTCTGAAGGCCTTTCTATAAATCCCTACTTTATTCCTTTAACACTGTCTATCCTCTGCTCTAGGGGTAGCCTCTTCAGGCATCAAGGGCGTGGAGATGAGTTCAGGATGGAGGTGGTGGGTTGGTAATGGAGACAAGGGCTCTCCAGCTTCCCCAGGGAATCACATCCACACCACATGAGCATTCCTGCTGCTGTGCATTCCCTGTGGTGCAGGAACCCAAAGGGATGAGAGGGCAGGGCTGTTATGGCCATGGGACACATGTGGGACAATGACACGGTAAAGCCCATGTCAGACTGAGATCCCTGGCGTGCCTCAGCCCTTTGCCAAAGTGCCATTGGTATTTTGGTTCTTCATCATGGCTTCAGCTGCTGCAGCATCCCTCTTGTGGGATTGTGATGCTTAAATTGTATTACTTCCAAACTTCAAAAATAAACCCAGAGAGCTGGTCTCACTTTGACAAGGTACTTGAGATCAAGGTGTCATTTAGAAACGTTGGTCTTTGGAGGTGTGTCACAATTCTGGCTCCATATGGAGCAGAGGAGGACTAATGATTTCATGACATTTGCTACAGGATTGAGAAATGACAAAGTGTTTTTCTGCCCCTGCTCTCCCCGGAAAACACCTGACTCTGCTGTAGTGCATGACTCAGATGCAGAGTGGGGCCATGAGGTCAAAGGGGAGCTTTGGGATTGCATGTGCTGGCTGCCTGCACAGGCCACTTTGTGCTGTTGAGCTCCAGGAGTGGCATGTGCCACTCCTCTACCTTCCACGTCACTCACTGATGTGACACTCATGTGACTGCTGCTGTGGGTGCCAGCTAACAGCCAACCCACTTGGAGCACTGCCCCACAGCTCAGTCCTGCTGGATTAAATTATATTATGTCATCATCCAGACACTCTTCCCATCCCTCAATTAATTTTCTCTCCCGAACCCATAAAATTACCAAATCTCCTCACATAAAACCTTACTCCACAGAGCAGCTGTGCTTCCAGAGCATTGATTCTGCCACAGATCTTTGGTTTGTGAAGGGTAAACTCTGACTTCACCTCCTCCACTGTGGTGTTTGCTACGTGGGGTCTTCTGGGACAGCTGTGCCACATCCATGCTGGGAACACTCAAAACCCACCCTGAGATACCCAGAGTATGGCACTCTCCCCCGTTTCTTTTGTTCTTCTGACTTGGTTGGGTCTGGCAGTTTGGGACAGGTGAATTTTAAAACTGAAGAGGAAACAGCAAAAATTATCCAAACACAAATAGTAAGAGAAAATCAAGTTATCCAAGGTACTTCAAGAGCTTGGCTCTGTTATGCATCAGCTTCCTTGTAGGATTTATACAACTCAAAAACTTGGGAGGTACAAAAAAACCCACATGTCCTGCTGAGCTTGATCTCCCCAGAAAGGCTTGCCAAAAACCAGTGGGGTGAGCTAAGCAGAGAGGAAGAGGTTGGTGTCTTCCCTGGCTGGCTGAGAGTTCCCTGCAGACTGGAGAGCTGCTGCCAAAGGGATCATGTTTTATGGTGGAGAAGGGAGGAGTTTGCTTATGGATAACAACAGAAATGGCTCTGTGCAGATTAGACACTCTTAAGGAAGACTGTAAATCCCGAGTCTGGAAACCCACCTAGTGCAGGCAGCCGTCTTAATAGGAACGAGGATTAGAAATTAGCTGAGGTCTTTAGTGATATTTTTAGAAGGTTGCTCCTGACAGGTTAGGCTGCTGAGAACCAGAGGAAAGTGCCAAACCCTGTATTACTTGGGAAAGGATCACACAGTGCAGTGTGTGATTAGAGGCTGGCTAGCTTAGCGACAAAGGGGCCAGGTGGGTTAGGGCTGATTTGGGAGGAATTAGCAAGGGAAATTGCTTGAGAAGCAGAATTTGATTAGGGGCAGCCAACATGGATTTGTGAAAGGAAAGCTATGTGTAACTAACTTGCTGGAGTCTGGGGGAGGCACCATTCCCTGGCAGCCTGTGGAGTGTTAGTTTTATATAACTGATCTGCCTGTCCCCTTTGCCACCAGGATGGTGACACTGGGTAGGATGGATATCAATCACCTCCCTCCCTTGCATCTGCATGGACTCTCTGCCTCCTCTTTCCCCATCCATCCCTTCTACTTCCTTTCTAGTTTTTATGGGAGGAGGCTTACTGCTTTTCCCCATGTCCCATGCTCTTCTCTTTGTCTTTTCCTTCCTCTCCCTCTAGTCCATGTTGGGATATTAAACATCACTATCCACCCCACACCAGCATCATCTGCCTTAGGACCCACATTGCATCCTAAAGGGGGGATAAAACTCTTCAGAAGGAGACATTAATGGGAGAGCAGGGGAACAACAGTCCAACATCACTGCCAGCTACAGGGATGTGTTTCCATCCTGTCTCTCAGGGAGGGTCTGTTCTCTTTCCAACCTGGATTATGACAGCACAGCACAGAGATGCCCATGGCCAAGACAGCCAGGTCTATCCACCTCCTCTCTGCCTTGTGTGCCCCAAACTCCTCCCAACACCATCCAGAAGACACAGATGAGTCCCCTGTCCCTGGTGTCCCCAAGGCCACCTCGTTGCCTGCAGTCCTCCTGCACCAGCATCCTGCTTGTTGCTCCAGCTGCAGAGCCACTGCTGTGGCATTAACATTTGGGTGACTCCAGCTCTCATTTGCCTTTTCCAGGTCTCTAAACTCCAACCTCAATGTCCTGCTTTTCAGCTCATAATTTTGTACCAGGCTCTTAAAACTGGATTTTATTTTTATTGCAGTGACCCTGTGGTGCTGCCAGATTCCTCTGTGGAGGAGACATGACATCTCCATTACACAGCTCAGATAAGTGTCTTAAAGAGACCACACACAAAGGAACCTAATGGTACCTATTTTTATTAGGTTTATTACAGGAGGGGAAGGAAAGCAGTCCAACCTCCCCACAGGATACTCCTTTAACAGCAGCAGACAGAGAGGAGAGATCTGTGGAGGCGGATCAGTTTTCCAAGAATATTAGCTACTGCTGCTCTAAAATTAGAGTCTAGGGAGAGCAGACAGGTTGACATAATTGAAAGGGCTGTCTTATGGGATGACATAGTTAAACGAGTCCATGATCAGCTTTAGAGTGACAGCTCAGCGACTTCTTCTAATCCTCAAAGGAGCACTGAGTTGCAAGGCTGTGATTTAACTAGTCCTGGATCTTATCTTGTGATGATGTCAATATTATTAGAACCCACTTCTAAAGAGATGCCTCCAAAACCACTGTACATGAACTGACTGGCGTTGCAGGCACGATTCTCCTGCAGCTTCACCCTGCAAAGCCCATGGTGAACAAACACTCCTCTGCTGCCCTTCTTACTTACCTGCCTCTGTCCCCGTGGGCTGGGCTACAGGGGCAGGCCCAGAAACAGGATTAAGAACCTCATTTCAGGATGGAGCTGAAAAATGTCCTTCAGCTGCCCATTTTATTCAACATAATTTAATAGCAAACACCAACTAACAAAGTTAGAGGTGAAATATAATCGCAGGAACCCCATAAAAAGTAACCTAATCTGTAAGATAAATAGACAACACTTTAGCCTGGGGAGATAGCAAATAAAAGAGAAATATGAGCAGAGCCACTCTCAATTCATAACTAACTTTAAAGAGAAATAATGAAGATGAGTTCTCCAACTTTTAATGCCCTAAGATTCTTCTCCACAAAAAAAAAAAAAAAAAAAAAAATAAAGAGCATTTTTAATGTTTTCCTCACACATTGTATGTCCCCTGCCAAATGTCCTGGATCATTCCCACATGAGGAGGCATCCATCAGAAAGGGAAATTATGTGGAAAACCCTACTGCAATTCCAGGTGGAGCAGGGACACCAGGGATGGAGTTTTTCATGCTGGTGGAGCCTCTTGGTTGCTTTTGGTGGCCACCTGCCCCTGCCTTGCTTCGGGTGCACCACTCAGAGCACCCACTGCCTTCATGGTGGCATTATCTGACATTTATTATTTTAAGGGGTTTTAGCTTTTTTTTTTTTTTTTTTTTTTTTTTTTTGTCAGTGCCTACTTTAACTTCAAAGGCTGGGATTTTCCAAGCAGCCTACTGCATTTAGGCACCTAAATCCCATTGAGTTTCAAGTGTGTATCAGCCCTTAGGCTCCTTGGAAAATCCTTGCTAAGTGCCTAAGGGCTCATCGGCAGCCCCTGTTCTGCTGCTGGATTTACAGGGATACCATTGTACCAGCAGGAGCTCACCTCTTCAGTAGAACAGCCTTTTGTTTGAAAACCTCTTCCTAAATTATGAAATAAACTAGGAAGGACCACCTCTGATGGCTAATTTTTGGTGATATATGCCTGTAAAGAATATAATCTCCTTGGGTTATACAAAAAACTCTTTGACTTCAGCTGAACTTCAGAGACAAAATGCTCCTAGTTCCAGCTCTTGGCCCCCAGGGGAAAATCTCATATTTGGTGTTTTAGAGGTAACCCCCACGGTATCTACGACTGACTATGATACCTACTCTATCTCCAATCTGCTTTTAGAGCATCCAGGAAAAATCTGTACAGGAGGAACAAAAAATCAGGAGGATTAATCCATTTGCTTTGCTGTTTGGGAATGCCCCAACCCAAAAGGAAAGGGCACAGAGAGCAGTCAAGCTGGCAGTGGGACCTCTGAAAAGGCTGTCTCAAAGGGAAGGAATAATTCCAACAGCCTTTCTAACAGTAGAGGGAAAATAAATCCCTTATCAGGTGATTTCTGGTCACTGATCAAACTCTAATGTCTTGCCTAGCAGAAAAAGATTTGGGATCTCCATGGCAGATTTCCTGGAATAACAGTTGTCTTTTTGTTGGGTCCATACTGCAAACAGCATGACAGAACCCAGTCCAGCACTAGTGAGCCCCAAATTTCCTAGGCACTACCACAATAGCATCAATTAACAAGGGAAGTTAGACCCCAAATGCTCCTTATTCATTGTATTGCTGATTCTGAATTAGTGTCTCAATAAAAGCCAAGACTCTATTCCATAAGTATTTCAGCTGGTGATGGTTCAGTAACAGTGACAAACCTCAGCATTATCTTTAATATTCTTATTTTTATCTAGATAAATGAAACCATCTTTCTTCCTGTTTTATAGCACTATATAAGAACAAAACCTGATCTCTCACAAGTGGGTTTTGGTTTATGCTGTCAGCACAGAATGGAACCAAACCCATTTTTGGTACAGATGAGTGGGTCTTCTGCAGGTCAGCAGGGGAGGATGGGCAGGGGGCTCCTGGCAGAGCTTGGGAGCCAAAAGGAAATGGACAGATGCAGGGGGAATAGCAGGACAGGGGAGAAGGACCCCTTAGCTCATGAATCCCATAGTGGCAGACAGCCCTTAGGAAATCATCTCCAAAAGTGATGACTCTGATTTGGGTCACACCCACTCTGCAGACAATACTGGGACTAGGGGATAGGACAAGAATTTTGGCTTTTCTGCTGTTTTTCCCGCACCCATCCATCCCAACCACTCATTTACTGGTGGCCTTTACCACCCTGGGAGCCCCCGCAAGGTGATGCTCCCGGTGGGAAGGTGTCCGTGCCACAAGGACAGGGACGTGTGACACTGGGAGCCGCGTGCCACGAGGTGGCACCATGTCCCTGCTAACCCGCACAGGGTCACCTCTGCTCACCTGGCCGACCGCTGGAATCCTCCCTCTGACATTTTGGGGCGATGCCTTAAGATCCGGGTTTTCTGTTCTGCTTGGGTATGCCTTCTGTTGTGCTTTAAGGTCATAAAGGCGAAATAGTCCCATTCCAGCTATGGATTCAAGGACAGTTTTTTCAGACTCCAGGTCCTAAGTATAAAAAATGTGAGAAGAGGAGAGTGGGCCAGCTAGGAGAAGAGGAGGATGACACCTTACAATTTGGGACTATTAATTGGATGGTTGACTCCTGTATGCAAATGGACTGAAGTCTATAAAAATGTGAAATCATGTGACCAAGCCCTCTTTTACTTCCATTTTGGAACCACTCAGGCAGGGCAGGGGCCACACTGTGACACTGGTACTGCCAGGGTGTGGCCTTTGAAGGCCTTTCAATAAATACCCATTTTATTTCTCCTAAAGGCAACAGGGGGGTCGTAATATGTGGGCAGCCCTCCTTTCTCTAAGTCCCAGCTGAAGAAGGAGGTGGAACATGGAACAGGGCTGAAACACTCACCTGTGAGAGCCCCCTGGTCACCCAACAGTGCAGGCACAAGGTTTGCAGAGTTGTGGTGCCACCTCCCACTGGCTGCAGCTGCCTTTGGGGGGTCCTGGGCTCCTGTTCCTGCTGGCACAGCCGTTTGTTGGCACTGGGAGAGATGTGAGTGTCACAATGGATGGTGTGTCTGCTCTGCTGGTGTGCACTGGCTGTGCCCCCACCACCCAGGGATCTGCAGGCAGGAGAGCTCATTTCTCACACACAGCTTGGTCATCAAATCATAGAATTTTTTGGGTTGGCAAAGACCTTTAAGCTCGTCAGGTCCAACCATGAAGCCAGCACTAAGCCATGTCTATAAGCCAGTGAGAAAGGGAAAGCCGTGCACCAGTGTATTTTCCTTGAAATATCAAATATTTAGTATTATTGTGACATGCCAGGAGGGATTCAGGTGAGCCTATATCCCTGAGGAACTTTAAACTCTGTGCCTTGGCATATTCAGATCACCTCCATCTTAGAAGCACCAGTGCAGCCCCAAACCCAAAGAACTTTCCCAGCACCTGGTTAGTGCCTTGATTAGGCTCCTGAGTGCTTCAATGCTGATTTTCCTCAGTCTAACCCAGTTCTTGGGGTGCAAAGCCCTGCAGTTTAATGCTCTGTTCATCTCAGGAGGTTCACCCCCATGACCTGTCTGCCCCTCCACACTGCCCTGAGCTCTGCTGACACAAACCTAGTGCTGCCATCTGTGGGGCTGACTGCTCAGGTGCTCCACTGAAAACAAGTGACTGCTGCACCCAGGTCTGCTTCAGTGCAGGAAACACAAGTGCAAACCACAGGGACATATTAAATGAAAATTCCCCAATGGATGAGGGGGTTTTGTACTTGCTGAGAAGGCTCCAACAGCTCCTTCTGCTCTTGCTTTAGAGCATGGAGCAACCAGCCAAAAAACCCTGTGCTCCTTTTGGAAGAGGAAGCAGAGGGAACAGCCCAAAGGGAGCTCTCCTGCCTGGGTTCACTGTCCCTGGCAGTGTGCTCAGAACAGTAATAGAGCCTGGAAATACCTGCATTATTCCTGACACAATGCTTTGCTGCTGAACAATACCTGTGCCAATTCAATTTATTCAAACAAGTTCCTTGGGAAGACAGCAAAGCAAATCCAGGTGGCAATTACCGAATTCAGACTCTGCCCTGAACTCAGGGAAACAAAGGGGCAAGATATAAGAGAAATAGCAAGTTCTGCTGGAAATCCCACAACAGCAGAATCCTAAGAGCTTTTAATCATGTGCTTGCTGGTATTCAGCTGAAAAACCCCTGTGTCATTCAGCAAGGAGACAGAGCAGTGTTGCAATTGCTCTGCTGTAGCACTTAGCACTTTGGAATATCTCTGCTATGAAAATTAAACACTGATTTGTTTTCTTTTGAAAGCCCAGCAGTACTTGGGCTCCACGGCCCGTTGCAGTGACATGTCATTGAAGAACAAGTGCATTCAGGAGCTCCCAGGACTGACAGTGCTGCCAGTCCCGCTGTGTTGCACACTGTCAGGCAGGGTGGAGGCTGCCTGCAGGCTCAGATGAACCATCAAACCGACTCAGAGCTTGCTTAAACAGCTTCAGCCTTGTGCTGAGCCTCATCACATCCCAGTCCCCCAGAACATCAGCAGCCCATAGCCCATAGCCCAAGGCTGGTCCCTGTGTCCAGGATACAGCTCCAGGAACAGCCTCTGGATGGCTGGAGGGAGAGAAAAACCTGCCAGGAGCCTCCACTTTGCCTCTGGGTGTGCAAGAAGGAAGCTTCTGTTGCAGACACACAACCATGGAAAATTTCCTCTTGCCAAACCCTGCAAACCACACACATCACCTTCCTACACCCCATTCACAACTGGGGCTGAGCCCCCGGGTCATGCTTTGTCTCCCCATCCCACTCCATCCCTCACAGCCAGCTCCAGGGCAGCTGTAGCTGCTCTCCCAGGAAAGCAGTTCCACCAGGGATGAATTTGGCCCCAGATGTAGAATTAGGTTAAGCCAAAAGGTGGCAGCATCTTATTCAGTATCGATTTTGCATGAATATTTCTTCTATTAGCCATTTTTCTTTCTAATCATAGAATGTAAGTTTGTAAATTACAGAGGTGGGGAGCAAATGTATTGCAACCTCTGGCAAATTGATATTTTTGCAGCAGCTGTAAACTTTTTCTGATGACAGATAATTGAAGGGAGCAAGCGTCAGATAAAATTCATAAAGATTTGGACCTACTGGAACAAGACAAATGATATTTAATGTTCAGAGTTATAAAGTAATTACCCTGGGCTCCAATATAATAAATAAAGACACAGTAAATGGAGTTTGGCTGACCAGGTGCCTTGGAGGTAGCACTGTAGCAGCAGGGGGGATGGAGAGGTGAAAACTCCCTCAGCACAAGGGAGTGCCTCAGGTTGGTGTCTCCCCCAGAAATGCCCTTTCTCAGGGGAAGAGAGGAGGAAGGAGCTGCCTCCCATACCTGCAGCAGAGCCCTGCATCCCCATCCCCAGATGCTGGGGGCTCAGGGAGCTGTCATCACCCACAGCCCTTCTGCATTTCCAAAGGCAAAGGAGCATTTAGGTACCCAGCTTCATCCAACCCTCTCAGGAGAAGCCTGGTACAGGTTCTCCTGCAAACCCACAGCCTCCCATTCTCCCACTCCAGACAGCAGACATCAGTCTCTTCCCTCAGCACCCAGGAGAGCAGCTAGCAGCTTAAAATGAGGAGGGTGACCTTCTCCCTGAGGTGGTCACTGCCCTTTACCCAGGGGAAACTGAGCCTGGGGTGATGGGCATCCCAGCCAGAGCCTGATGTCCTTCCCATGCAACAGCAGCAACCTCAGAGGGACATCACAGAGTGACTGCAACACCCAAAACCAGAAGAAACTGGCCCTTACCCAGCTGCAACTCCATTTCTACCAGGTGGGAAAGACCAGGAGATCCTTCTCTTATAGTGAGGAACCACCTTGTCTTCCCTTTTATAGCCCTGCCTCAGTCAGCCCTGTGATGGACCCTTCACCTGGCAGGGTATCTTCATTGCATGTAACACCTCACTGTGCTGGGCACATCCAGACCTCACACACAAGAAACAACAACAACAACAAAAAAGTGGCATAGCCATATCCTACTCTTTTTTTTTTTTTTTTTTTTCTCAAGGCAGGATATCAGTGCAAGCTCCCCTGGCAAAATAAGTGCATCACTAAAACTCTTTTAATGCAGGCAGCATCAGTGGCTGCTTGGCAGCACATGCCAAGTGCCCTGATGGTCAGGAAGAAAACCTGCTCAAGCACACGCCGAGCTGGGAGGTCCCAACCCAGCCCTTCTTCAGGGCTCCTCAAACACCATCTCTGAGCAGCTGCTGGCAAACCACAAGCCAACAACAGGCCTTGTTTCTGCTCCACCACCAGTTTCTCTACTGCTAATGTGCCTCTGCCCCTTTGAAGAAGTTGCTTAGAAATTCAGCAGCAATTATGCAAGCTTTAGTATTAAAAAATGCACGTGGATCTGAAAGCAAATATGAAGCTGCTGCTGCTGTAACGCTAGCTTTAAGCTGTCTGCAGTCCCTAGAAATTCTCAGTGGGATGTTTGAGAAGGATGTATATGTGTTGACAACATTAAATGATCCATGGCTCAAGGACAGAATTGAAACCATACATCTACTTCATACAGGCACTGATCACTGGGAGAGTGTTTTTCTTAAACTAACCACGGAAGGCCAGGCCCCTCGTCCTGCCCAGAAAAGCAGGGGTGGCTCGGGGAACAGAAGATGCACACACACTCCCACCACATCCCTGTGTGTGACACAGCTCCAGTGGAAAGGGAGAGACACATGGACGCCATCAGCAGGAGAAATGTTATTGTGGCTGCAGCATCTTTGGGGGAAATGGAGCATGTCCCTCCAGTGCATCACCCTCTTCTCGTCACCTCCCAAGGAGGCAGCGCCGCTCGCACACGGCCGCACAACGTCTGGCCAGGAGGGGAGGGATGTGTGGCATCCACCGGGGTGAAGATTGGCCTGTGCTGCAGCACGAGCCCCAGAGCACAGCCTGGGATGCCCCTGTGCCACCCTGGCCCTGCAGCAAGAGCAGAGCCCCCAGCAGTGAGTGCTGAAAGCTCTCGGAAGCTGGAGCCTCTCCTCGGCATGAAATTCTCAAGGACAAGGAAAAACTGGCAGACAACAGGGAGGATTAGGTGGTTCCCCAAGGAACACAAGAAACGCTGCAAGATTGTGTTGTTGCCCGTTTCAGTGGGGTGATTAGGCAGTATTTGAGGCTGGGAGGATGATTTCTATTAGGCAATTTTGCGAGCCTTAGCCCAGCTATTAACAGCAGGAGGTGGGAAGTCGTGTTTGCCTGGATGCAACAAAACCAGACTCCTCCAGACTGCAGTGCCCAAAATCCAGCCTGCCATGGCCAGCACCCTGCCCCAGTGAAGCACTCTCCTTACTCTCCCTCCTAAAGCTGGTTGCTGGTTTTTTCTGGTTCTTGCTGCTTTGTAGCACACTGCTGTGAGCTGCTTGGGGAAAACCTCCCTCCCTGGCTCTCCTGCTACTCCAGCCTCATCTCCCTAGTCCCTGACTCAGGTACTGGTTTCCATCATTTCAACTATTACCAAACTAAAGGGTATTTCTTTGCTCCCTTGTTTATGCAGAATGTTTATTTAATAGGCTGGCCAGCTTCAATTAGGTCTGTGATTACTCACAGATGACAGCTCCAGAATAACAATATTTACTCCCAAACTCCTTCTCCAAGTATAACCTGCAATATATTTAAGGAGAAAGTATGAAACCATTAATGTTGAAATAGCTTTACCTATGGGAGTGAAGTTTCTCTAACAGCTGGTAACTGGGTAAAAATGTCCTGGGATTATCAGCCCCCTTCACCCACATGTTTGGTCACCCTACTGAAAACCTCACATGGCTGAGTTGTCCAGATGTCTCTGCCTTGTTGCTGACATGTGGAACTCCTTGCTATAGGATCTGTATTGTCTAAAATAAAGTTTGATATCTTTAAGTGCACTTCCATTTCTTCATGAAGCATCAGGGCTGGTGGCTGGAAGTGAAATGCAGCATCTTTGGGTCAGATGTGCCCCTAAGATGCTTGGGGTGCATTGGCAGGAAGGTGTGTCTCAAAAGGAATGTCCAAAGCTGTAGTCTCAGTATGGTTTTACTTCTCAGGAAATGCCAATGAGAATTCCTGGTCTCCATGGCTCTGGAAATTGCATTTTCAGAGCCCAGAGTCTATGTCTTTCTAAGAGGCCCTGCCTGGCTGCCCCTACAATTTTGGTACCCAAGCCTTTAGCTGGATGAGAGTTAGAGTCCTCAGGAGTGGGGAGAGGGGGCTCTGGGGTGGCTCAGAGGCAGAGGATGGGTGTCCCCCATCCCACCACCCACTGTCCATCTAAGGGGGCTGGACTGGCTGTGCAAAGCAGTCCCAAGGAGAGCCCTGCCTCTCCTGTAGTATCTTATAGCAAAAACAGCTTCCATACATCCCCATGGGTTAATCAGCTGCTTGGAGCCTAATTAGTGCCAAATGCTCTTATCAAGAAGACACAGCTGGGCGCAAAGCCAGGCACAGCAATGGCTGGGATGTCCACACCCTGCCCAGGACACAGCCTGGTCCTTCCCTGAGCCCTCCAGACCAGTGGTGATGACCCCAGTCTGGCCATCACCCTGGAGAGGGAATTGGCAGCAGAGGTTTAGGAGGGATAGGAAATTTCCTGGCTTTAATTCACTGAACTCTTTTGTTTCAACCACATTTAATATCTTAGAAATTACGAGTCACAGGGACCTGGGTGAGAAGGAGAAGGCGTGATCTGTGAGGCCAATTAAGAGGCCGATGGCACATAGTGAAACGGGAGCCCCTCGGGGGAGGCCAAGGTTACATAAATAAGTGTGTGAAGGAGCTGCACTGAATCTGCAGACACTCAGCCACTAGTGATGCCCCTTTGAATCTGGGAAAATTAAATATAAATAATAAATGTTTAACCACACGGCAAATAAATACAATGAGGCACCTTTAAAAATTATACTAATAAACAGCAAGATGTTGTCCTTCTGCCCAGGGTGGCTGAGCATCTTCTGCATATTGGAGACAAAGAGCACAAAAGAGGGGGTTGTGTTTGGGAGGGCCTGCTCAGCTGGGCTGTCTTCACCCCTGGGTAGAACCCCAGGACAGCATAGAATAAAACACCTAGCAAAACTGGAAATAAAATAGTGCCAAGCTCAGCCAGTGAATGTCAGGACCTCCAGACCAGAAGCAGCTCACCTCTGCCTGTGTGATCCTAATAGGCTTTTTCAGGGCACCTGGGAGCAGGATTAGGGTTTGGTTCTCAGAGGAGAAGCCCAGAGGCTCCTTGTGATGTTACAAATGTTCAACGTGAGCTGCGAGGTCCCCAGAACTGCTCTGTGTCAGCACTCGCTTTACAATAAGAGCTCTGCTTCTTGGCTTCCCTGGTTTTACTGCTTTCTTGGAAGAAGGGGAAAAATGAAATGGAGATATAAAAAATAAAGGGGTCATTTATAGTTAAGCACATTAGGATGGGAGTGAGAGAATAAAGCGGTGAGAATGGCTCAGCTGAAGCCTACAGGGACTTGTTCTCTGGTACTGGCACGGTCTTTACTAGGTCGCTTGAACCTTTTGCACTCTGCTGCAGAGCTCAGACCTGGGCTATATATCAGCACACTTGCCACAGTGTGCAGTGGAAAAGCCTGTAACTATCCTCAAACCCTCCTGTGCCAGGAGTTACAGTCCATGGGTGACTTTTATAGGTGGCCAAAGCAACCAGCCCAAACCTGGGGGTGCTGATGTGGGTTAAGTGTGGATCAATTCCCTTTCCTGTGATGTAAATTCATTTCTCTCCAAAGTCTGCAGGGAAGGAGCAGGGCAAAAGACCTTCCTTTCTGTGATTATACATTCCTGGGCAGTTTAATTATAGCCTTTGTCTACTTAAACACTTGCACAATAAACCCACAGAGAGCTGCCATCCCACTATACTTAGTTACTGATTTCTTTTCTTCCCAGCCCCTGAGATTTGGTTTCCCATTTAGTAGAGGCCACTGGAGCCAGACTCCATGGGGCTACCCTGGATGTCACCAGGGAGCCAGAGCAAAATGTGTGTCCCTCAAGTGAGATTGACTCAGTGGGGGCTGACACTGGTATTGGGGTTTCTTTAGCCGTGGGCTCTGATCACATCTGGTTTTGATGAGCCCCCATGTCTGTACTGAGCCCCCACATCTCAGCAGTCTCTAATTGCTTCAGATTTCCACTCAGGAGCGGCTGTTCCTGCTCATGGCAACATCCAGGTCCTGGATATGCCAGCACATCTAGGAAGCACCTGATTCCAGTGACAAATGTAGCACCCAGAGCTCAGTGCTGCTTTTGACACACGAGCACAGACATAAATATTCTCCAGCCTTTACATCCTTTCTCCATTTTAACTCATGGCTTCATTAGACTAATTTGTTTCCAGGTTGGAGGATGAATAATGAGCCTCAGCCTGTGGATGCATAATTAAATTTTGATAGTGAATGTTTTTATCTAACCTTGTTTTCATTATTATCCTCAGTACTTGAATTACAAGTTAGAGATTTAGGGCTGCAGGTTTGCCTTCACAGTAAGCCTGTACACCAATGTGAGGTGTGGCAGTGGTCTGCCACCTCCCAGGACAATGTCCAGCAGTGACACCATGAGTGTCATTTCAGTCAGATCTAATCATTAGGGATGTTCAGGGAAAGAGAAACAGTTAATGACAAAATGTTTTTTCCCCTACCACAGTCAGTGTAACACACACTGCCTGGTCCATGTGGGGTCTGTACACTGCTCCTCAGCTGGGTGGCACATTCTGATGGCAAGGGTCACCTGGAGCATCTTGGTGGGACACCTTGGTGGGACACACAGTCCTGCTGTATTTCCAAATGTGTTCAAAATCCATCTGTTTCTCTGGGTATGCAGTTAGCTTTGTTCCCACAGTTAAATGCCTGCAGATTCCCCTGCCTGTCCCTGTCCCCTTGTGCCTTGCAAGTGCCTCCTCAGCATTATTTGGCCATTAAGGTCCCTGTGCCCTGAGTCTCTGTGCTCACTGATGATTTTCTCCAGCC
The DNA here is from genome assembly GCA_030060385.1 of Muscicapa striata striata. Classification (NCBI taxonomy): domain Eukaryota; kingdom Metazoa; phylum Chordata; class Aves; order Passeriformes; family Muscicapidae; genus Muscicapa; species Muscicapa striata. The sequence continues at coordinate 5,583,743 of JAREIS010000126.1, read as the reverse complement.
TTCCCATTGTTCTTTCCAGCACTGCAGTTTCCATCCAGCTTTTCCACTGATCTTTGTGGCCTCTCCCTGCTCCTACCATGGTCAAGAGGGTTTTCCATAATTCCCTGGCTACTGGGGTGGTACCTAAAGGATGCCCCCTGGGCTAGGGTAGGGAGCAGAGCACATCTCAAAGCCGGAGCTGCGAGGAGCAGGTACTTAGTACAAATGTTAATGGCGTCATTGTTTATATTGTAGGATTGGAAAGGGTCTCCTGGGTCATCTGGGGCATTGCCCTTCAGTAACTCAGCCCGTATTCAAGCTATCCCAAGGGCATTTTTAGTCGATTCATGAATCCTTTTAGGAATTCGGCCCAACGACCTCCATCGGCAAACTATTCTTTTGGCTAATTGACTTCACTTTCTGCATGCCCTGTTTTAATACTGCCTTTAAAGTTTGAGGCTTTTTCTTCCTCTCTCAGTGTCATTCACTGCTCAATTTCAGCAGCTCTTTTTTTCCTATTCCTACCTCTTTATCTGCATTCAGTTGATTCCACAGCACTCGCTGATGGAGCCCTCAAACCACCAGAGCCCCTTTGCCTGCAGGGCTGAGCCCCTCTGCATGGTGAGATGGTCTCCACCAGCAGATGCTGGACACAGACTAGACAAGGTGACAAGGGTGGGAGAGGACACCAAGGTCACCTTTACCCACATAAACCTCCAGCAGCAGAGCTGGGAGCAGTGCTGGGGGCAAGCTGCCTCTCAGCTCCCATCATGCTGGCTGCAGGTGAGCAGCTGTTTGGAGGGTCCTCATTTTCCTTGATGTCTTCAACTTTAGCTGATGGCAAAATAACAGCAGAGAGTGAAGGAAAAGAGAGAAAGGGAAGGAGAATTGAACAGACAAATTTTTTCTTGGTCATTATTATCCTACTTTGATCCACTACTCTGTGTCATGTCATCACCGCATTGTTATTTGCAAGAGCTGATTTTGAGCATGTTGTGGGGAGATTTTTGGGAGACAAGGTTAAGGGAAAGGCAAGGGGCTGCCATCAGCACATGTCCCAGCTGAAGAGGTTGCTTGCCAGCACTCACCCTCACTGCCCAGGCTCCCTTTCCCTGCAGCCCTGCCTGTTGGATTGAGTGGTTGGTTTTTACTCAGCTCCATCAGAATGAGCAGAAGTTTAACACAAAGCTTTTCCTAATCTGACTTGACCCTTTCAATGTGGGTCAGGGAGCATCCCCAGCAGCACACACAGGGGTGAAACCTCCAACATGGAACAGAACAGGGCAATGACACTTCTGCTGGCACTGGCTCCTCAATGACCTGTTCTCCGTCCATTTTCCTCTCCATCTTCTCTAGTTTTGGTGAAAGTGAATTCTCATCTTCCTGTGATGCACAGCTTGGGTGCAGCTGTGATCCTAGCAGATGGTTTACCCTGGGAATGGCTTTGCATGTGCAACTTTCCTGAAGGAGGGAACCTGGAGCAGGGAACCTGGGCTAACTGGGCAGACTGGAGCTTGAATGACTTACATGAATCCTTGGCATCAGCCAGGCAGTGTTTCTTTTAAATAAATTATGCAAAAGTGCAAGCTTCAGAAGATTTTTTTTTTCCCTAGGAAAACTACATTTTAGGGAAAAAATAACTGTAAACCCAAGATGGTCAGATTTGATGAAGTCAGCAAAGCTGTAGCCAGGATGAAGATCATACTCTCCACATCAGTCTCCAATTCATCATCAGAGCCAGTTGGTAAATATTTGCTTCTTCTAGTGATCAGCTGAAAGGTTCCTTCATTCCCACAATACTATTATCTTTGCAAATTACTTTTATTATAGTGAAAAGCGAAAACCTAAATCCTGACTGTTTTTAATTGAAAACAAAGGTGAAAAAAAGGAAAAGGCTTTTACCATAATCAAAGTGTGGACTGTAGTTTAATTAAGTGCTTTCTGATTTTCTTCCAAATAGACTGATACTTTAAAAACTCTGCTAAGAGAGTATTTTTGCATAACTGTGTCTGTTCTCTGCTTGGCAAATTGATCAAACCAAGTGGACTCACAGGTCAGAGGTGAGCAATTCTTAATATTCCTCCTTCTCCAGCAGAAACTAAGTATTTTGTTGTTCCCTGTGATACAATCATGATTTGGGGTGTTTGCATGGGACTAGGCACCCCAAGGCAAGTCAGGAGGGGCATGGGTAGATCTGAGGGGGAAAACAAACCAGGATTAACATGGTGCAGCCCCAGGACAGAGCTCTGAGAGGTCCTGGGACCTCCATCCCTGGGGAATGCAATTCATCTCTACATCACAAGGCCACAGTCAGCCTGGATTCACTCTGAACTTGGCCTTGTCTGGCCAGAGCTCTCCAGACACAGTTTCCAACCCCCATGTTTTTTGGAATATTGTGATGCTTCAATGTCTTTGTCCCAGGACAGGCTACTCCAGTGGGTCACTGCAGTGTCCCCCATTGCATTTGGTCTCCAGAGAGGGCTGGGATGCCACCAGTGCAGCTCTCCCCACCCAGCACAAACTCCCTCCCCTGCACTCGCTAATACTCGCTTCTCAAAGTGCCTCAAGTTTTCCTTGAGGAGGAAAGGAGTATTAAAAGCCTTTCCAAATTATATAGAGGCCTTTGTTATTTTAAGATACTTTCACTTCCCCCGTTTTCCATTTGACTTTGTTACCTGATGCTCGAGGAATGCATTTTCCCCTCTATTAAATGTTTTAACCACGTACAAGTTCCATCTTAATGTTAGCATCTTTAATAGTAGAATATTACCATATTAATTGCTATTGTGAACCAGAAGATACTTATATCATCCAGGCTTTCATTACCGTCACGGAGGGATTTTTCCTACTGAGTCAAAAGTGACCACTTTCCTTAATCCCCTGTTTAAAAGCCCTGCTATTCCTCCTGACATGCCTAGGACGAGGGTGGGCAGTTTTCCCAGGGACAAACTTGGAATTAAATGCATTAATTTCCCAAGGAACAGCAACCCCTTCCCAACCTGCTGCGGGTTCCTCGGCGGTCGGGTGGTGGGGCAGTTAGTTTTTAAGCAATTAAGAGACAGCCACCCCCACACGCACACCCTGCCCGTGGCGGGGAAGGGAGGACAAGCGGGAATTAGCCGGGAGAACAATAGGGATTCAATCAAGCCCGGATCAGGTTGCAGCCCTTTTGTCGCCGGGACTCGTGCCGGGGGTTAATGGGGCAGAAGGAGATGGGAGAGGGGGTGGCAGCAAGGCTGGGACACAAAGGCCAAAACACACGAGCTCCGAGGGGGACAGATGGGGACAGGGAGGAAACAGCAGGGGGGACACCGGGAGGGAAGGGGCTGCAGCACGGAGCGGCACCGGGGGGCGAGGGGGGCCCGATCCCTGCGGCTCTGCCCCCTCCTCGCCCCCTTTCCCCGCATCCCCCCAGCCCCTTTGGGTGCCCCCCTCCCCGATCCTCCTCTCCAGGACATCCCAGCCCCTTTCCCTCTTGTCACGGGCATCTCCACATCGCGGCCGTGCCCCCCGGTCCCCCCGCGCTGCCCCGGGTTCGGGGGTCCCCCCGAGGCCGGGGGTCGCGGTGCAGGGCTGCGGGCAGCCCCTAGCAGGCGCTGCGGGCCCTCGGAGCGCACAATGAGCCCGCTGCTGTTTAATTAACGTGCAAATCGCGTAGATTAAACGACTCTAAATAATTAGCCACAGATCCTATAAACAGGATAACATATTTAATTAAGCGGCGATGTAGATTTTGGAAACAGTTAATGCGTTTTTTAGAAGGG